>JAWNLM010000204.1:5950050-6695100 GCA_035042345.1 Drosophila fungiperda
ACAACAGCAGCGATGACCAGTCCGGCTAATTGCTGATCCAATAATGCGAGTCACACGCCACCATATGTAACTGTAAGTTGCCACACATGCCTGCTGTTTCCTAATGTGTTTAGTTCTGTGTGTGTGTCTGTGTGCGAGCGAGAGAAAGTTATTGTGGCAACCAAGTTCAGGGTGCCGTTTTCGTGCTCGTCCCACATCCCACTCGTGCCGCACTGCGAACATATGTTTGTCGGCGACCAATAAGTGTCACACGTGCGCCAATTTTGCTGCGAGAATAAATGGAGGACGTATCATGGAACACAGACACTGCACAGTTTTTGATAATTGTCAATACTCTACAATAGTAAATCCGTGGGTATTTTGATTTGTTCTGTGGTACAATTTGGTAACATTTTTTTAATCATGATTCCTTGGAACGGATCTTTCAATTTGTTACAGAATAACTAAAATAAAAATGTAAATATATTTACATCTTACTTTACTGTTTTGCCTTACTTTTAATCTGTCTCTGTTTCTTAAGGTTTTTATTTACCTTATTACTAAGCTACTAACACTTATCAAATTTTGTGCGGAGTGCGCTTTCCCAATCCATTAAATAAATATTGAAAAATTTGTTATTTTATCCCTTCTAGTTTTATTAAATTTACTTCATATCTTTTATTTAACATTTTTATTTATTAAAACCATTTATAAAAACTAATTTTTAGAGTATCCAGTAGTCGATTTATACATTGTTCAACATTCTATTTTTTTTGTCTTAGAACATTCTTTAGTTACATTAGCTAATTATTTTTCTAGTATTCGTAGTAGAGTAAGCCAGACATAAATTAAACAGACATGGTTTCAGTCCCCTCACCGCAAATGATAATAAAGATGATAATGATCAGCAAACAGTAATAAAAAAACAAGTCCACGCGCCGCCCGTGGTTGCCTTTTGTTTTTGCCACGGTCTGCGGGCTGTGACTGTTTTCAACTGTATCTGAATCTGTATCTGTATCTGTGTTTTACTTTCGATGTGACTACAACAGCTGCTCCACTTCTCTTTGGCCAAATGTGCTCATGACCCGTAACTTTAACCGGAGACAAACCGCTGTTGGAGTGAAATGGTTGGACGACCTTTGCCTGGGCAAGTTTGAGCACGGCAGACTGACTTATTATCAAGCCACGTGCAAGTCAACTTCGCTGCTTAAAATAATACTCTTATTTTTGCGACTTTTGCATAAGAAATTTCAAAATTATTTTGCCAGACAGTATTTCTGATAAGCATCAACCTACAAATAGTTTCTCTTTATGGTTTCAACAGTCGAAAATTCCAAGAATATGATATTCAAGTGTTTTCAATTCTAAGAATGTAAGTGTATTCATATCAAGTTAAATAAGTGATTGGCGAACGACTTGACAAGTTAAGGTGATAAAATTTTGGTTTTCTTGTATTTTATATGTGCACCCTGTTTAATTTTGCTGTATTTATTTTTGGACCTAAATATAATTGTTGAACAATGGTTGTTATTGTTTGGCTTTGTTTGAAATTTTAAATTGTTTCCACACAATGCATGTGTTCTAAAGCAGAGAACTTAGAGGTGCGCCACAAGCGGAAGTAATGTGACATCGAGTATACGACCTAGGGGCTACACGTGCCAGACAATTGTGTGTGTGTGTGTGTTTGTGTATATGTGTAGAGCAAATGCGAAACTAACTAATTACATTAATTGCTTCCAAACTAATGATTAAACAATGTGTTTGTGACAACACAAATAGTGATCAACTTTTACATTTCAGAATCGAGTTCTTCGAATCATAGTTCATGAGCCCTTAATTATTAGCGCAAAATCCAATTAGTAACCAGACCATAAAAGTCGCTAAACAGGAAATTAAAAGAAATTTAAAAATATAACTATATAAGGCCATGCATAAGACCGAAAAGTGAATTGTCATAAAAATTCCCAGCTAAATTTTTTTTTGGCAAATTTTGTTTTAACTTCTTGTCTTAACGTCAAACAATGCCTTTTTATTGCTCTTTAAATCATAGAAGTGATTAGCCAATTTTAATGTTTATTGTTCGCCATGTGCCGTCTCAAAAAGGCGCTTTATAATTCATTGTATTGCCAGCAATTTCCTGAACAACAATCAAAATCTTTATTACGATTGTTTTTGTTTTCCATTTTGGTATTTTCGTCACGTTGAAAATAATTTGAAATGACTATTTGTAATTACTTTTTAGCGGCATACTCAGAACTATACTATACTATAGAGAGGTCATTGAAGCAAAAAGTATAGTAATAAATAATAAATAATAATATAATAAGTAATTATGACAAGAGTAAGACCTTGATTTAATTGGACATGTCAAACATATGTAGAAAATTAGTCAATCATGATGAGATGATTAATATCATTAATGATTTTGGCTTATAAATATTATCAATTATAATTGTGATAACTACTAACAAGCATGATTATGCCCCTTGTACGTGGCATAATCATTTGTGGCAATATTGATTTGTTTATCTTTATTTTGTGCCGTGACGTGCTCGTTTGGCTAGTAAACAAGACTCGGGCCTAATTAATAGCCATGGCTGATGCACTTTTTTTTTTTTTGTTAGTGTTGTGGGGAGTGGTGCGAATAAACTTCTCCATCCATTTAACGAGCTGCTCTTTGTAGCACCTATTGTATTAATGTTTGCATTTGTATTTGTTGTGCTTGCGCGTGGCTTGTTTTTGATTGCCATTGTCAAGGCAATTGTGCCATCTTTGGGCACACGTGTGGCTCGTTTAATGTTTCACTTTTTATTTGCTTTGCTTTGCTTGTCGCCATCATAAATAATTATCGCATAGCTGTGACAATTCAATTGGCAATACCGCACAATTACCAAAACAAAAAAAATGTTTACGTCCATCTGCTTATCGCTCCCTCACAGGCTGTGTTGATAGGCTGCCATTTATATGAAAGTACCGTTGTCTACATATATGTATACATATATATATATATATAAAAACATATGCCAGTCTTAATGTCTGTGAACTGACTTAGTTTATCATTTGATGTCGGCACAAGGTTCAGTTTATTTTTAGTAGGCTGCTTGTGTAAAGTATGACATGTTTTGTAGTTCTATAAATACAAATACAAATTTATTTTTATTGACTTTGTTTTAATGTAAGCATTTTGTTTTTGTTTTTTTGTTTGTTTTTGCTTTCACTAATGGAATTTAGTTAAGCAGATAGCATCAAATTATTTATAATTATTATTATTAAAATGAAAACATATTTAAAAATAAATGAAATTTCAATATGCATTAGATTTTGCAGATTTGATTTTTTATTTACAATTAGTGGTCGTCTAATATGCATATACACGTTGCCTTATTTGGGTATTATCAGTCGGAAAGCACTAAATAGATTCATTAATAATACAATCCTAATTATGAAATCGCCAGGCAGATTTTTCGCCAAGTCTAAATTCTAAGCAAATCGAATAAACGAGCCAGTTTGGGAAATAAGACATGGAAAGTTTTTTACTTCGTGGCTTTTTTTTTACTTTTTGCTTCAACATTGTTGAACATTTTTGTTAGCGGCTGCACCTACAAATGAAGGTCTTTTTTTGGCTGTCGTTGCTGGGTTGGTCGTTTGCCGTGTTTTGCGAAACTCGGCACGTGTAGAGGTGTTAGATTAAGTCGAGCAAGCAGACACTTGGAGTGTCCAAAATGAGTCGCTAACACATTTGGGATTCTTGCGATTTTTTTTATGGAATATTGTATTGCAAAGTATATTTACTTAATATGTATTTGTGCGTACTTTCTGTTTGACAATGTGAAAATGTGAAGCATTTTATTATTAATGGGTTTATTATGATGGATTAATTTGTATGTAAATGGGAAGTACACACCTTGCTTACTCATTTTACAAAAACTGAAGTTTTGGCTAATGAGCGTGAATTTATTACATGTTAAAATAATTGAAAGGCTAATGTGTTACGGCAATTCCCGGCGACATTTAAACAAATGGAGCCCAAGCGCAATATAAAACGCTTTTCATGACTGACATAAAGTGTGTGTGTTTTTGTGTATGTGTGTGTGTGTGTGTGTGTGTGTACGTGGCAGACGTAACTGAATGCCTGATGACTCATCATAAACATAACAAAGTATTCCTGCCATTGTCGCTGTTGTTGCCAAATTCTGGCGACCGCTGCGAGTCATCGTGAAATGGACGCCAAGTAAACTTGAGTCAGACAACGCCTTCAGCAGCAGTTTAAGCTGCGAGAGTTTCTTGAACTTGTTTTTGTTTTCTCATTTGTATTTTTTTGACAATAAAAATTTTATGTGTGCACGGCTCGGTTCTAACTGATTGTAAGAGTGTTTGGTCTGTCGGTCGTCTTTGTTAGCGGCTGATCTGTGCCTAGGAAAGTAATTGGCCCGAAACGACCATTGTGCTGCCAATTTTTCATTTTATCTCAAAAGTCAATACGCTGACTGCGGGAGGTCTCTTTATTTTTATTTTTTCTTTTTATTTTCGACCTGACTGACAGCACTCGTATCGTGTCCAATAATTATCTGGCTAATATTAAGCACACGCAGTGGCAGTTCTCATTAAGGCCATTGATTGACATAACCTTCAGCTACAACTGACTAACGTGTTTAAAATGAGTATCAAAACACCTGATTCATATGCGAAACAAACAAACACGCGCAGAGTCACGACTTTTACATGTGTTTTATCTAATAACATGTGATTCTCCCTCCACCCAAGATTTTGCATGAGTCAATGTTATTCTTTTTTTTATTTTATTTTTTGTGAATTTTTTGTTTGCTTATTTTTGTGTGCCGGCAGCGGCACGTGTTGCTCGTTTTGTGTCCAGTTCGAGGCAAGCTTAAGCCATCGAATCAACTTAAATGTGGAATACACTTGGGGATTTATATCATTTGTATGTGTTATGACCTCTTTCTTATGTCTACTTATGTAAGCAATATATATGCTGGAAAGAGTCTATCGCCTAAGGCATGGCAAATATAACAATTTAAATTTTACTTTTTATGCGACTCACTTAACAGTTATCATAGAGAAAATATATTCCTGTAAAAAAATAAATATTACATTTGAATACTTGCCAAAATAAACAGTATAAAACTGTATTAGGGAGTCGAGCAAGGCATGAGATCAGCTTCAGTTTCAAATTTACATAGCTGGTTCATTTGCTTGTGGCTGGTGTGAATACGAATCAGCTTGCCTTCAAATCTTCTTTAGCCTGTCTGACCCACTCGTCCATCCCTTTGTCTGGCCAGTGCTTAGGGAATTGAGAGAACAGCGCGTGCACGTCAAATATGCCACAGGGAAAATTTGTTGGTAACTGAGCCACGCATACGTTTTTCTTCTCGGTTTTTGTTGGATTTGATGCAGGATTGTGGTTAAAGTGATGGCTTAGCCAACGGGCATATAAGCTGGAGAAATGTTTCGTGTTCAACGGCTCGGCACATAAATAATAAAATGTAATTTGAGCTACTTCTATTGACGCATTGACAACACAGCAGAAAAAGTACTGATGTTATTTCGGAATCCTCTTAGTAAATGCCACGCCCACGGAACACACACACAGCCCACAAGTATTTAATATGAAAATGCCTTTTGGTCGCACACTTTCCAAATGTAATTACACCCAAGAGATACACGTGCCGACAATAGCATCTTTGTTACTCCTCTTGCTCTTCTTTGTCTTCTTCCCCTTCCTCTTCCTCTTCCTCTGGTTCTTAATGGGATTTTCAATTTGAATTTAAACCAACACAATGCCAACTGAGCCGCGTATTTGCGCAAATTGCATGAGCGTTAAAATGTTGCCTCTCATCTCTCATTTGCCTATATATTTCTCTGGGAGATTACTTCATGCAATTCATTTTTGGGACTTGGACTATTGTGTTCTTTACCTTTTACGAAATTGGCACACAAGCAATCCGCACTAACTGCCTTGACTTGGGCCTGGCCTATCCTCAATTCCGAGAAATGGCTAATGACATTCAGCTGCTTTTGGGCTCATTCCGTGAATTTTGTGTTGATTTTGCTTTAAATGACAACTTCAGCCGGTTCCGGTCTTACTTTTGCGAATTCTGGGCGCACAAGTTGTTTGTCTTGCTGAATGAGAAATGTGTTGGAAATTCATAGAGATTAAAAGCTGAACAACAATATTATATCAAATTTGAGACATTAAGCTCTTCTTAGAAACTAATGCTTCCAACTCTATTCAACAAGTTCGTAGTTAATGGTTCACAAATTAAAGGGGTCTAAAGATACAATGTGATTATGAAAATTATACCGATTACGTTAAATAAGCCAAGTTAATGATTGTTGTGTGCTATTTTGATCTATTTGCAAATACTTACACCTTGTTATTGTTGCATCAATTAGACTGTTACGTGGACCACTAATTGATAATCTATAGATTCATTGAACTCGAGGCATTTATATTAAATTAATTTTAATTTATTGTTCTGGGTGCGTTTGACACTTGGGCATCAATCAATTAATCAATTTGTAAGCCAATTAATTTTGCATTTTCCGTTTAGCTTGCAGTTCCAATGGCGCCCACAGTCTGCTCCGGGAAGGAGGCGGCACGACGTAGCAACATGGGCGTGACACACGCGAATGCTTCAACAGCTGCCACGTCAGAAGATAGAGCCACACAGAGCAGTTCCGTGCTCAGATATGGTGAGTAAAATGCCAGACTTTCCCACATGACGCATTCGTTACATGAGCAAAACCCATAATCTGGAATTGCTTGTTATTGTTGTTGTTCTCCCTTTTTTTTTTAAGCTATATTGGCAACTGTTGCTGTTGCTGTTGCTCTTCCAACTAGCCCTCACGTTACTTGAACAGGTCTAATTAATTTATGTAAACATGTGCAAGCAGATATGTTAGCTATCTGCACAAATACTCAGATCGAAACACGTGTTCCAATGTTGTACGTTCGTTTCACGTGTTGCCAGCTGCATGTTGTCTTTGCAGTGGATGATTGCTTTGACACACGACTTTGTTATGGCAACAATTTGCGTCTTCAATGCTGCCACTTGTTTCTGTAACATTTATATATACCCACACATGACTCGATAGTTAATAAGTAAAAACCAACTGCAACTTTAGGAATTTAATTTGGTATTCGCGTTGGCCACCTGAAGTTGTCTAAAAATAATACTGTTTGGCTCTAAAATAAACAGATTAAAAGAAAAGAGCTACTTGAACTAATCATGCTTGATTAGATGCTTTGTTATTCAGCTGGTTTGTTCTGTGAACTTTGATAATTACTTGGATGATTGTATTTGTTTTGCTTTAAAATATATATACAAAATAGAAGGTTTACTTTTGTCTTATGAATTTAAATCAGATATTAGCTAAGTTTGGTAGATGGTTAGCAAGAGCTGTTGAAAAAGTCAGTTAATGAAATGCTGTTCAAGTAGCAACAGTTAAGATAACATTTTATTTTGTGTTTTAAGTAATTTGCCCATATCTGAAAATCACTTAATTTGAATTAAATCCCATCGATCTTCGTACTTTGCTCAATGACAAATTTGAACATTAGCACGTTGTCAGTTTGTAATTTATCAATTTGAAAAATTGTATGACCCTAATTTACCAACAGTTCAACAACTCAATATTTTCAGAAAAGCTAATAAAAAGCAACGCAAGCTTTACAAATATCTGAATGAGCACAAGAGAATATTGCAATAATATTGGATAAGCATATATTTTGACACGAAACATTTCGTGTGTGTGTGTGTGTGTGTGTGTGTATGTATGGGTGTCTTAACCTTTATTTTGTTGTCATTGTGTTTGTTGTTGCTTTAACTGTGCTACTTTTGCTAGCTTATTTACACTTTTCCCACATTGAAAAAATACTTTTTTTTTCGGCTATTGCTGACGTGAATTTTTGTAGTCGTATTTCTTGCTATTGCTCCTCGTTTTATTGGTGCCATCTTAAGTACAATGCATTCCAAGTGTATTTTCCTCTTATACCCTATTAATAAACAGCTCAGACTAAACACGAATAAAAACAATATTTTATCGTATTATTTTTACAGTTTTAAAAACTTGTTATTTTCCGAGAAGTTTTTATGTTTGATTTTATTAATAGAGTAAATGGTGTTTTCTAGTCGAGCATCGAGTCGTATATGAAATTATGGCTAGTTTTATTTTTTTTGTATTTGGTTTGCGTTTCCAGCTAATTTCCAGCAACACGTTACAAAGTTGAATGCTAAATGGGTGTGACAAAGCCACGTGCAGCCGTCTATAAAACTCTGCCCTCCCCTTTTTCGTCGCTGTCAATGACAATATAACGATCTGGTTATTGCACAGTGGGCTACGTGTTGAGAGAAATGTTTCTTAACTATACATTTTCGCTTCACCGCATTTTATTGCGGATCAAGTTTATCTTTAGGTGGATCGGTTCAGCTGTGGATTCTCCTTTTGTTTGTATGATTTTAAGAGATTGTACGCATTTCGGGAAGTCCAAATGTCATATATGACATACAAATGTAAAAATGTTTGTTAGCATGAAGAAAATATGTCCACAATATGTATAAGCAAAAGAAATATTTAAAATGTTTTTTTTTTATATTATTTGGGTGAAGATACAATTACAACTAAAATGAGAATACTTTTTTAAATGAAAAATAATTAAAACTAACAAACTGAAAGAGTAAATTTTGTAAACAAAAGAAATTTAAAAAAAAAAATTATTATTTTATTTGTATCTAAAATATTTTTAGTCATACAAATTTATAAACAAATGTGTAGAAAATATAGAACAAAATTTCCTTGAAGCTTGTTAAATTGATTATATAGTTTCTTAGCCCACAATATGTCAAATAGTCATCCATTTGTGGATGTTTGTTGTGATAGCAAATCGCATGCATTTCGAAAGAAGTTGAATTGGATTTTGTTGGCAATGCCTAATGATATGGCCTGAACGTCGTTTGCTTTAATTAATTAATTAATTTAATTGTTATTAAATTAATGAGTGTTGTTGGCACGTGTGAGCACGTCAGCAAACCCACAGACGCCGCAATCACCAAAGACGCCACAGAGCTTATAGCTAGCCATCAGGGGCTGCACACGTAATCAAGGCCTGCCTGACAATGAGTAGATAAATAAATAGGCGTTGCGCAGTCGATTGCATGTGCTACGGGGGGAAATTCACCTTGCCTCGCCTCGCCTCGCCTCGCCTCACCTCGCCCTTGCCTTGTCTTGCCTCACCTTGCCACTTTTCGTTGAAGTCGTTGAAGGAAGTAAACACGACACACTCGCAATGTTGCTGTGTGGACCAGCAAGCATCGGAGGGGGTGAAGGTGAACAACAAAATCAACGACAAAACCACAACAACAACGACAGCAACAGTAAACTGAACATTTCCGTATTAAATTTGTACGCTTACGTTTGGCGCATCGCTTTGCACATGGCAAGAACACGCATTGGGAATCGCTTTGGCGCAACACTTGATGCAACACGGGGGCATCCACAAGTGACAATCTGGGGTAAATTATATAGAACAAAGTCATTGAATGCATGGGGTGCATTTAAGTTATGCGATTATTGCGTTTATCCGCATATATAGACTTAAAAGATTCCCTTGCTCTTTGCATCTGTTTAGACATATTTATTCTCTTACAATTTACATCTTAATTAAGTGTTTTTTTTTTAAATAAATTAGTTAATCATTATTTTAGAGGTACATTTAAGGAAATGGAGATAATGTAAATCAATGTCAATTTGCTGATGTGATATTTTCGTTATCCATTTCTGTAATGCATTTAATGCGTCACCCTTAAACAGACATGCCATAATTCCCCCTCTCCACCGGTAAAATGCCCTTGTACCGTTCTCACGTTTCACTGCACTGGTGCAGCGTATCAGTAAATGCTTTATATGCAAAATGCAAATTGCAAACTGCAAACTGAAAACTGAAAACAGAGCGCTGAATGCGACCAGATAGACCCAGTTCTGACACTTGGCACTTGCTCTTACATTGCTGTGTATTCGCGGATACGAACGTGCTGAGCTATTTGCCCCACAACAACAACACTCTGGCGAGCTGCGGACTGACCCTGACCATAGACACAGTTGCGGAAACGCTAAATGGAATTTGATTTCAGTTGGAACTGGCGTAGCTGCAGTCGTGGCAGTGACTGCTGCTGCTGCTGTCTTTGGCAAATATTTGTTCCTCTGTTTGCTGTGGGTGCTCGTAATTGCAGTCGGACAAGTGTGTGAGTTGCCCATGATTTGAGCAGTCCGAGCGTGTTTAGCTATGCGTTTTGCATTGGCCATGTGCCCACTGACTATTATTGCAAATTGATGCGAAGCGCCGATGTCGTTTCTCGACAGTTGGCCCCAGCTGTGGTCACGTTTTCTGACACACACAACACACAAGCACTTGGTTAAAAGTAGGCGACTATCAGTTTAGTTGACTGATTAGCAAGAGACAAGCAAAAAAAACATACACTGTGGATTTTTATTTATTTATTTTAAAATATATAAATAGAAATGAGTAGCCTTTAAATTAACTGTTATCTATTAAGATGTTAACAACGTATTTGAGGTGAAGAAACTTATGATAATAATCAATATTAGGTAAACTATTTGAAATCTATCTCAAATAATTGTTTATAATTTTTTTTTAAATGTATTTGTTATCTTATTTTTTACTTTATATTATTGCTTAGCTCTGCCAACTATATATTCATGATTAAATTATTCTTTATTATAAATAACTAGACTTTTTTAGCTACAAATAAAGATATTGCATACTTTGAGGGATCAATGGTTTGTGTCATTGAAAAGTGATTTATTTTTGCAATTTTACCACTGTAATTTATATTCTGTGTGTGCTAACCGTTTTCTTTTGTTTATTCTTGCAGTTGCCAAGGGTTCGATGAACTCTGCGGGTCGTTTGCCACATCGCCGTGGGGTAAGGCTGCCACACAGACTGCAACAGCAGGCGAAACGCGTGACATCAACGCCGAGTGGAGCTGGTGGGGAGACAAATTCAAAGCAAGTGGAGCTGATGGAGTTCGATGATTGCAACGAGCCCAGCACGCAGACAGCACGCATACATTCCAGCAGCAGTAGCAGCAGCAGCAAAAGCAGCAACAACCATATTAAAACAGTATTACAACCAACAGTTGCTAACAGTAACAGCAGCAACTGCGGTGGCAATGCAAATAGTAAGACATCAATAGCCAAACACTGTGATCATGTCTCAAGCATGGAGGATGACGATGACGATGACGGTGACGATGAGCAGGAGGAGGAAGAGGAGGATGGTGACAGTGGCTATGAGTTTGCCATCGAGTCTATTAAGCAGCAGCAGCAACAATACCACACACATAACGAGGGTCTGCTCTCCATTGCCGTTAAGACCATCAGGCTGGTGCAGCGCAATAAATTGTTGCAGAAGCGATTGGCCCAGCTGCAGCTTGAGACATCCGAGTTCATTGCCTCGGTGCTGGCCAATCCCGAGAATCGGCATTTTCGTGAGAAACTCACGTCCAAAACGGACGCTGCCAACAAAATGAGCAACATGTTGTTGCGCCACTAAGCGATTTACAATACAGAAGCTGTTGCATACTTTTAGGTGCCCGCCGGAAAATGTTTCAATGTGTCACAGAAATACATTCGACTCGCTGGAATGGCAATAAAATATATCAAAAAACATAACAAATGCAAACAGAAAAATACTTCAAATTCAAGCTTGTTTCAAAATAATATTTTTTCTTTCAATGGATGATTTTTGTGACACGTTGTATTGAGTTTTGAGCAATTCGTACTGATTACATTAAAGATATAACAAGTCTAAGTTTAACACTTGAATAAAAACCAACCAAACATCAGATTTAATACATAAACATATACATCAAACTATTTATAACAAATATGAAAAGTCAAGAATGAAATACTTTTATGTAGTTACTAAGTATGTTTATGAACAACATTTTATACATCCAACAATCAATCAATTCATAAATACATATTTAACACTTTTAGTAATATATTTTAGTGCTATAGGTTTACACAAAAGATACAAATGGCATAATCATAATTTTCAAAATACTACGCTTTACGCTTTATACAAAGAGTTGCATTAAGTTAACAATGAAATTTCAATGCCAAGCAATTTATTTATTAATACTAACCGTACCAAGCCAATATACGTAATTAATTGAATGTCAGAATTCATTACCAACAATTAATGTACTATAACATAAATTCACATGAAAACCAAAATAGTTCAGGCGTAAATTATTGAAATTCTAAAATCGAAATTCATACCCATGTATTTATATTAATATAACATTTATTTGTAATTTTCTACTTCCCTAAATGTTATTATAATCAATTTATAGTAAATAGAGAAAAACTTGAATAATCAAAATACAAATTTTAAATAAATTTCATTTTATTGAAGTGACAAAAGGATTATCGACTCTTTTTATTAACTGTCAATTTCAATAGAAACCAAAATAACTTCAGTATCAATGGTGTCAAAATCAAGTAGGAAAACTGTGGTCGAGCTCTCTCGACTACAATATACCCTATACCCGGCTGTTAAATATGTTCTTAATTTGTTTTCCAAAATTTCTGATCAGTATCATGATGCATATTCGGTATTAATTAGAACATTTAAAATGGTGACACTTATTGCTATCGGAAATGAAAATGTATTGATATTCGAGATGCGATTAGACAGCTATTTTCCAAATATTAAGTCTCTAGCTCTTTTAAAGCAGATACTGACGGGCATGGCTAAATCGTAAGTCCATTTATAAAATACAAAAAGGGTTTTAAAAATGATTTAATGTTTGTAAGTAATAAAAGGTACCCATTTAAAAATTATAATTAAAACATAGAAAGTAGATAATATAAGGCATGCTTCTTTTTTTGGAATGCCTCATCGCGTGCTGAAGACACATCTTGCATCTTGTTGAAATTCGATATGAAATTACACTTCAACTGTTTCAAGTTCATTCAATTGATCCGCTCCCCAACGACAACTGTTCTCATGACCAAATGCCTTTTGAGTGTCATTCGTTTTCGACACTTAGCTTAGGATTTTTGGCTCTTCTCTGGTTTTAAGTATCTGACTTGTTGTTGGCCACAAAGTCAGCGCACAATTGCCGTTAGATATGCGTATCATTTTACAAAACTCATATCAACATTTTTGATGTTTTTATTTTTATTTTCATATTTATTGCAAATTTAATATTAGTTTTATAGGAATTTTTGATTTTTATTGAACATGTTGTTGCTATTTATAGGCGCTGCTCACGTCTTCATTTTTATAACGGATTTATTGTGTTAGGCACGTGATTTACGACCATCGCAGAAATTACAGTTTGCAGACATTAAACTCAAGCACACAGAGCACTTGATACCAAGGGAACCTTTATATTTGAGAATGTTTGTCACGTCTTCAAATTTGCAGATGATCTATTATTGTATTTGTATCTTTTTATAACTTACTTTGTGTGTGTGTGACTGTAATTTTGTATATAAATCAGGTAGCGTGTGAATGTTGGTCAGATTGTCAGTGGTAATTGTAAAATTGTTAACATCAAGACATCAAGAAATAAGCGGATGTTTTAAAGAAACCTTGACAGTGTCATTGTCTCGCTGATTACTTGATTGACCGATTTGAGTACGGAAATTATTTATTACCCAGCATTTTAATGTAGTCGCCCATTTTGTATTTCTGAAGACAGCAACAAATTTGATGGCAGAGTGCTAAATCAGCATCTCCCATGGACAATGCACTTTCAATGACAAATGTGGCATGTCAAATGCATAAAACTTAATTTCATAAGTCAACAAGCTTTAACTAATAATGAATTGCATTGGCGGACTTTACTTAGCGAATTAACATGTGCAAAAGGCATGCAAAAATATTTTATGAAGCTTGCAAATTATTATGAAATGAACACGGGTAGCGAGAATTCGTCCTTGTTATTCCATTAGTTCTAAAATCACAAGTATTTGTGTTTATCTATCGCATATTTACTTTGTTATTTGTAAATGCTAGTTCACAAATACAATTTAAAATCAATTGAGAGAACAAGCTATGGGCAAAGTAGTACGTAATTTAGTAGTTAATTATAGAAGCCAGAAATCTAAAGAGTGCTGTTTAAATATTAACTTATCTGCTCAAGCATTTCAAATTTGGAAGTTGGAATTCCCCTTCTTGGCCAACATTTATTTATTATTATTGTTTTTTAACTTTTATTTATGTTTTCTCAATATTTTTGTTGATACAAACCGCATACCAAAATTGCTTATTCATCTAGCGCTATTGGCAAATTAACAAGTGAAATATCACTTTTTGACACTTAATCAAAGAGCAGACACATTAATTTTTTTTCCTAATTTAATTAGCATCGATTTGTTTTCACCTTTGAGCTATGCACAATTAAAAACCATCGATTGCTGTGAGCTAAGCAATTGAGAGAATGTGCACTTGATTAAAATCAAATACCAGTCAATTTTACAGTTTTACAGTTGCCAAGTCATGCAAAATGAATATGCATAAAATATGAGCATAAAACGAACAAACGTTTAAAATTTAAACAAAGACGTGCGATCCGCTTAAAAATGCACAATGCAACAATTTGTTGGAGTTTTTGAGTATTAAACCAACGGAAAATATTTGCGCATAATTATATAAAATATAAGATATATATGCGCATACATTTACCAAATAAGATATAGTTGCCACGCCGGTACTGAAGGTCATTTACGATTCACAAATACGGCAAAATTGATGATGAAAGTGGCAACAAAAGCAGCATAAATTGGAAATCTGACGAACTTAAGCTTAACCTAATGACTATCAAAAGTATTTGTTGTTGTTGCTTGTCTTGCCATTAATGAATAAAACTTAAATGGTGTTGAAATGCAAATTTTTACATCTGTACCTTATACTAGTAATCGTTGTAACATGTAGTTATTTGTCCAATGGACTGCATAGTTACAACATACACAGATACAATTACCTCAGCAAATCTTGACATTGAACTTGAGAATTTAACGACAGATGAGTTTGCTGTGCTCTGGCATGGCTAAATGGCGGAAGCTTAATCCCCAGATCATAGTTTTATTTGTTCGCAACTGAATGCTAATAGGAAAGCGCCAACCTTTTGATTAACGTATAGTTTGGTTGGGCTATGCCAAACGGGCATAAAAGCTGCTAATCGAACATCAGTCAAAATATTCAAATTATTTGGCTATGACTAACGCATAACACCACCGATATTGACGAAACGGGCCAAGACAAAGATGCCGAAAATAATTTTAAGCGAAAAATAAATAAACTTTCCTCAAAATTTGCAAGTTCACGCGATGAACTTGAAATAGTTTGGACAAAAAACGGACGGCACAACAACAGTAACTCTTGGTGGCCCCACTGTCGGCCAGTGGTATTGGGCTAATGGGCCAACTCGCTGCGTGTTGTCCCAAACGTAGACCGCTAAACTGACCGACTTAACCGGCAGCTATCTGCCTTGAGTCGTCCCGCATAGGCTTCATCGCTCCATCCGGCGGCAGCTGCGATTCATTTAACGAGCGGACAGCAAAGCGCGCGCATGCGCAGAAGCTGTCGAATTTCAACAGATTGCTAAAAAAAAAGAGATACGAAAAACTATAGTAGAAATATCGAAACCAATATAGAGCTCTGGTGTATCGAGTAAGGAGAGCAACGCGCCCATTGCGTAAGTGCATTCTAAGAATACAAAAAGCATCAGAAAACGTGTTTAGAATTTCACAACATAAAAAGTGTATTAATTGATTTAAGCCGGATTTGCGAGAATGTGTTCAATTTTCGCAATTGTTGCACTGCATGTGCCTAATTTATGTGATTTTTATTTTATTCAGCAAGTATTGTTTACATCATGTGGCTATTAGTGGTGACCAAAAAGAGTCATGCTGTGATTTGTGGCAACGTTTGAGATGTGTGTAATGTGCTTTAATGAAATGAAAATTGACTCAATAGAAATATTTCAATTAAGAAGTAAACATTATAAAAAACCTGAAATATATTGTGAATTGCATATTATAAATATGTTCACAAAAATTATTAATTTTTAATATTTTCACGATCTATATTAAAAACTTTATCTAAAATCGTGCAATTAACCGAAAAAATCCAAGGACTTTGAGAGTTCAAATATTTTGAAATTAATTAATCATTATACCCTTCAAACATTCCTCTCGGTAGCAGTCACAAGTCGATAATATTGTATAATTGGACACAGTTTATAAGTCCATTAATAATTTAGGGGCAAGCAGCATGGGGCAAAGAGAAGCAATTATTGCTGATTGAAAAATGTGTGTGCTATAAATAACGATAACTTTAAAAAGACATGTTACTACAAGTCATTTGTAACCTGTTTTTCCTTGGACAGACAATCAGAACTTTAACGAGATCAGTGCCCTTGGATCGCACATAGCCCTTTGAGTCTGTGAGGTAGGCCAGTTCTGTTTACTGGAGACCGATCGGAGTACAATGACCGGTTGTTGATGGGCTCGTCTTAAATTCCAAAGCCAAAAGAAGTTGACCAGACAATGCAGTTGCGAGTGACAAAAGCCTATTCACAGCTGTGCATGTAGAACTTATTGTGCTGAGATGAAGAGAGTTGTAAACGGATCTTAATGCCTCAAGTTGTATGTGTAATACGAAACCAGTTAGCCAGGCTTGTATTCATTTTTGCTCGACATGGTACTGGAGTTAATATAAATTCCACTTTATCGGTCCTATTTATATTTGTGCAATTTTTGCCTTTAATAGACCCAAATGTTTAAAAAAAAACCCAACATTAATTTGCATATAAAGTACTTTTCGGAATCACGGCTCGCCCACAACTTGTGAATCTCTAAATGGATATATTAGCTATGCCACTAATGATGTTACAAATAAAATAAAAAATTTGTTAAAATTAATATTCTCAAGAAAATGCCAACATTTATGAAGAAGAATAAATTATTATAAATTACGTACTGAAAGTAATATTTTTAAAATTTAAAAGTTTCTTAAGCCGTTATAATATATTTTTAAATCAAATAATATAAATTAAATCTCTTAATATTTTTAATCAAAACCCTTAATAGAGTATTTAACAGTCGTTGTTCTAATATTTTTCTATTTTAAATTTATTGATTTTATACATTTTGTTTATGTTTTCTTAATTTTGACCGAATATCTGTAATGAACATCCGCGAGCTTTTTATGGGTCAACGTCAATGGGCAAATATTTTTGCTTGGGATTGCGCTCGAATTATTTTGTGAATTTTGCTTTGGTTAATTCTTCAGTTTTTCTGTTTTGATCGCGAACCGGTTTCCACATATGAATTTTGTTTGTTATTGTTTAGCTTTCTTGTATCTCACTTTTTGCATTAACATTATTTTTCTTGGCAGCGCGTTTCATCCATCGATGTAATCGGCAACTTGTTGAACTTGAGCCAAAAAAAATATGTAATCGCCAGATAACAAAAAGAATTTATGTAGCTGTGGGTGCGAAAAATTCACTGAACCAGATTCATCTGCGTTGCAAATAAAATCGAAGGTCGTTTGGAATTATCGCGTTCTAGCTAAAATTTATTTTAAAAAAGTGATAACAAATGCTTTGCTATATGCATTTAAAGAATATACACTGAAAATAATCAAGAAATGATAACTTAAAATATTAGCTACAATAAATGAATATAATATTAAGCTAAACTTATATATATTTTACTTAAGGCTTTTTTCTTTTTTTAGTTGCACATAATATTGAAGATGCGCTTGGTTTATTTGCTGATATTTTGTTTGAGCCTGGAAGCCATCCACTGCCAGCTACTGGTTGATCTGGTGCGCGACTTCGAGACATCGCTGCTGAACACACGCATACCGGACACCACATCCTTTCTGCCGGAATATGACTTCATCATTGTTGGCGCCGGCTCGGCGGGCTGTGTGCTGGCCAATCGACTGAGCGAGATTAGCACGGCGCGCGTCCTGCTGCTTGAGGCGGGCGACCAGGAGACATTCATCAGCGATGTGCCGCTTACGGCCGCATTGACCCAAACGACGCGCTACAACTGGGGCTACAAGGCGGACGCGACACCCAACGCCTGCCAAGGTCTGCGCAACGGAGTCTGCAACTGGCCAAAGGGACGCGGCGTCGGGGGCACTTCACTGATCAATTTTATGCTGTATTCGCGTGGACATCGCCGAGATTACGATGGCTGGGCGGCGGCCAACAATACGGGTTGGTCGTATGAGGAGGTGTTGCCATACTTTAAGAAATCCGAGCGTATTGGCATTCCAGAGCTGTACAAGTCACCTTACCATGGACGGAACGGAGTGCTGGATGTGCAGTATACGGACTACAAGTCGCGAGCATTGAAGGCCTTCCTCAAGTCGAGCCGCGAGCTGGGCTACGACATAACGGACACGAATGGGGAGCAACTGATGGGCTTTGCCCGGGCCCAGGCAACCATACGGCAGGGCAGACGCTGTAGCACCAGCAAGGCCTTCATTCAGCCGGTGCTGAAGCGACGCAATCTGCACATATCGATGAAGAGCTGGGTGACCAAGTTGCTCATTGATCCCAGCACCAAGGTGGCGGTCGGGGTGGAGTTCACCAAGCAGCGCCAGCGTTTCGTGGTCCGTGCTAGCAAGGAGGTCATCTTGTCTGCAGGTGCCATTGCCAGTCCGCAGTTGTTGATGCTTTCGGGCGTGGGTCCACGTGCACATCTGGAGGAGCACGGCATTGATGTGTTGCAGGATCTGCACGTTGGCTACAATCTGCAGGATCACGTTACACTCAACGGACTGGTGTTTACGGTAAATGATACCACAGTGAACGATGCACGTCTGCTTAATCCCACGGACATCTTTCGGTACATCTTTACCGGCCAGGGACCCTATACTATTCCCGGTGGTGCCGAAGCATTTGCCTTTGTGCGCACTCCTAGTTCCAGCTATGGTGAGAACACATCTTTTCCTTTACTCAACTGTGCTTAACTTTGGATTTCCTGTGACGCAGCTAAGGACTATGCTGATATGGAGCTTGTCTTGGGCGCTGGCTCCCTAAGCGGCGATCGGTTTGGTACTCTGCGCGATTTGCTCGGCATCAAAGATGAGTTCTATCAGAAAATGTTTGGCGATATGCAGAACAAGGAAACATTTGGACTGGTCCCAGTGCTGCTCCGGCCCAAAAGTACGGGTCGCATTTCGCTGCGCACTCGCAATCCCTTCCACTGGCCACGCATGGAATCCAACTTTATGCATCATCCGGACGATGTACGCTCCATGATCGAGGGCATTGAAATGGTAACTATACACAACATATTTATGTTTTGTTGAGAATATTCATAACAACATCTTTGTTATGCTTGTTATGCATTTGGCAGATTCTGCAGCTGGCACGCACCAAGTCGATGAAGAAGATCGGCACGCAGTTCCATGCGCGTCCTTTTCCCGGCTGTGAGCATCTGTCCTTTGCCAGCGATGACTATTGGCGCTGTTGCCTGCGCCTCTACGGCTCAAGTTTGCAGCATCAGTCGGGCACCTGCAAGATGGGACCGTCTACGGATGCTTCGGCTGTTGTTGATCCAGAGCTGCGAGTTCATGGCATTCAACATCTGCGCGTGGCAGATGCTTCTATTATGCCGCATGTGCCGGCTGGTCACACGAATGCGATTGTCATCATGATTGCCGAGAAGGCGGCTGATATGATCAAGAATGCGTGGCGCATGAGAATAATCCCCGTGGACAGCTAGGCGAGGTGTGAATTAATATTATAATTTGATATTTATTGTTTAGTTTTTGTAGGAGTCATTAGCTTAAGTGGTGAACAGATATTAAATGTGATAGGTTGTTGATATATGTTAGGAAACATTATGCTTTAGAAACCTTCAGTCAGCCAATTAATATGGCCAAATTATGTAATTCATTATTTCAAAAGTTTATACAAACACCTGCCCAAAAATTATTTTACTTTATTGTATTCGAAACTGAAATGCTTATTTAACCTTGTTCTATTTTAAATTTTATATTAAAAACATTTAATATATTATCTTATACTAAGTTTTACGAAATAATATTCGATCAAACTTTAATATGAAATTAATAATATTTGTTATGATTATTCAAATTCAAATTTCTGCGATTTACCGCCAATATATTGTAGCAACCCTGCGTTGCTATAACATATATTTGTCTCGCTCTCGCATTTGAGATAGGCGCGCGAACCAGTTTCAACTGGGAACTAGATGAGTTTTTCGTAGCAGTTAGCTTCGAGTCGTATGCATGCTATGGTTAATGTCGAACAATAGATGGCGCTTTTGAATGCTTAAAAATGGTTCTGAAAATTTGATTTGTTTTAAGACAAATATTCGACAAATGCTTAGATGAAAGATTATCTTTTAACATTCTTAATCAATTAAATATAAATTAGAATTGTAAGTCAAAAACGCATTTTTCAATTCAGTGTTTTGATTCGAAAACCAGCCAAGTGTTAAAATTGTTTTGATTTCAAAGCGCTTTCGATGCGCAAACTCCGCAAACGTCAAAAGTGCTTGGCGTCGCTGCTTCTGCCGCTGCCTCAGCCAACGCAGGCGCTGCCAATAAATGTACCGTTGATGAACATTAGTTTTCTGTCGGCTTCGTTCGCGGTAAAAGCGCCCATCGAAAGACGGAAAAACGCTGAGCGAAACGCAACAGAAACCCAAACGGTAAAAAGTACGTGTTGTGATTCTTACGGTAATTTTAGGACAACAAAAATATAATAATAATATAAACAATTAAGGATAACAAATAAAAGTTGCCAATAATCAAAGAAAATCAGGAGTGAAACTCAGGTGAATAACAATGAGTAATAAATAAATAATATTATTAGAAGTTCACTAAATACACGTGGCCCAGCAAGTGTGCGTGTGTGTGTGTGTTATGGCTTGTTTGTGCGTGTGGCAAGAAAAGGGAGCATAGAAAAAATACTTTATTAACTTTTGACCCAGTGGGGCGCTTTAGTCAAGTAAAAGTAAAAGCAATTTGGGTTTGTTATTGTTTTGGTTTCAGTGAAATTAACTATTTTTATGTACACACACCCACACACATACAAACATACACACATACATATGCAGGCGGCTTGGCGTGCTCAGTTGAGTATTTTTTTTATTGCCCTCTGCCTGGTAAGTTGTTGCTGATGTGGGATGTGGCCTCGTCTGGCGGCGGTCGCGTTTTTTGAGGTGTTTTTAACCCAGAATAGTCTGGAATAACGAATGCATACATTTAACCTACTTTGCCGGTTGTGCCACGTGGCGAATGCGCAATATTTTAATTAAATGCTAAAAAAACGTTGCCTGGCCACAGACCAGTAATTATGCTCAACGGAAAATAAGTCAAGTATTTGTTTGCGGACCTTACTCGTATTTGAGTCAAACCCGAAATTCGACAATTAAGCAATTTGGATTATTATTAAAAAGCTGCATTTTAATAATATAATCGAGCAACTGAAGAATCATAAACCATCAACACAGAAGTGAGTAATTTTTCTTGCTACTTGACGTTTTCGCATTCAACAAGCTTTTATTTTAAGACTTTAAGTATGCTTAGAGATTTTAATGATATTCCAACTTTTTAAATTAACTTCAAGTTGGTATGCATTTTTTTTTTAATTTTTCCATTTCCATTCCATTAAGTAAACATACAATTAACCCATATAAACTTTATACGACATTTTTCACTAAATTGTATGTCTTAAAATAATTAAAATTCTGGTAAAAACTTTTTTTGTATAAAGTTTATATATACATTATTTTTTAATCAAATTTGTTTTGTTCAGTTTAGGAAAACAAATTAAAAGTTGAACATTTATTTGACGGCATCAACGAATTTTGCAATATGTTACTTGGGATCTTCAATTATTTCAGTTGTTGTTATTTTTTTTGCATTTAGATTTTACCTTGGAAAACAATTAGATTGTCAGCAATTCACATTTATTTCAAAATGCTAATTTAAACTAAGCTCCATTTTGTCAGGCTGTCAGTCTGTTCAAGAGTGCCCCAGCGCAGCGTGTGTCCTCCAGTTGGCCACAGGGACACTGGGACACAGGGGTAGGGGTCCATTTGGCATTTTGGCATATTTAATTATCTGGCAATTCATCAGCGAGTTTTGTGTGTGCTTTGTCTTTAATTTGCAGCTTTGTTGGAATAATGTTGGCACCCGCATAAGGACAGGCAGCCGGCCAGGCTGGTAGACAAACAAAAACGCACAGTTGCGATAATAATAAAAGAATAATAAACAATACACGAACAACCACTGCAAAAAAACAAAGAGGAGAAAAACGACAGAGCAGCCTGAAAGGCACGAGGCATGAACAAGTGTGGCAGTCACAGTCACAGCCACATAAATGGAATGACAATGGGAGCAGACACATGTGAGGCAAGGTGAATTGCACACACACACACACACACACACAAGAGGGCGCATGTGGTGGCCTGTTGGGGGCACCCTCCCAAAAAAGCCAAGGCAACGGAGGCGGTCCCAAATGTTGCCACAAATGTCATGTGCTCGCGTTGCAACTAAAAGCGGCGCTGGCTGAGTTTTTAAGCATGCCGCATTACGAATACGCCCCACATTATGGTAACCCCATGCCTCACATTGCGTATACGCAATGAGTATGACCAGTCGTCACGTAGCAAGCCAAATGTTGGCTCGTTGTTTTAGTGTGTGTGCGTGACTTGCTGTGTGTGTGTGATTGTGTGTGTGTATGTGTGTGTGTCGCTTATCAGTCATCATAATAATTGTTGGGGCAATTCAATGGTACTAAACCCAAGCTACACAAATGCTGGCTCAACATGCGACAAGGAATATGTTTAAATATGTAATATAATATATATAGATATATGTTTATGTATATACATATATATATATATATATATATATATATATATACGTTAAGCACGCGACCATTTGGTCAGCCAGGCACATTTGTAGTGGCCAACTGGAATGTTGCCCAGGGCGCTCCGTGCGAGGCATAATTACACACGCATTTGGTGGTCATAAAAAGAACATTTGTCCAGATGTACACTGCACAAAAGAGAATAGAAACAGAAAAAAAAATTGAAAACAAATTACTTTTTGGCAAGTGTGCATGACTGGCAAGTACCCTCATCGCATGTTTAAATTGTTTCTTTCTATTTGACTTCTTTGCTACATTTGCACTTCTTCGACTCATTTAATGCTGGCCAAGTGTACAAAATGTGGTAATGAAAGTTCAACAGTTGTACGACCCACAAATGAATTTAATGTTTTTCAGTTTTTTTTTCTTTGCACAGTTTTGCAGTTTTTTAAAGAGCAGATTGGAAATGTTCTATTTGAGTCTATTTTAACAGTCAACAATTAAATTGTTTTTGTGCATAAATTTTTTTATTATGTATGCCTAAGCTCTGAATTATGTATTAAATTAATCAACCTGGTAAATTTTAAATTATTTTATAAAATTCTTAGCATTCTATTCAAGGCAATTGGTGCCTGAAAGGCATATTGTAAAATACATCTATTTACTTAAAAAAGAAAGAAGTACTTGTTATAAATCATTATTGACACACATTTTAAAAGAATTTTGTTTTATACAAATTATGACAAATTGTTGCAGCCATAAGCCGTATTTGACTTAACACTGAACACATCATTTAATAGGCTTAGCCACACTCTTTTCAGAATTGATTGGATGGGTTTGGCTCAGTAATAATCAATAATGATTTATGCTTTAATATGTATGGCTTTAAAGTGGAAATATTTGCATTACTTTCACAACAATGGCTAAGCTTGTAGCTAAAGTGGAGCAGTAAAATGGAAACTTTAATTCTCTGTTGATAAATATTATTGGTTTATTTTTTATGCAAGGACTGTGGCGCTTAATGCCAAAGCTAAAGAAAGGCAACATCCTTTGGCAGTCGCTTGTCTGCCAGTTCCCCTTACCCGACTCCCTCAACCCAACTCCCTCTGTTTGACTATTTGAACAGGAAACGAGCCCCCTGGCACCAGAATAGCAACCAGTAGCAAAATAAAAGCGTATTCAACAGAGAATTCCAGCATAAAAGTGGACTCGCTGCGGGCCTCGACTGGACTGTCAACTCAGAAATGGCAACGGGTTTAAAGCATTATAATAGTTCCCAGAACGATGCTGTTCAAAACCCGACGAATTATGACAAATGTGCGTTAAATAGGAAAAAAAAGAAGAACAGTTAAATGCAGCACAGTTAACTGTGATATTATGTAAGAATATTTAAATATAATGAAGATATTTTTATTCATGATTTATGCTTTGTCTAAATTTGACATAATATCCTCAAATTATATTCTTTAAGACTTAAAGTCGAACTTTAGGAGGATGCCTGAGGTTTTCCTGTCATGCTGCCAATTCACCATTTTATTAAATTGGTTACTGGCTAAACCAACGCCAATCGGCTGCCATCCTATTTGACAAGCAAACACGATACATGTCCATATGAAAGGACGAGGGGACGAGTGGATAAGGGGCGGTGGGTGTGCAGACTACATCAGTCATGCAGCAATGAAAACAAGCGTCACAGTGGCAATAACGTTAGCAAAGGACAAAATCAAATATGTGTAAAGTAAACATGCTGCAGGCCCAACGATGGCCATAACTCCCATCAGTTTGGATGAGTCCAATGGTCACTCAATCAATTCAATCAAAATGTTTTCATTATACCCTGTTTACGGTTGATAGAACCGGGTATGAATAATGTATATTAAGTTAGTGCCGTTATTTATCTTTTGGGTATTCTAATGCAGCCTTATATATATTATATATTAGTAGATAAATTCTTTAATAATTTTCCTACATCCCTATATTTTGGATACAGAGCAATATCTAGTTTATCAATTTAATCTGTATTTATTTAATCTGCATTGCTGTGATTGACTTTAACAGTTTTAAGTTTTAGTGGCCAATAAAAATATACAATTGCCAAATTTTAATAGACCTGTATCATAACTACGGCTATCTATACTTATTTTCATATTAATATTTAGTACTTATTACAAATAACAAATTGCACAACGTGAAACTCAATTTAGTTCACATATTGCATTTCTAATATGCTCAAGACATGCATTAATTATACGCCCTGTTTTCGTTTCACGATTTTGGGTAATTTGGGCGATTAAAATGGAATTACGAAAGACCTTAAGGCAAAAAGGCATTTGCAATGACTGCTACAACTGTTGACATCTTGATGTTAAGGGTAAAATCTGAATTATAAATGAGTTAAGTCCTTGGCTCAAGAGCAATTGCCAAACAAGTGTTTTCTTCAAGCAGCGTTGAAATGTTCACGTAATGAGTTCACCTGCAGGCACAATAAGAAGCTGTAATTAAATTGTCTGACTCGATTTTATTTGCAAATTGGCCACTAAGCAGACTAATGGTCTGCCCGACTGTCGTCCTGGCAGTCTGACACCCGCCGTAACCAACAGGAAACGGCACTCAGCGTTCCTGTTGACGGAAACGGAAGTCAGCCACAGCCCACACAACAGCGCCGCCTTCCTTTTGATTGTATTATATTCTTTGACCAAAAGGAGTTTACTTTTTATACATTCCGTTGCTGCCATTACATGAACTCCTGTCAGCGTCCTTTCTGTGTCTTTTTCCTCATAAATATATAAAACGTTGCCACAGTCTTTTACATCCTGGCAACTGGCAGCTCGCAAGTTATCCTCGTTGTCATTGTCCTCTTTTAACGACTGTCAATGTGCTTGTTAGTTGCAGTCCTTAGCTATTTTTGTATGTGGCAGAACTTATTTAATTTCGTTGCCAGGCAATGGATGAGTTGCTCAGTCCACCCTTTTGGACAGAGCAGAATGTTTGCCACAGATGTGTTTGCCTTATTTCCTGTCAAATCTCAGAAATCAACTTGAAAAAACAACTCAATTTGATGCCATTTTCAAAGATTATTTTCTACTTCTATACAAATTGGGAAAACTCAAATGAGACCTTGACAACAACGGACATTTTTTAAAGTTCGGCTTATCTACAACAAGTAGGAGACAATTTGGACTGCCTTGTGGAGCGCACTAAAAACAAGAATAACAAAAGCGTTGTAAAACACAAGTCAGGAAAAGAACACCGCACAACATCCTCAATCTTAAGCAATTAATTTGATAATCTTTAAAATGTCGGTGCGGGAAGAGATTTAGTGCCGGGCACAGACATAGTTACTTCATGCGGATTCTTATTACTCATTAGATTCAGCTTCATGTCCAAGTTTAGTGCCTGCTGTTTGGAACTTGCTTCTTGAGGGTGTTTAAGAGAGAGAGAAAAATGTATCTGAAAGAAAAAGCAATTAATCCCACAAAAGTAGCAAATTTCAAGTGCACTTCATGGACTCTCCTAAAGGACAAAGAATCTGCTTTGTTTGCTGCTACGCAAATCGAATGATTTATTATGATTATTATAATATGCTCCTAAGAAGGATGTTGAATTAATTCGTTCCATTGTGCCTGCAAGCGAAGTCCCGTGATTAAGTACATGGCAGAATTGATGTTATCGGCGCAGTTATAACGACATACCCACCACCCCCCCCTCACCATATATTGCAGACAAGGGTTCACAGTGTTAGAGGCGACGACAAAAATAAGTCAATCACAGGATGAGCAAGCAAATTTAGACCCAAACTTTAAGGTCTTCTCGGCTTTCCCCTCTTCACACTCACTTTCCCCTCTACTCCCTTAACCAACGCATGTGTCATTGTGTTTTAATGGCCTGGAAGTAAATGCCACAAGTAAAATGCCCATTTTACTGCTCCGTTTCAAATTTCAATCAAAGTTGCAAACTTTTCTTGCCTTTCCTTTTTTTTTGTCCCTTTTATTTTAGTTGATTTTGTCGGCTGAAATTCAATTACTGTCAAATTTATTTTACATAAATTCAAGTTAAACAAGCAAAAAGAGCAACTCTTAGCTGCAAAGTTAAAACTTTTTTTTATTAAATTGTCAATTATTTAATATTGCTAAGACAAAACTTTCAACCAGGTGCATTCAAAAACTTTTGCTAACAGTTTGTCGCTTAAGCAACGTTAAAACTAAAGATTATAGTCTCAAATTAAACGTTTATTTTGTTTGCTTAAATGTTATTTTCATAAAGTTGTCAATATTCGAAGCGCACCTTCACTTTGCTCCACAGGTCTGGCTCTGTCATGGAGATAAAATTAATTTCATGCGACGCACACATACATAAATATACACACACTAACACACGCATACACACACACACATAGACGTAATTATATTCAAGCACATTTGAGCTATAAAGGCATTTGCATAATTGCAACTTTAAATGGACATTTTGTAGCTGGAAAATTGGATATGGCTGCGAATTGTATTTCCAATTTGCAGCTGAAATTTGCAGTTCGCTGCTTCAATGTGTGTGTATTATTTTAGCCAGGAGTATGCAAATAATGCAAGAACAGCATAAAATATGACAGTTAAGAACTAATAATTCAGTTATTCTATTCAAATGTTTGTTTAGTTACTTTTCGTTTTATTTTAGTTTATGGAAAAGCAAACAAACCATTGGACCTATGAAAAATTATCATTTTAATTTCTGTTTAAGAATCATTTAATATCGCTCTCTGAAATGAAAATATGTTGAAGCATAGAATGAACAATTTAGCATAATTGGTTGAGGGAACAGGTGGATGAAATACCTCAACAAACTCAACAAAATTCAATAAATATTCTATTTTCATAGTTTTACCTGGTTGCGTTTCCTCTTGATAGCCAATTAGCGTCCTTTTTTAATACTTACTATTCCTATCCATATCCCTATCACTATCACAATTCCAGTTCCTATCATTATTTATATGCCATGCTCAGTGGGCTTTTAACGGAAACGCTTAATGGACGCAAACTCCAATAATAGTGGCAACTCACGCATGCGACTCCTTCCTGAAAGAAGAGGACTCTCATCCAGACCGGATATTTTTGTAAGGTCAGGCGATTGAACTCAGTTTGAGTGTGTGTATGCGTGTGTATGTGTGTGTATGCGTGTGTGTGTGTGTTTGTGGATCAGCTTATTGCCATGCTTACCATTAGTTAAGCACTTAAGCCAATTTTTTCAATCATTGTGCCCTCTTGAAATGGGTTTCAAAATGCCAATTTGAATATGCCCTGTGCGAATCGTGGCCATTAAATCTGCATAATCCCCAGTTGCGCAGTTCGCCAAAGAGCGTGAAATATTTGTACGGGTGTTAAAATGAGTGCAGCAGGTAACCACGAAACCAGCAGCAGTGCAACGGCTACACAGACTTGCAGCATTTGTGGATCCCCCAAAGGACCCACTGTTCCACTGTCCCACTGCGTGTATGCTGTGGCCGTAAATCAACAATGCGAAATGTGGGCAGTTGCCAATTCTGCTGTGCTAACCTCAAAACATTCCAATTACTGAACCATCGCTGCAATAATCCAATTTTGCTGTTACCTTACTAATTGATGTGGAAAATGTTGCCAGACAAACGATGAGGACTCCCATCCAAATTGCGATTATAGAGCAATAGATAATTTTACAAACTTTAAATGTGAATTCAATTTCAAATTGGCTTCTTGCGTGCAATTAAATGCATATTGCAATTCTTAATCCCTCTTTGTGACTTTCAGATCTGAATTTTTTGCCTTTGCCTATTGAAAAGATTTTAAGCTTGACCATTTTAAGGCTTAGACAGTCCGTTACCCATTTGCACTTAAGAAGCGCTTCAGACTCTCCTTCTCATTCTTGTATAGTGACACTCAAATGGAAGGAGACAAGATAAGAAAGGCTAAGACTGCACTCAATGGTTGCTCCAAGGATGAGTGTTGTGAATGGGAAGCGCGATAAGCAGCTTAAGAAATTTGCCTGCTGCTTCAACTACATGCAAATCAGCTCATTCTTCCCCCTTTCTCCCCCTTTCTCTTCTTTGCCTTCCTTTTGAATGTGCAACTGCTGTTTGAGCTAATTAAGAACTAAATGATTTGGCAAACTGGCTGCAAAGGCTACTCCTCTGTGGGGCAAGTTATCTTTCGCCATTGACACCAATAGCTGAGTGTGTTTGTTCGATGACACTCGACCGCAATTTGCCAACTGACAAGAGCAACAACTACAAAGGGGACCCTTTTGTGGTCTCAGCTTGGACTGTGCTTGCCACTCAACGAGCACATTGACTGCCACCTCTTTAGCCCCCCTCTTTGTTCCCCTCTCTATCTGCCGCACTCGTTGCCTTTGCCTTTGGCTCTGATGCTCACACGGTTGACTGGCCAGAAGAGCTTGCTCACTTTTTGTTCGATATACTACAAAGAGGCTACATAGGAAAGTTCATTCTGATGATGTCAATTCCAGGACTCAGCCAGCTCGTACAGTCAAACAGGAGGAGCTGAAAAACAAAGCTAACCCAGCTGGCTGCTCAGCTCACAGTTCATCTAATTGTGTGGTTATCCTGTTGCTCCAATTCGTTGCACAGCTAAATTAATGAATTGGCTTCACTTTACAGTTTTATTGCGTTGATAACAACCAAAGAGAGTGGACAAATGAGGATTGGGTGGAGGAGGAGGATATTTGGAATTAACTTGCAGACTCCAAGCTTCATTTACGTGATCCCAGCTGCGGTTCTTAACTAATTGACAAAATTCACAAAATATAGGTAATATGGATGGGAATGGGAATAATGGACAGTATATAGGATTGAGGTTAGGGCTTTCTTCTAATTAATTAAATTATGCTTGCAAATAATGGCCGTTGGCAGGCTTTCATTTTTACGTGGAATTTTAAGAGGATTATTTTATTAAGTAGTACGAAGAAAGTGAAAAATGTAATTGTAATGTAATTTAATGTCGATATTTTATTTATAGTAATAAACAAAATGATGTGCATTTATTTCGAGCATAGGAAATAAGACAAATTTGTCAGTTTAAACTCAATATCTGATATGAGATATCGCTTTGCCATTTTTAAAATCTCTACTATTCTAATAATGAAGTGTCTTCCTATTTAAATCTGTTTGGCAAAGCGTGTGAAACTTGAAGTAACAATAGCCACAAGGGCAAATAGCAATCTAAATTTTTAAACATTTTCATGAATAACAAAGCAGCAATCAACACAGCCAAAGTGCCACACCCACAGGGACCCCCGAGGCGAATTTGTCTATTAAATTCTTTTGTCTCGTTGAAAAGTTCCACAAAGAAACTCAATTTAAAGTTGAGTTCTTGAGGCTGCGGTCACATGACTGACAGATTGAAGAAATGAGGCAGAACCTACACTTCAAGTCGTTATACAGTTGAATGTGTGTGTGAAAGGCCAAGGGAGTTATACACACAGGTGAGAAACGACAGGTGTATTCCAATGTGCAGATGTCGCCTCACATTTCCTCAAGACAACAAAAAGTTGGCGTAGCAATGAAAATGAAAAGATTTCGGAGGCAAAGCAGATCATGTGGCAAGACGATATAAAACATGTGTACACACACACACACACAGCCACACACATACTCTCAGTCACATTTGAAAGGGGACAAATCCACAAGGCAATTAATTTAATGCAGTCGCCTTAGCAGAGGCCACACAACGTCTCACAGGGAATACAAGTTAGCGGCATGAAAACTTAAGCTAATTAAAGCGCTTATGTAAAATGCTTCTGTGTGTTGGTTTATATGTTATGGATGTGTGTGTTTGATAGGCATGAGAAATTAATATTTTAAACAGAAATTATGTTGAAGCAGTTAAGTACGTGTTAAAGGCTCAACCAAACTTCCTGCGGCTGCTTGGGAAGGTGGCTGCGGTTGTCTCCTTGAGCATGTCCTTGTTTGTGTTTATCCTTACTCTGTATCCCTTTTTTCCTTTAATGCCACCTGCTGAGTTTCGTCTTCACTTTACCTATGCAAATATTTCCAGATTATGGTATCTTTTCTCTTGTATCTGCTTATCTGTCAAGTTTTGACGATGCTTTGTCTTTGGCATGTCGAGTCTTGGATTTGCTCATCTAATTATGTTAATCGCCTCACGTGTGTTTCACAGCATACTTTAAATTTATACCGATGCTTTTGAAGTTAAAGTGTGATAATTTACACTTGTTGTGTGAATGAAAATGTCGAGAGATCCAAGCAAAATATTAAACAGGCTGGAAAATACTGTGCCGATTATAGCCAAAAACAATTTCCGTACTGCAGCGAATATATTTTTACATTGCTCAAAAACCGTCTGCATTAATTCCCATGAATTTCAATAGGATATAAGCAATATACACAGTGTGTATCAGTATATCAGAATGTAGTCGGAGTTAAGTCAGGCAGATATGCTTTCGATTTATGCTTTGGCTGTAAATTCTAATAGCATTTTATTACATGCTGCAGCCACATTGTTGCACAAGCCCGATGAAGTGTAAAAGCTTGCTTAGACCAAGTTTTTGTAGCTCAGGCAAAAACATTTGTTGTTGGGCAATAAATAAGGTAGAAACACTTATATGCAATTGTTCAGAGATGTATATTAAATGATCTCCATTTTGCAGAAATTATTGATTTTTTTATATAAATTTAATGTAAAGAAACATTCAGCCCATGCAAATGCTACGTATACGCAACGTGACCCATCCGCAACTATCAGCAGCCAAGTCATGACACTTTCTCTCCGGTTTACGACGACTGCATCACTGTTTCAACTCGAGGCGCAATGCGCCAATAATTTCTCATTATTTTTTCAGGAAGCTGATTTACAGCATTTGCAAAAGTGGCGCAAAAGGATAAGAAAACAGTCAGTTCGCTTTTTCCTTGTCTCTACTCTTCAGCTCTTTAAACTTATTTCTGCATCATAGCTGACTGCATGCCCCTTATATTGGCTACTACTACTAGCCCTGTCTGAAGGTTGCCCCGTTGCTCATCAAACAAAGTGCATTTTGTCGTTATGCACGACACAAGCTGCCAACAAAAACAACATCCAGTGAAATGCACAAGAAAACTACCGCATTTAATTTTTCATCCCGTTTTGCGGTTTTCTACTTTTTCCTCTGCATATTTCTTTTAATTTTAGCCAGGGAAAATGCATTTCATTTTTTTCAAATACTTTTCAGTTATTTACCAAGTTAGCCAAACGCCGCAAAGTAGACGGCTGCAAGCGAAACTGTTAAGAGTTGTTAACTGAGCACTGTACTTTAAATGCTCCATGGAGTAGGCCAGCTATAAGAAGGGAGAGGGGAGAAGGCGAGGCGAATAGCTCAATACTTATTCAGAGAGAAAACTTTTTCTACAGTGGTACTTTTCTACTCTTCCATTTGCCACACACAAACATCATGTTTATGGCCAACTACGAAGGGAAAAATGGAACACGAAATTTCACGAGGAGTGAGAATAAAGTTTTTCCGCCTTTGTGCAAATATTTTGCACGGAAATTGCATTTGCGGTGCCATTTACAACAATTTTAGCAGCTGCAACAATTCCGCCAACAATGATGGTGATGATGATGATGAAGACGATGGCGTGGTAATTAAAATTGCGAGTAACTTCTCTAATAGAGTCCCGAATGCAATGCGGCGTGATAAATGTGACAAGCACAACGGGGATCAGTGCCAAATTGCAATGAATGCATAATGGATGCAAATGAGTCAAAGAATGGAAAGAATAAATAAGGGGAACAATCTTGGTACTGATGGAGTCGGGGAACAAAACGAGTATTAAGCAATTGAATTATTCTGCATGTAGATACCTTATTAAACAGTAAGTAAAGATAACACTTTGAGTCGAGTGAAATCCACAATTCTCAGTAAGCGATTGAAGTTCCAAGCCGCTTTAGGAATGTTTTTATATTCTGTCCTTTGCATAAAACCCAGAAACTTGGAAACAAATTCCAAACAGTTGAGCTCCAAGTAAAGACATTTAGAACAAAAAAACACAATTCAATTTGACTGAGTTTCAAATGCAAGAATAATTAAGGCGTACTCGAAACATATAATGAACTCTATAAAGTTTTACCAGCAAACTAAAATGTGGCTAAAAGTGGCAGCCAGGAAAGGCAATGAAATTATAAATTGCTTGAAGAAGTACGAAAAGTTGTTGCCACTTAACTTAACTGAAAGTTTTTACAAAGGAAAACCGATCCACGCAACGACTTACCAAAGTTTTTCAATAAGCGGCAATGCTGAAAATAGGGCTCAACATGTGTTTCAGACCTGGCCAAAACGAAATGAAAGAACAACAAAACTGTGAAAATGTAAAGCTAACTGGAATAAGAAAGAAATAGGAGCAGGAGCAGGAGCGGGAAAAATATAGATGCCAAGCGCAGAGGGAATTATAATTTATGATAAGCCAATAAAAATAATTGAAATACATTAAAGGCAGGCAGTGCTCAACTGAGAGTGCCAACCACACACAAGACACACCCTCTGAATGTGTGTGTGCCCATGTGTGGGTACAACGAACTCATCCTGTTCCTTCATCGATTGCTGTGAGCAGAATCGAACTGGAGGCACGAGAATATTAAAGTAATGGCAAGCAATAAAATGCGGGGAATAAAAAACGATACGGGAATGTCAAAGTTGAGACGCAGGCCTTAAGTCATTATGATTGCTGCTGCCGTGTGAAAGGTATGAATAAAAAGCGGGAATAACAAAAAAGTATACTGAATAAATAAATCATTGCAAAAGTATGGAAAACAGCAGATGTCGAAACTCAGAGGGCTAATGCGAGACGGGATATGACTGACTTCGAAGTGATTGCTGTTTGATGATTGTAGTTGACAGGAAGATAAGATTACATGCCACTTGGATTTGCTCTCAGAGAGCGATAAAAATAAATTTCCCAAATGCTTTATTTGGATGTAGGCTTAATGCGGATGTAGGCAAAAGTGACAAATTGTAAACGTATTTGCGAAAGACTTTGAATTGTGTGTGCCATGTGCCAACTCACACACTAAACAAACTTCGTTAGTGTGCCACAATTCTTAAATATACTTTTTAAAAATAAAACCTATATTATTACTGTTTAAAAAAAATCTCAAATCAACTTAGTTTTAGAAGCTTTCTAAGAAAGGGAAATAAAATCTACTTTCTCTTTTCGCATTTACATAAACTTCTCCTAAGACAAGGTGAAAATTCAGTCCTCCAACCACTTCAGCCTCATTTTCTTGACCACAAAATCTTATACGTGTTAAAGTTAACAGCTTTGGCTTTGGTTGATGTTTAAGTATTGGTAAATTTACTATTTAATGTTGGGTTTAAGGTAGCTTTATTTTAAGAACTTTATTTTATTAAAATTACTCAAATTATGAATGCAGCGATTGGTCACTTTGATAAATTTTAATTGAGCTTCATACGAAGGCCACATACTATATAAATTTAACCGCTGCGTCATCAAAGTGAAGCTGGCAACCAAATATTTCTTCCGCATCATCAAAAATGCAGCAAATTAATACAATAAATTTAATTAAAATTTCATTTTCCTGCTCTTTTGTGTTTTTAATAACAACACCAGCAACAATATTCACCTGGTGATAGTTAAATTTATTATGTGTCTGCAGTAAAAACGACAAAGGAACAATAACAACAAAACTGTTTTTATTTCATTATCGACAGCACAAAGCAGGTTGGAGCGTCGCAAAGACTCGTAAAATATGTGACAATAATAATGATAATCGTAATAAAAAGAATATTGGGGCATGGACGTCGCTGGAAGCACTGCTGGGTGGCAACCACAGGGAGTATGATTGTCACTTTCACATGTGGATGGACTTTTAGTGATTCTCACTTTGAACGGGAAATGTACTCGCGTGTAAGTAACCACGTATGTCCATGTGTTCGTATGCATATGGGAAGAAAAACAAAATTTTAAATGGCTTGTCCTTTCTACCGGGTCAGTACTGTACAAAAGCTGATACAGCCCTAACCCACATCACTACACGTCCGTCACTCTATGCCAGACAGTCCACAACCCACCTGGTCAGCAGACGCATGGAGGGGCTGACACCTTAAGCTGACTCTGCGCTTTGAAGCGTGTTTCCTGGGCAGACCACAACACCAACAGCAACAAAATCGAGTGCAACATTTACCCGACGGCCAAATTGAAGTTTTAAATTGTACAGAAAAAAACAAAGATAGAGAGATGATAGTCTGGGGGAAAGAGTGAAATAAAATTGTATGCATATGCTGCATGGTAGAAAGTTTTTAGCCACAAACCGAACAATGTGCGGTATTTGAAGCGAGGCGAAATTTAATTATAAGGCAACTGCAATATCACAAATTGGGTATGATAAGGGGCCTTAGAATGAATAACATGTCCGATGTGTGGAGTTGATAAGCTTAATATATTTTAAATTATATTCATTTTATTTTGCCGTAGTTAATTATTGATATTTATTTTGTTTGGGGTACACAGATCGATTAATCAGCAATACTGGATATATACCAATTGCAGATAAAGTGCAAATAAAAATAAAAAAGTTTTTAATAAGTTACATATATTTATTTAACAGTTTTTTATTAAAATAATATTATCTTAATTTAATTTTAAGTTCATTTATAATAAAATTAAGCATACTAATAATTTGACTGCGGCGAAATTTGAGCTCATATTGCATTGCAATTATATTAAAAATAATGATTACAGCTATGTAAACAAAAGAGCAGTGGCTAAATTATTTAATTGGTTCTCATTAATTCAATGAAAAATAGGCTTTTATTTTTGAATTCCTCTTTGTTCGCTCTTGCCCCAATGTTGACAACATCGTTAGCAAAAACTCAAAATTGGGTTTTAAAATACCATGTATAAACACCGCACATTTTGATAGCAGCTTCTGAGTCTGGTACATAAAACAAAACTCATTACATTGTATTATATATATTGTCTGGGTGGAGGGGACAGGAGTGAAGACAGGGTAGGGAAGTAAATCCCAGGATAATATTTACTTGAAATGCTTTTAACAGCGCATTTATATTAACTGTGTTTAATATAATGGTGGGACTGAGTGCCCTTCGGGTCTGTCTGGAGTATTATGAAAAATTAATGTATGCGAGGATGACTAATGCCCCAAATAAATGTCCGAGTCAGGTGGAAATAAACAACTGATAAGAATGTATTTAAGTTGTGGTTGTATTCAGTCCCAAAATACATTAAACGGATCGACATTCTCTTACCCGGTCAATTAGCAGGAACAGCAGACTGATTTAAAAAATGTGATAGACACAGTTCGCCTGATGGACACATGGCCGGATGTAGCAAGCTGAGCTGCATCTACATATATTCCCCAGCACACTCAGCATGATTATAACAGGGTAGCAGGGGAGTACTACAGCCTTTGCTGCTTGTTGTTGTGGTTGGTTGGCGGTTGTCGCATTTTCCTGTCGCCCCTTTGTCATCTGCTGTTGGTGTAGTAAATTTAATGCAATTTCTGCAAATTATTGAAACATACTTAAAGAGAGAGGAAAGCCAGGATGTAGCTGGAAAATTGCACATTTGTATAATTGGGACAAGGATGTGCACTGGCTGCAGCAGCAGAACATGCCTCCAATTTGTTGCAATTAGTTGGCGTTGTGCTCCCTCTGAAAGTGAGCTCAAGTTATGCATGGTTTCTGTTGATGACAGACTAAAATATGTGTACAACTTAAGTTACTGATATTTGCTTCAGTTGGTTTACTGTTGTACATCTGAATTAACCAGCACACACAAAACCACAAACATTATGTGTAATTCACAGGCTTTGTTCTGTTTGCTGTTCTTACTCCAACCAGCTAATCACTCCCCGGATTTCTAGAAGCACAATATAATTTGCCAAATTATATTTACCAAGTGATCCGCCTTTCACTTCTAGTGCATCATCCCAGTATTTCAGTATCTCAGATTCACAGCAGTGCCTGCAAAGGGAAAGCAAAGATAAGTTAAATACAATGTGTATACAAGAAGCTGGTAGAAACCGCTCCTTTTCTTTGCAATAAACTCTCAAAATATGTAACTGGAAAAAGTTACAGTTGGGCATCACCGACTGCGATATACTTTGATATCATAAGTAATACTAGCTGATAACTGGTAACAAAGAAAAGGGTGGGTGTAGCCAAGAAATACCTTAAAAAATTGTTGAAAACGTTTCCAAGCTTGAAAAATGGAGCTATTAAACTACGGGATATATTAAAAAGATGGATTACGTTGTTAGTAATCTACTTCCAAATTTGGAAAGTTTATCTCTTAAATTACAGAAGATATAAGCAGTTATCGGTTTTCCCTGATTTTTTAAGTTTTATTAGAAATATACTATTTAAATTTGGTTAATGTATCTTTTAAATTGCATGAAACACATGGTTTTTCGTCGACCATGATCATCTTATTTTAAATCGATTCTATCTTAGGGAGTTACCAGTAAAATACATTCAAAATTTGGTAACTTTAGCTTGAAAGATTTCTAGGGCCGAAGTCACCTATTAAGTTTGGAAATTGTTGAAAACATGCGGGTTTATGAAATTATCTATATATTTCTGAAATATAGACTTTTCTTATTAGTTATTCTTTTATGTGAAGAGTTATTTACGTTGCCTAATCGATTTGCAATTATCGATTTAATAGCCAGCTAAAAAAAGTATCACTCCTATTTTCACACTTTCACAGACCAGTCTCTAAAAGTGTTGCGTTCATACAGACGGACATTACAAAAAACCAATATACTATGATACCTATCAAACGTTGAGGAACGGACAAAAGACGGAGGAATGTTTTTAGGAAATTTTAAATCTCGACATGCCCTATTTTGAGCCTCTAGATTTTTAACTCTTTGGAAGTATTTCTCTTTGACTCAAATTAAATTTTCAATCCAGCTTCTGAAGGGTGTGTATCTGGTTGTTTTACTTGTTTAGCCAAACAAATATTTACCCGGCGAGCTTTTAATTTAGGGATTTCTGTGTGGTTACATGAGTGCACAGGGACCACATCACACGCACAGAAACACCCACAAAAGTCCCCTTTATAGGAAGAAGTAAAGTAAATAAAAAGCTGCCAAGTTCGGACTGCATAGCCTGTTTATACGATCTCGGAGCCTGTTTCAGTGTTTACTCTTTACTTTATATTAATTTACACATGCACACGCAGAAAATTGTGTCCCCAGCGAATCCTTTTATTGTCAAGGAAGGTTTGTTTACATTTCTGGATTGAACAGAATCAGATTGAAGCGCTTGCCCGTTCATAAAGAAATATCAAATTCAATGTACCACAGTATGGCAAAGTTTATATCCCGATTCACTTGTGTGCATGTATTTCACTCTTACAATCAGATGAAGAGTATATGTTTACGTTGAAGCACTGCGTCAACTTGCATTCAAATGTACATTTTCTCAGAAGAGGTGGCAAGCCGCCCATCGGTTTCGCCACGGTGAATTCATAGCCACGTAAATAAAGTGAAAGGAAATCTTAATGCTACGGAAATTTGATTTCATCTACCTGAGGCACTCAAGTGAACAAAAGTCGAGCAGCTTCCATTAGTTGTCTTTCCCTCCCATTCCTTCAATTGCCGTAAACAATCCAAAGTTGCAACAAGCAAGTAGAAATTTAATGGCACATTTTGCCATTTGCGTATTAACTGAATAACATTGAGGCTTCTCATAAATAAATTAAATTATTAGTTGATCATTGAAACTTTAAGAGCAGCTGGTTTAGGTGGTGGACCTTGTTTGAGGAAAAGATATTACTTTAAACAGTGTGAGCGGGGAAAAACAAAATGCTAACTCATCAGTTCTGAATATATAATATAATAATATAATATACATGATGCTCAGGATAGACGGTAATTGGCAATTCCATCCAATTCATATTTGTTTACAGAATAAACTTGCCGTACATTTCTGAACGCATTAAAGTGCGAAAATTAAAACAGAAAAACAAGTAAACAAACTTCGAATTTGCTGGAAACTCAAAAGGGACAACGGTGCATTAGGTGTGAGCAATAAACCTAAGGAGACAAAACCAAAAAGGAACAAAATTAAAACAAAGCCTGGCCAATAAAAAACGCATAAATTAAAATAATTTCTTAAAACAAAGCACTTGGACTCCTCGTGAATGCTATTTTTAATGTCCAAACGTGCAGAACGATTTTCGATAATTGTGCAAATGTCTAAAGAGAACTCTGAATTAATTTGTTAAATTTGTGGACGAAATTATTCATCTAAAACGAAAAACAAGCTTGCAATTTCTTTAAAATTGCAGAGAAACAGGGAAATGTTGTTGAAGGAGGTGGACTGCTCTCGGATTGTGATTTATCTCAGTGTTTGTTTTTCCAACAATGTACCTTGTCTTGATGTATCTCAAGAATCAGCACAACCCCTTAACAGGGCTGAAAATTTGCACAACGACGGAAGCAATTTACACAATGCAAATTTGTCGGCCAAGTTGAGAACTTCCTGCTATTATTTTCTTTCCCTTTTCCAGTGCTTTCCTTCCGCTTAGCCATATAATCATTTCTCAACATTTTCCTGTATTGCGAACAAATCTTTAAAATATGATTTATTTCATAAAACTGTTGTGCATAAACTTTTGTCACCAGTGTCAATTAGGGTAAGCTTCTTTTCAAAATTTCGTTGGAGTTTCCGCATTTTAATGTTTTCTCCTTTAGACAATTTTAATGTTACTTTTAATCAAAATATCACATGTCTATAAGATACACTGCTCTTTTAGCCATCTAATTAATTACAGCAATTTAAGTGCTAATTATTATATCGCCTGACAAGAACTTTAAATTGTAGCGAAGCCATGCAAATTTTGAAATGATGTTGTCACCAAGTCAAGTATCCGCCTCGACTCAGACTCAGTTTCAATGTTTTTTACCTGGTTTGCTTCTTTTTTTTTTATTTCCCTGCAGCATTTCTCTCATTCTCAACTTTATATTGCGATGCTCTTGAAAAGTTTCAATTACAAGCACTCCGAAAATGGCTCAGTGCGCTGCGCCTTATGGTCAGGACATGCGTCGGATTGGCAACAAGCGGAAGTTGACTGCATTCTGTTGAAGAGAGACTGGTTTGCACTAAAGGTTGGCTTGCTTGAAGTTTGTGTGGAAATTGCAAAGTTTACTTCCTTGTCAAAAGTTTGAGTACAATCAGCAAGTTGATTACATACAAAAACAAGTGTCGAAACCAGTTTCAATAAATAATGAAGTTATTAATGTCAAGCAATGGGTTTCTAAATTTTGACTTTCTATCAAAACACATATATTTATTTTGCTATCAGTGGCTTGTTCTAAGTCAATTATGTCAAGAGTATAAAAATATACTTAAATTGGAAACATTAACACACAATTTTCTATTCAAATTGATTTAAAATGATATGGCAGTAGATTGCCTATTTGCGACCTAATAATTGAAGCATGCTCACACTACTCAAATACTTTCTTTGAATCGGGTAATCTATGCTGGCCTAACTACGATTTTAGTAAATTCTATATACGTCATAAATAGGTTGTTGGAATAATGACATTTGGGTCTGGTTGATGGACTCCATTAAAAGAGTTCTCTAAAACGACGTCTAAAAGTTTATATAAGAGCCATGACCAAGTTCGGCGTCCTGTTGTGATACTATGCCAATGCAGTTCAGATAATAGAGTGAAGCATTACCACAGCTTCGATTAAAGACATGCTTTAAATCGTGCCAGTAAGCCTAAATAATTAGAATATTGCAATCTAAATTTATATCTCAGAAAATACTGACATTTATGCAGTCATATTCTGTTCTATTGCAAATGTGGCATTTGGTAAATCGAGAAACGCTTGCCACGCTTGCCATAAGTTGTCCGCAAATAGTATCAAATATGAGCACGAATTATATTGGGAAACAATGTATAACATAAAACAAATTATAAATATGTTGCAACAAGTTTTATAATTGGTCAGGACAGGAAAACTTGCATCGGAAACAGAGTGTCCAAACAGGCGGAACGGAACGTTAGGCGATAAATGAAATGTCAAAATGAACAACTTTTGCCGTGTGTTCCTTTTCTTTTTTTTGTAATATGGCTTTGCAATCCCACATGCGAACACCAAATCCAGATGGAAACTATGCGGACCAATGAGCGGTCAGAAGAGCCAAAGTTCAGCACATAAATAGAAGTTTACACACACGGACCATATATTTGAGTTAGAGTGAACTTACTACCATTAATATTTTTAATGTGCATTTTTTGGATTAATTACACACGAATTTAACGTTTAGCTTTAATGGTATTTCTCCTCTCGCCCCTCTCGCAAGGCTATATCATTATTCATTTCTGCTTGAGCAAAATTAATGAGCTCGACTGAGACTTGGACAGAGGCAAAGACAAAGGCAAAAGCGAAGGAGGAGGCAAGAGCGGAAGCGGAGGCAGCTGCTGCCTTGGTTTGTTTGAAGTAGTCTGGCCAAATTAACTTGTTTGAAAGATGTCCGGCTAGTTGACTCTGCAAACTGAAAGTGGAAGAAATGGACCAAACTATAAATGCTAAATGCTTCTGGATTAAGAATAATTTGTGTGTGAAGTTGTGGGCTATAATAATAATATGGATATGGTACTAAATAATAAAAGGAGGAAGCAGCATATCAGGAAATAGCTATATCAATGGATATAAAACAAATAGAGTGAGAAGTAAATTTGTTTATCCTTATTCCTATTTATTTGTGAATGGAAAAATGGGAGAAAAAAACAAGGAATCAAGCAAAAGGGATTTTAAATTGGGTCGCATGTTCGTAACGATTGCAAGGAAATCGATAAGTGGCAATGAAATCGGGTCACCATAGAAACAGCAAGATTTGAATACTTTAACTCGTTTCATTACAGGAAGAAATAGTAGAGCATTTCTTTTCAATTAATTTCAAATATGTTAGTTTATGTCCGATACAAATTAATGCAAAATCCTACTATAAAAAAGTAATCAAAAACGCTTTTTAAAGTCTTTTAATGCTAACACGATTCAAATTTCGAGTGCCACCAGCAGAATATGTTAGCACGCTTGAATGCAATTTCAATGGTAAAGTGGAAAAACAAATACTAAAATCGCCTACAAAAGAGCAAAGCTACGTGGTTGAAGGTGCCAACTGGAGCAGCTTTGTAGTGGAGTGTGGTTGGAGTAGAGTGTAAAAGGTAGGCTGTAATTGACATTTTTTGAGTACTGAGTTAATCGCTGGTTCTCTGTTGTCAGTGGCTCGCACAATTAAGCGACTGAAAAACACATCAAACCAAGCGATGAGCGACGGGAAAATGCGGAAAAGTTCTACGGACGAGCTCACACGCATAGGAAACGTATACGTAATTTCCGCTGCGTACTCGAGAATTTTTGGCTGCCACCCGTATCAACCACATTGAAGTTGGACGAAGTTGGCCTATTAGTTAGCAGCACTCTGGTGATCGCTATGAGTTGCCTAGTATAGAAGTACAGTAGATAGTGAGTAGCATAGAAAATTTAAGTAACGTCAGATGGGAACGAGAGTTTGTCCGATGGGATGAAAGCTAAGTCGGGGGTTGACATGATGCACTAGTAATCCTGCAAAAGCCACACAGCCATCACACAACGCCAAAAACATTTTAAGTAGCAGTGAAAAATGTAATATAATATTAAATATAATATTAAAAAATGTAATATAATGTGAAAGCCCAACACAATTGATGAAGTGCATCACATGCGATTCCTTATACCGACAAGTACTCCATGTGTATTATGAACCCATTTCCAGAGTTTCTTATCCCACATTGGGTGCGCCAAAAACAAAAATTACATTTACTTATAACCATGCCACATGCTACTTTGCACCCCATCTATTTTTTATATTTATATATTTGTGTGAGGGGGAGGAAAATGGAGGATGTGGAAAGACTGCGTCGACTGTTTGCGTAATGCGCGAGCAGCAGCTGCTTATCGGGACACATCATGCACACGTTATTCCTTCCATTTGCTCTTTCTATCACTCCCCTCGCATATCCGACTGCCATCCATTTGTTTAGCTCCAAGTTTTCGTCTCTGTTATTTTTGCAATTCTGCTTGTTGATGTTGCTCAGACAGATACAACAAAGGAGGGACAGCAGAGAAACATAGAAACATCTTCAGACGTTGCTTCTATTCAGTTGTTTGTTTTCTTTTCTAGGTGAAAAGCTAACATTTTTTGTTGGCGAAAAATTGATACGTTATTTACAAGTAAAAACAAAATGTAAATAGCAGGTGAAAATGTTAACACATAAAATATGGAATTGTTTCTAGTAAAAACGACATTTCTTAACTTTAGAAATATTTAGAAATTGCGGTTTATTTTTCCCTCACTTTCTTGAAGACTTTAAGAAACTTCAAAAGTTTACTCTATCCTCTAATCGAGTTTTCTTTGGCAACTAATCGAATAAGTAAATAAAAATCTTTACTATGCGAATCTGCACTTGTGTTGCAACTGCTGCAGGAAAAAGTTTGACGACCCATTTAACTGACTCGAGGATTATCGTCGCGGAATGTTCCCATAAATAGTCATTTTGTCTTCGACTTATACTTATTACAGTTTACAATTGCAACATATTATTAAATTATGAAATTTAATAAGCGATCTCCTGAGTAGTATATTAGCACATAACAGCAGAGCCAACACTATTTAGGCATCGGATAGTAAGGTGTATAAACTGCCAATATGTGCACAAGCTATTGTGGGTCAAGCAAACTATTATAGAGACGATGCGAAACTTCGAGAATATGAGATAGCGAGAGAGAGGGAGAGAGAGAAATTCAAATATTGCTGTCAATTAACCTTAGCAACACGTAATAAATTGTTATTGGATTGGACGTCGGGGATGCAGAAAGCATGAGAAAAAAAGCAAAATCTGGAAACTATTAAGAAAGCAAACAAAACAGCAAAGTTCAAACAAAATAGCTCCACAAAAACTGTAACCTGCCGACATAGCTCTTACACACACAACACAACACACACACACACATCAGGCCATCACAGAGAGACACTTGACTGCATCTGGAGCCAATGAGTGGAGAAGAAAGGAAACTTGAATGAAAATACGGGAATCATTGAGCAACAGCAGAGAATATGCAACGAATTGATACCCTTTAAGTTTCACGAGAATAAATTTGTAAGAAAAACGACGAGCTGGAGAAAATAGAACAGAATGAAATAGGGAGTTGCAGCTCTATCTTAATATCAAACTTAACTACATTAATATTATCCTTATTAAAAAACCACAATAGCATAATAATGCCAATGAGGAATTGGTTCATAATACATTTGATATTCCATCATATATTAGATTTACTACAGAGAACAACCTCAAAAGGATTACAAATCTGAAACATTAGGGTAAAAATGTTGTTGAATAACTGTCCATTCCAATTAATCTCATATGTGGGATGTCTTAATGTAATGCTACTATTTCATGTACTCAGCCTCCGACTCCGACTGCGACCCCTCATGGAGCATGTCAATTGCATCATTAATAATGCCATTTGCTGGTACTCAGGCAGGTCCAGCTGCCTGGCCATACATTAGGCTACGTGCACAAGCTTGCCACCCAGCTGTTGAGTAATGGTTCACACATGGGCAAAGAACCTTGCAGACAATGAACTCCAACTGGAAGCAGCAGGAGGGGGAAGAGCTTGAAGGAGAGAGCTTCCCGATTGAAGGAGCTTTGGTTATGCTTCCCTCCGTTCTTTGAGCATTCCAGATAGAGAACGTGATCTGCATAGCAAATCTGCTCAGCCAACTTGTTTCCCAACTCCAATTACAGCAGCTGCTCACCTCTTGACCCTCTTACCATATTGCGTATACGCAATTTTCAATTTTGATACAATTCAATTGATTTCGAGACATTTCTAATGCTCGTAAGCACTTATAAGCTTAATGTAACAAATAAGCAACTCTACACTGGCTACTAAAAGTATAACCCTCCCCAAAGCTGACGACGTGCATCAATTTACAGGTAGCAATGGGAAATAATAAAAAGATTTATGTGGCGCCTCTCAAGCGTACTCTATTCTCTCGTTAATAACAGAAAATGTTCGCATTATGTTGCCAGAAACACATGTGCCTTCCTTCCTTCATTTGCAAGGCCTGTTTGGAACAGGCAAAAGCCATAAATATGCTGATGTTTGTTACGGTTAAGAGCCGGTATTCCCTGGCAATGTGTGTGTGTGATAATTACATTTTAATGCCGAGGCTTTTGGCACTTCTTATGCCACATCTCATGGAAGATAGATTTCGCATTTCTCCTCCGGGTGTTCTGCTTTTACAGGTGCCTTTAAATGGGTCTTCTTATATTCTTTAACAAGATATTAAGTTATTTGGACAGTTTTGTTAGTGTCATGAGTGACTATCACATAGAAGCCTGTTTAGAGAATATCTGAATATGTAATCTTTTTACACACTGACTAAATTAGGTAGGTATTAATGAATTAAAAATGTATTGTTAAGTTTATTGTAGTTGTACCATATTTAAATATTTAGGTATGCTTACAATTTTATATAAGTACTCAAGTTGTGTAAGGAGTATCCTATTTAAGAATGGATTTAAATCAGTTGAGTGCGCGATTGCTAATATTATGCCAGAGGCAACAAAAGCAGCCGGCCATCAAATTTGAAAACTTCGCCTTGGCAAACAAATGAAGCAACTACAGTTTTGTTAATCCGCCAAAATCCCCTTGCCATTACTGGTTCCGCAACAACAAGTCAACAATTGTCCTCTTAGCAGCCAATAAGCCGCAACCAAAGTCATTGTGCGAAATTCTGAACTGACTGAAGTCAAGGCCTGTGGGATGACAGTCTGGACTAGAGTTTTATTGAGGACCGAGATTGCCACAACAGGCGGTAAGAAGCACGTAATTGTAATTGTGAAAGAAATAGTTATAGTTGGACTGGTATCAAGAATGGCGGTGGCAGTTGGCTCTTTTCCAAATTACCCCCTCAGCTGGCGCATGGCTCATTGTAGCATTAGTTCACTTTTCTTCTCCCGTCGAAACTTCTACTAGTGTTAAACCATTTTAATATTTAAAATGTCATTCGCTAAGAGAAAATAGCGCACACACAGGATTTTCCGCATAAATAATTCAGCAGGCGACAATAATATTATTTAAAATATAAGCTGCCTGCTCTAGACTTAGTTCAGCTTACATAATCCAGGTGGAAAGCCGGCTTCTTGGCTTAAGTGCTTTCCATGCGAAAATCCCTTGAAAACTCTGTCAAATGGATTTGGAGGGAACACATTGACGATACCCACATGAATTTGTATTGGCATCGCTGCAAAGCGGCATTAAATATGCAAATTAAAGTGCAGCCAGGTGAACACTTCTAACCAGACTTGTTTCTAGACGGAGACACATTTTACCATATTCATGTTAATTCTCTAGCTCAAGTCGAAGGTGCCCTGACAAGAGTTGGTATCTATCCGAAACTTTAATTCGCTTGAACGGCATTTGCATTTTCCGAATGTTGCGCATACGCCACGTGTACCCGAGGACAACATAAGCCAAAAAAGTGTGTATTTCTTAGTATCTGTATCTGTATTCGGCTAAAGCCATAAATTTTGCTGGTAGAGGCACGTCGAAATTCAAATTTACTTCCTTGCCGCAGAAATCATTCGTATGACTTTCGCCAGCTGGCCAAATGCAAAGGATAAACTCGCAGGAGGGACCACAAATTCCCCGTCCGGCTGTTGCCTGTTGCCTGTTGTTGTATTTGTTTTGATGAAATGCAAATTTATAAGCAGAAAACTTGAATTGAGTTACAGAAAAGATAGTGGAAACGAAAACATCATAATAAATATGACAAAGCAGGCGGCGAAAAGAACAAAAGATATGCATTGGTTTTTTGCTTGAAATGTTGAATTCTTTAAACTATTGTTAGTTACATTTTTATATTACGTAACAATAGAAAGACTTATGTCATCACCTTTAACTTTCTAATTACTAACTAATAATTTATACTATTTTTCTTAATTGATTTATATTTTAAGCCTATTGACATCTTACAATGTTCAACTACTTAAAAAGGCAAGGAATGAGTCTGTTAGTGAAGCTGCTTTTAATATCCCAGGAGTGTAAGAATGATGACAATGAGTACTCGTCTAAGGCATTGTAAGAATCGAACACCCCCTCGTTTCTCTATTGGTGTGCTGATTCTCATTTTTCGACAGCCAAAATAGAAGTTGCCATCAATTTCAGCTTTTGAATTTAACTACGGGATGGGGATGGAGACGATAAATGATATTTGTTTGCTCTTTAAAATTTGCAGTATGATGTGACTTTGCGCTAAGCCGATTAATTATTGTAATTAATTATTGTACATAATCGCCAGATTCTCAGATGTGACAAAAATCGGAACTAAACATAATCCAAAGTAACCTGTTTGCTTGGCTTATCTGCTATCTGCTCATCACCCGGCAAATCCCTCTATTGTATGCTCATCTGAGTCCAATTGAAACCAGAAAGTCTCCTGTGACGACCCAATGTCAATGCCATTCAGAATCCACAAATCACAACAGAACGAGGCAACAGAATGGAAGACTCTCGCACAAAGGGCATAAATGTAATACAATCTGTTATGCGAATGTGAAAAGTATATATAAAGAAAGGTTTTCATATTCAACTTGACACTGAGAAATGATTTCAATTTCTCATTCACGCCTCGTCAGACTCCCTTCTATCAGCATGGAAATCCAATTGATGGTGAAATGTTTGTTGGAAAACGAAAATCTGACATCTTTCACTCACCCAAGTTTAACCTGAGTTGAATATTCTGTTCTCAACTTGTACATCTTTTTCATTCACTCTCTCTCCGTCTCCGTCTGTTTCTCCCTCTCTTTTTATCATTTTAGGAAAATTTTCAGGTTGCCATTGCCATCCGAGTGAGAGTGTTTTTCTGGAACTCTTCCCGTTTATATGCACAATTTTCGTTTTTCATCAGCTTCTGAGAATGAATTGTGTTTTTTATTTTAAATTTACGTCAATTTGCAAATCTGATACCAAATCTGATCCGAGTACTAACTGTACTCGATGGGGCAATGGAAATAGCATGTTTTTGAACTGTTTTTTCATTAGAAAGGGAAAGGGTTTGGAATGGGAGGTGGCAAATTGTTTTGCAGCTTAAATCGTTTGCTGTCAATCCCCAAATTGCCGGCTGTTAAAATGATAAACGCTCCGTTGGGCTGATAGACTTCCATTCAGTCCAAACCACCTGAGCTTCTAGCTGGATGTTGGTAAGAGAAAGGTAGCCAGATCAACGCTTTTGTGGATGTCGAATGTGAATCGGATCGGTATCGGATTCAATGATTTTATTGGCTTTTGTGAAGACTGAGCTGAAACGCAAACAGATGGTGTGTCAATTAAATTGAATACTTTCATATTTATATTTGCAATTTGGTTATACGCCCTTTTGTACTTGGATATGAAATACTCTCTGCGGTATTCTGAATTGGTTTGTTTATCAATTTGCATTGCCAGCAGCAACAAAGCATAAGTCAAATTATCAATTGTCATTGTCATACTGCCGGCAGTATATTCAAATGTTTATTTGTTTATTGATATGCTATTATAAAGTGAACGAAACAGCAACGACTTCATCTTTTAACTAATTGGCTAATATGTGTGGTTATTTGTACGACCGCAATGCAACTGGAACAGAATCGAAGGGTCAAAGATAAAATGTCGCTCCTAACTCACACAATAAAAATTAGGAAGCTTTGAGCACGAGTTTAGAATCCAGATTGTCTGGTAAATGTGTCCCGCATAGAATACCAATGACTGACATAATGATAAGCTGACACTCTGACGTTTGTACAAGTTCGTCTGCAGCTCTACCTAGAGGCTGACACTGAGCAATGAGCGCAAGTGTTGGGCCACCATGACTGTAGTCCTCTACCCTTTGGGTAGGAATATGTCCCCCCTCTCCACTGCCTTTTTAGGCGAACGGCATCATCATTACGCAACAGCCTCAGACTTTTGGCTGGGATCTACGCCTGAGGCGCGCCCCCATTTGATGGAAGCGTTTGAACCTCAAAATGACGGAGCATATTCAGCATCTACAGATAGCCAAATCAGACTCGGTGCACGTCACACATTTTGTGAAGTTTGTTGTTAACGATGATTACAGTAGAGCAAAAACATTTTGACTCGTGTTGTTGTTGACAAGTTGATATTTTCACCGCTCTTCTGAGGCCATTTCAACGGTGCGACATATGTCCCTCAAGGAGAACCTCTTCACTCTTTGGTGGCATGTGCAAATCGACATCCGCAGGAGGCGACACGTGTTTGTCAGCATGTGCGGCGGTGCGAATGCACAGATAAAGTGCAAAGTATACATAGAAAAAAAGCTTAATATATATTGAAATGGAATACTCGTTTTGTATGTGTTGAAATAAATATATTGCAAATTGTCACAGGACTTTGCGGTTTATGCCCTTATGCGGATTGGATTCAGTTTCGCCACACAGTGCGATATATTTTAAATAAAATGCAAGAAATCAGGTTTCATTCTTGCTTAGAAATATCTCTTGCATTTTAGAATTGACCTTACATATACATCTGACATTTATTAAATTACATTCATGCTGTTGCATGTTCTTTTTAATATCACATATTCTTTTTTTTTTTTTTATATATACGCCAAATGCAACGCAATCGCTTTCCTGCTGGCAATGTTTTTATTTGTATTTTTTATGTTTTTTCTTTGACTGTAAAACAAACTCGAGCGTTGCATTATTTCTGTTAGCAATCAAAAACGGCATCTGACTGTCAAAACTCAAATTGATTTATATGCAAATATAAATCAAACAAAGCTGAAAAGCAAATGCTTTTGGATAGTCAAATGCGAACGATGGCGAACATAAATTCTGGTTAATAAATCAACAAATTTTATTTACTATAATTTCGTTTGGTAAAAAGAAGATATTCTACTTTTAGTTGCAATAATTGTAATTTATCAGTACTTACGCATGTTTATTAATATTTAATCCACAATTATTAATAAAGAAAATTTATTTATTTAATTTTTTTGTATAATTTCAGGAATGTCGAATTTATAACCCAAGATACCACATGAGTGTTAAATTTGTTTTGATTAAACTGCGCAATCTCCGCAAACGTCAGTTGGAGGAAGCAGCGCTGCTTCAGTCGCTGCCACTGCCGCTGCCGCTGTCGCTGCTAAAATTGACTCCAGCATTTTACCGTTAGCCGCTGCCAGTGAGGTTTTAGTTTCTTTGCGGCTCTTGTGCGCAACGCATCGCATCGCATCGCATTGCATCGCATCAGAATGCCTTCAATCGGGTTAAATTAGCGTGAGTCGCGATTATTGTAGGCACATCGGCAACAACAATGCCAATAAATATTAACAGCTAGCAGAAGCAGAGCAAACATTAACTATCCCGCATTAGAATCGATGTTTGGCCTGTGTCAAAGGCGTGTAAAAATAGCAAAAATCGAAGTAAGCCAATAAATAAAAAGGCAACAAACTCTCTGTGTGTGCATGTGTGTGTGTATGTGTGTGTAGGTGTGTGTTAGTGTATGCAGTGTAATTTGCATACATAGACACATACAAACGCTATTCTCATACGATATACAATAACAATAGAAGCAATGACTTGTTGTTCCAGCCATGTGGAGTAATATAAAAGACGAGCAGAGATTCATTTCTTATGCATTGATGATTGAATACCCTCGACGATTAATGTACAACGGGAACTGTGCATATCAGTTGCCACACGATATAATGTTTGGATTTCACTAATATATCAAATCAGTTCAACAAGAACTTATTTTAATCCTGTCAAATTTATAAGTTTAATTTTGTGTTGCACAATTAGTGGCAATCCCATATTATCTTTGGCAAGGGTATACATTAGAATATAGCTTTGGTGACAAAAGTGAGGCCTATTTTAGTTCAGCTATGTTGTGTTTGTTTTTTGTTCAAGTGAAATTAACTATTTATTCCCTCTATCGCACACACGCACAAACAAATAATACAATTTTGAGCATTTCTTTCATGTAGTTTTTTCGTGTGACTGCTTTAATTGCTGTCTGGCCGTCGCACTAGGCGAACATTAAAGGGTTTTTAACCTTCAATTATGTGCGTATGCATTTAACCTACTTACCGATTTGCTATGTGTTCTCTTGTGTATACGCTCCACATGGCGTATGAGCAATTTTCTAATTAATTTCTAAAATAACTCTGACCGACAAAGGCTGCAAACTGTGCAATAATTTTAAAATGAGTATTTGCTTTAGGGGTTCCTTACCGCTGTTGATTCTTTATGCAGAGTCTGCACCAGCTTTAGGGAGTGCTAATTAAAAACGAAAACTCAAGTTTTGACTACAGTTAAAAACACCACTAGAAATTAAAAGATTAAATCAACATAAGTATCTAAAAAGTAAGTATTATTCTTTGTGCATTAAACCATTAATTTTCCCTAGTTTATCTTACTTGTGGGCTTATAAAAGATTAAAGTAATTCATGGATTTGAACAGAAAATAAAATAATATGCGAAATTTATATTTTAAGCAACTGGTAACAATTAAACTAGCTTAATTTTAAAATATATATCAGACAAACTTGTTAATGCAGCTTTCAAAAATGTTGCTGATGTAAGCATATTAAATAGGTTTTAAAATGGATTTAAGTTGCAATCAAAGGACTACAAGTGTTTACCTTCTGAGCAGTATTTGTCGCTTATATCCTGACACTCAATCAACATTTACAGCTGTCGCAAATTCGCATTGAAAGCAATTCATTTGCAAGCAATTGCCCTATGAATCAATATGCAAATCTATCTGTGTCCCAAGTTTGTGTGTCCCAAGTTGTACTTCACTTTATAGCGCCCCCTCTCACTGCCCCTCATGCTTATCCTATTTTGGTTGGCCAAGTGTCACTCTACCTTAAAATGTCCACCCACATGGAAAATGTTGCGTTGCTTTTGGTCGTCGGTTGGCATATTTAATTATCTGTCAATTTATCAGCGATTTAATGTTGGTTATTGTGTATGTGTTATGTGTATATATTATTTGTGTTTAAATTTACAATTAAACGGACTGACAATCCCACGCAGCGGTAGTCATAATAAAAGGATAATAAACGACACAAAAGAGGAACATTCATGGAATTTTAATGAGACAGTCGCATTTGGCATAACAATGCAAATCATGTAAATAATACACAAAACCTGTAACGATAACATAAAGAAAAACAAAGGTGATAATTGTAAAAAGATTTTTCAGGATATAAACAGTTTAGATAAAGTCAATTCACATTACGCATACGCAATGTGTGCACATGACTCTAAATAGTTGTCGCATATTCTAAAATGGGTGGGTGTGTTTGTGTGTGACTGTGTGTAAATGTGACGTCAATGTACCATCATAATAATTGATAGAGCAATTCTGTGGCACTTAAATTGCGCGATATCCATTTGGGGTCAATGTACATGTGGTTGTGGGGAGGAAAGGGAGGGAGAGCGAGAGAGAGAGAGAGAGAGATAGAGAAAGCGCTTTGTACTTTCGTCTTTGTTCTTGTCTATGTTCAGGATTGTTACACCCACATTTGGATATAAAAGCAGAAATGTTCATAATATTATACGAGCGTGGAATCCACAAAACTGGTATCTAAATATTTTTAGATTGCATTGTGAAAATATATATATAGTATTTTTTCATGTACGCTTTGGTTTATTTGTATACATTTTTACTGTTTCCATATGCTTTCTGTTTATGCTGACCACCACAACTTATTTAGACAACTGATCTTTTACATCAAATATTTGGTTTTACAATTGAAAAATAGGATTAACTCTTAAAGTATTTTACTTATGAATATCAGAAGAAAAATCGAATTGAAATGTACAATTTGATAAACATTATTTCTCAATAAACATGTTGAATTATAGTTCTTACAGCTTTTTAAATTTAGGAATGAAGACCTTTCAAATTTGGCAAATGTTGTGCCTAACACGCAAACTAACCCACATCAAGGAAGCAAGGCAAAAACGCGAAGTATCTGTGACAATTTGTTAACATATTTCAAACATGGTAAGGGGCATTCAGAATCCGCATTCCACATTGCATAGTGACTATTATATCTATGTATTTTGTGCACTCCAGCTGTGCACCCGACCGCTTGACACGCTGACAAACACGTGTCGCCTCCTGCGGTTGTTTATCTCCACATGCCACAAACGACAGACTCTTCGCAGGGAGTCGCATGGGGCGAAGAGACTCCTTGAGTGACATATGTCGTGTCGTTGATATGGCCACAGACGAGCGCTGAAATGTCAACGTGGTGTCGAGAAAAATACAAAAACAACCACATTTTACTGTGCTGTCATCATCATTAACAACAAACCTGGCAAAACGTGTGCCGTGCATTCGGTACTGATTTGACTATCAGCAGTTGCTCCGTCATTTTGAGGTTCAATCGCTTCCTCCAAAAGGGGCCGCACCTCAGGCGTAGATCCCTGCCAAAAGCCTGAGGCTGTTGCATAATGATGATGTCGTTCGCCTAAAAAGGCAAAGGGGAGGGAGACCCAACACTTGTACAAATGTCAGAGTGTCAGTTTGTCCTTATGTCAGTCGTTGGTATTCTATGCGGGACACATTTCCAGACAATCTGGATTCTATACTCATCCTCAAAGCTTTCCTCTGTGTGTTGAATGATTTAAGGACGACGTTTCAAATGTTTGTCTTTGACCCACAGACTCAGTTCAAGTTGCATTGAGGTCACACAACTACACACATATATAAGCCAATTAGTTAAAAGATGCAGTTGTTGCAGTTGTTTGTCAGTAAATAAGTAAACAAATGAATAAACTGCCCGCAGTTAGCAAAATAATAATAACTTACATTTTGACTTTTGCACTGTTTGCTGCTGAAAACTCAAACTGAATTTTTTATATATATAGAAGGTAGAACAAAGAATGTAATCAATTTCAGATATATATATATAAAGTTTTTTGAGTGTGTTTGAAAATTGTCTATGAATGTAGATGAGTAAATAAATCGAAGAATATTTATATACACTTTTTGTGTACTCAATTTCATTTCAAAACATCATTTTTTTTCGCTTAAATAAACAATTCCATTTTGTATAAACATTTGAACCTATTTTCAATGCTTTGAATTAGTCAGATATCCAGAACCAGCTGCCTCCGCTAAAATAGAACTTGTTCCAGTACCGTTAGCTTTTAGAAACAGTTCAGAATTATGATATGCAATAAACTGCTTACACGAAATTAAGTACTACACACCTATTTATAGCTACGAGATAGAAGCTCATCGATTCTAAATTCGGCGTTGACCTCAGTTCTTCATTAAAATTCTTTGATAATTTGGGCGACCATCTGTTTATGTTTTCGCGTACTCTAAACAAAGTCCAATAATACCATTTAATGCGATAGCGATCGGAATTTCCTTCGACAACCACAAAATCATTGCACTGGCTATCATTCTCTTACCAAACTCCAGTCAGAAGCAGCTCAGGTGGTTTGAACTGAATGGAAGTCCATCAGCCCAACGGAGCGTTTATCATTTTAACAGCCGGCAATTTGGGGATTGACAGAAAACGATTTAGGCTGAAAAAAAATTTGCCAAATCCCATTCCAATCCCTTTCTAATAAAAAAAAGTTCAAAAACATGCTTTTCCATTGCCCAGTCAGTACTCGAAACCACCTCTACCATTCCGGTAGGAAATGAAAAGTCAGATTTGGAAATTGACGTAAATTTAAAATAAAAAACACAATTCATTCTCAGAAGCTGATGAAAAACGAAAATTGTGCATATAAAAGGGAAGAGTTTCAGAAAAACACTCTCACTCGGATGGCAATGGCAACCTGAAAACTTTCCTAAATTGAGAAATAGAGAGGGAGAAACAGACGGAGACGGAGAGAGAGTGAATGAAAAAGATGTAAAAGTTGAGAACATAATATTCAACTCAGGTTAAACTTGGGTGAGTGAAAGATGTCAGATTTTCGTTTTCCAACAAACATTTCACCATCAATTGGATTTCCATGCTGATAGAAGGGAGTCTGACGAGGCGTGAATGAGAAATTGAAATCATTTCTCAGTGTCAAGTTGAATATGAAAACCTTTCTTTATATATACTTTTCACATTCGCATAACAGATTGTATTACATTTATGCCCTTTGTGCGAGAGTCTTCCATTCTGTTGCCTCGTTCTGTTGTGATTTGTGGATTCTGAATGGCATTGGCATTGGGTCGTCACAGGAGACTTTCTGGTTTCAATTGGACTCAGATGAGCATACAATAGAGGGATTTGCCGGGTGATGAGCAGATAGCAGATAAGCCAAGCAAACAGGTTACTTTGAATTATGTTCAGTTCAGATTTTTGTCACATCTGAGAATCTGGCGATTATGTACAATAATTAATTACAATAATTAATCGGCTTAGCGCAAAGTCACTTCATACTGCAAATTTTAAAGAGCAAAAAAATACCCATTATCGTCTCCATCCCCATCCCGTAGTTAAATTCAAAAGCTGAAATTGATGGCAACTTCTATTTTGGCTGTCGAAAAATGAGAATCAGCACACCAATAGAGAAACGAGGGGGTGTTCGATTCTTACAATGCCTTAGACGAGTACTCATTGTCATCATTCTTACACTCCTGGGATATTAAAAGCAGCTTCACTAACAGACTCATTCCTTGCCTTTTTAAGTAGTTGAACATTGTAAGATGTCAATAGGCTTAAAATATAAATCCATTAAGAAAAATAGTATAAATTATTAGTTAGTAATTAGAAAGTTAAAGGTGATGATATAAGTCTTTCTATTGTTACGTAATATAAAAATGTAACTAACAATAGTTTAAAGAATTCAACATTTCAAGCAAACCTTTTCCTATTCGTGTTGGTTTTCCATCGGAAAACCAATGCATATCTTTTGTTCTTTTCGCCGCCTGCTTTGTCATATTTATTATGATGTTTTCGTTTCCACTCTCTTTTCTGTAACTCAATTCAAGTTTTCTGCTTATAAATTTGCATTTCATCAAAACAAATACAACAACAGGCAACAGGCAACAGCCGGACGGGGAATTTGTGGTCCCTCCTGCGAGTTTATCCTTTGCATTTGGCCAGCTGGCGAAAGTCATACGAATGATTTCTGCGGCAAGGAAGTAAATTTGAATTTCGACGTGCCTCAGCCAGCAAAATTTATGGCATTAGCCGAATACAGATACAGATACTAAGAAACACACACTTTTTTGGCTTATGTTGTGCTTGTGTACACGTGGCGTATGCGCAACATTCGGAAAATGCAAATGCCGTTCAAGCGAATTAAAGTTTCGGATAGATACCAACTCTTGCATACTTTGTCAGGGCACCTTCGACTTGAGCTAGAGAATTAACATGAATATGGTAAAATGGGTCTCCGTCTAGAAACAAGTCTGGTTGTAAGTGTTCACCTGGCTGCACTTTAATTTGCATATTTAATGCCGCTTTGCAGCGATTCCCTCTTCCCGACTAGTCTTTCAGTTGCCATTTCGTTCAAATCATACAAAGACAAGTCATGTGGATGTCGTCAATGACTCTATCCAAATCCTCTTGACGGATTTTTCAAGGCATTCTGAGAAGCCTCCTTTATACCAGGACTGTGTAAGCTTTCTTGTATTCTATTATTATTGTCGCCTGCTGAATTATTCACCTCGGTCGTAAAAAACGGTGCCTCGCAAATTTTGCTTTTGAGAATGATATTTTAAATATTAAAATGGTTCAACCCTGATGAAAATTTCGACTAGAGCAAAAAGTGAACGACAACTATTACCAAATTACGCCATGCGCCAGCTGAGAGGAGTATTTGGAAAAGAGCCAACTGCCATAGCTTTGAAACCACAACTATTTCCCTCACAATTACAATTATGTCCCGGCTGTTGCGGCAATAAAAGTCTAGGCCAGACTCTCCTTCCGATAGTAGCAGGAACCGATGTGCCACAGTTGCTCAGTGAACACTTCTCACAATGATTTTGGGTGCGGCTTATTGGCTGCTAAGAGGACAATTGTTGATAGGTTTGGGGCAGAGTTCCGACAGTTTAGTCGCTTCATTTGTATGCCAAGACGAAGTTTTCTAATTTCACAGCCTGCTGCTTTGATTATTGCTTTTCCTTTTGTTGCCTCTGACAATCGAATACGTTAAATATAGAGCACTTTGTACACTCAACTGATTTAAATCAATTCTTAAATAGCAACTTCACAAATTGAACAAGTTGTGAACTTGTTTGTAATTATCAGCGAATTGTCAGTATAAAATCAGTCAATATGATATAGCTCTTAGCAACTTAATAATAAATTGAATCTGTCTTTTGTGTGAAAACATTAATTATTCACATGCATGTTTCCTTAAATTTAAGTTTTCATCGGATAAAGACAATAATAAAGCTGAAGAGAAGTGCGAAATCTATCTCCCCTGAGCTCTAGCATAAAAAGTACCAGCTGCCTCGGTATTAAAATTAAATTAAGATGTGTAACACATAACACACTCACACACATTCCCAGAGACTCCAGGCTCTTAACCGTAACAAACATCAGCATATTTATGGCTTTTGCCTGTTCCAAACAGGCCTTGCAAATGAAGGAAGGAAGGCACATGTGTTTCTGGCAACATAATGCGAACATTTTCTGTTATTAACGAGAGAATAGAGTACGCTTGAGAGGCGCCACATAAATCTTTTTATTATTTCCCATTGCTACCTGTAAATTGATGCACGTCGTCAGCTTTGGGGAGGGTTATACTTTTAGTAGCCAGTGTAGAGTTGCTTATTTGTTACATTAAGCTTATAAGTTCTTACAAGCATTAGAAGTGTCTCGAAATCAATTGAATTATATGAAAATTGAAAACTGCGTGTACGCAATATGGAAAGAGGGTCAAGAGGTCAGCAGCTGCTGTAATTGGAGTTGGGAATCAAGTTAGCTGAGCAGATTTGCAATGCAGATCACGTTCTCTATCTGGAATGCTCAAAGAACGGAGGGAAGCATAACCAAAGTTCCTTCATTAGGGAAGCTCTCTCCTTGAAGCTCTTCCCCCTCCTTCTGCTTCCAGTTGGAGTTCATGGTCTGCAAGGCTCTTGGCTCATGTGTGAGCCATTACTCAACAGCTGGGTGGCAAGCTTGTGCACGTAGCCTAATGTATGGCCAGGCAGCTGGACCTTGCCTGGAGTAGATCAGCAAATGACACTATTAATGATGCAATCGACATGCTCCATGCGGGGTTGGAGTCGTAGTCTGAGTCTGAGTCGGAGGCAGAACATGAAATATGGCATTACATTAAGATTAATTGCTATGGGCAATAATTCAACAACATTTCAAACTTAATGTTTCAGATATGTAGTTCTATCGTGGGGGGAATTTAAATGTTTACCATATAACATCAAAGATGTATTTTGTTTTGAAGGTATTTTGATATTTATATCAACTTAAAACTTAGTTGCATATTCCTAGCAGTTTCTCACTGATTCCCTAAGTCGGCTTTTCACGTATTTTCACGTTTTTATTTGTGTTTACTTTCCTCTCCACACATTGTCTCTACATGCTGTTAAGTGGCTCTCTACGATGGTTGATGTGTGTGCCTGTGTGTGTGTGTGTGTAAGACTGTGTTGGCAGGTTACAGTTTTTGTGGAGCTTTTGTTGAACTTTGCTGTTTTGTTTGCTTTCTTAATAGTTTCCAGATTTTGCTTTTTTTCTATGCTTTCTGCATCCCCGACGTCCAATCCAATAACAATTTATTACGTGTTGCTAAGGTTAATTGACAGCAATTTTGAATTTCTCTCTCTCCCTCTCTCTCGCTATCTCATACTCTCTCAGTTTCTCATCGTCTCTGTTTTAGTTTGCTTGACCCACAAAGCTTGTGCACATATTGAAAATTTATACACGTTACTATTTTTGCCTATGTGTGTTACTCTACTACTATGTGCTAACATACTCCAGAGATAGCTAATTAAATTTCATAATTTAATAATATGTCGCAAAAGTAATCTTAATAAGTATAAGACGAAGACAAAATGACTGTTTATGGGAACATTTTGTGACGATAATCCTCGAGCAATTAAATTGTTCATCAAACTTTTTCCTGTGGCTGTTGCAACACAAGTGAAATTCGCATAGTAAAATTTTTGTTTACTTATTCGTTAGTTGCCAGAGAAAATAGATTAGAGGGTAGAGAAAACTTTTGAAGTTTCTTAAAATCTTCAAGAAAGTGAGGGAAAAATAAAATGAAATTTCTAAATATTTCTAAAATTAAAAAATTTTAAAACTAGAAAAAATTCCATATTTTATGTGTTAACATTTTCACCTGCTATTTACATTTTGTTTTTCTTGTAAATAACGTATATTTTTCGCCAACAAAAAATGTTAGTTTTCCCTAGAAAAGAAAACAAACAACTGAATAGAAGCAACGTCTGAAGATGTTTCTATGTTTCTCTGCTGTCCTCCTTTGTTGTATCTGCTGCAACATCAACAAGCAGAATTGCAAAAATAACAGAGAGAAAAACTAAACAAATGGATGGCAGTCGGATATGCGAGGGGAGTGATAGAAAGAGCAAATGGAAGGAATAACGTGTGCATGATGTGTCCCGATAAGCAGCTGCTGCTCGCGCATTACGCAAACAGTCGACGCAGTCTCTCCACATCCTCCATTTTTCTCCCCCTCACACAAATATATAAATATAAAAAATAGATGGGGTGCAAAGTAGCATGTGGCATGGTTATAAGTAAATGTAATTTTTGTTTTTGGCGCACCCAATGTGGGATAGGAAATCTGGAAATCGTTATACACATGCAGTGCCTGTCGGTATAACGAATCACATGTGATGCACTTCATCAATTGTGTTGGGTTTCTACACGCGGATTAATATGTTAAATTTTACACTGCTACTTAAAAGTTTTTGGATTTTGTTTGTCTTTGTTGCTGTTGCAGGATTATTAATGCATGGTTCAGTTATTGCTTACTTTCATCCTACGTAAGCTCTCATCCTGTCTGACATACTCATTGCCTATGCTATTCACTATCCATTGAATTCTATACTAGCCAGCTTATAGAGATCATCAGAGTGCTGCTGACTAAAAGGCCAACTTCATCCAACTTCAATGCAGTTGAAAGGATGGCAGGCAAAAATTCTCGAATACGCAGCTGTGATTCGTGTAAGTTTCCTGTGCGAGTGAGCTCGTCCGTAGAACCTTTCCGCGTTTTCCCGTCGCTCATCGCTTGGTTTGATGTTTTTTCAGTCGCTTAATTGTGCGAGCCACTGACAACAGAGAACCAGCGATTAACTCAGTACTCAAAAAATGTCAATTACAGCCTACCTTTTACACTCTACTCCAACCACACTCCACTACAAAGCTGCTCCAGTTGGCCCTTCAACCACGTAGCTTTGCTCTTTTGTAGGCGATTTTAGTATTTGTTTTTCCACTTTACCATTGAAATTGCATTCAAGCGTGCTAACATATTCTGCTGGTGGCACTCGAAATTTGAATCGAGTTAGCATTAAAAGACTTTAAAAAGCGTTTTTGATTACTTTTTTATAGTAGGATTTTGCATTAATTTGTATCGGACATAAACTAACATATTTGAAATTAATTGAAAAGAAATGCTCTACTATTTCTTCCTGTAATGAAACGAGTTAAAGTATTCAAATCTTGCTGTTTCTATGGTGACCCGATTTCATTGCCACTTATCGATTTCCTTGCAATCGTTACGAAATGCGACCCAATTTAAAATCCCTTTTGCTTGATTCCTTGTTTTTTTCTCCCATTTTTCCATTCACAAATAAATAGGAATAAGGATAAACAAATTTACTTCTCACTCTATTTGTTTTATATCCATTGATATAGCTATTTCCTGATATGCTGCTTCCTCCTTTTATTATTTAGTACCATATCCATATTATTATTATAGCCCACAACTTCACACACAAATTATTCTTAATCCAGAAGCATTTAGCATTTATAGTTTGGTCCATTTCTTCCACTTTCAGTTTGCAGAGTCAACTAGCCGGACTCTTTCAAACAAGTTAATTTGGCCAGACTACTTCAATCAAACTAAGGCAGCAGCTGCCTCCGCTTCCGCTCTTGCCTCCTCCTTCGCTTTTGCCTTTGTCTTTGCCTCTGTCCAAGTCTCAGTCGAGCTCATTAATTTTGCTCAAGCAGAAATGAATAATGATATAGCCTTGCGAGAGGGGCGAGAGGAGAAATACCATTAAAGCTAAACGTTAAATTCGTGTGTAATTAATCCAAAAAATGCACATTAAAAATATTAATGGTAGTAAGTTCACTCTAACTCAAATATATGGTCCATGTGTGTAAATTTATTAGTGCTGCTGGCTGACCGTATTTCCCATAGTTTCCATATTTTTTCGCATGTGTAAAGCCATATTAAAAAAAAAGAAAAGGAAAACGGCAAAAGTTGTTCATTTTGACATTTCATTTATCCCTAACTTTTCCGTTTTCCCTTTTCTGGTTCTTCCGAATTATAAAACTGTTGCACATTTTATAATTTTTTTATGTTATACATTTTTTCCCAATATAATTGTGTATATTTGAACTATTTGCGGACAACTTATGGCAAGCGTGGCAAGCGTTTTCGATTTACCAAATGCCACATTTGCAATAGAACAGAATATGACTGCATAAATGTAGTATTTTCTGAGATAAAATTTAGATTCAATATTCTAATTATTTATTACTGGCACGATTTAAAGCAGTCTTTAATCGAAGCTGTGGTAATGCTTCACTCATTATCTGAACTGCATTCAAGTATCACAACAGGACGCCGAACTTGGTCAGGTCTTATATAAACTTTTAGACGTCGTTTTAGAGAACTTTATGGAGTATCAACCAGACCCAAATGTCATATTCCAACACTATTTTGAGATAAGAATTTTAAAATTTTAGGCCAGCAAGATTACCCGATTCGAATTTGAGACAGTTGAGTAGCTACTAAAGGAATGCTCCAAAATCTCACTAGCTGACTTCCAAAAAGGCCATGGAATCTATGCCAATATTTTAAATCAATTTGAATAGAAAATTGTGTGTTAATGTTTCCAATTTAATATATTTTTATATCTTGCATAATTGACTTAGAAAAGCCATGATAGCAAAATAAATATATGTGTTTTGAAGAAAGTCAAAATTTAGAAACCCATTGCTTGACATTAATAACTTCATTATTTATTGAAACTGGTTTCGACACTTGTTTTTGTATGTAATCAACTTGCTGTTGACTCAAACTTTTGACAAGGAAGTAAACTTTGCAATTTCCACCAAACTTCACAGCCAATTTAGGAAACCTCTCTCTTCAACAGAATGCAGTCAACTTCCGCTTGTTGCCAATCCGACGCATGTCCTGACCATAAGGCGCAGCGCTGCCATTTTCGGAGTGCTTGTAATTGAAACTTTTCAAGAGCATCGCAATATAAAGTTGAGAATGAGAGAAATGCTGCAGGGAAATAAAAAAAAAGAAGCAAACCAGGTAAAAAACATTGAAACTGAGTCTGAGTCGAGGCGGATACTTGACTTGGTGACAACATCATTTCAAAATTTGCATGGCTTCGCTACAATTTAAAGTTCTTGTCAGGCGATATAATAATTAGCACTTAAATTGCTGTAATTAATTAGATGGCTAAAAGAGCAGTGTATCTTATAGACATGTGATATTTTGATTAAAAGTAACATTAAAATTGTCTAAAGGAGAAAACATTAAAATGCGGAAACTCCAACGAAATTTTGAAAAGAAGCTTACCCTAATTGACACTGGTGACAAAAGTTTATGCACAACAGTTTTATGAAATAAATCATATTTTAAAGATTTGTTCGCAATACAGGAAAATGTTGAGAAATGATTATATGGCTAAGCGGAAGGAAAGCACTGGAAAAGGGAAAGAAAATAATAGCAGGAAGTTCTCAACTTGGCCGACAAATTTGCATTGTGTAAATTGCTTCCGTCGTTGTGCAAATTTTCAGCCCTGTTAAGGGGTTGTGCTGATTCTTGAGATACATCAAGACAAGGTACATTGTTGGAAAAACAAACACTGAGATAAATCACAATCCGAGAGCAGTCCACCTCCTTCAACAACATTTCCCTGTTTCTCTGCAATTTTAAAGAAATTGCAAGCTTGTTTTTCGTTTTAGATGAATAATTTCGTCCACAAATTTAACAAATTAATTCAGAGTTCTCTTTAGACATTTGCACAATTATCGAAAATCGTTCTGCACGTTTGGACATTAAAAATAGCATTCACGAGGAGTCCAAGTGCTTTGTTTTAAGAAATTATTTTAATTTATGCGTTTTTTATTGGCCAGGCTTTGTTTTAATTTTGTTCCTTTTTGGTTTTGTCTCCTTAGGTTTATTGCTCACACCTAATGCACCGTTGTCCCTTTTGAGTTTCCAGCAAATTCGAAGTTTGTTTACTTGTTTTTCTGTTTTAATTTTCGCACTTTAATGCGTTCAGAAATGTACGGCAAGTTTATTCTGTAAACAAATATGAATTGGATGGAATTGCCAATTACCGTCTATCCTGAGCATCATGTATATTATATTATTATATTATATATTCAGAACTGATGAGTTAGCATTTTGTTTTTCCCCGCTCACACTGTTTAAAGTAATATCTTTTCCTCAAACAAGGTCCACCACCTAAACCAGCTGCTCTTAAAGTTTCAATGATCAACTAATAATTTAATTTATTTATGAGAAGCCTCAATGTTATTCAGTTAATACGCAAATGGCAAAATGTGCCATTAAATTTCTACTTGCTTGTTGCAACTTTGGATTGTTTACGGCAATTGAAGGAATGGGAGGGAAAGACAACTAATGGAAGCTGCTCGACTTTTGTTCACTTGAGTGCCTCAGGTAGATGAAATCAAATTTCCGTAGCATTAAGATTTCCTTTCACTTTATTTACGTGGCTATGAATTCACCGTGGCGAAACCGATGGGCGGCTTGCCACCTCTTCTGAGAAAATGTACATTTGAATGCAAGTTGACGCAGTGCTTCAACGTAAACATATACTCTTCATCTGATTGTAAGAGTGAAATACATGCACACAAGTGAATCGGGATATAAACTTTGCCATACTGTGGTACATTGAATTTGATATTTCTTTATGAACGGGCAAGCGCTTCAATCTGATTCTGTTCAATCCAGAAATGTAAACAAACCTTCCTTGACAATAAAAGGATTCGCTGGGGACACAATTTTCTGCGTGTGCATGTGTAAATTAATATAAAGTAAAGAGTAAACACTGAAACAGGCTCCGAGATCGTATAAACAGGCTATGCAGTCCGAACTTGGCAGCTTTTTATTTACTTTACTTCTTCCTATAAAGGGGACTTTTGTGGGTGTTTCTGTGCGTGTGATGTGGTCCCTGTGCACTCATGTAACCACACAGAAATCCCTAAATTAAAAGCTCGCCGGGTAAATATTTGTTTGGCTAAACAAGTAAAACAACCAGATACACACCCTTCAGAAGCTGGATTGAAAATTTAATTTGAGTCAAAGAGAAATACTTCCAAAGAGTTAAAAATCTAGAGGCTCAAAATAGGGCATGTCGAGATTTAAAATTTCCTAAAAACATTCCTCCGTCTTTTGTCCGTTCCTCAACGTTTGATAGGTATCATAGTATATTGGTTTTTTGTAATGTCCGTCTGTATGAACGCAACACTTTTAGAGACTGGTCTGTGAAAGTGTGAAAATAGGAGTGATACTTTTTTTAGCTGGCTATTAAATCGATAATTGCAAATCGATTAGGCAACGTAAATAACTCTTCACATAAAAGAATAACTAATAAGAAAAGTCTATATTTCAGAAATATATAGATAATTTCATAAACCCGCATGTTTTCAACAATTTCCAAACTTAATAGGTGACTTCGGCCCTAGAAATCTTTCAAGCTAAAGTTACCAAATTTTGAATGTATTTTACTGGTAACTCCCTAAGATAGAATCGATTTAAAATAAGATGATCATGGTCGACGAAAAACCATGTGTTTCATGCAATTTAAAAGATACATTAACCAAATTTAAATAGTATATTTCTAATAAAACTTAAAAAATCAGGGAAAACCGATAACTGCTTATATCTTCTGTAATTTAAGAGATAAACTTTCCAAATTTGGAAGTAGATTACTAACAACGTAATCCATCTTTTTAATATATCCCGTAGTTTAATAGCTCCATTTTTCAAGCTTGGAAACGTTTTCAACAATTTTTTAAGGTATTTCTTGGCTACACCCACCCTTTTCTTTGTTACCAGTTATCAGCTAGTATTACTTATGATATCAAAGTATATCGCAGTCGGTGATGCCCAACTGTAACTTTTTCCAGTTACATATTTTGAGAGTTTATTGCAAAGAAAAGGAGCGGTTTCTACCAGCTTCTTGTATACACATTGTATTTAACTTATCTTTGCTTTCCCTTTGCAGGCACTGCTGTGAATCTGAGATACTGAAATACTGGGATGATGCACTAGAAGTGAAAGGCGGATCACTTGGTAAATATAATTTGGCAAATTATATTGTGCTTCTAGAAATCCGGGGAGTGATTAGCTGGTTGGAGTAAGAACAGCAAACAGAACAAAGCCTGTGAATTACACATAATGTTTAGTGGTGTATATTGGGTTAGATATGTGCGACAACAGTCCAAACAAATGACCGAAACTTAAGTCTGATCCATGTACAGATTTCAGCCTGTCATCAACAGAAGCCATGCATAACTTGCGTTCCCTTTGAGGGAGTGCAAAGCCAACTTATTGTTTCAAATTGGAGCATGTTCTGCTGCTGCATCCAGAGAAACTTCCTTGTCCCAATTATATTACATATTTGATATTCTCCAGCTACAACCTGACATTTCTCTCTCTTTGATTGTGTTGCAATGGGTATTCTATAAATTGCAGAAATTGCATTAAATTTACTACACCAACAGCAGATGACAAAGGGGCGACAGGAAAATCGACAACCGCCAACCAACCACACAACAAGCAGCAAAGGCTGTAGTACTCCCCCACCCTATAATCATGCTGAGTGTGCGTTTAATGCAGCTCAGCTTGTGGCATGTGTCCATCAGGCGAACTGTGCTATACATTTTTTAAATCAGTTGCTGTTCCTGCTAATTGACCGGGTAAGAGAATGTGATCCGTTTAATGTATTTTGGGATGAATACAACCACAACTTAAATACATTTTATCAGTTGTTTATTTCCACCTGACTCGGAATTTATTTGGGGCATTAGTCATCCTCGCATACATTAATTTTTCATAATACTCCAGACAGACCCGAAGGGCACTCAGTCCCACCATTATATTAAACACAGTTAATAAAATGCGCTGTTATGTAAATATTATCCTGGGATTTATTCCCTACCCTGTCTCACTCTGTCCCCTCCACCCAGACAATATATATAATACAATTAATGAGTTTTGTTTTATGTACCAGACTCAGAAGCTGCTATCAAAATGTGCGGTGTTTATACATGGTATTTTAAAACCCAATTTTGAGTTTTTGCTAACGATGTTGTCAACATTGGGGCAAGAGCGAACAAAGAGGAATTCAAAAATAAAAGCCTATTTTTCATTGAATTAATGAGAACCAATTAAATAATTTAGCCACTGCTCTTTTGTTTACATAGCTGTAATCATTATTTTTAATATAATTGCAATGCAATATGAGCTCAAATTTCGCCGCAGTCAAATTATTAGTATGCTTAATTTTATTATAAATGAACTTAAAATTAAATTAAGATAATATTATTTTAATAAAAAACTGTTAAATAAATATATGTAACTTATTAAAAACTTTTTTATTTTTATTTGCACTTTATCTGCAATTGGTATATATCCAGTATTGCTGATTAATCGATCTGTGTACCCCAAACAAAATAAATATCAATAATTAACTACGGCAAAATAAAATGAATATAATTTAAAATATATTAAGCTTATCAACTCCACACATCGGACATGTTATTCATTCTAAGGCCCCTTATCATACCCAATTTGTGATATTGCAGTTGCCTTATAATTAAATTTCGCCTCGCTTCAAATACCGCACATTGTTCGGTTTGTGGCTAAAAACTTTCTACCATGCAGCATATGCATACAATTTTATTTCACTCTTTCCCCCAGACTATCATCTCTCTATCTTTGTTTTTTTCTGTACAATTTAAAACTTCAATTTGGCCGTCGGGTAAATGTTGCACTCGATTTTGTTGCTGTTGGTGTTGTGGTCTGCCCAGGAAACACGCTTCAAAGCGCAGAGTCAGCTTAAGGTGTCAGCCCCTCCATGCGTCTGCTGACCAGGTGGGTTGTGGACTGTCTGGCATAGAGTGACGGACGTGTAGTGATGTGGGTTAGGGCTGTATCAGCTTTTGTACAGTACTGACCCGGTAGAAAGGACAAGCCATTTAAAATTTTGTTTTTCTTCCCATATGCATACGAACACATGACATATTTACTTACCCGTACTTTTAAAGTGAGTCTAAAAGTCCATCCACATGTGAAAGTGACAATCATACTCCCTGTGGTTGCCACCCACATGGCAGTCCATGCCCCAATATTCTTTTTATTACGATTATCATTATTATTGTCACATATTTTACGAGTCTTTGGAGCTCAACCTGCTTTTCTTCATAATGAATAAAAACAGTTTTTTGTTATTGTTCCTTTGTCGTTTTTACTGCTTTTATATAAGGTGAAAGTTGCTGGTGTTGTTATTAAAAACACAAAAGAGCAGGAAAATGAAATTTTAATTAAATTTATTGTATTAATTTGCTGCATTTTTGATGATGCGGAAGAAATATTTGGTTGCCAGCTTCACTTTGATGACGCAGCGGTTAAATTTATATAGTATGTGGCCTTCGTATGAAGCTCAATTAAAATTTATCAAAGTGACCAATCGCTGCATTCATAATTTGAGTAATTTTAATAAAATAAAGTTCTTAAAATAAAGCTACCTTAAACCCAACATTAAATAGTAAATTTACCAATACTTAAACATCAACCAAAGCCAAAGCTGTTAACTTTAACACGTATAAGATTTTGTGGTCAAGAAAATGAGGCTGAAGTGGTTGGAGGACTGAATTTTCACCTTGTCTTAGGAGAAGTTTATGTAAATGCGAAAAGAGAAAGTAGATTTTATTTCCCTTTCTTAGAAAGCTTCTAAAACTAAGTTGATTTGAGATTTTTTTTAAACAGTAATAATATAGGTTTTATTTTTAAAAAGTATATTTAAGAATTGTGGCACACTAACGAAGTTTGTTTAGTGTGTGAGTTGGCACATGGCACACACAATTCAAAGTCTTTCGCAAATACGTTTACAATTTGTCACTTTTGCCTACATCCGCATTAAGCCTACATCCAAATAAAGCATTTGGGAAATTTATTTTTATCGCTCTCTGAGAGCAAATCCAAGTGGCATGTAATCTTATCTTCCTGTCAACTACAATCATCAAACAGCAATCACTTCGAAGTCAGTCATATCCCGTCTCGCATTAGCCCTCTGAGTTTCGACATCTGCTGTTTTCCATACTTTTGCAATGATTTATTTATTCAGTATACTTTTTTGTTATTCCCGCTTTTTATTCATACCTTTCACACGGCAGCAGCCACAATCATAATGCCTTGAGGCCTGCGTCTCAACTTTGACATTCCCATATCGTTTTTTATGCCTCGCCTTTTATTGCTTGCCATTACTTTAATATTCTCGTGCCTCCAGTTCGATTCTGCTCACAGCAATCGATGAAGGAACAGGATGAGTTCGTTGTACCCACACATGGGCACACACACATTCAGAGGGTGTGTCTTGTGTGTGGTTGGCACTCTCAGTTGAGCACTGCCTGCCTTTAATGTATTTCAATTATTTTTATTGGCTTATCATAAATTATAATGCCCTCTTGGCTCCTGCTCCTACTCCTATTTCTTTCTTGTTTCAGTTAGCTTTACATTTTTACAGTTGTGTTGTTATTTCATTCTCCTTCACTAAATTTCGCTTTGGCCAGGTCTGAAACACATGTTGAGCCCTATTTTCAGCATTGCCGCTTATTGAAAAACTTTGGTAAGTCGTTGCGCGGACTGCTTTCTTCCTTTATGAAAACTTTCAGTTAAGTTAAGTGGCAACCACTTTTCGTACTTCTTCAAGCAATTTATAATTTCATTGCCTTTCCTGGCTGCCACTTTTAGCCACATTTTAGTTTGCTGGTAAAACTTTATAGAGTTCATTATATGTTTCGAGTACGCCTTAATTATTCTTGCATTTGAAACTCAGTCAAATTGAATTGTGCTTTTTTGTTCTAAATGTCTTTACTTGGAGCTCAACTGTTTGGAATTTGTTTCCAAGTTTCTGGGTTTTATGCAAAGGACAGAATATAAAAACATTCCTAAAGCGGCTTGGAACTTCATTCGCTTACTGAGAATTGTGGATTTCACTCGACTCAAAGTGTTATCTTTACTTACTGTTTAATAAGGTTTCTACATGCAGAATAATTCAATTGCTTAATACTCGTTTTGTTCCCCGACTCCATCAGTACGAAGATTGTTCCCCTTATTCATTCTTTCCATTCTTTGACTCATTTGCATCCATTATGCATTCATTGCAATTTGGCACTGATCCCCGTTGTGCTTGTCACATTTATCACGCCGCATTGCATTCGGGACTCTATTAGAGAAGTTACTCGCAATTTTAATTACCACGCCATCGTCTTCATCATCATCATCACCATCATTGTTGGCGGAATTGTTGCAGCTGCTAAAATTGTTGTAAACGGCACCGCAAATGCAATTTCCGTGCAAAATATTTACACAAAGGCGGAAAAACTTTATTCTCACTCCTCGTGAAATTTCGTGTTCCATTTTTCCCTTCGTAGTTGGCCATAAACATGATGTTTGTGTGTGGCAAATGGAAGAGTAGAAAAGTACCACTGTAGAAAAAGTTTTCTCTCTGAATAAGTATTGAGCTATTCGCCTCCCCTTCTCCCTTCTCCCTTCTTATAGCTGGCCTACTCCATGGAGCATTTAAAGTTCAGTGCTCAGTTAACAACTCTTAACAGTTTCGCTTGCAGCCGTCTACTTTGCGGCGTTTGGCTAACTTGGTAAATAACTGAAAAGTATTTGAAAAAAATGAAATGCATTTTCGCTGGCTAAAATTAAAAGAAATATGCAGAGGAAAAAGTAGAAAACCGCAAAACGGGATGAAAAATTAAATGCGGTAGTTTTCTGGTGCTTTCGTTTCACTGGATGTTGTTTTTGTTGCCAGTTTGTGTCGTGCATAACGACAAAATGCACTTTGTTTGATGAGCAACGGGGCAACCTTCAGACAGGGCTAGTAGTAGTAGCCAATATAAGGGGCATGCAGTCAGCTATGATGCAGAAATAAGTTTAAAGAGCTGAAGGGTAGAGACAAGGAAAAAGCGAACTGACTGTTTTCTTATCCTTTTGCGCCACTTTTGCAAATGCTGTAAATCAGCTTCCTGAAAAAATAATGAGAAATTATTGGCGCATTGCGCCTCGAGTTGAAACAGTGATGCAGTCGTCGTAAACCGGAGAGAAAGTGTCATGACTTGGCTGCTGACAGTTGCGGATGGGTCACGTTGCGTATACGTAGCATTTGCATGGGCTGAATGTTTCTTTACATTAAATTTATATAAAAAATTCAATAATTTCTGCAAAATGGAGATCATTTAATATACATCTCTGAACAATTGCATATAAGTGTTTCTACCCTATTTATTGCCCAACAACAAATGTTTTTGCCTGAGCTACAAAAACTTGGTCTAAGCAAGCTTTTACACTTCATCGGGTTTGTGCAACAATGTGGCTGCAGCATGTAATAAAATGCTACTAGAATTTACAGCCAAAGCATAAATCGAAAGCATATCTGCCTGACTTAACTCCGACTACATTCTGATATACTGATACACACTGTGTATATTGCTTATATCCTATTGAAATTCATGGGAATTAATGCAGACGGTTTTTGAGCTATGTAAAAATATATTCGCTGCAGTACGGAAATTGTTTTTGGCTATAATCTGCACAGTATTTTCCAGCCTGTTTAATATTTTGCTTGGAGCACTCGGCATTTTCCTTCACACAACAAGTGTAAATTATCACACTTTAACTTCAAAAGCATCGCTATAAACTTGAAGTATGCTGTGAAACACACGTGAGGCGATTAACATAATTAGATGAGCAAATCCAAGACTCGACATGCCAAAGACAAAGTATCGTCAAAACTTGACAGATAAGCAGATACAAGAGAAAGGATACCATAATCTGGAAATATTTGCATAGGTAAAGTGGAGACGAAACTCAGCAGGTGGCATTAAAGGAAAAAAGGGATACAGAGTAAGGAAAAACACAAACAAGGACATGCTCAAGGAGACAACCGCAGCCACCTTCCCAAGCAGCCGCAGGAAGTTTGGTTGAGCCTTTAACACGTACTTAACTGCTTCAACATAAATTCCTAAAATTCAGTTTAAAATATTAATTTCTCATGCCTATCAAACACACACATCCATAACATATAAACCAACACACAGAAGCATTTTACATAAGCGCTTTAATTAGCTTAAGTTTTTATGCCGCTAACTTGTATTCCCTGTGAGACGTTGTGTGGTCTCTGCTAAGGCGACTGCATTAAATTAATTGCCTTGTGGATTTGTCCCCTTTCAAATGTGACTGAGAGTATGTGTGTGTGTGTGTGGCTGTGTGTGTGTGTGTGTGTGTGTGTGTGTACACATGTTTTATATCGTCTTGCCACATGATCTGCTTTGCCTCCGAAATCTTTTCATTTTCATTGCTACGCCAACTTTTTGTTGTCTTGAGGAAATGTGAGGCGACATCTGCACATTGGAATACACCTGTCGTTTCTCACCTGTGTGTATAACTCCCTTGGCCTTTCACACACACATTCAACTGTATAACGACTTGAAGTGTAGGTTCTGCCTCATTTCTTCAATCTGTCAGTCATGTGACCGCAGCCTCAAGAACTCAACTTTAAATTGAGTTTCTTTGTGGAACTTTTCAACGAGACAGAAGAATTTAATAGACAAATTCGCCTCGGGGGTCCCTGTGGGTGTAGCACTTTGGCTGTGTTGATTGTTGCTTTGTTATTCATGAAAATGGTTAAGAATTTTGGTTCCTTCGTATTGTATTGCCTTTTCATTGCTGTGGAGTTCCACACACTTTGCCAAACAGATTTAAATAGGAAAAGAGAGGCTTGCACCAAAAGAATATGATATTTAAAATGTAATATTTCTTCTCAGTTCTAGTTCAAAGTGTTACATTTTCATTTTGTCCAAACTACAAATAATTGCACATTATTTTTAAATTCGAATTATATTTGAGGTTTCTAAATATTTCTCTTATATTAAATAACTCAAGAACGATGTTTAATAATATAATAATTGTTTATTTTATATTATTATCGGGTTTCTTAGATAATGAAATTTTCTTCACCATAGATCATGTGATTTTACAACTTTAATGAGTTGGTTGCGCAACTTAAATGCTTGGGCTTCTGGTAAGATCTTCTCCCTTTGGGGTCTTAATGTCTACTCCCGATTTTTCTTCTCTCGTCTTACTGATTTTCAAATTTGCAAGCATAATTTAATTAATTAGAAGGAAGTCCTAACCTCAATCCTCTATACTGTCAATTATTCCCATTCCCCTTTACCTTTATTTTGTGTATTTTGTCAATTAGTTAAGAGCCGCCGCTGGGATCACGTAAATAAAACTTGGAGTTGGTCAGTTTATTTCAAACATCTTTGCGAAGCAGGCACGTCGGTTAGGGGAATATCCATCCACCCTCCTCATTTGTTAACAACGCGATAAAACTGTAAAGTGAAGCCAATTCATTAATTTAGCTGTGCAACGAATTGGAGCAACAGGATAACCACACAATTAGATGAACTGTGAGCTGAGCAGCCAGCTGGGTTAGCTTTGTTTTTCAGCTCCTCCTGTTTGACTGTACGAGCTGGCTGAGTCCTGGAATTGACATCATCAGAATGAACTTTCCTATGTAGCCTCTTTGTAGTATATCGAACAAAAAGTGAGCTTGCTTCTGGCCAGTCAACCGTTTTAGCATCAGAGCCAAAGGCAAAGGAAACGAGTGCGGCAGATAGAGAGGGAAACAAAGAGGGGACTAAAGAGGTGGTGTTGAGTGGCAAGCACTGTCCAAGCTGAGACCACAAAAGGGTCCCCTTTGTAGTTGTTGCTCTTGTCAGTTGGCAAATTGCGGTCGAGTGTCATCGAACAAACACACTCAGCTATTGGTGTCAATGGCGAAAGATAACTTGCCCCACAAAGGAGTAGCCTTTGCAGCCAGTTTGCCAAATCATTTAGTTCTTAATTAGCTCAAACAGCAGTTGCACATTCAAAAGGAAGGCAAAGAAGAGAAAGGGGGAGAAAGGGGGAAGAATGAGCTGATTTGCATGTAGTTGAAGCAGCAGGCAAATTTCTTAAGCTGCTTATCGCGCTTCCCATTCACAACACTCATCCTTGGAGCAACCATTGAGTGCAGTCTTAGCCTTTCTTATCTTGTCTCCTTCCATTTGAGTGTCACTATACAAGAATGAGAAGGAGAGTCTGAAGCGCTTCTTAAGTGCAAATGGGTAACGGACTGTCTAAGCCTTAAAATGGTCAAGCTTAAAATCTTTTCAATAGGCAAAGGCAAAAAATGCAGATCTGAAAGTCACAAAGAGGGATTAAGAATTGCAATATGCATTTAATTGCACGCAAGAAGCCAATTTGAAATTGAATTCACATTTAAAGTTTGTAAAATTATCTATTGCTCTATAATCGCAATTTGGATGGGAGTCCTCATCGTTTGTCTGGCAACATTTTCCACATCAATTAGTAAGGTAACAGCAAAATTGGATTATTGCAGCGATGGTTCAGTAATTGGAATGTTTTGAGGTTAGCACAGCGGAATTGGCAACTGCCCACATGTCGCATTGTTGATTTACGGCCACAGCATACACGCAGTGGAACAGTGGGTCCTTTGGGGGATCCACAAATGCTGCAAGTCTGTGTAGCCGTTGCACTGCTGCTGGTTTCGTGGTTACCTGCTGCACTCATTTTAACACCCGTACAAATATTTCACGCTCTTTGGCGAACTGCGCAACTGGGATTATGCAGATTTAATGGCCACGATTCGCACAGGGCATATTCAAATTGGCATTTTGAAACCCATTTCAAGAGGGCACAATGATTGAAAAAATTGGCTTAAGTGCTTAACTAATGGTAAGCATGGCAATAAGCTGATCCACAAACATTCACCCACACACACACACACACACATACACACACTCAAACTGAGTTCAATCGCCTGACCTTACAAAAATATCCGGTATGGATGAGTGTCCTCTTCTTTCAGTAAGAAGTCGCATGCGTGAGTTGCCACTATTATTGGAGTTTGCGTCCATTAAGCCTTTCCGTTAAAAGCCCGCAGAGCATGGCATATAAATAGTTATAGGAATTGTGATAGGGATAGGAATAGTTAGTATTAAAAAGGAAAATAATTGGCTATTAAAATTAATCGAAACAAGGTGAAACTATGAAAATAGAATATTTAATGAAATTTATTGACAAAGCTTGTTTAGGTATGTCATCCACCTGTTCTCCCAACTAAATATGTTTTTTAACGTTCAATAATTGCTTCAACCTGTTTTCATTTCAGAGAGCGAATTTAAATGATTTTCAAACAGAAAATTTCAATAAAATTAAAATATCTATTTGGCGAATTATTTACATTTGCCTTGCTACAAATTTGATTTGTTTGCCTTGCCATAAACTGAAATAAAATGAAAAGTAACTAAGCAAACATTTGAATAGAATAACTGACTCAGTAGTTATTAACTCATGACTGTCATATTTTATGCTGTTGTTGCAATATTTGCATACTCCTGGCTAAAATTATACACGCACTGAAGCGGCTAACTGCAAATTGCAGCTGTAAATTGAAAATGAAATTCGCAGTTTTCACCCATTTCCCAACACCAACAAAATGCCCATTTAAAGTTGCAATTATGTAAATGGCTTTCCAGCTCAAATGTGCTTGAATATAATCGTGAGCCACGCATGAAATTAATTTTCTCTCGATGACAGAGCGTGTCCTGCAGAGCAAATAAAGGTGTTTTGTAGACTCCCAGAAATTGGTGCAAATATTGGCGACTCTATGAAAAATTAAATTATATGAAGAAAGTTGGCTGTTAAATTTTGCAAATATCACGTTGTTACCAGATTAATTTCCATGCCTGCCCCAAAGTTGAATAATTAACGATTTGCATAGAAAGTTTTTACTTTTGCTTTGTAAGTTGTTCTTTTTGCTTGCTTAACTTAAATTTATTTAAAGCAAATTTGACAGAAATTGAATTTCAGGCAGGGAAATTACACATTATAATAAGGACTACTAAAAAAAGGAGAGGAGGCAGGCAAAATACTTTCCCAGTTTGATTGAAATTCGAAACTGAACAGTAAAATGGACGTTCTGTGGCATTTACTTCCAGGCCATTAAAACACAATGACAATCGCGTAGGTTAAGGGACCAGGAGAGTGAATGGGAGGCGACCTTTGTCTAAACTTTGGGCTCTGACTCTTTGTTGGCTTGCCCTTGGATTGACTTTTTTGTCGCCTCTGACACTGTGAACCGTTGAGGGGAGAAGTAGTGATGACTGTGTCGATAATATCAAGTTTGTCTTGTGCTAAATCATGGAACTTCGCTCTCAGACTAAACATAACAAATTAACCCAGCAGCCTTCTTATGCTTAGATTATATTAATCATAATAAATCATTCGGTTTCAGCAAAACAAAACAAAACAAAAAAATATCTTTGTCTCTTAAGAAAATCTGTGAAGTGCACTTGATTCTTTCTATAGGGATTTATAGATTAATTTTGTTATGTTTCCCTTCTACCTCGCCCTTTCTTTAGCTCCCAAATAAGCCACACTCTAATATGCCTCAGCAGGTGGTCCTCAACCTAATCAGCAACCTAAATTAGAATCAGTATGAAATATGCCCGTGTCCGGCATTAAATCGTGAGCCGCCTCTCCAACTGTAAGATTAACAAATTAATGTCTTGGAATTTTTGGGGTTTCTTGGGCTGACTTGTGTCCTGCAAATGCTTTGTCATTTTTCATTTTTAATGTGCGCCACGGGCAGTCCAAGACGCTTCTCCCATAAGCCAGATAAACCAAGCTTATAAAAGGTCGATTTAAATATCGTATCTTAATGCCAAGAACTCGTGTAAGTTTTCCGAACTAGTATGGAACCTGAACATAATCTACGAATAAGGCATCTAATTGTGTTGCCCTTTTCAATACAACTCTGAGATTTAACGGGAAATGAAGCAAACATATTGGCAAACATTCTGCTTGGTCATTAACGTGGACAGAGCAGCTCATCCGTTGTCAGGCAATAAAGGTAGCCACAAAATTAAATAAGTCCTGCCACACACACACACACCCACACACAATAGCTAAAGAGAAGGCTGCAACTAACAAGCACATTGACAGTCGTTCAAAGAGGACAATGACAATGCGGATAACTAGCAAGCTGGCAGTTGTCAGGAGCCAAGCGACAGTGGCAACGCTTTATATATTTATGAGCAAAAGACACAGAAAGGACGATGACAAGAGTTCATGTAATGCCACCAGCAGCACAATGCATAGAAGTAAACTCCATTTGGTCAAAGAATATAATACAATCAACAGGAAGGCGGCGCTGTTGTGTGGGCTGTGGCTGACTTCCGTTTCCGTCAACAGGGACGCTGACTGCCGTTTCCTGTGAGTTAGTGTTAGTCTGCCAAGACGACAGCCTTATAGTTCGTTAGTCTGCTTAGTGGCTATTTTGCAAATAGAATCGGGTCATTCAAGCGGAGATGGGCAGTAAAACAAAAATAATGCGAATAGCGTTTGCAATTTAATTACAGCTTTTTGTTGTGACTGATGGTAAAGACATTAAGAGAACATTAATGTTCTAAATGGAGCAGTCGTAGGCTATAAATAATATATTTTGTGCGTAGAAGTGGTCAGCAAACAGGTAAAACATATTCAAATAACTAATTCATTAAATTGCCTTTAATTTTTTTATTTCAATTCGTTTACCAGCTTACCAAATCCCACACAATTTGTTTAGAACCGCACAGAATATAATTAATGCAAGAAATTACGGTGAATATATCAAAAATTCGACCGGTTTGCTACTCTGAATTTTATGTTTTTAAATTTTCTCTTTATCAGGCTTCGAATTTGTACTGAATAATTTATTCAAAGATTGCCACAGTTATGAACAGAGCTTTATGGAAAACTACCAGTTGTGTGTTATTATTGGCTGTAAAATTGAAATCTATTGAAATATTGAAACTATAGCAACTGCTGCCATTGAAAACATTTTTATTGAATTTAGCTGAGTGAGTGCCCATTGAATGGTGGGTTGGCTATATCCGGTTTATCAATGGGATTGCAGCGTGTTTGATTCATACATATTTGATTAAGTTGCGACTGCATCGTTTATTTTCATAGGAATAATATCCTCTACCCATGCGGACACGAGACTTGTTTGCTTATCATAGATATATCATGGTTTGCGACTCAATTTGATTGAAATGATGTATTATGGAGGCAATTAATTTGTTTGCACATCATATAAGTAGATGTCCTACAATTATTTGGAATGTCCCCTCATAAATTGTGTGCTCATGGCTTAAATACAGCTTCAGTCAGGTTCCTGCTCATAAGTCAAAATGGATAGTCATAATTTGTTATGTCCAAGTGTAAGAAATATGTCCAAGCCAAAAGGCCTGGAGATATTAAACGGCCAGGAACAACAACAACAACAACAACAAGAACAGCCATAAACAACAATAAATATAAAAAAGCCAAAAGTATGGAGCACATTCGACACGGAACTCGACTGAAAAGCAATTATCTACACTTTTGCGATAAAAAAATATACCACACACTGCTCCCGTTGGAGAGAAAAAAATAAAGCTGAACGAAAATGATGTCAAATATTGGCGCTGTGAAATTTATTACCTTTCCTTTTTTTTGGCTGCCAGTGGGTCTTCTTCGCTGGGATTGCATTTCGCGTGTGCCGACCACATTTTTATGGCCTCCTCGACTGCCGAGGAGCTGCGGGCGATCTTTTGATTTTTACGACCATCACGCTTTGTGGCGTTGAGTCGACAAGTCTAAATCTGAATTGGCTTTACTCATGCATAGGCCAGGCATTTGCACAAAAGCCAATTATAAAGATGATAAAAACTCAACATTTGCCTGGGCCAAGGACTTTATTTTGACATTTTCAATTTACTAGCCGTCAACAGAAGCCACATAATCAATCTGTTCTAATGCATTTCATCTTGTTCTCATATTTTCCCTTTTACTATGATTTCAGGCCAAAAATGTTGCAACGCCCAATTTGGCAGTGCGCCACATAACGTTGCCCCCATTCTGCATCCTGTGAGTCCGTGAGTTGAGTGTTCCAAAAATGGCGGCACCCACGTCAATGGAAATCATCAGCTGCCTGGCACTGCTTCTCGGCATGCTCATCAGCAGCGGTAAGTCGACCACTGCAACGATGCCCTCAATTAGAGCCCTAACGAATTGTGTTTGAATGATTTGACAGGATACTGCATAGACTGTTTCAAGTGCGTTTCGTATAACGGCGCCAATAAAGCGTGCGATGATCCATTTCACAACAATTACTCCACCGCCATTCTCGAGTCACCCTGCATGGGCGGTCGCAAGGGTCGCGATGGCCTCTTTCCGGCAACGGCTTGCATTAAAATCGCCGGCTATTATGGTGAGTGATGGGGCATAGAATCATATTACGGCTTCATTCTATTCCGATTCACAGATGACAACGGCGAAACGATAACAGTGCGAGGATGCGCCCTGGACAGTGGCACACTCACAACAGACACAGAGATCATAAGAATGTCGCATTGTGGAAAATTCTACTATGACAACAGGTACGTCATTTACCCAACACACAATATCTTACAATATCATTTTAAGCACATGTTACCCATTTTATTACTCGACTTACACACGTCTCTTGATAAGGCCATAAACTGCGCACATTTAAATTTGTAATAAAATGTAATGCTCTGATCGAATTACGTGATGGACAGTATGGTTATTTTATCTTCGTTTCCATCAAAAGTATACTTATTATACCAGAGTGCAGCGTATTTATTATGATAGATATTCTAACATTTTAAACTGTGTCTTCCATCTATTCTTTAATTTCGTTTGGTTGACTTAACTTAAACGAAATGTTAAAAATTCTTTGTTAACACTCGCATGGAATATTCAAGACATATCTTTTGTAAAAATATTTAATAGTAAAATAAAGTCGAACATTTATTCACAACTCATCCTCACTGTGATGTGTAAGCAATTTACCTTGTGCTGCAAAACAAACTCCGACATCTGTGCCACATTGCTGCATAGCTGTGCAACGTTGTCTACAATTGTTTGCTTAAGCACACCATTTTGATGCAAAGTCTTGCTTATGTGGATAAGTCTGATAAATGTTATGTCTTATCCGTATAAATACGTCACTCAGATGTTTTCAGATGTTTTCTCCCTAACACTTACAAGATTGTATAATAAATCGCATGCTGTTGGACACGCTAACAAAAATTCTTAGTTTACCTTAGTCGTAGACATAACTTAATATTAAATCTCTGTTTTCTCGTCTAACCTTTAGGTACGTACACGGCTGCCTTCAGAGCTGCAGTGATGCGGATGCCTGCAATGGTGGCCACCCAAAGGACGTGGAATCCTTTCTGCTCAGCACGGCGCTGCTGCTCTTGGCATCTGCAAGGTAGCAGTGACAACTTCAACAACAATGAAATCAGCAAAATGAACAACAATAGATGTTGCTAGAATCCCATGGAAGATGAAGGAATTTAGCTAAATGGAATGTGAAAAGCATTTAATATAATTCAGCTGCGCGAAATATTTTTACATAACTCATACACTGTTCTGTCCCTCTCTCTCTCTCTCTCTCTGTCTATTCTTCTCACCATTTGTTGTGTGTCTCGCTATCGCGCTCTCTTTCTCTCCCACTATTCTCGGTGTCTACAATTGCACCTAACAGTAATTGCACACAAGGATTACACAGGATATCATGGCGGAAACAAAGCGAAACATATTTATATGGAATTCATCAAGCAATTATGTGATTTATAAATGAATATTTAACAACTACTTAACAATAATTGATGAAAAAAAGGAACAAAAACAAAAATTAAAAAACTAAATTTAAACTATAAACGCGAAGCGCTGCTAGGCAAATATCAAAATAAAAATCAAAGCTAGACAAAATTCAATTTCAATTACTTTTAAAAAAATTAGATATTTACATATTTACTTACAACTCACATGTGTATTGTATTGTTCGACTATTGTATATAAATTGATTTATTTGTTAGTAAATGCTGAATTTTAGGCAAAAATTATGTAACAATTTCGAGAATCTATACTTACTTTTAATGACCGGCCATATAGATAGGGTTAACAAATGTAGAAGACTGCGAAACAAGCCATATCAAATTTAACCCAAATATTTTTTACCTAATAGTGTTATACTCAAAGAAATAGTCCAGTCATAACTTAATCATTATCACTTCTTATGATAAGAGAATTTGACTCATTGTCTGATTGTTTTCGTTGAATTTGCTTTGGACTATCTGATAAGAGTTTATCAATTTACCAATGCAATAATCGAATTTAAGAAATATATACTGGTTACCAATCACACAGTTCTCAACCGAATTTCGAACAAAATGCCTGGTAAGAAACGGAGCCCCATTAGATGTGTGGGGTTAAACTAATAATTCGACTGGATCTTTGCAGTACACCATTGGTTGCACTATAGCAATGGCGCTTTGCCAGAAGAACCCGTCGTTGCTGGACATGATTCCGATGGCAGCACCATATTTGTAGGCCGTGCCTGGCACAACAACGACTTGCTGCCAGCTAAAGTCATTCCAAACAAGGGCAAAGCATACGTGTCCTATGGCCGAGAGGAGATCGAACTGGAGAACTACGAAGTTCTCAGTGGTCAGAACTTCGAGTGGTTGTCTGGCGCAAATGGCGAAGTGCCACCAGGTGCCGTTCCAGTGGGTCACAATGTGGATGGCGAGACGCTGTATGCCGGACGCGGCTATCATGCCGGCAGTCTGACCATGGGCAAGGTACATCCCTCCCACGGATGCCTCTACATACCCTTCGGCTCGGAGGAGGTCAAGATCTTTGAGTACGAGGTTCTGTCGTGCCACATGCGATAGCCTTTTATAACAACATGTTCACGCATTCAATAACCTTCAACAATAAGCATAACGTTTTATATAAACTTAAAAACCGCCACTATCTTTAGTTTTATTAGCCCCATAAAAACGGCGACTGTTTAATCAACACATAATTCTGGTAGCATGTCGTCATTCTTCTTGGTCCGCTGCCTCTGTTTCGCAGTTCTTTTTATGCTTAGTTAACTCAGACCTGGCCCTTATGAAGGAATTTAATACGAAAATCAGTTCTAAGTTAACAAATAAAAAAGAAGATGAAATTAGAAGGATTAGCTATTAAAAAAAATTAGTTTTCGACATGCAAAATTATATTAAACCCGATCGTTTAATTATATAGTCTAACTACATTTTACGTACTCCAATGAATATGAAATACCAATAGGACCAAGCTACATCTACGTGCAAAGCTTAAGAGATCAACAATAGCATTTTATAAATAAGAATTGTTAATGATAACCTAAAATTTATAGTTACAATTTATAACTGTTTTATGTTGACGATTAAATTATCACTTTTTACACTAAGCGAGCTTGCAATGGTTTCCGCATTCAAATGAAATTAAAACTATGTAAAATTAAAAATAAAAAATAAAGTTTGAACACGTTTTTGATATGATAACAAAATTTTGCTGAAATCGCTGCATGCAATTAAACAAAAGTATTTAATCAAAAGCAAACTAAGCACCTGAATGGCTAGCAACCGATGTAATTAAAGCATTCTTCAACACAACTAACATATATACAAATAAATACAAATCCAAATCAAAGTACATTTAATGAACGACCAAGCAAAATGTATAAAATAAAACATTGAAACGTTTCATGGCATAAAAGTTGCTTAACATTTTTGAATGCAAATGTATTTAGCACCTAAGAAGTTTATATATACATTTAAGCGCAAGCGGAAAAAACTAGATAATGATGCTACCAAAACTAATCGAATCGAATTGAATTACAACTGTTTCTTTTGCATTTAAATGCGTTCGTACAACTTTTTCTAGCGCTAATTAAGATAGAAACACAAAAACACAAGAACTATAAACATTTCTTAATAAAAACGGCATTCATATATTGAAAAATCAATAAGTCCTTACGAGTTTACATTTATGTCTATATTTACAGTGAGACAGTAAGCGTTGTGTTAATCTAAAAGACTCTTCACATAGGCGGCATCCTCCTGCACAAACTTGTCGGCCTGATCTACAGGCACCTCGACACTTTTGTAGTTGTCCAGTCCAATCTCATCCTCTTTTCTGTTAACAAATGCCGTTTAGCTCGAACAATCATTGAGTGAATATTCAACTTACTTGATCAGAATATCCACAACGTTCTCGCAAGCCAGCAAGCACTCGCTTTCGCGGCCCACTTTTGCTTCCCATTTGTGGTACTCCCGCAGTATTTCATAGACGCCTTTAGCGCGCAGCACTTCGCGACATCGGCGAGTGGCGCACAGTTGCAACAGGCATTCCAGCAACATCTTGCGCAGATCCGGATCCGTTTCACGCGTCTTGCTCTCAGGCAGATACTAATTCACGGATAAGTGAATGAATTTTAAATAAGGTGCAACAAATAATTGCACATGCTACTCACCTGCAACTCAATGGGCAGCTTTTCCGTGTCTTCATCAGTGAACTCTTCGGGTCCGCATAGCGGCTGCAGTATCGCTACCAATATGTCATCCTGATCGTTTAATATTATATCGTGATACACTGCATCAAAGCATATATTTTTGATGATGCCAATGGTGCCGCCACGGCGCACCACGCTTTTCTCAAACGAGGCAAAGGGCAGCAGCTTCTCCAGCAGCTGATACTTGGGTTGGCAGCACAGCTCGCGCCCACGCGGCACTTGGGTAAGATTACAGAAGATTGGTGCCAAATAGTGTAGCTTGCACTTCTTTTTATTGTAATCCAGTTTGGCAAACGATTTTGCCAGCTGAGGAAGCGTAGGTTCCAATGTATCCAGTACAGAGTGGACGAGCGCCTCAACGCGACTCAAATTGCTTAACACCATGCTCCATGCATCCGCAAGCTCCGCCTGATCGTCGAAGATCTGCTTGGAAGCCACCTCCACAATAGCGAATCTCTGTAAATTATATCAAATGGTGAATGTTTTCACTTTTGATTCACTTCAGCTTACGGGCTGCACTTGTTTCGCCAGTTCGTAGATTTTGCTGGCACCAGTTTCCTCGGCTGTCAGGTTAATCAGGCTGAGTACTGCATCCTTTGAAATTGTGGCGTTGGAATCGAGGGTTAGACTAAAGATGGCCATCAGCATGTCATCTAGTGAGAGTATGGCCTCTTTACCCTCAGCACTTCCAGTCAGACCTAGCAAATACTTGGTATTAATAATAATTTTATATGTTTTTGTATACCTTGCAGCCGAGCACGTGTTGCAGTTGCCGCACTTTGTTTACATTTAAATTCTGTGGTTTGCTTTGATTCACTTACTTAGCACGTGTGTCAGTGCAACAGCTTTGAGGTCTAGTCGCTGGTTGGGCTGCAGGAATTGTATTAGTTCTCTTACATTATCCATTTCAGATATTTTATTATTTGTTGACAATTGTTTTGATTAGTAATTTCGCATGCTCTAAATACGTGCGTAGTGTGACCGAAAGCGGCAAATAAAAAAATACATCTTGAGTAACTCTGTTAAATTATGGGGTTTTCTGTTAAAAAGAAAACGATTAAATAAGTTAACATTTTTGACTGATTGGAATACCTTTTATAATTGTTATTATTAATTTCAGATTATTATTAAAATATTTTAAGCTATTCTGTTAATAATTAAAAGGAAATAACAGACTTGCCGTTCAAATGTAAACGTTACTTGCTGCATGACGTTTAGTTCATTGCTATGACAATTTCTTAGCAGTCGGCTTATGAGAGGCAACTGTTATGTAACGTATTTTTTAAATGTTTGCAGAGCTGAAGCTGTATTCAAATCTTATTACTAGATTAATCAGTAATAGAACTATTATTTTTACATAATATTAGAAAGATTTAAAGGAAATGTACTGACCAAAAGCTCTGTACGAAATGGAAGAATACGCGAAGCGTAAATGAATTCGATTTAATATACATTTAGGTATGTGCCCATAGAAGTATGCCACAGTTAGCAACTTGATTGTAACTTAGCCAATGCAGCAACCAGGGTTGTGTCACCAGCTAGTTGTATTTTTAGCTTATTATTGTAATATTATCTTTTGGCTTTACCGCTGAATGTAAATCTGTAAAAGTCGTATATCGCATAAATATGGATATATATATATATATATATATATTTACACATTTAAATACTCGTATATGCAAAAATGCATATATCGCCACTTACATTATATATGCTTTGATAAGATATAGACATGCAATATAGAAGAAAAACAAAATTGCCTTGCTCAGAAACATTAGAAAATAAAACTTTAAAATATCTGTCTTCAAACAAAAACAATTTTGGTAATGCAAATCGAAGAAATGCGCACTTGGCTTGAATTGAATTTAAACTTTTGCGATTTCATTGCAAAGAGCTGCGACAAACCGAAGAGCTCACAGTTGCCAAAGGATCAACAATTGCAATTGGGAAAGGATTCGGTAAAAGAGCTGGCTCGCCTTTGGATTCGCTGAATGAATCCCCGAAGCGGCTTTATGCGCAAAACTTTTGCTTGTTATTTTTAATGGCTAGCAATAATCGTTAAATGTGTCGACTGTGTCCTCGCTGCTCCAGCTCCTGCTCCTGCTCCTGCTGCTGCTACTGTTGCTGCTGTTGCCAACGTCCCAGATTCAGTTTGGATGCCAGCACTGCTGCACTCAGCAGAATTTCCCATTCCTGGCAGTTTCACGAGGTGGGCGTGTTGGGAGGGGTGAGGGGCTGGGCGTGTGATGCTGGCAAGTCAACTGAAAATTTCATTTCGTTTCGCTAGGGCAGACCGAAAACTTTTTAGACTTTTTGTCGACTTTTCGCATTTTTAGCTGCGGCCAAGTGGCAAATGCTAGCTCAGCAGGCGCACGGCGTTGGGGCCAGGCTTCAATTGTATCCGCATCCGTAGACGTAGCAGTAGCAGTAGCAGTAGCCATATCCGTAGTCTTAGCTCAATGTGAACCCTTCTGCAAATGTTAATTTCATAACACGATTCGTACGCGGCTAACTCTTGTTCCATTTATTTGCGTTCTATGCAAATTTCCTTCCGCCCACATGCGCAACTCATTTGGGCGTGGCACCAGCCTCATGTACACCATGAAGCAAATGGAGTTTTGGAGTAGAGGTACCTGTTTGCATTTGGTGAGCCCAATGGGCCATGTCGTTGTTGTTTTATAAATATTTAAGAATTCTAATCAAGATCTGGCTGGACGCTGGAGGACACTCGCTAACGAAGACCAGTAACCCACAGCCACCTCTGAGTCCACATTTTGAATGGCCCAAATGTTGTGTGGAATGTTTTTTGGTGGCGTTTTAATGTTCTGCCAAATGTGCAATTCAAAAACGAATTCAAGCCATGCATAGTTGGTAGCCTTATTGTGGTATTACTTACATTTTGATAGGTTATGCGATAATAAAAGAGTTCTGCTTAGAATAAGGTTAATTGTGGAATTTGTTTATTACACTCTTAGCTTAAGTTATTGGTATTAATGCAGGTTTGAACATAAAATGGTAAAACAAATGAGTTATTTTTAAAATTACGTGTTTATTTACTACTGGAAATAGTGGACACATAGAAACGAAATCAACAATTTCACTTTACATTTCTAAAAAAGTAAAACTATCAGAAATATTATTACTGGTTTTTAATGTGCACATTGAGTTGATTTTTTTTTTTTTCTTCAACTGTCTGTTTAACATTTTTGTATACTCGTAATAAAGATATAAAAGTAAAAAAAAAATTGTGTTTACGCCCGCTGGAAGTTCTCTGTTAGCCAGCTGACAATTAATTTAAATGTCAACTTCATAATCGTCGTCATCGCAGCCAGTGTTACCTGTTCAGTGCGAACCGCTAATGAACACAAACAACAACAACAACAATAACAAGAACAACAGCAACAACAACTCCGACAAGCTGCACTGTTGAAAATTAATTACGCTGCGGATTGGCCGGCATGTTACCAGTTAATTATGACCTTTTTCGCCTGTGAGTGTGCCGACGACAAATTAAAGTTATGGCCGAATTCTACACTGGTATTGGTCCATGACGATGTCGTCTGTTTGAAGTCGGCTTCACAAGGCGGAGGAGGAGTGGCCGAAAACCAGTTTCTTTGTCTTACCTCGTCGCATTCCCCACTGCGGCGATGTCTTTGTGTTTCGCCATAAATCCAATCAACGTCCCTTTTAATGGCGTTTTTCTTCATGCAACCATTTTATTCCTCTGTCTTTATTTTTTTTTTTGTCTCGTTCAATTTGCGGTTGTGTTGTTTTTGGCTTTTATCTTAATTGACAGACGGACCACACATGAGTCAAATTTGTATGAGTGGCTATCCACGAATCGATAGCAGTTATAATCTAAGAATGCTTTATAAATATAATATTCAGTATTTAAATAGTATGCAAAGCATTCTTGTGAAAGAGTTTCTTAATATGTGTGGAATCTTTAAATATTTTGCATGTTTTGTGGATATTAAATGAGCAAATGACATTTGCAAAGACAAAGCGTGCGTTTTAACGATCACAAATGGCAGTCGTGAGCACATTGCCACTGGTGGAACGGCGGATATGAGTACGGCCGTAAAGGTCGAACGTGGGGAACACGACACGCAAGCCAATTGAATGGCGAATAACAGGAAAAGGGGTGTTTGGCTTGCCATCTCTTCTCCGGAGTCGTTCATATTTATGCATTTTGAGGACGTTGGATGTTCGCACATCCTGCGCTGGTACACATGTACGTGTTAATATCCTGCCAGGCTCACAGCTTTCTCTCGATGTCGATGTCGTTGTAAAAATAAAATGCCGCTGCAGTTGTTGTATCCAAAAGAGAGGGAATCGAAACAAGCCCCAGCAACGTGCATCCAACTCCAAATTGCCATCGGTGCTGAATTTGTGGGACGGAGGTTTTGCGGGGAGGTGTATTGCGTATTCATTAAAACTTTATAATCACCAAACATGAACGATACGTGTTCCGATTGCAAACTGCGTTATATTCCAACACACACACACACACTCACAAGACAAGCACTTATCGTACATTAACTTTTCGAAGATACGGGATTGTATCTTTAACATATGTACAAGCTGTGTATTCCATTGTGTGTGTGAGTGTGTGTGTGTGTGTATGTGTGTTGTGTGCGTAAAGCCCCTTGCCATTATTAATAAAATGTTCTGTAATATCCGACAAGTATGTAAATAATGATATATATTATATATTTTATTGCTAATTTTTTTTAAATTAATGTTTCAATTAAAATACATTCTTTTTTTTTTAGAATGTTTTAAATTTGTTCAATTGTCGGTATCAGTATACGTTAATAATAAAAAGCTTAATAAACAAAGGCATTTTGATAATTGAAATAATTTCGAGAAATCTTCCAGCTATAGATAAATATAGCACTTTAATTTCATTAAAAAATAACATTAAAAATAAGAGAAAAAAAAAACATAGAAAGTGTTTGTGAACTTGAAGAGATGAAGAAGGAATGAAGGAAGGTTAGGTTCTTATATAAGATATGCAAGATTTTTTAAGGTTAAATATTCACCAAAAATATCCTAAATATGAAATAACACTTGAAGCTTGTTTGTAGAAAGATAGGTAGAAATATCTTCCCAAAAATTACCACAATTAGTATATGTTTATGATAAGTATCCAGAAAATAAGTAGTTACTTCTTAAACCGAGCTATGGCTACATTTAATCAGTTTCAATTACAACAAGAATACTTTTCACTTTTTGCTCTGCTTTGTAATGGGAGACAACATAATATTTTTTAAATTGCCGCATAAATATGGCCGAGTTTTTTCATTCGAACGAATGCAATTTTAAATTTTCCGTTTTATAATTATATTTATGCAAATGTGCACACACATGTTAGCCCGATGGGGAAGGGAGGTGCAGAGAGTTAAGTTGAGTTACCATGAATACATATTCTTACATATATATATGTATTTATGTAATGTATTCGTTTGTGTGTGTGTGTGTGTGCTTGTGTGCATCGCAGCTTCTGGGTAGAATATAATTTTCGTTTTTAATATTCTCTCGCATGCCCGGAGTTTGTACATTAAATTTATTTATTGGCGCAAATATTGGATCGTATGCCATTGGCCCGTCTCTCTTATGCCATTTGCATTATGTGCCCCAACGTTGCCCGCCACTGAAATACATAAGTAGACACAAACATGTGGGAAGCGGAAACTGGGCAGCGGCAACGGCAACGGCATGTAGGAGCTGTGGGTGTAAACCAAGTGACAACTTGTGCACGGGGCTTCCACTGACGTTACAGATATGACAACTGAAAGCGCAACGAATGCCATCTTATGCGCCAGATGTTTGGAGTATAGCAAACTCAGAAGATTCGTGTCCCGGCTACAGTCATAACCAACGCCAACTCTAACTCAGGCTCGTAGGGGTGGCTGGTGTGGGTGGCTGGGTGGTGTGGGTGGTTGGGGCTGTTTTAGGGGCTGCCTGTTGTTTGCTCAAATGGAATTTCCAAAGTCGTTTAGCTCCTTATTTTTCTCGTTTCGCTTTTCTTAAATGCCATTTTTTTCCATTTCATGCGTTCGCATTCTGACAGCTGCCGTTCGCCGGATGCTGCCGCCGGATGCTGTTGCCTCGGCTGTTGCTGTTGCTTGTGCTGGTGCTGTTGCCGGGGGTGGCTGTGTGGAATTCCTGAGTGGAATAACAGCGAAGAGCGAGAGCCGCAACGATGGCGAGAGCAACATGGCTGCCTGCCGCACGACCCACCCCTTAAAGCCAACTCCTGTTGCCCCATTGCCATTTGTTTGCTTTGCCGCATTTCTTGGGCTGCCTCCAACTGTTTCTTCTTCATCAGCGGCGGCATCCGCAGCAGCAATAGCATCTTGGGGTCTTTCTCTGGCCCGAAATGCCATTCGAATAGTTTGCTTAGGTTCATTTTTCCCACACCAGCGACAGAGATGGAGAGAGAGAGAGAAAGAGAGTGAAAAAAGGGAGAAAGCATGAGCAGACCTTGGCCAAGGCAGTGGCTAAGACAGAGGGGTTGGGGTTGGGTTGATGTTGGTGATGGTGATGGGAATGAGGGTTAGGGTGAGGGTGAAACTGAGCACGGCCATTGTTGCCAGAGTGTGCGCTCGTAAAGAAGATTTATTGCGAAGACGCGCGCGTTTCTTGGTCTTGGTCTTCGTCGTCGTCGTCGTCTTGGTCGTGGTGTTCTTTTTTTGGGGAGCGCACGTAGCAAGTGGCAAGTGGCAAGTAGCATGCCGCAGCAGATTCCATTTGTCCGGGCAGCATCCTAAGGAAGGAAATTGGGTTTGCTTTTCCATTTCCCGTGCCGCCACTTGGCCTCAAACTTGGCAAGCTACAGCTTACTAAATTGCTTTCGTATGCTCTGTGCCAGGGGGGAGGTGTGGGGCCTGGTCTCAAGAAAAATGACTTCGCTCGCATCAACACACACACACAAACACACACAACAACATAGATTGTATCTGTGTGAGTGTGGGTATGTGGGTAGACAGGAAAGTAGTCGTATTCCTATATCACATTTCTCACATCTGAGACTAATGCGATTGTATTTTTAAGAGTTTTTCTAATTTGCATTTAATTTTTTGCAGCTGCTACTTTCTGCCGACTGCTCTTGCCTAATTTCGACGCCTTTAAGTCGTTCAAAATTCTGAAAACGTTTCGCTTAAGCTTAATGGCGCCTCACATCGAAAGATAAACATTTGAATGGCCGGATTAAGCACACCGAAAACATTTGGTATGCAACAGGATGCGGCAAGGTGGCATTTTCTCTGCCACTACCAAAATACTTCAATTCCTTTTAGTCGGAATCTAGAATTTAGCGTAGCTTTGTTGGCAATTTTTATGCTTGTATTTGCAGTATTTAAATTTACTTAAAAAATTATTAATCACAATAGATAAAAATTATTTTCACACTTTATACAACATTTTATTAAATCAAGGTGCTAATTTGTATTAATTTAATATTCTTTATGATAGTTAAGACATCATTGTATTAAGGATATTATTAATTTTTATAATAATATAATATATAATATAATATATATATTATAAATAATAATAACAATAATTGTATTAAGGATACATACTATTTACAAATAGAAAAAAAATTTACAAACGAATTAAAATAATTTGTATTTTTAATAAATCTATTTAAAAAATAATCTAATTTTATTAACAGAATTATTAATATCTGAAGTGAGCATTCTCTGATGCCCTAGCCCAAGGTCATAGTTGGCAATAATATACACTAAAAATAATATCATGCTTCAAGGGCAATCTTTCAGTGATATTTTCAGGTGATTTTTAGCAGTTATTAAATGAAATGTGTTCAGTAAAAATGCTACCAAGGTTAATTGCCAAACACATTAAAAAACACAAGGCAGCTGAAATCATTTCATAATTCACGGTTATTAGCTTCAGCTGTGTACTTTGTGCATCAAATCGTAAGAGTGGAAAGAAAAAACCAAACAGGTAAAAGATGGGAAGAAGTGTTTGTACAGTGTTTGACCTTCTGCTCAGAGCACACAGTGGGATTGCAAGAATCCATATATTATACGACGCAAAAAAAGGAAAAAGGAAAACTAAATATTAAAACATGCGCGGCCGCATTGCTGAAATTTCCCACAAGGGCAATTCGAGAAAATCGAACACACGTCACGGCTCCAACCACCTGACCCATCATGGCTCCAGTTGCTTGGCTTGCGCATATCGTTTCGGTTTTTGCGCAGTCTCAACCACGTTTCTAATCTCGTATATCCTCCATGGAGGGCTGGGTCTAAGGGTCCTGCGGCGGCGCCGGTACAGCGGCTATTACAATAAACAACGAGGCGGCGGCTCCATCGCGCATCGCGTTCGTATCTTCGGATGTCCTTTTGCCATCATTGGTGGAGAAAAAGTCAAGCGAATTTCTCTTTTTATTTATTTTTTTAGTTATTTTCTTTTTTGCTGTTTTGTGCGCTTTTCTTGCCGCCTTATCCCTTTGGGATTTTTGTGCCATTAACGGGAATTGCTTTTTGGGGAAATTATGTGTACCCCGCACACAGCAGCTTTAATGTTTTGTAAATTCACATAAGGAAACCATTATCACCTGAAATATGAAAGCAATTTTCCTGCATCCTTTCCACGTTGTAGTTGTTGTTGTTCTTTATTTTTCGTCAGCTCGTCCCTTGTCCCGCTTATCTTCATGCCATGCTCTGTTCCGGCTGCTTGGCTGTCTGGCTTTGGTGAGCAGATAAGATAAGCGAGCATAATACTTAAGTTAAGAGAAATCAATATCAGAATAAGCATTTTTTCAATTCAATGCTGTTGCTTAAAAGAAATTAAAGAGACAGTTTTTCAAGAAACTGTAACATATTTTGCAATCAGAAAGTTTTACAATCTTTAAAGTGGATGGATGAGCTTTTTAAAAAGTTTAAATGGAAACATTATTATACTTCCTACAATTCTTGATTATAAATTAAGTAATAATAATCAGACAAACTATAATTTAATTTATTTATAATAAATCATCTCATGTCTTATATAATACAACAATATAATAAATAAGTTGAGAATAAGTACAAATTAGAATATATAAATTCACTTAAATCTGTGCACAATATTTTGATTTTGTGATCGTTTGACCTTATATATTTTTTTGAAAAATAACTGACAGCGCAAAGATATCAATTTTTGTAAGCAACAACTTGAAATGCAGTTGAAACTAGTTTGAGGCAGCTGCTGTCTGAGGCGCTTCTAACCGTGGGCAGTGGCGGGGGAGGATGGTGGCAATTGCTGGTAGCATCGTGGTATCGTGTCGTTGGCGCTATTTCGGTGGCCATAACAATTCTCGTAATACTTCGGGCATCGCCGACTAAACGATAATCGCACGTAAATGCCCCACTAAAATCAATACGACGACTGCGACGACAATAGCGACGACGCCGACGATGACAAGGACGAGGACGAAATTCTCGCTAGCCACAGCCAACAGCTTCAGCGACTGGCTTCAGTTTCACCTTCGTTGGCCATCTCTCCATGCTGCCATCCCTTTCGCAAGCGGAGCCGCCAAGCCAAGCCAAGCCAAAGATGGGCGTTTATGCACATGCGCTCCTCTTGAGTGTTTCGCCGGCAAAGTCAGCGTTTTCCTTGAGCTGATTTCGCATTGAGCTTGGCCATCGCGAATGAATCGCATCTTAATCCAATATGAAGTTTACTCATATAAATTGAGTTTATTTGAGTATTTATTGGCACTGAATAAGGACACTCACTAAAACGAAACTTTTCTAATGGTACATTTTGCGATTGATGATTCTTGTTGCAAATAACTAATTCATTAGTGGTTTAAATAATACTTTAATTTGAATTTATTTTATAAAACAAATTAATATTTAATAGATATTTGATGTTTTGACTCATTTTCATTCCAATTTAATTCATTTAATATGATATGATTAGGTTTGGCTAAATTTGAATTTGGCAATTGTGGCCAACAAAAAATAGATTTATTTATTAAGCTATTAGATTTTTTTTTAAAATTTGTATTCGATGATAAACACAAGTATTTACCGCAATATGCGGAAAATGTCTGCTGTTTGGCTATGGGCACTTTCAGCGCGTAATTAAAAATTATGTTTCGCACTCAAAATTATTGGTAATTGTGCGCATTAATGAATTTATTTGCCTCAACTGACAGCCTGATTGCAACAAAAAAAAAAACAAAAATATTAACTGGATCTGCAGCTAAACGAACAACGAGCAGCGACAACTGAACAATCGCATAAATATTAATTTACATTTTGTCAAATGATTTACTTGCACATTAAGTCCAATTAATGGCAACTCTTTTCTCTCTCTGTCTCTCTCTTTCTCTCTCTGTCTCTCTCTTTCTCTCGTCTCTCTTTCTCCCTCTCTCTTTGTAGTTCAGACAAATACAAATTGAGCAATGGGGTTGGAGACTTAAGCAGCATTGAAAAGTGTATTCATTAATTAATTAAAAGAATGCGTCTGCTCACCTCTCGCTTAATATTGGGCAGTTTTCTAAGTTAATTCCCAAAGCGAGTACCTGCCTCAGAGCAGCTAGTCGCAGCTTCCCACGAGTTGCCGCAGCATGCAAATCGGACCAGGGCCAAACAGTTGACAGTTTGTGGCCGCAGCTGAGCGACAAATATACGAGTAGCCATAAAAATAGTTTATGACTTTTAATTACGGGCTCAGCATGAGGCCGTCGAGTGAGTCGTCGTCGTCGTCGTCGTCGTAGTCGCGATTGCTGCTGAGCAGCAGCCATGCCTTCGCCTTCCATGGAACAGCGGATCGCGACCAATGGCAGAAGGCGTCGGGAATTAAGGTATAGCCAACGAGCAGTTGGTCAGGAGAGCCGCTATTGTTTCTGTCTGACGGGTTATTTATTGGTTTTTTAAGCCACCATTTTTGTTGTTGCTGACTCCGCCGACTTTTATAATTTCCTTGAATTATATCTCAATTCATGCGCGGCAATAAATTTGATAAATTTCTCATTTCGTTTACCTGTCCGCTGGTTTCCCTCGAATGGTGCCCAGTGGCCCATAAATAAATAAATGGAAGACGTCGCCATGTGCGCTGTCCCAGGGCTGGAATTGATTAAAATGTTCGGGTCGAGTTCCTTGATCGTTAATTACGAATGCGGCACGATCGCTGCTGCACCCGCGATGCAAATGATAAAAGAAACTAAATTTAAATGTATAATTCAACAGACTGAAATGGAAATTTAATGATGTCTATATAAGAATGCGGTGGCAAAAATAAATGTCTTAAAATTCATGAAATTAATTTGTAATCCGAAGCATTCGCTAATTGAACTGCATCAATATTAATTGATGATAAAAATACATTTTTTAATTGCACTAAACATAATATTCATTGAATATCAATTACTGTTATGGGTAAAAAAATAAAATGAAATCCAAGTGCTCCATGGATCATCTTGATGCATGTTTAACCTGAGTCGCTACATGCTGGGACCCGTGACGCAACCAACTCGTTAGTGGCGCCGTTGTAGAATGTGGATATCAGCCGGTTGGCACAGCGTGGAACTATGATCAGCCTCTGCCATGGCGCCGGTTTCACGCCACCATCTTTAATAAATTGATGAGGGAGACGGGGCGCAATCCCACAATGTTGTTTGCATGAGATCTGCGAGTTGCTGAAACTTATACTCAATTCCTACATACTAAATCGATAATGAACAGGTCTCAATGCGCTGGCTGCTGAGCAAATATTAATTTTATAAAGCTATTGCAGTCCACGACGAAGAGCGTGATGAATCCGCGTTAGGATTGGATGGAGAATATGCGGCACAAAAGGACATTGAGCAGTGCGTCACGTGTTGAATGTGCTCGTTGTGTTGTAATAGGCTTGTAAAGGCACCATCATCAGTAGCCACATTCGGAATATATTTGGCAAATTATCGAAATCTGAATTTAATCCATATTTCCTTTTCTCCTCTGCTCTCTATGTTTTTGGATGTAATTTAAGTGGACATCGCCAACTAGATATTTTTTTCTGTTCATCTGTTTCCATCGAATTATGTTTATTTCTTTTTCACCTTTTTGCTCACAATTACTTTGATAACTGAAAAACAAAAATAACTTTAAGCAATAACAAACACATGTTCTAGATAAAAAATTGTTTAAGAAAATAAAAATTATTAACATTGTTATTGGTGTCATCATAAATTACTTTTGTCGAACTTATGGCTATGGAAAATTTTCACCTGTGCCTAATAGCTGTTTTTTTTAGTACAATTATAAGATACATTTTGGGCAAGAATCGTGTGTTCAATTTTGAATATAGTTTTGTTCTAAAATGCAATCCATGAATATAGAAAGTCGAAATTTGGGAGCAGCATTTTATATACACTCAACCATATGTGATATTATAATGTTTTTTTGGAAAGATAATTTAAATTGTAATATAATACAAATAAGCTTAAGAATCCACATATATTCACTAAATTTTAATACATATGATGCAGATTGTATTAGCCCGATAAAATGTAGGGTCGAACAATGAGTATTATGAACGCATCAGCAATAAACTGGCAACTGCAAATATTTTTGGAGTATGCCCAAGGGCACTCGGCTTAAAAAGATGGTCACATGAATCTGTATCTGCGACTGCACATATGTATCTGTGTGTGTCCGTCCGTCTGTGTGTGTGTCTGTCTGCGTGAACTTCTGGCAAGTGCAAATATTTATGCGTATTTGATAGCACTAATGGGCCATTAAGTGCGTACGCAAATACACACACGTACTGCATGTGTGTGAGTGTGTGGGTATATGTGTGCTTGGGTGCCCCAATGAGCTTGTGTGGGTGGCAAGGATGAAAATGTACCTAAGCGAATCTAAATGGCATCGGGGGCACCGAACATGCAAAATCATGTACTCGTAAATCTCTTTAATGCCAACGGCCTCCGGCCAGAGCAGAGATACCAAGGGGATGCGCAGGTGAGGGGCTGTACTCGTGTATGTGTGTGTAGCAGCCCGATCCCGGGTCCGACTACGACCCGCCCACACGCAATCACATAGTAGATGCTTGTTTACCCCCGGGCAAAAGAGGAACTCCGGCATATTGGGTTGGGATGCCTTCGTAATGAAACTGGATATGTATATGAATGCTGCAGGCGTGGAGATGCGTATGTGTGTGTGAGTGTGTCTGTGTGTGTGTAAGGTGCTTTCGAATACGTATTACGTAACTAACGAAAATTAACGTTAATAGCCTTGAGTATCAAAATAATGGCAGCAGCACCACTGGCTGCTGCCTGTCGCCTGTTGGTCGCCCAACCACCTCGCCAGCATTTCGGATTGGATGGGTGCAGGATGTGGAGCAGGAGTCTGAGCGGAAAAAAGGGAACGTGGAACAGGAACAGATACGGCGGTTGGGGCTGTCGGCCATATAAATTTCAAAAACTCATTCCGGACTTAGGCAAAACGTGAAAATATTGTTACGACCTTCTGTGCGGCTGCTTCTGTTGTGAGTCCCCGCATCCCGCACACCGCACCGTAGCTTCAACCGAACATGTTTACTGCAGCTTTGGCAGATTCCCCCCATCGAAATAAATTAGATTTTAGTCGCAAAATTACGATGTTCATGCACTTAATTGAGAAAAGTGAAGCAGCGATTTTAAACGATGCTGTGTTTGCCAACAAGATTGTCAAGGATAACAGCTTTTACGAGCCTAACCCATTTATATGTACATACATCCTTTTAACAGAATGTGAACATATCAAAATAATATTGCCTCTAATATTCAAATGACAAACGATGTACAAATTTGTAAATCATGGATTTTCAGCAAAGACAGCATATTTTTGTGAATGTGTTTATAAATTGCCATCAAAGTAAAAGCAAATATAAAACACTATTTCAACACACTATTATGAACTAATTTGGATATCAAAAAGATGTACTATAAAAAAGAAAATTGCTAAATTTGTGGTATTAATTTTGGAACATAAATATAGAATTTTTTTTTAGTGTTGTCAATTAAATTAAATTATATCCGCTCAAGGGCGTGTTTAGCTTTTCGTCAAGGTGCTCAAATTGTATTATAAATTGTAGTCTAATGCAAATTTCGAATATGAGAAGTTGATATGTAAGGAAAAGGTCATAAACTGGCTACACATACTTATATGATATAATAATATATAGAGCTAAGGAACAGTACCAAACATAATTGGATTTTATAACTACTCCTTTTGTGTCCATATCGAGGAATATATCGAGGAAGAATATATTACATAAACCCAATTATTGTTTAACAATTTACAAAAGTAAACATTAAATTATTTTGTTGGTATAAATAAAATATGGACAAAAAAAAGTTAAAACTTTCAACTTTTAACCGTGTTCAATTAAGTTACATTACGTATTTACAATACAATTGCTTTTTCAACAATATTAAAATTTCAATTTGAAACCCAAGAGCCGAAGTGTCGGTCCTGCAGCAAGGACCACCCTGCATCCGTTCCAATATTCTGCGCACTTTGTGTGCGTAAGTCGTTAATTTTTATTGGACAGCTTTTGAGATCCTCCTCGCATCGAAATCGAATGAAATTCAGTTGGTTGTGTTGCTTGTTGCTGGTTGCTGTTGCCGTTGCTGTTGCTGTGGCAGATACGGTCTCCTGGGATGTGAGGGGGTTGGTTGCTAACGGAACTATGTGTATGTATATATATATATATATATGTTTATATGTGTTTGTGTTTGTGTTCGACGACGACCAAATCGCAATAAGCAGTTAAAAAATACTCGTAATTGCAACGGGAGCCATGCCATACTCGAAAATCCCATGGTTCATGCCCCATATGAGTTGTTATTGTTGTTGCTGTTGCTGTTGTGGAACGTGCAGAGTGGCATCGACAATGGACAACAAGAACGATGCTCTGTGGTATAATTTTTGTGGAAATTCATGCATGTAAAGATGAAATTGCTTCGCGAGCTTGCTGTCAAAGATTCCATGATTCAAGACAGCGGGTAACATTTTTCAAAAACCATACAGAAAATGTTTAAATATTTGTTCTTAAATACTTAAATAGTCGCTTAAGTCTGGAAGAAAAATAAAGCGAAAGAAAATGCTTTGACGTTGTACGTAAGAGTAGAGAAATTACTATTATTGCTCATTTAATGGCTTTTTCTAAATTATAAGCATTGCTATAACTTGGTAAAAAAAAAGCAAAAAAAAAAATATATATATATATAATAAGTTAGGTTATTTCGTGACTTGTTTCAAGAAGTTCAGTTTGTTAGAGAAATGCGATAAGAAGTACTTGAAATTTTATCAGACAGTGTTTATATATTAGTTGCTTTGTTGATGTAAAATTTGGGCTTTAATCTAAACAAAAAAACACATTATAAGAAAATATTTTTTTTTTTTAATTATTATCCAATATACAAATTTTGTTTGTTTTTTAAATGTATTTAAAAATATGCCAAGTAAAACATTGCTTGTAATTGCGAAGCGTTGCTATATTTGGTCATAATCAGTAAGTTTCTGGCTAATGTTAGGTATCTAAAAAGATTGTAAAGCATCCGGTGTTCGACCATTTCCGTTTTTATCTTTCCGCTTTTCTCTTTGTGTGTGCGAATTTTCTTTTCGACCATTCCATACTGCCATAATAGTGTTTGGCCGTGTGCGGACCTCAGCGTAGCTCCTTTTGTTGCTGTTGCCAGTGTTTTTGTTGTTGTTGTTGTTGTTGTTGTTGTAGATATAATGGGCTAGTGGCAACAGCAATTCTGTGCGCTGGCAGCGTTGCGCAAAATGTTGCCGAAATGGGTTCATATTTTGACGTTTAATGTAGCGAAAATGAAGCAAGGATTTATGAAATGCGCACGTTGCCCTCGCGCCGCTTCGCCCAATAATGGAAAAAATGGAAGCGAAAAAGTGCAAATCAAAAAGCAATTGCATTATTAGAAGCTATTCGAAATCAGAGGGGCGTACAAATAATGTCGAGTAACTCAATTGAATGTCAGGCGAATTGTCTAGACTTTTGGGGCTGTATATTTTGCATTGTCTGCAGCAATTAGGATTGAGTGCTGAAGATGCTAGTCTTTCGTCTGAGATGGTTTTTCATATTTTCATATTTTTCCCTGAACGTTTTCAGGTGGCAGCCGGTGGCTTTAATGGGCCATTGGAAATGATGAAAATGCCATTCCGAAGCTGGCTTAAATATGTCTAATCGACTGTTTTGGGGCACTTGACGGCAGCAGTTACCAGCTTTGTACGCAATACACATCCTGCACTCCTGGGACTCCCATCCGTCCGTCCAGGGATCAAGTAAATTGCGAAAACTATGTGCAAGATGGGCTGTTATTGCAGCCAGAACGCTTGTAATGATGACTCTAAGTGCCGTTTCCTTGAGTGTATTACCTATAAAAAATTTATACAAAGCTGCTGCCAAATTACCCGGACACGAACCGAGACAACCGAGAACATGCCACCACCAAACACGGCATCCTATCCTACCCCCAACCAAATAGACACAACAACAGGCAATGGCAACCACCTCATCAGCTTCACCTCTGCCCTGGGCTCGACTACCTCTGATAAGGCAGCGTCTTCGCCTGGCGATAAAATGCAACATTAAATTGCTGATTTTTTTTTTGCTTTCTTTTCCATGCCTCGACCCTCAACTGGCAACAGTTCATTAGGGTGGCACTTGGCCGCGGGAGATGCATGAGAAAGATTCCTTTCTGGGGACAATCAGCACAAGTGGCTCTTTGCCCGGATTCTGCTCTGATTACGAGGGTATGCATAACGAATCAAATTATATTTGTAATTATTGTTTTGCTCAGCTAGAATTGTAATCCAGTGAAAAATCTAAATTATTCATATGGCAAATCTAATATTTTACTGGAAACAAACAAGTATTTGTATTAAATTCTACTATTTATTGATAGTTTATTTATTTTTCTTTAGTTTTGCTGCCTTCTGCAAAAAATAATTGAAATTCATTTTCTAATAAACTAATTTGATCTTTATGAAAATAATTTTTGCCTACAAAAAATTCTACGAATATTTAAACACAAAATATTTTAGTACAACTAAATTGTGTTTTCCTGTATTTACTCCTCCTTAAGCGGATACATAATTCAAGTTAATAGGGGTTTTTGATCTTAACTCTTCGTTTGTTACTAATTCCCGGTTGAAAGTGAGTAGAAAATTAGAAAAATGCGCAACCTGCGATGTGAAACGCTTTCTGCCCGTGGCTCGCCCAGTTGTTACCCGCTGGGTCATCCCTTGGCGCTCGTAGTTTATGTTTACGTAGAAATTAAAATAAACGCCACAATGAGATTTATGCAATGTTTGTATTAAGCCGCTGTCCACACGAGCCACCAGTGCCAGCGACAGGAAAGAGCAATCCACGAATAACCCAAACCCACCCCGATGGCAGACTCTGCCTGGCGGCCATCACGACTCTGTGGCAGCATAAAGCGCAATTCCAAACCATTTGGGGTGATATCCATAATGGTCGTCGAACCAGCGACGACTGCGTCAGGCGCCCGCTTTGTGTTTGCTCACACGCGCCACCAACTCTGGGCGGGTGACTGCTCCGTGGTGGTGCGATGGTGCGGTGTCTGCTGCCTGCCACCGGATTTAAATTCTAATCTAACGGGCACAACAGCAACAGCGCAACACGGCTAGCGACGCCTCGCTCCGACTGCGCACTTATCCGGCTTGGCGGTAATAGCTTTATCTGCCGACAGAATTATGGGCAGTCGCTTGATTCATGATCCGACATTGCGGACTTTGTTGCGCCTTTGTTGCCGCTCGTTCCATTTGCCGTTTCCTTTTGGGGTTGGCCCACCACCCCCACAGGACGCAGAAAACAGGAAGTATTGCTGCTGCCATTGTGAAGCTTAGTCGTGAATTTGAATGAATGCATTGGCCATCTTTCCACAGCAGGCGACTACAGTACAGTGAGCGACAGCATTTTAGCATCAGTTGCTTTAATTTGAATGCATATTTTAAATTATGTAAATTGGAAATGTAAAATTAACATTTTCAAAATATGTCCATTTTCTAGCTTAAGGTATTTTATATACATAAATATAGAAATTTGTGTATACATTTTAAGCAATTGTGTTTACATAAAGAAATAATCATATGTTAAGATTTTTAATTTAATCCATCTATAAAATAATAAATGTAAATTTATTAATGTGTACTATTATTATTTATTTTCCACAATTAAAGTATACGTATTTAGCTTGATTTATAAATTTTGAATTAAATACTATATAAATATATATATATATATATTTCATTTTTGCTTGAATATATATTCCTGGACAGCGCTGTGCTTTTGACAGAAGCTCTCTGATCGACAGGCAGACAAGTAGCGGATGGGAGGCCTTATTGCAATTTTTGCTATCTGCACGAGCAACATAGGAAATCCTGTTTGCCATGGATGACTCCTGGCTCCACAAAGCCTGCTCGGCCACACAAAACCAACATGGAAAATCGATATTGACAGCAACATGAGAGGGCAAAAGCAGGAGCAGTAAAAGAAGCAGCCGAAGGCTGGGATTGGAACTGATTCTGGTTCTGTGGGGTTGGATCTGGGGTTGTTTGTTTAATTTTCCGCAGTACAAGTGATGAAAATCTATTGAATGTGTTGCCATGCAGCAGATTCCGTCATTTCGGTTGCGCACTGTGAAAATATTTATTTAGTGCAACAGCTCAGCTGCCGGTGCGGAGTGAAGAGGAAGTGCGACTCAAGACCCAAGGCGACGACGATGTTGATGCTGCTGATGATGATGAGGATGGAGAGGATGATGACGATGACGGGCACGCATTGGTTAAAATACTCCTGCGGGTGGATGGGGAAGTGAGCAGAGATACCGACGACCGACGGACAAGCCGAAAATGATACGCACTCGTTTAAATTGCCATTTAACGTCAATACAATGACAGTTATTTTAATTGTGTTTGGGTGTTGCCAGTATTTATGTTATGGCCGTAATTGTTATAGCAAATGTGTTGCTCATTGGACGTGAGTCCATTTAATTGCAATGAATTTTCGTACATTTGTTTTGGCAATAACTTGTCAAATCAATGGGTATATTAGGATAGGTATATAAGATATACAATTTTAATGAGTAATACTAATAATGTGTAAAATTTCTACATGAAACGTCAATTTCTCCAATTGATAAAAATTAACGCATTTTCATCTTTTGATGCAGGGTTATTATATGTATAAAAAGGACTTAAAATTGTTGAAACAAATTCTGTCTTGAGTAAATTATTGCAGGAGATATGACAGTTCAAATTTAAAACAAAAACATAAAAATTTCATTTCTCAATTGTTTTTGTTTTTAACTTAAAGCGTCAATTTTTATAATTGGTAAAAATTATATGTATAGAAAGGACTTTGAAATTACAATTATCTTCGAATTTTATTATAGGAATAGTTACTGGTATTTTTTTACTATTCTAATTTTTGGAGTTCAGTAAAACCGAATTGTGTTTATATTTCGAGATAAATAGTTTTTAATCTACACTGTGCAAAATATTGCCCCTGATGCGGTTCTTGTTTGGGGCCCAAAAACCGCAGCTTTAACAATTGCGCTCCCGTTTACGTTGGCCACATTAAAAACCAGTTTTAGGACTCTATGTGCACATTGGGCTGGCCACGCGAAGGCAGGTGAGTGTCTTTGTGGTCTCCCTAGCTCCACTTGCGTTCCACAGGCATTCCATCAACATCCACAACCTCATTCCTATACCCACAAGCAGACGCACACGTTTTAAAGTTGGCGCAACGAGAGCGAGCGAGAGAGGGAGAGAGAGAAAGAGCAGGGGGGCCGTTGCTCCATGACCGTCGCTTGGTGCACTCGCATGCCGCTAGATGGCGCGCGGGTCAATTTAGTGGAATTAATGGAATTGGAATTCATGGCGCGGAAATTGAATTTATGCGCCTCGCTGAGCCGCGCCGCCAAACCGCCGGGCAATCGGATTTTAATGCGCCATTGAACGCTTCGAAATGGCTGCGATTTTCAACATTGGCATTGGCAAATGCAACAGCCCACAACCAAGCGAGTCAGCAAGCAACTCCAACTACCCAACATCACTCCCGATAAGGGGATAGGAGAGTTTGTTGACTATATTGAGGGCAAAACTGTACAGTAGTTCTCTGGCTAAATGTCACAAATAACAAAAGGGACGGAATGGGTGCAAATGGCAGTACAAGTAATTAAAAACACGTTTGTCCTTTCGGACGGTATCCTGGGCCCAGGCGAAACCCTGAAGTACGGCCATTAGACAGCAACAAAAGTTGCTCACATTTCTCGCATGCCGCTGTCGTTGTGTGTTGCATGGGAAAAGTTGAAAATAAACTTTGCGGCAAAAACCAAGAGAACAACACACAACAACACATTTCCATAACTCCATGATGTCAACTCTCGCGTTTGGTTTCACATTCGCCTGCTGCTCGTCTTTGGTTTTGGCTTTTGTCCCGTTTCTGTTGTTCACCTTTTTCCCGTTTGCCAGTTTCCCAGTTTGACAGTTGCCAGTTGCCAGTTGATTAACGCCAGAAGGACACGAAATGTTCTCGTTTTCGGCACTTTCTGTGACCGAATCGGTTAGTCACAAAAAAAGATTTGATATATGCGAAAGGTAAACGACAACAGCCAAAAAAAAAAGAGTTTATAAAATCGATAATTAGGGAATGGCGCTTAATTAGCACCAAAACTGATGAGTAAAATAACAGATGTACCATTGCATGATTATAGTTCATATGAATAATAATTAAGATTTTTCACTGAGCTTTAGATATTTTATTATTAATAAAAATATTATTGTACCGCAAGTAGATATAGGAAATGAATACTTTTTGATGTGAATTATGTACTTCAAGTATTTCTATAATTCTACATAATACAGATTTAATAATAAATATTGTGGAAATTTTTTTATATATATATTATATTTCAATAATATTCAGAGTCATTAAATTTAATCTTAAGTATAACACGACAGCTGAATTTATGCCAAGAATTTGGTCAAGGAAAGATTTTTGGCAATGTGCTGAATTGTGCTGTTAGGAACACTTCTTGCAGTTCTTTATGCTGTTTGGGCCGTCGCCAAATTGTGCAAAGTTGCTAACTTTATACGAATTAATTTGTTCAACTCTTGCTGATATATCGAATTTAAAAAGGGGCGGTCTATATATATGAGTTCGTGTGTGGGTGTGAGTATGTGCGAATGTGTGTGTAGCTGTACGACCGCTAAGACCGCAATAAACCCACATGAGCCCTTGAAAATGATGGCGAGTTCCCTGCCAAAAATCCAATCTCACAAATCACATCGATAAAGCGTTGAAGGCACGCAACCCTTTCGAGGAGTCCAAATACGAACACACACATACTTAAATGGCCGCTATAAGCGTGCCTTAATTACACTTTACAGGACAACCCTTTGGCCGGTGCGAGATGCCGAGATGCCCACCCACCAGATGAAGGGATGAGGCAGGCAACTCAACTACATGCGACACAATTAAGCATTCATGGACCAGGATCTCTCTTTTTGGTGAGCTTTAATTTTGACATTCTGTTGTTTGTTTTGGGTCGCAGGGACACAAGCACACACACACACACGCACACACACACATGGATAGGGGACCGTAATCAGACACACGTCCTGTGCCTTTTCGTTGATCCTGGCGACCATTTTATAATGTGTATATAGCAGCTTAGTGCACCCCGGAGACTCATTGCCGCCGGCACTAAACAATTTTATCATTTTTAATCATCAGAGTGGATTTTCGTCGCAAACACCCGACGACACCCACTCGGATTAAAAACGCATATTAAGTTATTATCAGACTGCCAAATATTACACACCGCAGAACAATGCGCATGTCTGCAAAAGACAATTCGAGAATTCTTTGAACTCTGACTGCACTCAGTTTTTTCTCTCTGTCTTTTTGGAGGCATTGTCGCTGGCAAATAAAAATTCATTCGGCTAGTGCGAAAATATCTCAGCGTATGTATAAAACATTGCCTGCCTGGGACCGAGCACGACTAAGCACTTGGAACAAAGGATTGCTGCCAAATTGCTCTTGGCCAGGCAACCAATGCGTGGTGTTGAGAGGGGGGGTAGGGGTAGCAGTGCTCATGGTTAATGCATGATTTAATGTAATTTGGACGCTTGCACGCATTGCAGCAGTCTCCTCCAGTCGACACTCGCCATCGTTGTTGCTGCTGGACAGCCAATTTGGCAGAGCATCAACACGCCATTTGGGAACCAGAGCCCTGAGACGATGCTAAAACTGAATCTGGAATTTGGTGCAGGTGCGGCTTGGTTTGGCGTTGTCGACGTGGCTGCGTCGCTGCGTCGCAGTCTCAGCTGGGGCATTGCGCATATTTCCATTAATGGTCACATCCTTGGTGGCAAATTGGAATCAGTTTCAGCGGCACATAACTCTCTGCCCCGGCGGCTACTTAACTGCCGTTTATGGTAGAAGTTGCCTCCACTTCGATTGTTCGTGCCATTCTTGTCTCTTGGTAATTCCTCAAGCCCATTAAATGTCCATTGTTTGAAGCTTTAGCACGGATAAGCAAATTTAATAAGCTATTGACTAAAACTGAATATTATCTCAACAATGCTGAGTGTTGAGTAACTTTTGTGAACAACTTTTTGTATTTTTAAACTAAACTAAATGTGTATCTCTGCTTATATGAGACACTTAGAAAAATGCAATATTTGATGTATTTTATATAATTATTTCTTACTCTACAAGCAATAAATGCAAATACCAATTTAATAATGTTAGCTGCTGCAATTAATAAGAATTCACATTATATAAAAAAACATTAACTTTAATTTAGTAATTCAAACTCAAGTCTCGGCGATTGCCTGCACTTTTTAGCCATTTCCTGGTACACATCAAAAAGTCTTGTGCTGAAAATCGACGTAGAGCAAGAGACAAGTTTTGTGCACTTAATTGCCCATAGGAAAAGCCATATCCCACGTGCCACAAGGCAAAGTAAAAGTTTTAGATAGAAATGTCGTAATTGCAACACGCTCAGTTCTTATGTATGTATGTATCTGTGCCCGTTAGGTCCATTAGGTGTACAAGTCGTTCGTATCTGTATCCGTATCTGGTGGCAGGAGAGCGCCTGTTGTGACTCACAATTTTAGAATTAAAACCCCAAATGCATAAATTGCCGTAAACCGCAAGAAACTTTGGCCGTGGCTCGACTTCAGCTCCCCCCGTCCAGAAGGGGCTGGGACTGGGCTCGCTGCCAGCTTGGTAGCCGCAAGCTGAGCGGAGCTTTGGCTCCTCCGGCGCACAGACAACAGATGGAGACGCTGCCGAAGATACCGCCACAAAAAGTTGCTTAATTTAATGTTATTTGCGTTTTAGCATATAAAGAATTTTGTGTCTTAATCTTTTGACTTTGCGGCGAGCGGACGCCTCCGATGCTTTGAATATGCTAGTGCTATTTATGCCCCAGACGTGAGCCGAGACCAGAGGCTCGAGAATCGAGAATCCAGAGAACAGAGAAGCCAGAGACTGTCGTGACTGGCTGCACTTTTCAGAGATCTTTGCTTGTGTTTGTGCATCACAAAAAGGGATGCAAATTTATTTCTTCATTTGCATATTTTAAGGAGCTCGATGGGATATATATTTGCGCCATCTTTTGCCGCTTCGCTTTCCAATATTCATGGGCCTCGTGCGAGGCTCCTTTGTGGGCAGCAGCCAACCAATCCACCAATCCAATCTCTCACCCGTCCAAGCCCTTCGCTCTGCCTGCTTGATGAAACTTTATGAACTTTGGCTTTGCCGCTTCGAGTGAACTATAAATTTTTGGCCCGCTTGCCTGATTGCCATTCAGGTTGTTATTGTTGTTGTTGTTGTTGGCCGCGTCGTACATGTAAATTGTATCTGTATCTTTACAATTGTGCGCAATCAGCGAAATTGTAACGCAGCTCATATTTTACCAGCTCCAACGTCGTCACATCCATATAGCCAGCCCACGGCTTAAACAGATCCGGCCTGAACTGAATCAACTCTGACGCATCTGGGCCGTAAATTCAACAGCAATCGACACAAGCTCCAAAATGTTTTAATTATATTTAAGAATAAAGAAATCTCTGCGATTTATTACGTGCCTTTAAATTATTTGTATTATAAGTATCAATTTCATATAACCAAAACCAATATCGAGCATATTTCTATATGGTATAATTATAACACTGTTTTTTAAACTTGCTCTTATTTTAAATGATATTATGGATAATAAGATTACCTATTCATCTCCTTGACATAATTAAAAGCTATGAAAAAATGCTGCAGGTATGCAAAATAGGTGTTTTAGTTATAGTAATATATTTAAAAACAAAAAAACCATAGCACTAATCTAATGGAAATTAATATTCAATATTAAAATCTTCGATTGTAATACATTTTGTCCTCTATTGTTTTAATCCGACAGGTTCTCTCCATTTTATAAATTTAAATAAATTATTTATCATATGGAATTTATGATACAATATTAATAAATTAAAAAAATGGTATTAAAATAAATGCAAATTTAAAAATCAACGTCAAAATAAATAAGAAGTGGTTCAAATTCAACATGGCTTAAACAAAATTGCGTATTCTGTTGAAATAAAACTGTACATAAAATTATGCGTGCAACTTGGCCTGCGTCTGTTCTCTGGGGCAGGGGCAAATGCTAGGTTTTTGGGCAACAATGAATGGCATTAAAATTCAGAGCATATCCTTATTGATTTATAATTCGAGTTGGAATCGACTCGGCGACACTCACTAATAACTCATTTAAGGTGAACGGCGTGCGAGGAATCGAAAGCGATTATGCAAATGGTTTGGCAGTCCGGGCAGGGCGGGAGAAGGGGCCGAGGTGGGCAAACGCATAGTGGAAAACACATCACGCGTCCCATAAATATCTGCAAATGTTTCTAATAATAGCTGAGCCAAGGACCGCCAGTTGGGACTCAAATGAAGCGTCAGCAATTGAGGAACCATTCCAGTTGCCATTTGCCATTTGCATGGCTGCCATTAGCTGCATCGGGGGTGGAGAGGGGAGAAGTCACAGAGCTGTGTTGGTTGCGTTTTTAATATTTAATCTGGTAAAATTTATTTCACACTCGTTGCATGCCCGAGTACACCTCGCACACACCCACCCCCACCAACTCCTTGACGACCCCCTTGCATTTGCAATTGTGTCAGCGGCTTCCGGACGTATTTATGAGTTGTATAGCAGTGCAGCAGGAACATTCGAGCCATGTTGATGCCGCCATGTTGGCGTGGCCAATTGAAACTCAACTCGGCTTTAATTTCAGTGCGCATTTTATTTTGCCCAGCAGCACCGTAAATAATGCAATTACTCATCCGCGTTGCAATCTACTGATAAAAATATTTAATTGGCGTTTTTACCGCCATTTTTTATGGAAATATAAATCGAATTGCATTTTTGCCAACGCGCATAAATCCTCAAATATATATTTTCCACTCGCCGATGCAAAATGCCTGATAAATAATTTAATCGAAAATTTTTCGATTACACAGCAAAGTTAAAAGTGCAGCAAAAAAATAAAAAATAAAATCACGCACTTCATTTAATTTTAATTTATAATGACGCCGCCGCTGCCGCCGCCAACTCGCCAGCTGACCAGCCCCAGTCATGTTTTATGCCTAGGAGCACCTCGGGCCATTTCCAGCTCGGCTCTAGCTTTGGTAAGAGTCGCTCGCCCGCCCATTGCCAGCGATCTCATCTTACAGCGTTGCATGTTGCAGTTATTTTTATAACTAAATTATATACGCCAGTCTCGTGGGCTGCAAGACACTGTCTCTGCCTTTTTCCCAGCCTCAGACTCCGGCGCAAACCTCTGCTTCCCGCTCGATTTATGGGGCACAAGGAGCGCGAAACCATAAACAGCTTTTATGGCGTTCTACTGGATTATGGCCAGCTAGACCAGCCTCACTTACATGCCAAGACACAGTACGAGCCTGGACTGGTCCGGCCTGGGCCTGAGCCTGGTCTGCCTGCCAGCGATCCCTTTTGATTTAATCAACTCGATAAATTTGTGTCCCACGTGCAATTGTTTTCCACTACTTTTGTGCCCCTCTCGCATTGAGTTTTAATTAAATATCCACGTTATTTGCAACTATTCAGAATGATATTGAACTTGTTTGAGAAACGAATTAATACTTTGGACTCAAATGCTTAGAGCATTAGAAAAAATTACAAAAAAAATATATTTAAATATTAACGTTATTAAATATTTTCCTGTTTCTAGATGGAAGAAATTAGAGTTTTAAAATTTTTTGGAAAAATTAAGCATAAAATATTTTTTCCCCACTTTTTCCTAGTTGTTATGCATATTTTGAGCACTAAATTAACTAAGCTTTAATATTCATCGCCAGTCGGATTTTGCTAAGAAATCATCTCAAAATCAATGACGAACACGCCCCATAATTGTTTGTGGTACTTTCTGCTTCTTTCATTTGGCAAAAACACATAACGCCTTATGTAAACCAAATGCATTTATTGGCATCTTTGTAATGAGAAAAATGTACTCAATCCCGTTTACTGTATATGTATAAGCCATTTGGTGGTCTAACTTCCGAGAAAAACTTTGAGCTTCAGTTGCTGTTGTTGTTGCTGGCGTTGTTGTTGTTGTTGTTGCTCGTTGAGGCAATGGATGTCGTTGGTTGTTGTGCTGTCCTGTTTCGGTCCCTGTAGCCCCCTTCGGGTTTATTCATGACGCATAAATCTGGACGGCAACACTTTATGCGAATACACAAACAACACGCCACCACTCGCCATGTACTCCTCGTAAATTTCGCAAGAGCAACTTTTTTACGAAATTAAATCTTGTTACAGCAACAGTAACATATATACATATAAATATATATATACATATATATATATAAATATAAATATGTGGTGTATTTATGTGCTGGTGTTGGCTGAGACGCAAGTCGCCGCGCTGTCGTCTAAGGCAAAGTTTTTGGAGTCAATTCTGAAATCTGGTCAAGCTCGTGTTTTGGTGCCAGCGAGGCGGGGGCGAAGGCTGTAGGCTGTTGGCTGGTTTGGTGGGTGTGGTGACTTAGGGCGTACGCGTGTTTATTGCCCCGCCGCCCAGCCGGGCGACAGAGGCAGAGGCAGAAGCAGGAGCAACGTCAAAGATTTAACATTCGAGCTGGTCGAGCCACATAAATTGGGGCTCAGGGACCCGTGCCCAGAAGAAATGGTGGGCGGACGCCGCTTATGCCTTGTGATATATATATATGTACATATATGTATATGCTGCTCTAGGATGTTGGATCTATAAGAGTGCGGCTGATGCAGAGAAACAACAACAATGTACGCCAATCATTTGCACTCGGATGTTGCATGTTGCTGTTGCAAGGGCTCCAAACGAGAGCATAATGAATGCGGTCGGCTAATTGTTAATGCACTCGCCATTATGGCCACACAGCGGCAAATCGTAAATGTAAAATGCATTTTAATTAACCGTCATATATTTCACTTAAAACATTTCAATGCAAATTGGCCCGTGTATACCAAGGGGGAGGGGCAAGTTGTAAAGGTATGAGGGGGATTACGGGGCGCCTGCAGCGCGACTGCGGGTCCAGCTTTAGTTTCATGGGCCTCGCTGGCCACATTAAATGTAATTATTTGGCACAAATTGCGTGTTTAGGATTAATTATGTCATGGATAGGCTAATAACGTGCTTCAAATTGCAACAAAGTAAAAAACCAACCACATTTCAAATTATGTGCCGCTTAAAATACGCGTTGATTGGCAGACCTCACATTATAGAAATTAACCAGACGTCCAAATAAAGACCACCAGCATGTGCATGAGTCGAATTTAATTAGATCCATGTGCTAAATGCACTAAAACACATACAGAGAAATTGTGTTTATTTAACTGTTTACAAAATGATTCGGCTTAGAAGAAATTTTAATGAACTAAACATATTTTTAAATATATTAAATGATTTCTTCAATTAATTTAAATATGACATTTGTTTGATTTTATTTAAATATTCATATTTTTATATTTGAATAAAAGAAGCCTAAGTAATTCATATTTTTTATAAAACATCACTAACTAAATGGAAAAGTGTTCCATTAGCCACAAATTGTTGTTACTCAGCCCAAACCAGCTCAGGCCTATAAAATTCGTTTAATTACGCAAACATTTTCATGTTCATTCACTCGTTCATTTGCATCGTACAAGCAAACAGCAAATAAAGGCCTCAAATCGAGACACGAAACTGAGTGAATTTAGTTTTTGTGTTCAGCTTCAAATTTATTGTGGAAATCGAGTATTTTTTGTGTATTCTGGTTTAGGTTAAGTTCGGCAAGACGTTGAAAGCAGTCTGAATTATGTTTTACGCGTATTGAATTTTGACTGCAATTGCAATTGATGACAACAGAGTGTTTTGGCCATAACGGTGCGGAGATCAATTGAATGCAGCTAAAACCTTGGCAATAACCATTATGCAACAGCGCAACTTTCACAATTTTCTAAAAAAAAAAGAAAGAAGCAGGTTGCATAATTTTCGAGACCCAAAAATATGGGCACAAAAAAATAAATCATAATTATTGCGTTGACTAAAGAAACGCAAGAAGCAAGTCAAGGTTAACCATAGAATTTAGAGCAGGTTCCTCAATGCATTTGCCGCTCATTAAAAACGCACAAGTGCAGTCAGAGCAGCCAGAGCAGTGCAGCAGGATTCATTAACAGCTGAGCGAACATATCGCTATCTCGCTCTGGCAAAGGTGAGCCTTGCACCTTTTTTTTAATGGCCGCCGGTGTTGATGAGTTGACCTTGGTACGCATTTTAAGCGGAAATTTCAAGCAGACGTTTTTTACGATCTTTTTATGGCGTTTGGCAAAAAATATGAAAATAAAAAGGAAAAAAAAAATAACATATTCCCGCCGCTTTTGACGGCGCGTAGCAAACTGTTTTGGATTTGGTTTTTTAGCTGCAACCTCTGGAAATTTATGATTTATGATGATGTCCGTGACCCTTTAGCCAACAGGCAAAGATCAGCATCAGATACAGGATCGGCTTAGGGATCGGGGACTGCTGTTTTGTAAACACTCAGTATGAAACCCAGTACCCGGCTGTTTGGACGTGGCGGATTAACTAAATACCAAGCGGCGGCAATACACCAATGCAAAATGAGTTAAAAAACGTTCGGTTATGCGCAAAATATGAAAAATATTAAAAAACATATGGTGAAACGTTGTGCGGATGTGAATGTGCCTTCAATGCTGAAAATTAAATATCCACTGTGAATGTGTTTTATAAATTCTGTTACATAAATAATTCAAGTATTCGAAAACTACATCAATGGATAACAGCTACAGGAAAATATTTGTACAAGTAAGCTATTTTATACTATACTATATTTATAATTTAAAAAGCAAATTAAAAAAAAATTTAATAAATGACAATTAATCTGTCAAAGTTATATATTATATGCAAACTAATAGTTATAATAATAACTAATTAATAAATTATGATGATATAATAAAATTGAAAAATCAACTATAAATTCGAAAAGATTATTCATCGTAGCAAAGTTTACTTCATATTCACAAATTATAATTTTTACAATTAAGAGAAAAGTCAAGTTATAATAATATTTACACAAATTAGCGAAAATTCTAACTTTCTTTTGTCTTACTACTTTTGAACAAACAGCTAAAATATAATTTACATTGCTCGTTTGACCAAAATTATAAATTTCTTTTAACTCTTTTAAATAAATTTCAATTATATCTTGGCAAAAAACATGGCTCGAAGAGTGGTTAAGAATGTAAAGACCTGAAATAAATCACACAACTTGGCAGATCCATCTGGAGGAAGCTCGACTCGCTGCTCTGCGCATTCTCAGGCTTCTTTCCAAAGGCGTTCGTTGGGTTTTGAGTAATTCCGCGGAATACGCAGCAATGCAGCCACTTTCAGACAAACTAAAGAAATCTGAAGAAAGAAATAAGGAACAAAAACTAAAGAAAAATCTTAAGAGAGCAATAAACAACATGGTTGACAATCTTAAATCTTGCAACTTGCAGGGCACCGCAACGGATACAGATACGAATGCGAATGAATGTCGCAGCCATTATGGAACGCTCTTGTTTTTGTTGTTCTTGCTTTGGACATTTCTTTTGAGTTGGTTGTGCTGTACCAACACACAATACCAACAAAGCCCAATGTCTGCTGCGGTCATTGCTATGCTGGAATGCAGCAGCAGCAGCAGCAGCAGCAACAATAACAACAACAAAGAGTTCGAAGCAGGCCAGTTTAAAGGCTTGGCCTGACCAGACCCGGGCCTTTAACCGAGACCCCGAGCGAGGGCCATGCCTCACGTTGTTTAGGTAGAAAGAATACAGCACCTTCCCTCCGCTCCCTCCCCTTGCCAAGCTCCAATGTTGTGTACGCCTGGGCTCTGGGTCTGGGCTTGTTGTTTGTCTCCTTTATGGCTTCTTTTCGTACCTTTTATCTCTATCTGTGATTGTAGCCAGATTTTTCTTGGCGTCGTTGCTGGCTTCTCTTTTTGGTTTTGGGGTCACATTTCTGTGCTTTGCGGGTAAAAGCCAAATGAAATGGGCTTTCCCCTCTTCGCGGATATCGTGTGGCAGCGTCTCCATCGTAATGGCTGATAAGCGGCACGCACACTTGAGTTATGGCTGCCAGGTCGCAGCCAGCCCATTAAACTAGCCAACCCGTTAAGCCAGATCATAATTGCCAGATAGTCCTTAAGGCAGCTCCTCTTCCGTGCAGCCATTTAACGACATTTTAAACACTTGTGTTTTTGTTTTTTTTTTTTTTGGTGCAATACTTGACGCTTGTGGCATAATCATAACACACAAATACACAGAGACAAAAGCATTTGGCATTTGATGTTTATTTAATTTACCACAATTCATAACAATTTCGTTTACGACATTTTTACAGCTTGAAAAGTCGTAAGCAAAATGCGTTCGTCGATTTGTTAGATGCCACGAGCCTGGCGTCTCCGTCTGGCTTTATGGGCCACCTTGAGCCACCCACCACCAATGGTGGGCAATGCACTGCTCCGGAACACCGGCAATTAAACGCCAAGTGCAGCTCGTCTCCGCACCCTCGCCCAGCGATTTATGACCATTTTATAGATCGTAAAAGCAGCACTAGCAGAGCAACAAGGCCGTTGATTTTATGATGTGTTGAATGGGAAGCAGAGCTGCCAGGACAGCCACGTCAGGCACGGCACTTGTCATCATCCAGTGTTGCTGGTGCTGGAGTCCGTTTCGGTTTTCCTTTGAAATGCGCTGCTGATTGGGCCCAAGTGCAAGAGCCATCGTTAAACTTCAGCTAATGCCTGAGAGAGCCGTAAAAACGGCTATAAACAAAAGTGTTGTTTGCCCAAAGAGCTGAACGAGACAAACGCCATTTGGAAAATATTTGTGTTGCTTTTGTAAACATTCTGATTTACTACGGATAATCGTGTGTCTTGTCATAAGAGCTGTTGCATTAAATCTTCGAGCATTTTGCCAGAAGGTGTCTGCCCAATTGAGTCATAAAGAGTTGATTGATTTACAGTGTTTATAATGCTTATTATATATTTACCATGTCGGATTTGGGCAATTCAATTACGGCTGTAATGGTTATGCCTTGCACAATTTTAATACAATTGAGTCATATATAATATGCTAATCATCAATCATAAATGTTTAATATAATAAGTGTTAGATATAAATTATTTTATGTTTATTTGAACAGCCACAAACATCTTGTTCTTCCATTCAATTAGTTATTTATAACAACTACTCAAATCAGAACATATATAAAATTCTAGTAAATTAAATTTACCTAATATCTTAAGAAATTTCATTTGGCATCATTGCATTAATGAATTATCTTTTAGCTATAAATAAATCTCAAATATACAATGGGCATTTCGAATTGCCCGGACAAACCAGTTCGAGTGCATTTGTGGCTAATTACGGTCAGAGTCAATCGCAAAGACAACAAACAAAGCACACACATCCATTATCCATAACCATATCTATAACGTGCATGAGCTCCATTATTAAGCTAGCTGAAGACGTGTTGAGAAGCAATGCCAGTCGCAGAGCCAATCGCTATCGCATACCCCAACCCAGACCCAGCCAGAACCAGACCCAACACGGATCCACGTAACAGACCCAGCCAGACAGAGAGAACAATTGAACTAATGACGTGACTATGGACAGTCGGCATCGGTCTGTTGTTCATTTCGCAGACGGTCATTCAACAGACTGGCCAAGCTCCACTGTCTGGTGGCCAGTCGCTCATTGTTATCATTCGGAGCGGGAATAGCTTTGGCGGCGTCGGCGTCCGCGTCGGCGGTCGAGACTTATGCATCGAAAGTGTTGCTAAATTACGCCAAATTGCTTAATTCCAATAATGAAACGGACCGACTCAGCGCCTGTGTTTCGACCACTCAATGAAATTATAAATTTTCGGCCAACTCGCCGCGTCCAAATGATATGCAAGGCGCATGAAAATGAAGCCTCAACAGCGAATTCAATTTTCGTATCTGTTTCTGTGTCTGAGTCGTTTTTTTTTTTGGGTTTGGTTTTGCTGAATCGTTTTGGCGACGATCGCACCTCGTTGCGAACCCCTCAATGATCAAGACAATTCCCGGAGCTGTTTGCATCCCCCCAACCCGTCCAGACGGCAACGCAAAGGGAACATTTTAATGGGGCCATCCAATTGGTCGTTAATGTTGCGTTTTATTTGGCTTTTGCCAGTTGTTATTGTTTTTGTTTTTGTTTTTGTTGCTGCTGTAGACTTACTCAATTTTATTATTGTTTATTTATGCGATTTTAAATAATACGCCGCAATTCCAAAAGTTAAGACGCGGCCTGTGAACTTTTTTGTGTGTTTGTTTTTTTTTTTTTGTTTTTGCTCCGCATTGATTTACGGACAAATTATTTATTAGATGGGCGCGGGTTGGTCTGGAGTTTTATATTTGTTTGGGATTGTTCCAACTACATACTTTGGTAATATTTTATTGAGTAGCATTTTGGTTATTGTTTGGCGCCCCAACACAAATATTATAAGCTTTTTGTAAGTTTTTCTCTGTGTCAGACAAAAGCAAACAAATTTAAAGTCTTTGTGAAGTTTTCTATTTCCTAATATTTATTGCCATCGTTAGCGTGGGCGTATACGCAATATTTCATAATATTCTATTAGTGTCAGACCATTTTGTAAAACTTCGTAGGTGGCTGGAGATGATTTAGTTAAACAATGGTAAAGTTTATGAGTCTTCTAAACCCTGACAAAAAAAAGCTTAAATTTGAAATGTAAAATTGGTAATTGATTTGATTGAACACAGTTCCAAACGAGTCTTGTTTGGTCAGCTCTTAATCAAATCAATCTTTTAAGTTCACCAGGCAGCGATGTCATGCCAAAAAGTTAAAGAATGTCAGATTAGTCTATGGGGAATGGAAATGCAAATCAAAGAGTCTAAATGCCTTAAACGATAATAAATATTAGTCTTTGATCTTTAGTAAAATCTTAGAGTAAAATAATTTCATTCGCTATTAATATTAATAAATGTCAGAGAGCTTAATCCATTTAAAATTACAAAATAAATGTATTTTGTAATATATTTTGAAACATTTTATTTTCAGACAATAATAAATGAATAATATTTCAGTCAGTATTAATTTTCTTTAATATCAAGATTGAAAACACAAATTTTATTTAAGTTTGTACTTAAAATAGCTTAAAATTTTGATTTTTAAAATCATCCGAAAACAGTATTAAGTTAATATTTTAACTTTTAAATTTTCTTAATATTTGCTATTGTTATTTGATCAACCATTTCTCGTTGCCCAACTGAAAAGTTTGGCGACTCACGTTTGGTTGTAGCCATTGTTCAGTGCTTTCCAGCATGGCTAATGCTTTTGTTGCATTTGCCGCAAGATGTTGTCCGCGGAGGCGTCCAATGTACGTCGACAACAACAACAACAATAACAACAACGACGATTGTGCTTGTAAGTTGGCCTGGTGACTTTTGTTGCCACTTTATCATGGTCGAGTATCATAATTTAAGCGAATCGCATGCAAACAGACAAGACGACAGACACTGAGACAGTTGGACATACACATCGTTACCTACACCCACACTCGGTGTGTTGTTGTCGCGCTAACAACATCAACAACAACAACAACAACAACAGCAACAGTGACAACTGTAATGAATAAAATTCGTTGACATTCGTTGCGCTGACTAAGCGCAAAGGGGGCAAGTTCGAAGGGAGGAGAGAGAGAGAGAGAGGGACAAAACGTGTGCAATCTTGGCCACACTTAGATGCATATGCTCGCCCTGACATTGGACAAAATGTCTGGCAACGCCCTCCTGCACTTACCTTCACACCCCTCTCCTAGCAACTGAGTGCAGTCATTGACTTCCTGCGACAAGTTTTGTGTGCTCAAAACTCGTATTATGTTTATAATGGTTTTGTTTTCATTATGTTGCCCCAAAAACAAAAAAAAGAATCGATGCAGCCTGTTAAACAGTTTACTGGACATTGGTTAAATGGCCAGTCGGAGGCCATAAGCTTTTGGCCAAAAAGCTGAAATTAGTTGGCATTTTAACACGAACACCTGACACTAACTTTCGTGTCCGGGGCCAACTTCCTGCAGCCTTCGGCCTGATAATAGTATCTGTCTTTAGTCAAATGGATTATATTACCAGTACGTAGTAGAAGGGGCCATAAGGGGCATGAGTGAGTGGAGCGCATGTACGTGGCCGGCCATTATAGGTGCTGCATGCCACAACGGCAACAAGAAACAAGAGTATCAGCAGCAGCATCTGCAGCAGCAGCAAGAGCAACAATGGGTTATTGAACGATAATTCCATTTAAGCAAATGTTCGCGTTGAGCACCAGAATTGTCCAAATTATAGCATATGTGCGGGTTCCTCTTCTCCAAACGCGCCCCTCGTCACTCCCTTTAACCAGTTGCCCGGCCACATATAAATTAAAAAATGTAAAAGTTTCCTCAAAACCAACTCGATTGCAACTCTTTTTGCTAAAATGCGCGTAATAACACACTCAAAGATCGAAGAAGAACAGTACAAACCAAGAGGAGCATCCGTACTCCATTCTGCCCCTTTCATCATTTTACTCATGACTGCGTTTGTCGCTGCGGAACACTGCGGCCAATCCGTCGAGAAGATGTATTTTCACTTAAACGTTTTACTCTGCGAATAATGGCTTTAATGACTTTAATGGCGTACGGATAATTTCGCCAACGGGCAGCTGACCGATACCCTCCGCCCCGCCGTTTACTCTTCCCACTCGGCGGCCTTAATTGCGGAAAGTTGCTGCTGTGGCAGCAAGATGCGCACTCCCTTTGCAACAAAGAGGAATACCTGTAATTTGTTGCTGTTGCGTTTCGTTTAAAATGCATTTGATTGGCCAAGTTGCAAGAATAAATATTCAAGCTGATTAAACGAATAAAAAAAATGAATTGCTTACATAAATGCTACTCATCAAAACTGTTGGATTTAATCAGGAAAAATAGATCAGCCTTAGAGAATTCTCTAAGTGGCTTAAAATTAAAATTCATGTTTGTTGTGATATATTCGGGTACTACTATTAAATAGACTGCTTCGTCTAAGTGAAACAGCAGTCACCCTTTATTTTGAATAGATTCAATGTTTACAAATTAATGCAAATATTTTTCACCTGAAATATAAAGCATCATCATCATCTATGCAAGTAATTAACTCAGCGCGAAGAACCTTGAAAACTCGCAACTGTTCAACGCTCAAACAATAAAGGTTGAAACAAACAAAAAACAGGTATGACATTCACCACTAAGACAATAACCAAATAAGAGATAAAAAAAAAAAACAACATCACATGGTGACACAAATCAAAAGGTGCAACATAAAAAATGGCATTGAGAAAACAGATAATTAAGGCAAGTAGAGGAGAAGAGAGAATGAAAAGTGCCAAATGGCGACTGGTGAGTGGAATGACACGAAACAACAACGGGATGCAAGTTGAGGGGTGGGAGCGGAAATTTGTTGACTGACAAGTCGCTCATTTTCAAAAGAAATTACAAAAAAAAAAAGAAAACATCGGAAAATGTACATAAATTTGTGTGCAGACGTCGACAATTTGGAAAAACTGAAAAGGAAGCCATCGAACAGCTGCCAGTGGCAATGGAAGTCATCTTCTTGCTGATGGAATTATGTTTGACATGTTTTTTTTTTTTTATTCTGGAGCTGGATGAGACCGATGCCAATGCATTCCCAAATTAGTCGAAAGCAAGCGCAGCGTAGTCAATTAAAAGGAAATTGATCGGGCGAAGAGAGCGGGGCGAATACTTTAAAAGCCATTTTTTAAGACATATATTTTTGATAATTGTTTACGAAAAACATTCCCAGCGTTCATTAAAATTGTCGCGCTGCCGAATTTATAAGCCATACGAAATATGCGTCTTTTTCATTAAAATTCCGGAGGCGACAAGTAACAAAAAATGCTTTTATTATTTTAATTACCAATTCCGGGCGGACTGGCAAACTCAGCTGGCACTTTGGCCAGTCAATATTAATTTCATAAAAATAACTTTGCAGCAAATTTTTTCACATTTTTTTTGTTTGTCTTTTTGTTCTGTTGTTGTTTTCTTCGTTAATGTCCCTTATAGAAAACGTGTCTTTTGTTTCTCTGACAGCTGCGCCCCGAACCTGGCTGAAAGCAGTCTTTGGTTCATAGGTGTGGGGACGGGGGCTGGCAACTGGGGACCTGGTATCGGAATGTATTCTTTATAAAAACTCCCAATTGAGCGGGACAGACATGCCAAACATTCATAGATAGATGCACATTTGTGGCCCGTTCGATAAACATTTATTGGGCAATCCAATCACGGAATTCACGTTCGCAGTCGTGACAGTTTCGTTAAAACGCTTTTTGTTTAATTTTCCTTCCCTTTCCATTTCATCTTGTTTCGTTGGAGCTAGAGAATTATGCTTGGTATATGAAAAACAAATAAATAAAAACAGATGTGCATGGGATAGCTAAATATACCGAATAAATAAAAGCGAATTTAGAAATGATAAATAATTTAAACTTTTAATATTTCAGATAAAAAGAAGATGATATCAAAAATATATATAGTTTCAGCTTTAATAAAAATTAGGTTTGTTGGGTTAATATAGTTATTAATTGCACTGAGATTGCCATATAATCATCTCATTAAAAATGAACTAAACAAATAAAGCACTTGTAATTGAATTGAATTTGAAAAGCTGATATTAAAAGGTACTTCACATGTACACATGTAAAATTCGATTTTTAATAAACAAAAGACTAGTTATGCGATAAAAACGAAATTAACATTCAGAATTTAAGTTTTTAAATACTTGTTAGACAATAATTATATTAATGTGTTTTTATAATTAAACGTCTTTTTATAATTTGTTTTTTATAATCAAACGATAACGATAAAAAATAATACTTGATTAATTCAATCAATTGAAACATAAGAAAATCAGTTAAAATTTTAAAAGCTGCTCACCGTTTAAATAATTGTTGTATTTCATTTTATTTATTCATATATACCCATATTTTAATATTATTTTTATTATAATTTGAGGCTTAAGCTAATATTATGCTCATAGGAATAAAATTCTCAAAACCATATTTGATATGGGATTTAAATCTTACATTGTTATTTAAATTTTATGAAAATAATCCATAATAATTACTTCCCAACATCACACACAAGCTAATCTCCGTTGCCGCAAAGCAGCTTCCCACAAGACAAGCCATATTTTAACGATTCATCAACAAAGCGAGTGACAAGCCATCAAAAGACGTAGACAAATTGTCATTTGATTCAATGAGGCTAAACGCAACGCACAAAAACGGAGGAAAAAAACCCACTTTGCTCCTTGATGGGGCAAGTCGGTGATTAGACGCATCATCTTGGGGCAATTTGTCACCGCACAACGAGCGACGGCAGGCAAATGGCCACTAAAAATCATTTAAAGAGGAATAAAAATATTTTTTATAGCATTTTTATAGTTGTTACAACAATCTAATAACAATCCAAATAATTATCCAAACAAACAATTTCACCGACGCCAAAGCGACGGCAACAGCAATGGAATCGCTCAGAGCCCCGTTACAGTTACTGTTGCTGCTGCTGCTGTTGCTCCGACGGACGACGAAAATGAGCCATAAAACGGACATAAAACCCCAGTGCGAAGCGCTACTGCTACTTTAGGCCACGCCTCCGCTGCCGACAGCGCTGTCGACATCGACGACGCGCATACGGAAGCCATAACGGCCATAACGATAACTCAAAGCAAATGGCGTGCGCAAGTGGGACAGATACATAGCGACAAAGAGAGAGAGCGAGAGCGAGGGAGAGAGCCTGTTCGCTGCGCTGTAAAGAGAGCCAAACTGCGCACCCTAATGGCTGCGCATTAAGCCGCTGCCATCACCGCTGCTGCTGCGACTGTTGCTCTCTCTTTGGGAAACGAACCTGTGCCGGGGCCACGTGTCTCTCGCATTAAAGCAAGTAAATCGCCAGTTGAGCATAATCGATACACAGCTCGTTCTGATTTCATTCGTGAGAATTGCTTTTCTCACGCTCTTCGACTTCGGCAGCGCGCCGACGTCGCCGGCGAAGTGGCTGTTGTTGCTGCCATAACTGTCGTCGTTTATGGCCGTTTTAAGTGCGACTGAGATGGCCTCATAATCGTTTGCTGAATGTTGCTCAATTGCTTGCAGTTACCAGTTACCGGAGCGCTCTTCTCGAGCTACTCTCCCCCTCCGGGGCCCTATGGGCATTTGCATGTTTGTTTGCCAATGCTACCTAATGATGTTTGCTCGCATTAATTAGTATTGATTTAATTAGTGTGTTGTCCAGCACTGACCAAAACTTACACTTCACTCGCCAGCCACTCTCTCGCTCACACTCGCACGCACACACACACACAATCAAACGCTGTTGTATTAGTCTCTCGCTCTCTTTTGGCGCTTTTTTACGGGGGCGCTTTTTTTGCTGCTGCTTGAACAAGAGCAACAGCAACAGTAACAACAACAAAAGCAACGGCGAAAAAAGCTCTCGCGTGCGCATCTGCCGACTTTGCACGGCTGCCAGAATGGGACATAAAATGTGCCAGGCAGTTAAAATGTAGATTTAAGTAAGTGGAAACGAGATCGTTACGTTGGCGCATAAAAATAAAAATCATTGTTGTTGTGCACTGATTGAAATAAGCAGTAGCAGTAGCAGCCGCAGCAGCACCAGCACCAGCACGAGCAGCACGACGGTTCAAGAAAATCGCACGAATTTTCCCGCCCCAACCAGCGTTCATTTCGTGCGTTTTCACTCGACTTTTCTTTGAGTGGAATTGTGCGAGTTGCCAGTTGCTTTTGAGTTTCTTTTGAGGGGCCAACATGTTGCAAGTGTTGAACTCCCCATTTAGCCCCTATGAGCCATATTTGCTCACTCGATATAAATCAAGGTTTTGGGCACACTAATGTGGCAGCGGCACCTAAACAACACCTTAAACTTGTTTATAACCAGCGTAAAGTAGATTTTTCTTTATCAGCTCAACGCTAGTGTTTTTTCTTTTACTCACCGCTTCCCGTTTCCTCTACCATTTTACTATTATTCATTAATTCTCGTTACCCTGTTTTGCTTGTTGTTCTTTTTAAGATTCTTTTCATTTTCATTTTATGTTTTTTATGCGGGTCTTTATTACTTTTATGGGGTTTAGTGCGTGCCAAAAACGAAAAAAAAATACAACTAAAAAAACAACTTTTAATTGAATAATGCCCAAGCGGCCGCCGGCGTCGGCTTTCAGTGTTTGTTGTTGTTGGTGTTGGCTGTTGTGTGGGGCGTTGGCTTCGACGCCCGCAACGGTAATTAGCCAGATAAACATTTAATTGGTAAATTCAAAATTGGAAACTACCACGAAAATCCCATATGTATTTTAATTGGGTCAAAGAACTGACTGAAAAGAAAAGAGATCAGCACATCTTGAGGCAGATTTGTGTAAGATTTGCGCTTAAAAATTGGTAAGGAACTGAAAACAAAAATTAGAGTATATTGGAATAATACTTAAGGGTATTTGTAGATACTTTAAATTATATATATAAATATGTATATCAATAAAAATTTACAATTTTATGTAAATTAAAAGTAGTTAAGCCTAAGGTGATTTTTATGAGCATTTTAATAGCATTTCAGCATTAATTATTGTAAAAAAAACCCTATTACTAAAATAGGTCTTAAAACTGCCCCAGGGTTCAACACATGTGGTGTAACTCACTGAATAATTGGCTATATTTACTGGCAGGAAAAGTTCAATTAATAAATTATAAAAAATTATTAATAAAAAATATGAAAGAAGAAACTTAATAATATAAATAATCAGTGACTGCAACTTGTCGCAACAAGGAGCTGACCGGTTACTCAACGTAATTGCCAACGCCGGACGGTTTACGTTAATTGAAGTTTTTTAATATGCTTGCCCTCTTTCAGGGCAGTGGACGGGTCGGCGATGGGCTGGACGGGAAGTGAGTGTAAACACGATATGAAATGTTGCCATTGCCAGCTACTTACATGCGGCTGCAACAGGAATTTGCGTGTGCAGCACATGCAACATGCCACATGACCACTTGGGCAGTCGCAATGGGATGACGACCCTAGGATACCCCCCGTACGGGTAACTCCTTTGGCATGCCGCGCGTGAATGGCAGCAAAGGATGCAATTTATGTGTGACACAGGCTCGTGTAATTGCACGCAATGCCGTCGCAGTTGCAGTTGCACTCACAGCCAGCGAGGAGTCGCCGACCTGAACGGGTCGAGTTTGCTGTCCGTGTCACTCACACGAGTTTCAATTTTTAAAAATTATGAAATCAGCAGCACAGCAAAATGAAAACAAAAAACCAGCAAAAAAAAAATACTGAAAAACAAACAGAGCAGGCGGTTGCTGTACTCATCCTTGTTGTTGTTGTTGTTGCTGTTCCCGTCCTGGCCGCATGTGGCGCTGCCTGCCTGCAGTGAGAGTCCATTTGGCACACCAAGTGCCGCACGGATCGGTGACGTGGAATGTCCTTTTAATGGACTTTACACACTCACCCTGGGCCGAGAACTCAGCGCGTCGCATCCTTTTACAAACCTTTTACGTTGCACTCATGTTCCGCGCCGTTTGATTGCCGTGAATTGCTGCCGCATGATTTTTATCCTTTTCCGTCGGGTTTCCTTTCCTCTCTTTTTGTTTCTTTTTTGTTTTTTTGTTTGGCGTTTCTCTCCTCTTTTGTTGCCCTCGTCACAGGCACGTCATAATTTCTCTCCTGTGTGTGTCCGGCCAGGCAATTACGGCACATTGTAAGCGCTAGAAGCAGTTGGACAGCAGCTGACCAGTTGGCCAGCTGACAGATTCTTTGCGGTCATTAACTGCACATAAAATTTCCAAATAGTCTGAAGTGGTCAAATTTAAAAATACTTCTGAGTATTTATATGACATTGATGAGCTAAATCTTAAATAGCAGAATTTTCTATTTTCTATAAATTTTGGAATGGCTTCAATATATCTCTATATATAAATAGACACCACATATATTTAAATTTTATAATTTGTAGTCAACTGATTAAGCGAATAAAGTAAAATATTTCGTAAGTTTAATTTAGGAGATTATTACAAAATATTTTCACTTAATGCTAGTTTTAATTTACTTAATATATCATGATTTACATTCATTTGCATATCAACTTTAAAGCAAATAAAATGTCCACTGATAAACTAGATTTATGGCTTCTTAAAAGCCAAGTACAATCATGGTGCTTAGCCGCCCATCAGGTTGACAACTTGTACAGTTAGTTGGATGTTGGATTGGTCAAATGACCACCTACCAGTGCCAAGTGTCAGTTGCAGTTGTCGGAGTCGCCCCAGCAATGGCGACTGAAATGGCGTTGGTAGTGTCAGAAGTGACGCTGAATTTATTGCCGGGGTTTTATTTATGCGCTTATCGTTGCCAGTTGTTGGCCTTAGCACGTTGTCAAGTGTTTATCATGGTCAGAACACCGAACACCGAACACCGATGCCCGAACTGAACCCGGTCCGCAACTCAAATGAAACGAACACCAAATGAAATACCAAAAAGCTTAAAATTTAATTTATGACTGCAGCTAAATCATGCGACCAACAAATAAAGGAGAAGATGGCAGAACAACTAATGCGTGTAGTACGAGTATCTGTATCTGTATTTTGTATCTTTATGCGAGTGTATCTGTATATGTATATGTATTTTGTAGTGATGCGAGCGGGTGAACCGCATGAATGAGTCTGTCGCATGATTTAGGTGCCATGCCACAGTCAAATTTAAATAATAAATATTTCATAGTTACAAGAGCATTGGGGGGGTGGGGGGGAGGGGAAACGAACGGCGAGAAAATCGAAAGCTGAATGTGTAAAATATTCAAAGCGAGGCACACACACAAAATTTGTGCGACTAAATCAAAATGTTGTCGAAATAAAACGTTTGAAAATTGAATTTCGGGTTTCTTCTTTTTGAGTGTGTCTCTGTGTGTGTCTCTGTGTGTGTGTATGTGTGTGTGTTCATCTCCAACCAAATTGAAAACATTTGTAACGGAAATGAAAACCATTTTTTTCTCTTTCTCTCTTTCTGTCCCCCCACAGATTCTGTGAGCATTGTTGTTGAACTCAAGGAGGGGCTGCGGCGTCAAAACCCCAAAAACTCGACTCGTTGGCAACTCAGCGTTGGGGTCTGAATTTAAATTAAGAAATTTATCTTTTGAATGCGTCTTCTTATCCATTTCGTGTTCCCTTTGTGCTCTCCTTTGTTTTGTAAATCGCCTTTGTGTTTACACCCAAAAAATAAAGTCAAAAGAAACAAAATAAAGGTATACATCTCACCTTCTGGCAAATAAAATTGAAAAACGTGTGATTATATTATATATATATTTTTTTTTTTCATTTCATTTTGAAAAAAATACAGTTTCTATGATTTTATCAAAAATTCGTTGCATAAATAAATTTTAATTTATTCACTGTTTATTTTGCAGTCATTTGGCATGCGCGAAACGAGTCGTTTCAAGTTGCTTAATTTAATTTCAAAGATTTATTTAAGCACCAAGTTTTGCACCTTCGATTCTAATGTCTCTCAACAACAATAATTAATAGGATTTGGGAAATCAGAGTAGGCGTATAGCTCTATAAATCAGGGATACAACATTTGCATACGAAACTGCGCATCTTCAAGATAATTGCCTTAAATTAGTTAATATTTAGAAGACAATTAAATAAATCTGCGCTGCAAATAATGCCATATGTCAATGGGATTTTCGCTCACAGTTTTTATTGCCTCCAATTGACTTTATTCACGATTAATGCAAATCTGTGCAATAAAATGTTCAAAAATATGCGCTAATGGCAAATCCGTTAACTCAGTTAACAATCCACAAAAATACACAAAAACCCAGTTGCCCAAACCGATTTGAAAACACGCACTTAAGACTCAATAAACGTATGCAATAATTTTTGATATCGATTGAATATTGTACAGTATCGAATGAATTTTAACTGAATAAATAATTTGTTTTTATTGTGTGAAATAATGCGTGGGAAGTTGAAGTAGCAGAAACTAATTTTAAACTACAAAAGTCGAATTAAACTTATTATGAAAATCACATACAAACCTTGGGCTCTATAAATGATAAAAATAAGTCTTTTAGTCATATTTAATAGCATATCAACCTGAAACTTTATTGTTGTGGATGCCGAGAGTGTATAAATTATAGTTATTAATTTATGCATAATTTTGTGGTTGACATAAGGGTACTTACAGCTCAATAACTATTTCATTAGCACCCTCATAGTACATTAATAAAATATGGTAAACCATTGAATTATTAATGGCTTTGTAAAATCGACTTTAAAATGCAATAAGCCTAATTAATATAAATTTTATAGCGTCAGAATTAACTGCAACTTGTTTAAATGTAATCAAATAATTTATAATTACATTTTCTATAAGAATTTTATATTCATTGGGAAACATTTCCAAAAATTAAATTTCTAATAATTTAACAGTTTACTCTTTCATTTTTTAATTATACAGATGTACGTAAGGAACTGACAGATGTAGTTGGATTTCTACCCTGGACAGTGTGGAGCAGTCCAACAAATTTACAGCATATGAGCATTAAAAACTCGGAATGCGTTTAGGTGAGTGCCTGTCCACATGTGAATAAATGTGAATGTTTCCCCATATTTATGAGTCCTGCGCTGTATACATAATACTGTGAGAATGTGTGAGTGGGCATGTTTTTAATGAAACTGGACTGTGGACTGTGTTGAGTGGTGCGTTGATGTTTTATATGTGGAGTTAAGTCCATAAATGGCACAGCTTGGATGTATGTCAGTGGGCCTGTGGGGTAACTGAAACCAAGGACTTTTGGGTAGAACGAACGTGCCGTCCAATTTGTGCCATGTGTGTGGTATACTGCCCTTTGGCACAGCCCAAAATGAAAGCCCAGAAACCAGAACAAGAAATGAGCAGAACGAGATACAAATACAAATGTAGGGCTCATGGGTCTGGGCTCCGGGCTCCGGGCACTGGGCACGACCAAACGAATCTCGAGCCAAAACGGGCGGCATAAAATACTCAAAGACTCATTTGCATATTGGGCTAACGGTAACTGTGAAACAGGGAAAGTGTTGTGGCCCACAGGAAAAGCGACTTCGTTGCCAGTTTCAATACAATTTTTGAGGCTGTAACCGTGTGTTGGTTTTTCTAATTAATAAAAGAATTTCGTGCGGCGTTTTTTCATTTGTTATTTATGCATCTATTTACGGCGGCCATTACGAGACCTTTTGACCTATCGCTATCCGAGTGGTTCCGCTGGCGTATGAGTTATGCACTCGCTTGGATAGCGATCTAATTAAATGATTTACGACCAGTACATAATGTTGTTGAACTATTTGGGACTCGGATAAGCCAGCACCAGCGCCCCGTTCCTGTCCAAATAGAAGCATAGATAAGCACATTGCATGCGGCATGCGGCAACTGCAACTGCAACTGAGTGAGAAAGAGAGGCAGAGAGAGATATGCTGTTGCTGCAGTTTTCGGCAATTTATGGGCTCGCATTTTGCATAGTTTCAAATGGCTGTTATACTCGTGCTTCAACACAAATTCAAACCCCAAACACAATTCATTTTGCCAGCCTCAACTAACCAAATCCAAAGCGTCGCACAACGGCATACAAATCTGCCGTTTTGCATTTGGCGGCCATATATCATATCCCAGCGGGTCAACACTGGCCCCCAAAAACATGCCAAAGAGACTAACCCAAGGTACAATGGGATTCGATATTCCAGCAGTGCTTGGACAAATTTAAAAATTAAATTAAATCCAACAATTATATTTAATATGTTATTGAAAAAAACTTATTTTAATTCAATGGTTGATTTGTATAAATTAATAATTTACTTAATTTTATTTGAAAAACACTGCTTATATTTTTAAGAATAATGCCTTATGAAATAAGCTTTGAACGCAGTAGTAAGTAAAAGTATCAACAAATCATATTAAACAAAACTAATATTCATTGTGAAAAAGTTATAAAATGTATTCAAAAAATATATAAAATATAAAAGAAACAAATTTCAGTTAGAAAAATATCCACAATCTTACATATAAAAAAATATAATTAATAACAAACAAATAAATTTTTAATATATTCATAATGACAATACAAATATTTTACATTATTAATTCAATATAATCATTTAAATACGTAAAAGCTATGCTTGCAATAAATTTAAATCTATTTTTAACATTAAAATAAAAAAAGTCTTTTATTCTGTTAAACCTTTATAAAAAGTATTTATTATATTTTAAATAAGGAAACGTGTTTTTTTCATCAAGCAATAAGAATTGAATATATTTTTTTTAAACTGTTAATTGTGTTTTATCCACGGTATTATTTTTGTAGACCCAGAACGAGTTCTGTCCTGGCTGCCAGCCGTTAAATGAGTGGCTTTAGAGAATGTGCAACTTTCTGGCCGAACTCCCACATCGGTGCCAAAATGTATGCACATTTTATTGACCAACACTGAGAAAAACACAGCTGAACTGTGGTTGTACATGTTGTTCTTTTTGTTGGCACAACAACATGTCCAAAAGTGTTTTATGGTCGTTGTGGGTGCTCAAGTGGCCATTTTGGGTTCGCCTGCATTTGCACTCGCCGGTCTTGTCCGACAAGCACTTGGCCAGCAAAATGTGTAGAGCCCTGAATACAGATGAGCTTTGGCCCTGTTTAGAGCGAGAACTAACTAAATATGGCTATTTGTGACTTACAGGCATTTGATTTATATTCGCTGCTTGCGGAATACTTTAAGCTAATCGCAGTTAAAGGCGCTCCCAGCCATGTCAATGACCTGGGCCAATCATCAGTGAACCGTGCCGCGTACGGAGAAATGCGGTTCAAAGTCAAAAACTCAATTAGCTACTGATGAGCGGCAACAGGAGCGGGACATGGGACGCGGTACGTGGAACGGAACTCTGACCGTGCCGTTGTCTAAAAATAAATGTACATTGAAAAGCGCAATGGAGTCGAGGGGCGGGCTGAAGTGGAAATCTCGTTAAAAGTCAATAACAGACGCCATTAAATGCGCATGAAAATGAAATGAGAACCGCTTGATGAGGCGGGCTGTGTGCAACACACACAAGGTTGGGGGGGCACGCTCTGAGAAACAGTGGAAAGTGGAAGCCACGCGACCACTTGAGCCGCTGTGGAGTCATTTAAACTGACCTTAGAGCAGCACAGACAAGTTCATTGGCATTTATGCATAATAAAATTGAAGACAGATAAATGGAATTCTTTCAAAACTTGTCAGATTAGTAATGATTACAAATGAATTGAATCGAATAAGAGAAACTATAAAATGGCATTTATTTTAAGTAAATAAATTGTAAATATTTTAAGTAAATAATAGTAAATAAATTTTGTGTAGAAATATTTTATTTGTTCCGTAAAGTAAATGTTTACTGTTAAAGATGATTACAAAAAGATCAACTATTCAAACGCATAACTCAGTTAGCTTTGGAAATCAGTTGATAGCAAAAATACTCTCATTTCGAGTCGATATTAGTCTAGCCACAGATTTCAAACAAAACAAAAAATTATTAAGTAATTTTCTCAAGTGGTTTTATAGTTATAGAGAGAAAAAAAACAAATTTTTATTTAAATCCGGTGAAGAAACCAAATCACAATGAATCGCATGTTAGAAGCTGTAATCCAAAAAAACGCCGCCAACACGGAACGTATTACGGCGGAGAATACCTTGGGTTACGTGGTGTCTGACAACACCACCGGCAATCTGGCTGCCACTTCTTTCGACAATACCACTGCTCAGGCCATCGTGCGGCACATGAATGGCAACCTGGTTGGAATTGTGCAAAGTGCCGTCAGGGATCTGGAGCCGACCAATAAGCTGTGCTATCTGCGTGTGCAGACACGAAAATTCGAGTATCTAATTGCTCCAGAAGAAGAGTTTACCATAACCGTGTTGCAGTAATGAAAAGTATCTGTGTGTTTCCCTGTGTGTGTGTGTGTGTGTGTGTGTGGGCAACGAGTTAATCATATTTTAAGAAATGCATAAAACAGCTTTCTGCTTACGAGTATTTATTTATTTGAGTTTATTTGTTCAGTTCGCCGGAGATACGATTGAACTCGAGGCGAGTTGGGGTAGAATGAATGCTTAAATCAACAATGCGAATGCGATGGATGGCAGACCGAAAATCCTTTATAATACCCAAGTGACATTGGCATTATTTATGGCATGGCTTCATTGGGCAGCGGCCAGGAAATTTATCCATGAGAATGCGGCATTCTAATGCGATAATTCAAAAGATTTACTTCTGTCAACATGACCATTTTGTAGACAAACTTGGGGTGGAAATGGTCTTTGACCTTTTTGCTCTTTTTTTACTTTTTCTTTTTTTTATGCTATTTCCATCTTGCCTGCCGCAATGGATGCTGCCTGCTATTTTAATTTAAAATGGCAGAACTCGTAACTCATTTTAACGGCGCACCCTCCACACTCTCTATGCGTGTGTGTATGTGTGTGTGTGTGTGTGTGTGAACTTGTCCTATTTTTACAGGCATAGGCCCTTTGCAGGGGTTGCTCGCTCGCTACAATAACTTATCTGCCCTTTTTTTTTACCCCGGGCCATAATCACCACGACGCAGAGGCAGATGAAGACGCTCCTGGGGTGCGCTTTGTACTCATCCAATCCTGTTCACATTGCTATTCATCCATTCCTTTTCTTCCATTGCTATCGCGAAGCAGTTGTTCATTGTCTTGGGCCGTTTTGTGGTACATACACATTCATATGATATAGAAATAAATATAAAATTTTTACAGAAACTTAATTCAAACAACGGCCAAAAATTCCATGAAAATATAACTGGGATTTCGTTTCGGTCTCTCGTTCCATTGTGAACGTTTGCCCTGGTGGCAAGGTCGGTCTCTTCCTGCCGGTCCAGAAGTGCGCACTTCATTTCATGCAGCGTGAAATTCAATTAATCCATGGACCATTGCTGATGACTTCATTTTTGAGAACCCGTCTTTGGCTACATACCTTCTCCACCAAAGAGCTGCTGTGGGCATTCATAATTCATCTAGAAATTAGAAACACTCGGAATTATATTCAAATAAAACGTTTTTCTCTGCTCAAGTTAACATGGTAATAGCGCACACATATCCTTCACTCCATGTCCACCGCACCGTCCCTCTCTGGCGTCCCCCGGGGCGTGTCTACGTGTCTACAAGCATTCAGTTTTTAGTAATTTGCGAGTTGCTCTATGAATTTAATTAAGCTGTGCGACAAACCCAAGAGTGCCACTGCAACATGAAATACAATGACAAACAAACAAGATTTATATATGTGTTCACTGACAATCAGACATACATACATATATTAGATGTACTCGTTAGAACCCGATATGGGTTCGTCCAAGAGAAACTTCAGCTGCCCATTGCCAAGAATTGTATTTGCTTTTAGACTTGATATTATATATAAAAAATAAAAAATCTATTAATATTTGAAAAGATCTAAGGAGTGTTTCGAAAGAAATAAAATAAATTTTGTTAATATTAATAATGAGCATTAACAATCTTCTAACAAAAATGGAAATACCGATAGATTTAAGAATAATATAATTCATTAATAACGTAAATTTTAGCTGTAAAAACTGCGAAACATATTCAGACTGAGTTTACCTCCAAGTTTTCTAAGTAAATCCCACCCATTTTTTCTGATTTACGCGTTGCTAAATAAAGTTCCACAGTGAATCAGAAAACAAATCTGAGCGAGTGCATTCACGAGCCTGTAAGAAATCAATTAAGTTAATTCAAACGTCGAAAAGCCATAGAAATGCGATTTAAGTGAGTGCCACAAAAGGCAACTGCTAAATATAGAAAACTAAAGAAACACAAAACACAAAACACTCACACGCAAAGTGATAAAAAGAGATGGAGATGGAGTCTGAGACGGAGACAGAGAGAGAGAGAGAGAAAGCTAAATGAGCAGCCGGAATCCTCTCACTCGAATGCGCAGGCCAAGCCCATTTTGCCAGGCGCTGGCCCTGCCCCTTCCCCTACACTGAGAGCAATTTCGAAAAAATCGATAATATCAAAAACTCAACAGATTTAATAAGAGTGGAAACAATTTTATAAAATGAGAAAATCATTTATTTTATCACATTTAATTTTTAACATATTTATTTTGTTAATATATTGGGTTTTTTTAGGGGGTTGACACGACGACAAGCGATATTTATTTCTCTTAGTGTGCTCTGCCCGAACCCGTTTTGATGAAATGTTGTTGAATTTTTTCTGACTTGTTCAACCACCAAACATTTTCTGTTGAGACTCGCAGCGGCGCAGACGTCGAACGCCAGCAACGGTGGAGGCGTTTCATACACATTGTTGTTGGACGGACAAACGGACAGGCTTACGAACTTACGACGGACGGACAGAAGAATGAACGGACGAGTGTCGCGTGGAGCACAGGAAGCACTGAAAAATAAACAACATAATACAAAAAGAAAATAAATTTAAAACTCCTATAAAAAACATGAAGCACTTGTTATAAAATCAAGCAAAAATAATAACATAAATTATTATTATAAATATTAAAGTACAAACGGAAACTGATGGATAAACATTTTTACTTAACGGACTGGCAGACGAGATATGGTGCAAGCCAAACAAGCCATTAAATAATAAAGTACATCAAAATATAAAACAAAAGCAATAATAATATGCAATAAACAAAAACATAAAACAATAACCGTTATAACACTATTAGAAAATGTGATGTGCTGCTTCTTCTTCAACCCGCAACCACCAGTTGCAGCTGTTATGCAATAGATGGCAGCAGCATGTTGCACGCGCCATCTATTGGTCGTTATGCGCCCACATCAACGTTGGTCTGAGAGTCACTACTTGGCTAGTTTGGCAGTCATTGTTACTCCTTTGGAGTTTTTACGTAAAATAGCAGAAGTTATCTGCCCATTTTATGCCTTATTCCTCGCAGCATATTTGAATTTAATTTTACTTTTATTTGTTGCTTGATTAACAGTTCATATTTATTTATTTATGTTAAATTATTCATTAATAAATCGAGCAGCTTTTCTATAACATTTTCTTCACAATATACTTTAGTTAATTTATTTATTCAGTTCGCTGATTTAATTTTGGTTTAGTAGGTTTGCATTTAACAATTAAAAATCGATAGGATTTAATATTAGTTATTTAAAAAAATATGAAGCAAAACTGAACAAAAATCGCTGGATTTATGTGCAATTTTAATCTAGCTATGCAAGTTTTAACGCATCCTAACAAGAAAAGAACGCTTAAAAAGAGAAAGTTTGTTTAATAAATTATTATAGGTTTATGAAGATTGCATTAAAATAAACTATCTAGAACAATATTTACAATATTTTGGCATTCATCAAGGTTGACATTTTAAATTATACAGCTGCTCACTGAATAAAAAGCATGGATCAAAAACGCAAGGTTAGCGATGCGCAAAAAGTTGGTTTTCCTTGATCCCATTTCGAGAACAATTATTCAAAACTGGTACTAGTCGATGACCAATAAAACCAAGTAGCAACATTGAAATTGATTTCGAATGCCGATGAGCCAATAAAATCGAACATCGTTAATCCTACCATTTGGTAAGGGGAGATAACTGTACAGCATATTGCCAATCAAAGATTTCAATTCAATTTTGGTCGCTTGTCACAAAATTCGGAATAGCGCATAAAACTGAAGAGCGGGTTGAAGCGAATGCGAATCATTTCATTCAAAATCGGAGCAATCGAAGCAATCGAAGCATCAAGATGTCAGTAAACGCGGTTAAGACAACAAGATTGCAGTGCGGTCAATCGTTAGGAACCGTGGGGCCTCAACATGAATGGCCAACGGGTTGAGGGCAGTTAGCAGAGGAAAAACATGAAAATCATCTTTCAACGCGTTCCGCTTGCACTCGATGGAGGCTCTGGATTCTGGGTGCCTGGGTGCTGAATACTGGATGCTGGTTGCTGTTTGCTGGATGCACATGTGCCCCTTCTTCCGCGCTGTTATTGTGGGACTGCCGTTGTTGCATCAAGCATAAGGCAAAACGACAAGTGCAAAAAAGGCAAACTGAATACGTTATCCAAAGCTGAGACGGAGGCACAGACTGAAGCTGAAGCTGAAACTAAAGCTGAGACCCCTTCAACCATTTGCGCGATCCTCTTCGCATATTGTTGCATTGCAGCTTTTCATTTTGCTGTCGGCGGTGTCCACAAAATGCGCTGCACGCGAGCAACACGACATGGCGGAGCTGGAGTGGCTGCAGTCGAACAACTCCAACTCCAACTCCAAATGTAACTGGTTTTGCTGGACAATGTGCCGCCCTTTCGCCCGACCATCTTGGCAATGGCAGCATCTCTGCAAATCATTTCGTTTGTTTGCGTATATAAATAAAATGTATTTATATAAATAATTTCTTTTTAAGCATTAAAAATGCAGATAATAAATAAACCATAAAATTAACTACCTGTGGCATTCGTAAGCTTTCTTATAGCGTCTGATTCTTTTGCGATATTATATATATTTATATATTTTTTTATATTATTTATATATTATATATCACTTATCTAATTTATTATTATATGTTAACTATAATAAAAAATATATACACAAATCATATTAAAGTTAATAATATAAATAAGAGCAGAGTATTTATTTTAATTGTATTCGAATTTTAGTTCAAAAATTTAAATGCATATTATAATATATTAATTCAGCAAAAATATCATTTAAGAAAGCAGATGTTTCTCCAATAATATTCCTGGTATTCGATGTGATTTACTCATCTATAAAAGTCCTGAATGCATTTACGACTCTCTTTCTGAGCATTTCATTCTCAGTTTGTTAGCATTGTTAACCGTATAGCTGATGCTTTTATTTTGGCCTGGTTTATCCCAAATCTAACACTGACAGCAGCTCACAAGCAGCTAGTTGGGTCATCAACATAACCATCAAAACTGCATCGATACAGTTCCTTGCGGTTCCTTCATCTCTGCCTCCACATTTGCCCCTCTCTTTTTTTCCATTCTGTTCCTTGCCCGGCATATTGTTTGTGTGTCAGGTTTGTGTCTCAGTCAGTTCGTTTTTGCTTTGGTTCCGTAAATTACACTTTTGATTTTTAGTGGCCGTAAAATAATCGTAAATGTCGTGGTTATTGCGACCGAAAGTGCCCATTTTGAGTGCTGCTGTTGATTCTCAGCTGGCATTAACTGATATTCTCGTTTCGCTCAGTGCAGAGATGTCCGACTGGAACGGCACCGACTGGCACCGAGACTGACACTAGGACGTGTTGCCACTGCACAAAACACTTCGCGTATCCACTGCACCCACAGAGCAACCCAATCCACTCCCTTTTACACTCCGCCAGCAGCCACAAGCTTAGTGCTCCCAAGCTGAGCTGCACTTGTTGTTTTTAATAAGTTTTCTGGTTGGCTTTGTTGTTGTTATTGTTGTTGTTTTTGTTATTTCTACTTGCTGCCTTTCTTCTTGGCTGTGTGCTGTGGACTCCTTTGATGTTTCGATTAAGTTCGGAGTTCGCGTTGTCGAACTGGTTGGTTGGGTCTGCCTCCTGCCAGCCAGTGAGCCAAGCCAGTCAGCTAGTCAGCCCTCTTATCCCTACCGCCACCCGTCACCCGCCCGCCCGTCAGCCCCTCAGCCGTTTGACTCAAGTTTATGGCCATTTCGCTTGCACTGTCTTTGCAGCAGTTGCAGCACTCGAGAATTGCGGGTCTGTTGTTGTTCTGCCATTCCTTTGGCTGCTTGTCGAGTTGATTTTCTTAAGCATTTCACCCATTTACCTTTATACCCTCTTTGCTTTTGTATTTTTTGTTTTTGTATTTTTTTTTTTTGGCTTGTGCAAGACATTTTCTCACATTGCCCACTCACTCGATTCGATTCTCCTGCTGGTGCTGCTCTGACGCAACTGGTTGTCGATTGCCCACTGCCAAGTTGCCATGTTGCCCATTCGCGGTTACCCGTTGGCGTACTCACAAATTTCGAATTTGATTTTATTGTTATGATTTCAATTGTTTTCCACAATGTAAACACTAGAGATTTCCAACATAGCATCGCCATTGTCGAACGGGAACATGTCGACTTGTCTCCTTCATAATTGTGCGGAAGTTTTTAGTATGCGCATCTGAGTTAACGGTTAAAATAAAGTAGCTATTAAAGTCGGGGAAAGCAACTGAAACTGCACTGTACACAGATAACATCCACTTAGCTGGAAAATATCCAAATGATTCTTAACAAATTAATAATTTCAGTTTTCATTCCATTTTCCATTTCCCGACAAATCTTCACTTAAGCGTCATATGACAACGCCTAATTTCACGAATGCGTAAAACAATTATAAACAAAGACGGATCACAATGCCAACTTGGGCTGCTAAACGATTTTAAAGCCAGGCCCTCCCAGTATTCTGAAGGCCGTGTTACCAAAAAAAAAAAGCAAAAAATGTAACGATCGGTGTTAAAATGCGCAGACTAGAAACCAAAGCAATTCATAAATCATAAAAATGTGTCATAAAAAATAAAAACAAAATGGAAACAACTTTGGGTGCAGTTTGAAGCTGCCTTTCAACATGTCCTCGAAGTTAGGAGAGCATAAAAAAATGCTCAAGGCGAGACAGACTTTTTAGGCTGACCTTAGAGCCGGAGAGATTTGTTTTGACTCCCGGGTGAGGCTTGTTATCTGGCATTTGCTCAGACATATTACCACTGCTGGCACAAAGGACACACACACACACACACACACACAGATATGCACAGGCATTGTCCTTGTCGGCCGTTCGATTATTGCCGGCATGGTAATAAATCATAAAAATATGTTTCAGTTGCCCAAAATCCGACGGTTTCATGCCGATCGCCTCGCAATCGGTCTGGTCCTCGCTCGTTACACGGTGGAATTGTAAATGCCTGTAAAATTGCCGTATTACCTTTTTGCCCACCAGCCCCGTAGCCGATGGTGTTGCTCTGCAGTTGGGATTGGGATTGGGATTGGGTCTGCTGTGGTGATCGCGCCCTCGAGCCATCTGATAACAAAACCACTGGCAAATGCCAACAAACAAAGGGCCAACAACTTTCTCTTTTTTGCCTCATAGTCTGATTTAGGCCGCATTCATGCTCATTTCGTTCTCTTCTCTGCCGGCTTTTGCATTTGCCAAATATGCACAATTTTGATTTATTACTTATAGTATTATTTAGAAATACAACAGGAAAAAAACATTTTTGTTTGATTGTCAACAAGAGGCGCCTAAATTTAATTGCGACTATTTTATTAAGTGTTAATAATTAAAAATGGATTTGAACCGTTTATAAAAACGAGTTAATAATGGTTTAGCATAGATTGAAGATAAATAGTCAAATTATTTATACTAATTTTATTGAATTGAATACATAGATATAAATAGAGGAAAACAGAACTTTTTAAAAATCTATTAAAAATTAAAATGGTATCTGAAATTTATCTTAATTAACTTGCTAAATGAATTAGGCTTATAATAATAATAAATATATTTTTAATAAATATATATCATCAGTCATTAAAAGCAGCATTATTAAAAACTCTAAATTAAAGTATATATATTTTGTAGTGTCTGTCCATTGGATGATGAGGATGATGAGGATGACTTCATTTCCAGGCACATATGTACATATGTGTGGTGTGGATGCATGCATGCGTGGTATATGTTGCATGCTTGTCAGGCCTGTACTTGTGGCAGTGTCAGTGCCTCCTACTCTCTCTCCATTCTCCATTTCGAAGCCGACATGATATACTACGAGCAGATGATTTAATGTGACCGCATATTGCGCAGGCACTCAAGACGCAGCCTCCTCAAGCCGGAGCCGGAGTCGGAGCCGGAGACGGGGCCCAAGTGCAGGCGTTCCACACATGTTTCAGCTCAAGCATTTGAGCTCAAAGAGCTGCCATCTTGAAAACTGAACCCTGACAAGCGTTAAATGTTCATTGAAATATATATCCAATTCGTAGAATACAGAAAAATCAAAAGTATTTAAAGCAATTTATAATATTTACGAACTAATCGAAGAGAACTGGATTATTAACGTATTTTGTTCGGTTTTATTGCAGAGAGAGAGAGAGCAGAAGCTGTTCCCAGGCTGTAAATCAGAGCAGAAATGAGCTGTGCCATCGCACACATAGCTCAACAAGATGCTGGCCAAATCCGCAGTCAAAACAAATCGTTAAAATGCCATAAAAAGCCCATATGCAGCCCAAATGGGCAGGAGAAGCAAATGCATTCGAATAAAATTTTACCACCGTTTCCTCAAACATCATCAACATCAAACTAACGGCGGCAACATCCGAGCCACCTCATAAAAGTAACGATGTCTATGGAAAAAAAGTATCTGATGGATACACGAAGAAGTTGCAGTCGCAGCCTCCAACAAGATGAGTTGAGAGGGGTTTGAGGGGTATCACAATAATTATGGCATACGTCACGGAACTTGGGTTTTATGTCTTTTATATTGATTGTCATCGTGTCACACTAACAGATCGTAAAAAAGTCGTAAAACCCAAAACAGGGGCCACCTCAACACTCACAAAACACTCACACGAAACACTCATCCGCCACTCACTTGGCGAGTGCAGAAGCAGATGAACGCACAATCCATGGATACACTCAAATGCCAGGATCAGATTTAGGCTCAGGACACTCAAACAGGATGCTGAAGGATCGCTTGCCGCGCTTTGAGTGAGAATTTCTGGGTGAGTCGGAATGCTGGCGGCAAATGTGAGTGGCAAATGTGGATTTGGGAGAGCGTCGTTTGCTCAAGTGGCGTCAAGTCGTAAAAATGGTCATAAAATTTGGGACTGCGCTTGGTATTAACCACAATTTGTTTATATAGTTGTTAAAATGCCATTTTAGCTTGTTCTATTCTGCTTGGCATTTAATTGTCGGCTGCCGGTTTTTTTCTTTTTACGAGCACACAAAGTGGCCAAACCTAATAAAATTCATTTTTACGACAATTTAAATGGTCTCATTTCGAATACGCCGAGAGTGAATGAAGCATTCCGAACGGGTGACACAACAACAGGTTGCTCTTGAGGATTTGGCTCAAGCATCTCACAGATTATAAAGTTAATCTGATATCTTTAATCCACTTAGAACATATTTTAAATGAGCGAAAGGCTCACAGCAATATTTTATTGCTTGAAGACAAATTAAATTTAGTTTTTATTTATGTAAATCTGTCATATTTATATGAAGTTCTTTGTTTTAATTGTGTTTTAGACCATTTTTAATTATATGTTATGAAAACAATATAAATTTAATAAGATTAAAAATTGTGTTAATATATTAACTACTTATTTATATCTGTTATTAATAAACTTCTTTATTTAATTTGTGTTTTATATTATTTTTAATTATATGTTATAAAAGTAAAATGAATTAAATTATATTAAAAAATAGTGTTTATGTATTGTTTATTTATTAAGATTAATGTTGACCATTATATGAACTTTTCTATTTAAATTGTGTTTTCTATTTATTTTGTTTCTATTTTATATTTTTAATTTTTAATTATATCTTATGAAAGTTTGAAAAATTGGAGATTCAATAATTGCAGACTGGTTAATATTAATTAGATACAATTTGTATATCTGATAATATTTGTAAAAATCTGTCAATTAAATGTTACCTTAAGATTGTTATGTTTGATAATCTCTTAATCTATTAATAAAAGGCTTAAAGTTCAATTATTTGAATTTGATTTTTTTGCATAAGGAATGCAACTTGTTTTCTGATAGCTGATAGCTTTCCACAAGTTTCCCTAATTGATAAGCCAATTCTTTTAAGCCAGGTCTTAATTGGAAAGTTTTCAACTGCTTGGCGGCTTGGCTCAGAGGTGTAAGTGCTGTGGCACTGAATTGCCCTTTGGGGCACACCCCTGTTTGCGCTGTAGGTGGGTGGATTGGTGGGTGTGTGTGTGGTAGTGCGAGGCATTCTGTGCTGCAGTCATCATCATCATCGGCGCCTTGGCGTGTTTGTGTGCAAAGCAGCCATAAAAATTACAGTAAGCAATCATCATAGCGATCCGTTTACACCCACTTTGCACGTTTTCGCAAGCGCCGGCCATGGAAAGTGAAAAAGGATTTGAGTTTGTGCCACTTCCACCACCGCTCGGCTCTGCCCACTTACAAAGGTGGGCGGGCGCACAGCTCAAACAACAACTGGCTAACAAGCCGCCATAACCGTGAGCTACGGCAGTCAACGAAAAATGCTCAATTAGCCGGCGTTGGCCAAAGGACTCACTCTGCCATTTCACCGGATGATGAGCAGGCTGCCAGCTCGAGCAGGCAAAACGCTGCCAATTGCCTGATGAAAAGTCAAGGGTTCATTGGCAGAGGCAGAGGATTATAAACCACTACTGTGCTACTAGGTAAAATTAACTGTAACGAATGTCTTCATTCAGCTCCGACTCAGTTCTGCCCTCTTTTGCACCCTCTCCCTAGCCCGGCGAGCGGCGGCTCTTTTGTCTGCTCGTTTTGCATAAGGAGGCAGTTGCCTTTGTTCCACCTCTCGGATTGGTGTTTAGACTGGACTGAACTGGACTGGGCTGCAATTGATTCTTGACCTCGTAATGAGCCGTTTGCGGCTGCGCCGGCACAGTTGTGCCACATTATGGGTTTGCGGGATTAAGTCATCATCTCGGCGGCCTGTTGAACACAACACAAAATAATATTGTTTGTTGTGGCCAAGTCAAAGGTGAGATTATCCAATTGAACTTGTATTTTTAGCGGATTTGACCTAAATTAAACAATCACAAATGGCCTAATATAGACTTAATCCATTTTTCATAACTAAATGTATATAAAACTCACTATAAATCACTACATTATATAATAAAAATATTTAATTATAATTCATAAATGTAAAAATGTACACAAGTTATAATAATTTGGATACATAATTTATATATATAAATAAATATTATTATTATTATTAATATTATTAAATATTATAAATATTAATTTATATATATATTAAATATTATTTTAGTGGTTGTTGAAGGACTTGCCAGCCAAGTTTTGACCGATCTTTAGTAAAATACCCAAGTCAAATAAAAATGGATTATTCCAAAATGAAAAAAGGTTTTCACGAAGATAAAAAAAAACCAACTTTCGAAGGAAGTCTTAGGATTAACAAAGTAATCAAATGAGGGTTCTTGGAATATGTAAAAACTGGTTTCTATTTGTTAGGTTTGTAAAATTGTAATTAATTTGCCCATAGTTAAGCTCTATCAGAGGATAGTCATCTATCGAAGCAACTGGCAATCATCTCGTAAATGCAAAAATTGAGTTGAAGTTGTGTGTGGAGCTGAGTGCCGAGTGGAGTTGCTGCCACAAGAGCGACGCGCAGCAATTAGCTGGCTCGGATTGCCAACCGCCAATGCTGGTGCTGGTGCTGGTACTGGATGTGGTTCTGGTTTGCTTTATGGCCATAATGGCGATGATGGAGCAAGCAGCGCACCTCAACTCAACTCAGCTCAGCTCAGCTCAATGCGGCAGCAGTTGAGAGCATAAATTATGGCAACGTTTATGAAATGGCGCTGGGGGCGTTTATTATGCATTTTTAATTGACGTTCATTTGAAGAAACGCAAAAGAACGCTTCAATTCAATTATGCGCTGCTGACCCCCAGCCCACTCTCCCTCCCCCTCTCTCTCTCTATCAGTCTCTGTGCTGCGACTGAAATTGCAACTGCAACTGAATATACAACAACCACAACATTGGTTTTGCCGGGCCATAAAAGGCGCTCGCAACGGTTTTTTGGGGCCAAATTGCCACTTTGTGTGCAAATTTGAATTGTGGAAATGCTGGGCATAAAAATGAAAATAGCTCTGAACAATTGTTGAGCCAGCCTCGTATCACTCGCATGCAATCTCGCAAATACTTTAAACGATGCAGCTCGTCAAGAAATCAGCGAGGCAGTCAGGCAGGCAGTCTAGTGAGCTGACTGGAGTGGCAGCAACCAAGCACTTGGGGGCAAGCAGCGCGTGGCAGTCAGATCGAAGGCAACTCTTCAGGCGACTGACTGTACTACTTACTTATGTGGTGCTGGTGCTGGTGCTGGTGCTGGTGGTGCTCCTGCTTGGCCACGCCCCGTTTCGTCGCACGCCCCCACACTGATTCATGCAGGTTGGCCATTACGTTGCAACAACGTTGGTGGCAACCTCGCTGCCAGCTGCTATATCAAAGACTCCTAACGAATGCACGCCCAATTGTTGCACATCCATTTGACAGTCGATCGTTGCTGCAGTCAGTGGCACGTCAACTTATTCATTAATTCATCAAAATGTCCCTACTGTGCCTCACCACCCCCCCCCCCCCAACTCCACCATTCACTCCCCCACTTGCTGTGCATTACACCAACGATTTATTTGCAATGCAGAGTCGCATTCGCCGCTGAATCGTTGATAGTCTTAATTGGCTTCGTTTCTTCGTTTCGATTGCATAAAATAATCGTTAGAAAACGTGTTTTGCTTAATTGGAAAATTTGTATGTCTCGTCCGTCCGTCTCTGCTCTACGTCTTCGTCTTCGTCTTCGTCTTCGTCTTAAGTCTCCCTCTTGGACCTGAGTGGCGTGCTGGCCCCACAGTTTATTATTGATTTTCCTCAGTCTAATGAAGAGAAATGCCGGTGCCCAGTTCGCAAACAGCTCACATTAAGCTAACAGCACCTTCAGAATGCTAAAATTTATATTTAAATGTGTTCTTATTGATGTTCTGGCCAACCTCAACCAACATCAACAGTTGGCAGCGAGTTGAGCTTGGTAAAAACTCTTCGCAGATCACATTTTATTTGTCAACCATTTGTAATTGAAGCAAAACATATTCTAATAATGATTTATTTGTGAGTACAAATTTAATATATGGTCAACTAGAAGAAATCTACAGATCCCAAGAAATTTTCTTGAACAATAGTTATGATTTTGTTAACCATAAAGTAAATTGAAATTGAGGCGACATGATAAATATTTATAACTTCAACTAGTTATTTGTTCAGCGATAAATTCAGAGTATTTCTCTGAAATAATTAAAGTCTGAGTAGTTATATTTTAAGAGCAGTTAGCTAAATTTTTATTTAAAATATAAACTTATAATTTATTTCTGCATTACAATAATTTTAATTATATAAAGACTCATAGTTTTCATTCATTTCGTTTGTAACTTAAATTAAATATAAATAAATAACATAAATAAATAAATATACAAATAAATAAAATTAAATAAATAAATAAGTAATAATTTGTTCGATTCATTAGTCTTCGATTAACTTTAATTGGAGTGTTGACTTAATAATGCTAGCTATTATTAGCTCAACATTCACATTAAACTTAAAGTTCACAAAAATAATAAAAAAAAAACTTTAGACACAGCCAACAGAAGAGGGGGGCAAAAATCATTCGCATTCGCACACAAATCGGCGTTAAGTTTAAATCCGTGAATATTTATAAATCCGTATTAAATTCATAATGTAGAATGTTTAATGCATAAATACATAATAAAATTTTATGGCTTTTACCTTATCTTGTCACACAAATGCAACAACAGCAACAACAAACAACAACAACAATTACAGTAAAACGAACAACAACAACAATAATAAACTTTCATTTAAAAATGAATGAGGAAATTTTTGCGCCTACCTTTTGTGGGTCGCTGCATTTTACGAGTATTTTATTGTGCTGCCCGTTACAACAACGCTGCAGCACAGCTATGTGTGGCACGTTGCAAGCGACGAACGGCGAACGGCAGTGGGCAATGCACGTGCAAAATACAGGCGCCACATGCAACTGCGTCAACTAAAATCCGGCGACATGGATGTGGCGTCCAATTCCTGCGCCAATCGAGCGCCAAACAATTTGTCATTTTTTTGCGGCCACTGCGAGGGGGTTGGTGAGGGGTGTGGCTCTTGCAGCGATGATCAATGCTATGAATTATGATGAGGATTTATGCTTGACACTGTCGCAGTGTGGCAGATAGTGTCGGACAGCTGGACAGTTGGACAAATGGACAAATGGATGAATGGACAAACATTTACAGCACTGGCTGCGGCATTGGCGCTAGTTTAATGGCCAGCACTTCCCCTTCGGCCCATGTCAATCGACATCAGCCGGAGACGAACTGAAAGAGGTCTTTGCCCCCATCTCCGTCCCTTTCTCCCAACCCATGTCGGCTGCCCGCTGCTCTATGATTTATTAAGTGTTAATAAAGAACTTAAATCCGTTGGCTTGCATTTTGTATTCTTCATTTCAATCCTTTTCTCACTTTACAACTCTCCCTCTCCCTCTCTCTCTCTCTCTCACTCTCTCTCTCCCTCTGTCTCTCTTTTCATCCCTATCCCAATCATTGGCCATTGTAATGGTGTTCAGGGTCCGGCTCGCTTTCAGGATTTCCTTATCAACGCATTCCATATTCGCAACGGCGGCGCTGATTTCATTTTTGCCACCAGCAATTTCGCAATAAAATTTCGCGCTCCTGCAAATTAAAATTGCAATGTAATTGGTTAATCCATGCGTGCATTATGCTCCCATTTCCATATCCATATCCACAATCCAGGAGGAAGTGCCGCACAGCTCACATTGTTTAACCCGCACAGATTTCATTTCATTTCTCTTTTTTTTTTGTTTTTTTTTTTTGTTTTTCATCATTGTTTTTAAGCTCGATGTGGCAGTTATAAGATGCGTTGAATCCATGTGTGGATTGGAGTGGAGCAACATTTTAAGTTGTATATAGATGTTGATGCAGAATATACTTAATTAAATTGTTTCTAAATGTGTTAAAAAACTGAAACTTTTTTTTAGTAACTAAAACAATAGTTTAGTTTCACGCAAAAAAAAAAACCACTCGCATGGAAATATAGACATATTTGAAGACCCATTTTCCAGATACCAATCCAGATGTTTGTTTTTGCTCCTGATACTATTTCCAGCTGCGATTTGCATACAAAGCGAACTCATTACCATTCCAACCGCTTCCCTGTGCGACTGTCAACGGTAGCCAAGTATTAAATTTACGGCATCTACCGCTCAGATACAAAGGCAGATATATATATATATATATATAGAGAGTGAGAGAGACGTACCATGAGAGAATTGCATTTGGCTTGGGGCACTTTTTGAGGTGGTCGATTTGGCTGACCACCTTTCGGATGCAAGTGGGAATCGCAACTGGGCGCCGCACCTGATGATGGATGGCATTTTAATGCAAGACGCTTATTTTGCTTACATAGCTTGCCGGTGGGGAGGGGGGCAATTAGACAGCTAATTAAATTACCACACCCACCCACAGTGTAATTGGCCCATAATCGCTCAAAACGAGCGCCGGCGCTGATTGCCAAGCATTCGATGCAGCGAGACGCCCATTTGGTAAAGCTCCTAGTAGACATAGACGAAGACGCACTTGTCTCGCCACAAGTATCTGTATCTGTAGCTGTATCTGTATCTAAATGTATCTGCGTTTTGGGTGGGGTTATTTTGTTGTATGCTGTGCTGTGCTGTGCCTGCCACTTACGCAGCTAATAAAGCAGCAATTTGGCAGCTGACGCCGCTGCCAACGCAAACAAAACATCAAAAGGCAAAACCAGCAAACAGCACCACCCGCTCCGCTCCGCACCGCTCTGCACCACCCTGACCAGAGATCAAACGCCAAATGTGCGGAGGTTTATTTACAAAAAATATAATAAAATACACACAAAAAAAAAACTCTTTGCAAGTACAGAAAACACTCGATCGATGGAACGCCTGGTTTTGTTTATGTGTGTTATATGTGTTGTGTTGTGTGTGTTGTGTGTGTTCCTCTGTCTATAAAGATATTTGGAATTTGGGCTGGTGGCGCTTCGTTGTGCCCACTTCTGCGGCACCTGTTGGTTGTTTTGAAGGGCGCTGTTATCGGCCAGCTGACCAGATTTATTCCAAAATCCAGCAATCGTTCAGTTTTTCAAAGTCAATACTTTTACCGTTGGCTTTGTAGCGGCCGCCGCCGTCGACATTTTTATGGACCGACAATCGAGCCAATTTGATGCATTGCCTTTGAAATTGGTCTCTAATCACACCTCAAGTGCTCTCACGCTGGGTTTATATCGATTGGGTTAAGATGAAACAACAATTGGGTTCATATTATAAATCTTGTTTAAAAAATAAAATGTCTAAAAAGTAAAAGAAAATACTTGGGCACAATAGATCTAATAGGTAGCAGTGCACAAGACCACAATTTAATCATAATAATAATGAAAGAAAATAATTAAATGTATTGTAGACTTTTTCGGAAAGAAAGTTTTGATAGTTTTGCAATTACAATTTATGCATTATTAATGAACCCATAAACACCAATTTTATTCTGTACAAAAAGCCAAAACCTTATCCATTTCTGTTACTTATTATTTATTTATTATTAAATTTAAATCCAAAAGTTCTTTAAAATAATATTTAAATTTAATAATTTATAATTGCAATGTTTTTGATTTGTTTGACATATATTTTTAAAAGAAGAATTGCTGAAAAGCCATATTTATATTTAATAATTTATAAATGCACATTTTAAATTTATTTCACTTAGATTCACTTTCATTCTCAAATCTTGTATATAAATCTTAAAATGAATGTTAACAGTGAGTCAGTTAATTTATTCGCAATACATCAATTAAAGTGCTTATTTTGATGAATTTATAAGACAATCATGTCCCCATAAAAACTCATGGCACAGTCAATTGTGCTACCAACTGGCGCCCGAGTAGGGAGAGCGACAGGAACAACAAAAACAACAATCATCGATTTGGGGCAGCATCCACACTCGCACTGGCAACACACAGAGCAGTCGCATCCCGACAACAGTTACTGCAACAACAAGGGGCAACAACAACAAGAAGTAAGCGAGGCAAACAGCAGCCACATAACGAACCAAGTTTGAATATACTCGTAAGATTCCTGAGTATATTAGGTAGCAAAATTTTTACGAGCTCATTATGGCTCATTTCGGCGATTGTTGTGATCCTTTTATGCGCCTTCGAATGGCTTCAAATGGTTATGAGGCTATTTTCTGTCTGTCCCTCGCCCCGCTTCGCCACGCCTCGCCTCGCCTTGCCTAGCCTTGTCTCTCAGTCGGGCGTCCTGCTCGACCGCGTTTCGCTCTCGTCCTGCTGCTGCTGCTGCTGCTGCCAGGACGACTCATAATATTTAGTTTGCAGTTGCGACTGCGATTTTTACTTTTGGCGCTTTTCTTTACGTTTCGTTTGGTTTGGTTTGCTTTGCTTTTTTGTACTTTTTGCTTGGCTTTCCGCTCATGTTACTTGGCAGTTTTGTTGTTGGGTCCTCGCATATTTGGCCAAAATGTCGCCGACTGTCTGCGACAGTGTGTGTTCGTGTGTGTGTGTGTCGGTGTGTGCATATCCGTGCCCTGTGTGTGCAAGTTTTTGTATCTTTCGCATGTTGTTGATTTTAGAGACTTGGCAACGAATGAGAAGCGGCGACAGCGGCTGGTGGGTGCTGGGGCTGGGGCTGGTGCGGGTGCGGGCGCAAAAGTAAATTTCTTCTTATAATAAGTTTATTTTGCAAACACTTGTGGCAAGCAACTTTGTTTGTTCGCTCTTTCGGTTTTGGCCTCTAATCTACGAGCCGTTTGTGCGAATGTGCAAACTTTGACAAATATTTGCAAAAGTTTCGCAACTGCTCGAACGAAGATCTCTTTGCATTATGCATGTGAATTTATTATCATCAATTTGAAAACGCATTAATAACGCATTTCATAAATTCATAATTGACTAAAGTGAGCAATCATAAAAAAAAACAGAAGGCCATCATTTTATTGCCGTCAAGCTGCATTTAGTAAAATTCATCTTTATAAAGTTTGTGATTGCTAATTTATACATCATTTTATTAATTTATTAAAAACTGCGAAAACAACTAATTCATTTCAAATTAATATTTGAAAGGCATAAATAAAATACAAAAAAATAAAATTAAATATAATACAAATTAGATCATTGAAAATCTGTTATTTAAATTTATCCAGCAAGTTTTACAAAATGTTGTATGGAAAATACTGAACTTAAGAATAAAAGATCTGGCCAACAATTGACATGAAGCATAAATTTACATATTAAAAATTGTAAGCAAAAACTCGTAAGTTAACAAGAAAAAATCAAAACTAAGATATTTGAAGTAAACAGCAACAACAATAATAAAAACGAATTTATGTATCAACTAAATACGTAAAACTTCTAAAACCATAATCAAAATTTTGTGTTTACAAAATTTATTATTGGAAAAACTGGATTTTGACATAGAAAATGAAACTGGTATAACAAAATAATCAAATCGAAAATATTTACATAATTAAATATATTTTTATTTACATATAAACATAAAACATTATTTTTCATGTAAAATAAATTGTGTGCTAAAATGCTTAGTTTAGCAATTAAATAAAGACTTATTAAACAAATGTCAGCAGATATGAATTTTAATTTCCATATTAGTACAAGTTGTAATATTTACAATGTAGATGTCATTTTATTTATAGCTTTCGAGTAGCTTTAAATTATTACATTTTCCAACATTGTATTGCTTAAATGGCTGACAAACTAAGAAACCAAAGAGGTAAATATTTGCATGTATCTATGACTAAATTATTTATGTATTTAAATAGTCGCCGTAGAATTAATGCAGACAAAACAGTATTTTTAATATGTATTTATTAATGTGACTTTAGAATTTGAATGGTTTGTTAGGGAAAATAAGAAATGAGGTAGAATATTATATCAAATGCATGAGGTACAAAAATGTATCTTTTGTAGCACATATATACAAACATATATATAAACTATAAATATATTTTATATTTATAGCGAATACTTTGTTGCTTATAGTAAACAAGTATGTCAACAATATATTTTGCTCTTATGTGAATCGGTTTTCGAGTAGTCGCACAAAATGCAGCGGACAAACTGATGAATACAATGTATCTGTATCTGAATGTGAATTTGTATCTGCAGCGCGTTGCGTGCAACTGGCAAACGTCGACTGGCAACTGGCGAGCGTCGAGCTCTTTGTCGAATTGAGTGTAAAATAGTGAAAATCATTTGAGTGGAACGTAAATGCTGCCCTGGCCTATAAGAAAAGTCAGCCCTCCTCCATGATGAATTTCCACGAACACAGCCAGAGCACATTTTCCACACGCGCAAATGATGAATTCTCCACTCAGAGCAAGCGAGTGCTCAAACATGTTCGAATGAACGCTCTCGAACACAACGAATGAACGTCGAATGAAGCGCAGAGCGGCAGCATTCATTGCTGAGAGTGTGAGCGAGCCGTCGACGTTGTCGCTGGTTTGAGTAGCCCTTATCACTTGGTGAGAGCAACGAGTGTGTTGCTGGCTCATTCTGTTTCAGTTTCGCTCATTCATTTGGTGCGTTTCGCCTCTCTGTTTTGGCTGCTTCTTCTTCTTCTGGTGCTGCCGCTGCCGTCGCTGCTGCTGCTGCTAGCTTCTTGCTGCTGCTACTGCGTATCGGGGGAGCTCTACAGGCAAAACGCTGCCGTCGTCGTTCGCTGCTTGTGGCCCGTTGCCATTCAGTTGAGTTTAGTTGAGTCTCAGTCAAAACACAACCAACTGCGATTTGGTGGCACATTCGTTCGATGGCAACGGTTTGGATAACAGGCGCGCGCTTTGTTTTATTATCCCACATTATCAGCGGCATTATTGTTATTGGCATTGTACGCTCAATTTTAATGTTGAATGGCCCTCGCGCTCTGAACTCGCATTCGCATTCGCAATCGCAATCGCATTCGTCCAGTGGCCAGTGAATATCTGAATTTCAATCTGAATCTGAATTTGAATATCAATTTAAATTTGAATTTGAATTTCTTCTAATCGCATCTGAAACGTCAGTTGAACGTGAAGCGCGCGCTCGTCGCCGTCGTCGGTTGTTTCGGTCAACAATAATAATTATAATAACAATAACAACAGCAATAAAAATCATAATAATAATAATAATAATCATATTAATAAAAATAAAAATAATCATAATAATAATAGTTTGTAATAACAATAATGATAACTAGCTATGAATGCCAAGTGAGTGATTGAATTCAAAATGAATATTGAATAGGCGCCACTTTGAATACTTCAAATCAATATTCACTCATTAACACACTAATAATAAAAATATATTTATTGTGGCAACAGTGTCAAGTGAATTAAATACGAGTGCAATTGGAAAAACGAAACCAAAATCAAGTATACGAAACTCCACAACAAAATCTACACAATTAATATAAACATAAACATAACAAAATATTTTTTACAATTCTACAACTGATGCGAGCCGGCATAAGTGCAATAAAAATATAAATAAATAAAAAATATTGTAATATTTATTATGCATTAAAAATTTACAATAAAACAAAAAAACACACAAATAAATACAAATTTTAAAAATTATTGTAGTTCAAGTAACAAAAATACATTAAACTCAAAGAAAAACATTAATAATATTTATTGAAAATATTATTAAATTTATATAGATATATATATAAATTATTTGTGCAGTTGAGCACAATTTATATACGAGTGTTGAGTGCCGCGTGCAGTTACTTTTAGTAGCTGCTGTAGCTGCAAGTTAGCCGCCAAAATTCTCACCGCCAGCAGCAGCAGCAGTCACAACATGAACTCCTACTTCGAACAGGCCTCCGGCTTCTACGGCCATCCGCACCAGGCGACGGGCATGTCCATGGGCACGGGCGGTCACCACGATCAGACGACGGCCAGCGCGGCGGCAGCAGCTTACAGAGGCTTCCCCCTGTCGCTGGGCATGTCGCCGTATGCCAACCACCATCTGCAGCGCACCACACAGGACTCGCCGTACGATGCGAGCATTACGGCTGCCTGCAACAAGATCTACGGCGATGCGGGCAGCGCCTACAAGCAAGATTGCCTCAATATAAAGGCGGACGCAGTGAATGGCTATAAGGACATCTGGAATACGGGCGGTGCCAATGGCGGTGGTGGCGGCGGTGGTGGTGCCACCACTGGCAACACCTCAAATGGCTCCCAAGCGCCCAACGCTGCCAACGGACAGAATAATGCCGGCGGCGGAGGCGGTGGCATGCCCGTTCGCCCCTCCGCCTGCACGCCGGACTCCCGCGTCGGCGGCTACTTGGACACATCGGGCGGCAGTCCCGTCAGCCATCGCGGCGGTGGCAGCGCTGGCGGCGGCGGCAACGGCAGCGCCGGCGGCGTACCACAGAATACAGCCAGCGGCGTGGGCGGCGGTGGTGTGGGCGCGGCCACAGCCTGGAATGCCAACTGCACCATCTCGGGCGCTGCGGCAGCCCAAACGGCAGCAGCCAGCAGTTTACACCAGGCCAGCAATCACACCTTCTACCCCTGGATGGCAATCGCAGGTGAGTCCACGGCAGATCCAACCAAAAGTGAGTGTCCGACTCTCAACTCTCAATTCAGTTCTCAATTCTCAGTTCAGTTCTCAACTTCAAAACTAGCTTAAGTTTCAGTTCGGTTCAGTTTTTGTTTTTGTTTGACTCGTTTTGTTTTCGATTCGTTTTCATTATTTTTTTTATTAGCCAAGTTAAGTGATTTGTTGCTTTTGTTGTTGTTGATTGTTGATTGTTGCTGGTACGTGATGCCTGTTCCTCTGGTGTTTTCATAATTGTTTCTGTCTGGTCAAGTGATCATCCATTATAAGACAACCACTTGCCAAATGTTTAACACTCAATAATAATAATTATGCTATTTGTGTGACTGATATGTAAACTGTAAATTATTTTAACTGGTTTACAATAAAAAAAAGAAAACAGCTCCACAAACTATAAACAGATTTATAAATAAAACACTTTAATACATTTTACGCAAATTGGTCTGCAAAATATGTAATTTTCATTACATATTAAAAATTGTTTAGCATAATTTTTATTTATTATTTATTAAGTGTGGCTAAGAAGTAAATATTAAAACTAACTTCTGCTTAAAAATATGTATGTATTTTTAAAGCTTGCCATTAAAAATGTAAAAATGAAGACATTTAAAAATTATGTTTAAAAATACATTAAATCAATTGTTTAGCTAAATTCACATAATAACCAAGAGTTGTAGTAAAATTCATAAAAAAAAAACAAAAAGTAAAAATAATAAAATTTTGGTTTTTATTATTTGATTATGTTTACAAATCATTATTCAAATAATTTCTTACAATTTGTTGTATTACTTTTATAGCTTAAAAAGCTTAGATAAAATATCTAGAGAAAAATCTAATTTTAATATGGAAAATAAAAATAAAATAAGTTTGAAGTTCAGCTTGTAAATAAATTGCAATAATTCTATTTTTAAAATATTATTCAAATTAGTGTTTTAAATAATCTAAGCACAGTCCACAAATGTAAAGTTCGCTCGAGAAGAGCTCCACAGACCCATAAACAAAAAGCAACCACCAAGACTAGAGGTAACCACTGGGTAGGTGCACCTGGTAGTTAGCTATTCCTTGATTTTACGCTGTTGCTGCTGCCACACGCCTTGCAGCACTCTAGCGTTGGCTGCCTCATAATTTTCAACACTTTGTTTACCAATTTTTGTCACCTTTGGTTTTAATGATGCTCAGCGGCGACGATGTCGCCGTCACCTTCATCGTTGTTGTTGTCGTTGTAATTGTGTGTAACGACAACAACAACAACAACAACGTTGGCGGCAAAGTGGCAACAAAAGTAAGGTGCAATTTGTGCAACAAGAGCAGCCGCCGCGGCAGCCAACTGGTAACGCAGTAAATTATGACCATGCGGCTAAAAGAGCTGCAGAAAATAGCAAAAACGGCAGCATAAAGAAATCCTTTTGCCAGGACACACACTGAGCGCAGTCGCGCTTATTACAGTTAACAGCGCCATTATGTAATTATGTGCAGCACGTCCCGAAGTAAACAGCCCTTTCGAGTACTCCATGCCACCACCAGCCGAGCCAAGTCCACAGGTTACTCCTTGCCACAACAGCTCTGCTAAGCACTGCGCCTTATCACCTCTTTGTTGGCCTCAAAAACAGTCGCTGATAACAATAAAAAACAACTCAAAATACCATTATTGAAGTCAATTTCAATGCAGCGAAATTCATATCCAAGCACCCTGAAAAAAAATAACAAATTTGGCCATGCGGAATTTATGATTGGGCTCATGTAGGTGGTCAGTGCACAGACATAAATTGTGTTTCGCATGTTGAACGCGTTAACTGTGCAACATTTATCAGAAACTTGGACCGCAGGGCAACAACAACAACATCAGCAACAACTGAGTACGGTTATGGGGCAGAGGAATGAAGCTCGCAAAAATCAATCAAAATTTCACTTGGGCTATCGATAATTACAAACTTGGCACCCGAGACCAACCAGATGGGCTGCTGGCTGGTTAAAAAACAATTAAAGTTGAACTAAATACTAAGGCTGAAGGTAAGCGCTCTGGCGACAGGTTTTTAGAGTAACTGGTTCCAATTCTCCAACACTCTGCTGCGTTCCTTATTCGCCTCTTGGGCTCAATCTCAATCAATCGATTCTGATATAACGCAGAGATGATCGTAATGAAATTTATGCCCAGTCGCGATGGAGTGGCAGTGGCAAACATAAAATGCTGATAATGCATCGCAGGGCTGACAACCTAATATACAGGGTGTCGCAGACATATTTCATACACTCAAAGACTGACTGTTATGCAATCATAAGCAACTCCACTCAAATGAGACTTCAAAAAATCCAAGAAAGCAATTTTTACCTGAGAAATTCGAGCTGTTTCCAATAAGAATACGGTATGAGCAGCAATCTCACCACGCCAAAGAATTATTCAAGTTAATGGTTAGTTTGGCTATGGTGAATACTTTCAGTGCATATCTTGGCATATTTATCAAAGCATTTTATTAACTTAGATACAATTTAATAAATTAGAAATTTCAATTTCTAAAAAAAATTGAAAACTTAACTATTTAATAAATCTTTAATCTAAAATCTATAAATGGTGATTTGCTGTCGATATTAGCGCAGAAATCAGTATTAAAATCAATATCGATTTAGCTTGCACTAAAAATATTTATCTAAGCATTTTATTAACTTGGCTACAATTTAAAAAAATATAAGTCTTCAATTTATAAAAAAAAGATTTAAATCTTAAATATTTAATAAATCTTTAAACTATAATCTATAAATGCTGATTTGCTGTCGATATTAGCGCAGAAATCAGTATTAAAATCAATATCGATTTAGCTTGCACTTTTGATTTATTTCGCACTCGAAACAATTTGTAATGTTAACAATAATTTTGAATGGAGCATTTTGGCTGTGAGCCACCGATTCCAATGTACAAATATTCGCGCCGAGGAAAACCAAAATCAGGCCATAAATAAATCGCCGCACACTTCCAGCGATCATCGATCATTTCAAGCGGCCTCCAAAAGCCGGGGATAAAATGAAACAAAAAAAAAACCCCCAAGAAAATAATGAAAAATTCCGTTTTTATCGTATCTAAACATGGTTTAAGATTTGAGAACCTACTTCAATTTGTGTTTGGCTGTTGGGTGTTTGTGTTGGCGACCTGTACAGTTGTTGTGTGTGTGTGTTGTGTGTGTGTGTGTTATGTGTGTTGTGTGTGTGTGTGTTATGTGTGAACACGTTGAGCGCGGGGCCATTAAATCATTGTCCTGAAGGCTTTTAAGTCATTATCGATAAATTTCAACATAAATTCGTAAATTTGCTTTATTTGCCTGGGCCCCACACACTCACACACACACACAGGTCCAAACTGTGCCTGTCTGACATGTTAAGTTTTGGGGCTAAAATTTGTTTTGGCTAATTTCGATGCTTGTTGAATCAGCGCCCACGTCTCAAGTAGAAGATCGATATCAGAGGCAAAAGACGCGTCGCACATGTTTCGTGGCACATTTTTTTTTTTTGGTACGAAATGACCTTGAGAATCTCCGGTTCTAGGGACGCAATTGACACGTCCTGTGCAATCATAATTCATATTTTGGCCCAGCTTCCTCGCTGGGCAATTATCAGTGTCCATTGTCTTTGTGTGGGCACAGGTAGAGCCAGAACTCAAGCACACAATGAGAATCCATCGACCTTTCCTTTTGTATTGAGTCTCCGTCTCGGGAACTCTCCGTCAATTAGTTGCAGTGCAATGCAATTGTGGTTCGCACGTATAATGGACGGAGGCACGTCGAGTTCTGAGCTGAATTTCAGTCAAGGCTAATGTGCTTGGCAACATTTTTGGTAAGGATTGCATAATCATAACTCATAGCCCACAAAAGTTCAAATGGCAATGGACTGCGAACACATTTTTGCATTGCATGCAACAGAAACAGTCACAATTACAACTGCAACTGCAACTGCAACATGCAATTAAAATAGGCCACAAGTGGCACGCACTCCCCCCCCACTCCACATAAAATGTACTACATCGATCATTATGCAATCAGCGAGAGGGGGAAACAGTAAAACAGGAAAACATTTTCAACGCACGCTTTTATCAGATTTGCAAAATGCAAAATCAAAAGCAAATCAAATCAATTGAAAAATTTGTTAACAACTTGCAACGGATGCTGCTGCTTATGTTGCTGTTGCTGTTGCTGTTGCTGCATCAAAGCAGCTGATGACTCTTCTGTATGGACGCGCTGCGCATTCGGGGATTGGCTTGTGTGCTGGGGCAGCTTCTTGCATTTTTTAATGTATTTTTAAATAAGGAATTTAATAAGCACCTTGGCGGCCGTCGGACAACGACTCGAACGCAGACAACAGCAACGACGACGACGACGACGACGACGACGACGACGACGACGGAGACGACGACGTCGACGTCGACAACGCAAAGTGGCCCAGACACATGGCCCAAAAAATTAATAAAAGAGAAAAAATACAAAAGACAAAAGACTGCAGGGCGAGAAGCAATTTTGGGTTATAAGCGCAATACACACACAGTGGGAAAGTCAAATATATATTTTAAAAAGTGCAAACATTTACAAAAAATCTTATTTATTTTTTATATTCGAAAATTGCCTGAAACTATGAAAACATGTTTAACAAAGCCATTTTTTAAATAATATTAATACTTGTTTTTTTCTCTATATTTTTAAAATGTAAAAACACAAATCACATCAAATTTTATGAAATAATTAAAAAAAATATTATTTTCATAAGTCATTCATTAATCAATTCAATTTTTTGATTATTGGCGATTATCTCCAGAATCTTAAAATTTATTTTATTTTTATAATGCCAAGCCATTATTTCTTTTTATACAGATGAAAGGAAGTAAAAAATACTCATTTGATATGCTAAAAGTGCATAATTAAATATTTTTTTTAACCAGATAATCTGAATGATTATTTTTTAATATTTAATAATTAGATTTCTTATCTTACAGATTGAATAATCTTATTGAAGAATTTATGCAAAATAATATAATATAATATTAAAAAAATTCAATAATTTCAAAGTTTTCGTTTAATTTTAAGCGTATTTTCATGAGACTCTTTCGTTTTATGCCATTGTTTGTTGAACGTTTCTCGGCGGTTGCAAAATCATGTTTTAAGGTGTTTTTGATACCTAATAAAAACAACAACACAGCTCCGCGGCAAGAGGCACACACGCACACTTGCAGGCTATTCCTCTCTCTTTCACACACACACACACACAGATACACAAACATAAATGCAACGAAAACGCGCCATGCCAAAGGGTCAACTGAAGATGGAGAGAAGTAAGCAGTGGCCGAGTGGCAGTGGCAAGCGGGAAAGATGGCAGGGGGGGGGGGGGCAAGCGGGGTGGTTGCCGTGGCTATAAGGGCAGCGAGCGCCGCGGTGGCCAACACAAGAAATGCTTTTTTGGACCCAGATCGCCAACATACGTCATAGCAGAAGACGTCGACTGCGACTGCGACTGAGACTGAGACTGCAACTGCGACTGCGACGCCGTTTGCCGTGTTTATTATAAAACAACAAATCATTCATTATAACCACTTGTGTGTACAGAAACAGATACATATATATATATAAATATATTTATGTATATATATATATATTTATTTATATATATATATATAATTGGTGCATTTGTATAGGTATGTGCATATGAGAAAGTGGCGTAAACATGAAAAGAAACACAAGTTGCCAACGCCATGAAATTTTGTATATATATTTTGGCCATCTAAAACTGAGTAACTGCTTGGGTGTGCGTGTGAGTGTGTTGGTGTGTGTGTGTGTGTGTGTGTGTGTGTGTGTGTTTGTGTATGCGCTGTCGTATAATATGCATATTTGCGTATTATTTTGATTTTAATAATGATTTATTTATTATTAATAATTCATTGGTGGTGGGCCCTCGCCAAGATCGAATTGGTTTTGTGCCGGCTTCGCATGGACGCTGATTGCGATCTGATCTGTGGCAGCATCATCATCAGCAGCAGCAGCAGCAGCAGGAGCATCAACCAGAGCAAAAGCTGCGCACCTCAATGTGAACTCGATCTTCATCCAGATTGCCATTTGAATACAGTTCGACTTGGAGTCCATGAATGGGCATATATATATATAGATATATATATATGTATATATATGTATGTAGTATTAAGCCCAGCTGGGCTAGATCGTTGGCTACTTTGGTAATACAAGTTGCGTTTGTGTTTGTGTCTGTGCTGGAAACGTAGGAAACGCATATTATAATGAGCTTCAATTAAGATTAAAATCTTGAAAACAAAAGAGACAATGATTTATTGGTTCACAATTATGCAGTGACTACCTTGAGGCACTAGACCAAACGGCCAAACGGCCAAAACTCCAAACTCCAAGAGACTTGGCAACACTCAACTAGTTAATAGGAAATTCCATATAAATAGACTAAAACTTAGAACATAATTCAAATTTGCGTAAAGTTTTGCAGACCACATTTAATTATATTATTCAAAACTGAATCACCTACATTCGCCTATGGCATAAATTATATTATTTTCTTATTCGTACATTATTCCCATTAAACCTGTTTAATATGCAAAATTATATTTTGGTTGACAAAACAACAAAAGTTTTTGGTAGTGTCTAAAAAAGGAATTCGTTAAATTAGTTAATAGCTGTTAATTTCATTTGTTTGTATTTTTAATTAGCTAACAAACAAAAATTTGTGTACAATCATTAAGATTTCTGCTTAGGTAAATTTTGTTTAACAACTTGGAATTTGTATCTACAAAAATGTATTATTACTTTGGGTCAGTAGCCACCAATCGATGGATTTCATTCTGGGCCATACTGGAACAGTAGCCTGGCCAAGCTTGTCGAGACTCCAATCTATGATTTACGAGTTCTCGCTGCAAAACTGGGTAACTGTTATAACAGTTTAAATATTTGGTAAAAGCGAATCGATGTGGTATATGCCATGCTTGCTTGCCTACCAATGAGTTATAGACTAACTCTTTTGATTTACGGCCGTACATTGAACTCAACAGAAGTGGAACTCAAGAATCCCAACCGAGGCGCCAGTCCAACAAGACTCCAGCTACGGGTCTGACCAGCCCTTCCCTGCCCCCGACTCCGACTCCGCCTACGCCTTGCAACATTAATGTCAATTTAATGTTTCCTTAATGACTTCTTTCGTTGCAACTTGTTTGCCTCTTGTTGTTGTTGTTGTTGCAGCAGTTCTTATCAGTTGCTGGTCAAACTTGTCGCTTGGTTTGTTGGTTGGTTGCCTGGAAAGTGTTTATGTTAAATAGCTAACGAGTTTTCCCCACAAAAGTGAATTCTTTGGTTGAACTTTAAATTTGTATAGCTACTGCCTTGCCATGATATGATATCATATGATATTGCATGATATATACTCTCTATATTCACTGGCTGACATGTGCTCCTCGCCTCGTCTATTTATTTAGGTCGGCAATTAAGATTTTTATCAGCGCCTTTTGATGGGGCATTAAAAAACGCAAAAGACGCTGCAGACAAACTGCAAACAAATGCCATCTCTTTCTATAGCACAGTCTTTGTCTCTCTCTCTCTCTCTGTCTCTCTGTCTGTATCTATCTTTGTCTCTGATGCAGCTAGCTTATTTATGCGGCTGGGGATTTTGTCAAGAGCGTGCCCCGTTTTTAAAGAGTCATAAAAATAAACTAAATGTGCACTGGAAAAAAGGTGTGAAAAACAGCAAATAGCCTTTTGGGTGAGGGGTGGGTGGGGCGTTTCAAATTGCTGGCTGCACTTGACGAACTGGTTACCAGTTCAAGCCACAAACTAAATGTGTAATTTTCAGACGCTTGTAAACACTTCCCCTTAAACACCCTCTCTCCCCTCTTGAATGCAGACTCCCGGTGCCAGCTGACTGTCTGCCGACGCGCCAACCATTTGTTTGAATTTGTCTAAAGTGGCTGCCCCTTTTTTCCCCCCTCCCTCTTTCTATCTCTTGCTCTCTTAAGTACAATTTTCATAATTTTCATTGCTGCTGTTGCGCGCTGCTGCTCCTGCAAAAAAAACAGCGTTTGTCAAATTTTCCGTTTACTTTTAGTTGCTGCCCCATGCCACAACAGCAACCCCCTCCCCCAGCCCCTTGTTGCCATAGTTGTGTTGCCTTTTCTTTTTAATTTAATATTTTTCTTTGTTGTTTCGTTTTGGGCGCAGTGTCTGCTGTCTGCATCTGTTCCAGCTATTCTCCCTACTGTCTCTCTCTCTCTCTCTCTCTCTTTCTCTTTCTATGTGTGCTGTGCTCTTCAGCTGGAAATTGCGTTTACTCAGGCGCCAGCCGCTCATATTTAAATACACACGTGTTTTATCGCTGCCATTAAATCATATTTTTATACTTTACCTTTTTGGCTGTGCCACCTTTAACGACAAACAGCCCCCCCACCCAACCCCCTTCTATAGGTTCAACCCCCCCACTCCGCGTTGGGCGCGTTGGCATTTTGATTGTTTACATTTTGCACTTTCACAGCGTAAACAAACAAACAGCGCTAAATATTGTTACAAATAAAAAAAAATATAAATACAAATAACAAATTCGAGTATGAAAAGACGTCCCGTTTGAAGTGCTTTCGGGGGGAGGGCTGTGGGGAGACGTGGGTTGTCTGTTAATGGCTTTTGTCAGAGCTAAATGTCAAGTGTTTTATATAGTTATAGTTCAGGTAGTAAAGCTGACTTAAACGAAGTTAATTGTAAGTAAAAATCATATTTTATATATTAGATTAAAATTAAGTAGCTCAAATAACTATTTCCTACGACTCAATATAAGTAAAGATATTTTTATTACATTTTTAAAGATATTTCTATTAAATATTTAAAAATATCTTTACCAACATTGAGTCGTATAGCAGCTGAAAAAGAAGTCGGATCCCATTTAAACACATATTAAATGTATCAAAAATGATGTCCATAAAAATTATATATTTTTCTAAAACAGAATAATAATTGCGCAACATTAAAACACAGACTAAATTAGTATTTGTCCAAAAAAATATAAATACACAAAACATTTATTTATTATTTTTATTTATTTATTGTTGCAATTTGCAATTGAAATGTTAGCGGTTTTCTGGCTAAACAAGTTAAAGCAAAAGTGTTGTCTTACAATGATCAGCAGCATAGGTTAAAGATCAAAAGAATCTTTTAAACGGCTACTGTTCAAACAGCACTTAACTAACTCCCCCCTCTCACTAGCCACCCTCCCTCCTTCTATGTCTATCTTTGTACAACTCTTGCAATTTGCTGCATTATGGCAACTGCAGCAGCAACAACAACAACAACAACAATAACAAAAACAAAGCTTAGTTTCAATTTACTCAAACTGGCCGCAACACACGTGCGGCTGCTTAAGCATAAATGCCTCATCTAAAGCACTCCCCCCCCCCCCACCCCCCCGCCGAACACCAACAAGCTGTGGCTGTTGCCACGTATGGTGCAGTGGTGCTGGTGCTGGTGCTGGTGGTGCTGCGGAGAGTTAACAATTTTTTAGCATTTTTTAAACGTTTCTCTTCTCTGGTCTCTTCTGCATTTTCAGGTAAGATAAGATCTGATTTAACACAATACGGCGGCATATCAACAGACATGGGTAAGAAAATTTCCACATTTTTTATTTGATTTTATTTTTCATTATTATTATTTTACTTTATGCATTAGCGCAAGATCTAGTCTAGCCCCTACTAATACTATATATGAATTAGTTAGAAATTAGCAATGGTGTCGGGTTACTTCCCTCCAGGAGTGCAACTGCAACAAGTTGCTGATTAATGTGGCAATTGTTGTTGGCGAAGGGAGAAGGCGTCAAATGTTAACTCAAATGCGCCAGCCTCGGAGGTTGTGTGTGTGAAACTGATTGATTACTCGACTTCATGCGGCTGGCCAATACCAGCTGATTAGGCCAATTGCACAACTTGGCTCGCACGCAACGTTAACGCAATTAACGTTTGGCATTAAGCAGCAAGCGGCAAGCGGCAAGCGGCTAACAATGTTGCAGCTAAGCTCTGCCATACTGTTGATGCCACTGCGGCTGCTGCTGCTGCTGCTGTTGCTGCTGCTGCTGTTGCTTCTTCTGCAGTTGCTGTTGATGTTGCTGCTGTTTCTGCTATCTGCAAGCGGCGACTTCTGTGGCCCAAAGCCACTGGAGGCGTTCCATTTTGTTGGAACCTTTGCAAGGCAAGGTTATCAATCAGTGCGTCGTCTTCGTCGTCGTCGTTTCAGAGCAGCTACTTCTTAAAATCCAATTACACGCAAAGATTGCCATACTGACAGACCGACTGACAGACAGACAGACTGACAGACTGGCAGCAAGTTGCAACGGGTCGACTGATCAACGCTTGTTGAAGCCGCTCCGCTCAAATTACATGAATCGACGGTGCAAGGCATGAATTGAGGCGCAAAATTACCGAGACGCGCCACCCAGACTGAAACCAATCCCTCCCACTCCCCACCTCGCTTCCCTCTACTCTCTCCCTATCTGAAGCTGAGCTTATTATTTACTATGTTCAATTGATTATCTTGTGCAAATCGGTAGCTAAATATTGGCACAGGCGCAACAAGTGGGCAGCTTTCAGCATAAAGCGTGAGCGTCTGCAAAGATCTAGTAAGACTACCTGGCAACCCTGGCAGAAGGCATCCTCAACGATATGGTGGGCAGCTCTGCACGTAGATAAGATGAGAGATTCAGATTGAAGCTGGCAAGTAGTTGCCACCGAAGAAAAAGCTGCCACTTTGCGAGTGGGAATAACGAAAATCGAATCTGCTGATTGGCATCTGATTAAGTAAAATTGGTATTTTAATTCGATTCAGGTTCTCAGTTTTTACTCAAAAGTTTATCATTCAACACGATCACTTTTTGTTTTCAAAACTCCCATAAAAAGGTGGAATGCAAAGTACTCTTAAATTACTCAGCTCAGCTCCTATTTATGAAGTATTTAAAGAGTTGACCACAAAAAAACTCATGAAAATTAAATATATTTATTTTGTAATCAAATTAATATTTTGCAATATAAGGTTTAAATCTCATGTCTTTTTCTCATATTTAGCAATCGAATTTAAGATATTTTCTTTGCAAAATGATATACATTTAATTACAAAGTAATTTTCAATCTATCCAGCAAATGCTGACAATATTAACTGCCTCTTTTCCACTAAATACTCTTTGTAATAACAGTTATTTGGTATTTTGTGGCATGCAGGTAAAATCTCATAATTTGGCTGTCGTTTCTCACTCATTGCCACAACCAAAACAAGCCAACTTGCACAGCTAAATGGTGGGATGATGTGGTGGTGGGGTGGGGAGGGGTACGGGATGTATCCGTTTGAGGGGCGTGTCCACATTCGGAATGCTGCTGACATTGAACATGACATTTTCCCCCAAAGAGATAATTAAATTGCGGGCTTAATAGAATTAAATGCTGTGTTTGCATTTCAAAATCCAAAACGTGCCAAATGCCAATGGCCGAATTCCCCCTCCCCTTCCCCCTTCCCTAACCTTAACCATGCTAGCCGCGCTCCCTGATGCGGTTTGCCTGTTTGTTGGTCAAAAGCAACAAAAAAAATACCAACAACAAAGCACAAAAAATGTCAATTTGGACAAGTTTTGATAATTGCAGGCGAGGCCGAGCTGCAGAGTCGCGTTCGCATTGTGGCAGAGCTACTGTGCTGCATGTTGCACGTACCACGAATCGCATAGCCTGTGTGTGTGTGTGTGTGATATGGTGTGTGCGTGTGCTGCTGCTGCTGCTGCTCCATGTTGCATGTTGCAGTTAATAATTATTGAAATGTGTGGCCGCCAGGAATTGTGCTCGTGCTCCTTGTGCTTCCTGCGCGGCTTCCGTCATCGTCAGCAGCACCAGCAACAGCAGCAGCAGCAGTCAGCAGTCGGCAATGTTGCATGCATCGTTACCTTTAAGGCTCTGTTATAGTTGTGGCTGTTGCCACTGAGCAAAAGACTAACAATGCTTGCATTTTCCCACCTTTTTCACATAACTTTTCAGTTGTTGTTTTTTCGTTTACTGTTTTTTTTTTGTTTGTGCTTTTTTTTTTTTTTGTTGCTTTAGTTTCGTCTTCGGCTGCCGTTGTTGCCACTGGCAGGGTAAACAAGTCGGCCACTTGGCCAGCAACTTGTTACCACCCCTTGCTACTTCCCTCGCCACTGCCACTGCCACACTCACACACACCATACACACACACACACACATTGATAACCCTCTGCGACGCGTACACATGTCGATGTGTCTCGAACTTGTTACCACTTTAAAAGCGGGCCGGCCTCCGTACGAAGTGGCCCCTGTAATAAATTCATATTCAAATTGTTAATTGAATATTATTTGTTAAATTTGCAAGCATTAAATGTAAATGTCGGCTGGCTGGGCAAATGTGGCGGGGGCGTGACCGCGACCCGTGCAAAATTTCCTTCTTTTTTTTTTTGACTGTATTGGAATTGTTTTTCTTTTTTGCCGCTGCCTAGTTAATTAAATTTATGCGTTTTTAACACATTCTTGAGTGGGTTAAGGGGAAAATCGTTAACTGGATTGGGTAACATTTTGGCAGACAAACAAACACAAAAATACGTGTTACCGAAAATTTGGTCACTGTACCAACGACCTCCATAAAAATCTCCCCCAAGTGGCAACAATGGCAACCCACAGAAAAAAAAAATGCATCGATGAACAACGAGTGTTGAACGAATGTATAACGAATGTAGAACGAGTGCACAACGAGTACTCGCAACTGTAATTGTATCTGTGTTGCTGTCTGTGTCCTGTGCGACTGTTTGCCTGTTTGGCTGTTGTCCTTGTCAGTTGTGCTATGCTGAGTGTTGTTCTGTTATTTCCATAATTCATATTCATAGATATTACAAGCGAACAGACAAACAAACAAACAAACTGAGGACCTGTCGCAGCGCTGCCTGCACCTGCAATACGGCTAAAAGTCTGTCCAAAAAGAAGAGTAGAAAAAAAAGAAGAATAGAATCTGCAATGTGTAAATGTGGCCAGAGTGCTAAAATATCACATATGCTTCTAGCCCAGTTAGTGTAAAAAACTCAGACAGCTCCAGCTTGGGCAGTGGGCAAAGAAAGAGTTGAAAGATAATCGCAACACGTTTGTACATAAATTATGCAAAGTTGATTTGATTGAGCTTAAAATTGTGTTAAATTTATGACCAGAGAGAGAGAGAGAGAGAGAGAGAAAGAGAGAGACAAGCTTCAGCAAAATCAGCATATATCATCATTATGATACATCTGGCAAAGTATCTCGTAGATACACACAAACACAATGTGCCACATTTGATTTTGCACACACACACATCGAAATTATTAACTGGGGAGCATTTTGTAGTTCGGCAAGTGTAAATGTTGTGTCCTGGAACTCGAACTTGAACACTTCATAAATTGGTACACGGCACTTTCGCTTTTGCCGTGCTGCAGATGGACAGAGTGGTATAGCAAGATGCCACATGTGTGGCAAGTGCGAAAACACAGAACGACATTCTGAAACTGGCCACCGGGTTTCAATTAATGAATTAGTAATTTCGGTTTCATTGCTGTAATGAACACTTGTGGCAGGATGCTTGTAAAATTTCTATTAATGTTGTAATGTTGCAAGTTGGTAATAATAAAGGCAAAAGTTGCTAGTGGCAGAGAAAAGGAAAGTTTCTGGCTTGCCAAAACTTCAGAAAATCGATTGTGTATTTTGTGTGTGTGTATTTTGTATATGACATGAGTAAAATACAAATTCATATTTTTTGTTTTGTAACCATTTAAAGATTTGATCAGCTCATTTTTAATTAAATACTTTCCACACACCAAAACACTTAGAAATGATTCAAAATTAATCTCCGGAGGGTTTTTTATGATATCAAAATGGTTTTTATGATCAATTGTGGCAGTCGGAGTTGCCGCCATTCGGGGAATGCAACGCACATTCATTAAAAGTATTAATAACTTTAAATTATTGATAATTTTGTAATTGTAGTGCCACAATTCTGGCTTTTGACCACACAAACCGCAGACTAGGCGACTTTTATTTACTTTGTTGCATTCGCTTCATTTGTTTACGGCTGCTAATGAATGGTTGCACTTGCAGTGCCCGAGCATTATCCGAGTATCTTTAAGGGGTGACACACCCACTTCTGGGCCGGCACCGCACCACTGTAAAGGTTATGGAACCCGCTGTCATTTGTATTCCATATCACTGCAACTGGTAATTGTGACATTAGAACCGCAATTACGTAAGCCAATCCATTGGGAGGGCATCACTAAAAAATGATTTGCTAAGTGAACGTGCAACGCCGATAAGGAATCAACTTTGAAAATGCACTTGCAACATGAGTTACTTTTTATTTATTATTTTTTTCGTCGTTTTTATTTATTTTTTCATTTTGCCTTCGTGTTTCTTGCTGCTGTTGCAACGCTGTAGGTATGCAATTAGTCAATTAATTTGAAAATTTATTAACCGCCAAAAAGCAATTTGCTCCACATCAAAATATTTACACACACACAAGCACACACACACACACTGAGGGAGACGCACACGGTTTGCGAAATGCCGGCGGTAAACTAAAACCGATGTCGAAAACCGAAACTGGGCTTTTGCTGGATGGCGATGGCAATAGGCAGTGAAATATATATGGCGAGCTGGTAGCTGGTAGATCGGTTCACGTTCTCGGTTTGGCGGTCAGATGGCAAATGAAGGAATTCCACAAAAGGTTGCGATTGTAAACTTTCGACCAGTGTGGATTTTGCTTTGATTTGCAGGCAAAACTTGCTCGCAGTTGAAGCTCGACAAAGGAGCAGAAACGCTGTGAAGATAATTTATGGGTTCAGTTCAGAGGCAGCGGAATCGGCCCCTTTCGCAGCGGAAGTGCGTGAGTCGGTTGTGTGTGTTGTGCACTATGAGTATCTGTATCTTGCAGATACGAATCGCAGCTACTGCTAGCCAAAAATTTGTAGGTCAGATTGCATATTTTTTTTTATATATATAAATAAATAAATGACTTTTGTGCATGTCGTCCACGGGCAACCGTCGGCTTCTGCTTTGCCCATAAATTAACGGCTCAAAATCAAAATGTTTTTCAAGTTTCTAATGTTCCACGTGCGCTCTCTCCCTCTCCCTTTCCCCCTCTCGCTGTCTGCCACTCTCCTTCTCCCTCTCTCTCTCTCTCTCTGTCGCTTTGCCGCCCTTTTGCTCTCTTGAGCGCTCCATGTGCGTGCTAATGATTAATAACGCGCCCGACCGAAACCTGCTTTCGTGCTGCGGCCATCATGGCAAACAGCTGATCACCGACCGACCGCTGATCAGAGATTGCTGTTGGGAGAGCGAGCAGTCGACAGAGACACGTCATGTCACCGCCATGTCCGCCAGCCAAGTGCCGTAGCCATCAGTCAAAAATGCCGACTGTTACAGTTTGTATCTGTGCGAGCCCATTTTGAATTACAGGTACAGAAACTCTAGCAAAAAATCTACAGAATGAAAACTACACAAAACACAAAACACAAAAGTCACCTGAGCAACAACAAAGGCGGCTCGCTCAGAGCACAGGTATGCCATGCTGCGCTCTCAGTTTTCGTCTCTCTCTCCATCTCATTCTTTCGCTCTCTCGCTCTCTGCGTGTGAGGTGATTAATCATCTTTCTTGCTCAGCCACAGCCGGTTTTCTTTTAATTTATGTGCGCTCAGCGTTGCGACTGAATGAATCTCACCTTTTATTTTATATTCGAATTGGAACATTTGCTGGCTAGTTGGATTCTCGTTGATCGTAAACGATATTCGGAGCGAACTCTGTTTGGAGTTGGGTTTGATGTTAGAAGGAAGCTCGAAGCGATTAGTAGCAGCCAGGTAAAAGTGTTATACAGGTCATCTCACATCTCACCTGGATCTTCAAATTCAAAGTGCTCTTTAATCTAATTAGTTCGTTTGGTTGTGAAGATGCTTTCATGGCATGCAGCTTTTGCATGAGTCTATTTTAGAGCAGTTAAAAATGGATTTATAATCTTGGATTGTTTTAAAGTCAAAATGAGAAATATGAAATGATTAGAAAATTATTTTTTATGAAGCTGTTAATACAAAACTAAACTAAAACTCAGTATTAAAATAGTTTAATAAATTCAAATGTTTAAAAGATCAATTTGCAGCGCTATTTTAAATTACATCCCAGCTAAAACTAAAATTGGATTTCTAAATTTATTTCTATATACAGTTTTTATATTCGTTAATTTATGTAATCTAAAGTCAAAAATAAACATTATTAAGCGACTTCCAGCTAATTTTACTCACATAGCAACCACTATCGAAACCAGATTCCAAAGTGTTTTTTTTGAAGAGTTCAAACGAACTCGAATCCCCGACCCACCGCAGCTAATCGAAATGGTTTGCTTCCAATCTCAATTGATGATCTATTAACGAGCGTCCATACAAATTATGCAACTATCCACAGCAACAACAAAATGGTGCCCACATGGGCAACTATGCAACAGCAACAACAACTATAACAACAACAACAACAACAATGGGAACAGCTGACATGCAGTACCATTTCCTTTGTCACCGAGAGGCAGCAATAGGCCATAAATCTTGAGCATATTAACATGGACGTGCGATGAAAGTGCCAGCCAAATATGTCATTGTCAGTGTTTGGCTCTGACTTTGTGCATTGGGATTTGGATCGGGGCAGAGACAGAGACAGTGCCAGTACCAGAGACAGGGGTTGGGTACGGAGAGGGAAAGGCCGCCTCTGCGGCTACCAAATGCGAGTGTATTGACACCTGAGTCCAAACCAAACCCAAACAGAACCAAAACGTAACCGAAGCCTCTGGCGCCAATAACTGTTGTTGTTGTTGCTGCTGTTGTTGTTGTTATTGCAAATGAAGTGAAAGAAAAAGAAAGTGTCAGCAGCCTCTCAGAGGCTCTGGGAAACAGGTAACACAGAACTGGAGCTGGAGCTGGAGATGGAGAATGGTTAGAATGCCTTCGCAATACTTTCCAACGAAATCGGTTAGACATAAATCACTGCCTGGATGACTGAGTAAATACGTGCGTGTATGTGTGTGTGTGTGTATGCCAGTGCGTGTGTGCTGATAACTGACTGAGAGTCATGCTGCTGCTGTTGCTGCTTATCGTGCATTTGAATTGGAAGACAACGCATTTTTATTTAAATATATAAAAAATTCTCTGTACGTCACATAACATGACAACATTTTGGGCGTGAACACACACACACAGACATACACTTAGCAACAACAAACATGGCTCAAAAGGCAGCATCGTCGTCGTCCATGCTGACAGCGCACATAAATCTCTGTAACATGACACTTTTGGCAATGGAAATAAAATATGGCATACGGCGCACCAAAATGTCGCACCAAAACTCAGGCAACACCAACAATAAGAACAACAACAATAACAACAACAACAATTGAGCATCAGCAACAGCAGCAGCTACAACATTTTTTTCTTTTTCTTTTTGTTTATTTTATTTTATTTTTTTGGCACTTGGCTACACTTTTTGGCCCACTGTGCCATCTGAGAAGCGACTCATGCCGCATCCAGCTAATTACAAATGAAATTACAAGTCTAGCTGCAGTTGCACAGTCAGCTTAAAACCACAAATGACACAAGCTGAAAATTAAAAAAAAAATATTAAAAAAATTATGCATTTATTTTTAGTAACAGTGATTTTATGTAGGCGCAAAACAAACCATAAACAATTCTAAAAATGATTAATAATTGATTTTTATTTATTCGTAAACAACAAAAATCAATTAAATACAAATAAGCAAAAAGTGAGCAAACCTTGAAAAAGGATTTTTGCTTAGTGACTATACATTTATTTTAAATATATTTTCTTTTGTTTTTTTATTTTCTAAATACTCCCATATCGTTTGAATCCCGTCGGGATTTATATTTAAAATACATTTTGAACTTAGCTATCATTTTAGGTGCGTATTCTATTCAAGTAGTAGAGAAATTTGATAGAACACAAAGTTGAAATAAATTTAAAACTACTCTAATCAAGAACTATAAATTTTCCGCAAATTTTAATGAATAGTTACACACATAAAAATATTCCACTATTTTATCATACTTAATTTGAAAGAGAATTATTAAGAGCTCAACTTAATTGCCGATAAGTTTATTTAATAACCATTATTATTAAAACTGTTCTTTTCATATTTTTCATTTCTTAATCTGCTGCTGACACAAATTCAATTAGCATATAAAAACCATGATTTTTTGTAGTATTAACTTTTAAGTCAACTATTTCAGCTGGTGTCATTTAGGAACTGTGCAACTTCTGCCTCTGATGGCGATGCTGTCACTTGCCGCTGTCATTTTCATTTCGTTTTCATGTGTCACTTGGCGCGCCTGCGCACGCCTGCCCAGAGTCCAGTCCAGTCCGGCGCAAAGTCCGTTTCCCCACCTTGCTCCCTCCCTCCCTCTCCTGCTCACTTGCCTGCCTGCGTCCTTCTTGTAATAAAGCAAAACGGCTGCGCATGCGCGCAAGTCACTCAGCAACAACAACATCAGCAACAACAACAACAACAGCAACAACAATAAGAGGCAAGCAAAGCCGCCTGCCTCTGTCAGATTTTGTGAGTGTCACTTGGCTGCTTTGTTGACTCCAAGTCGGGTCTGTGGACTTGGGTGTTATCTGTCCCGTCGACCGTCGACCGTCGACCGTCTTCAGTTTCGTTTGGTCATCTCGCAGTTGGCTGCATTCCTCGCACAACACGCAAAATCTGCGCGTCTGCGTATAAAACTGTTAACTAACTCAATTTTGTAGCTGTCAGTTGGTTCCTGTTCACCACACCTCTCCTCTCCTCCAGCATCCATCCCGCTTCCTGCTTGGTTAGTTGGCTGCTTGGCTCTGGCTTCAGAGTTCAGCATGGGTTAATGAGTTGTTGTTGTCGCCATTGTTGTTGCTGTTGTTGTTGTTGCTGTTGCTGGCGTGCCGCTTACACATGTCACAACAAATTGCTAACCGTTGTGCGTCGCAGGCCCATAAACAAATCAGTTGACCTTCGCATTGAAAACATTTGCGTAAAGCGCTAAGAAAACTCGGCCAGGAAAAAAGCACAGTGGAATGGCGAAAAATAAAGCAATGAAAATCCCTTTTCCTGAATTGAAAATATAATAAATTTAATTATTTAAATCGCAGACTCTTTTGTTATCTCTAAAAAATGAAATTACCTGGCAAAAATTGTTGAAAAATGTTAAATGTTTCGCGGCAAGCGGATCTTAAAAAATCTTTGAAATAGTTAAAAAATGAAAAGGAAAAATAAATGTTTATTTTTTAATAAATTTATTATCCCAATCACTTTTTGCCTTTACTTTAATATTTCTATGTTTGCAATGCATTTCAACTGATTTTTCCATAGTACAAATTATGCACCTGCCCCTGCCACATACTCTCTGCCACAGCTGGTGACAGTTGCGCGTGACACGAAGACGGACTCACGGATGCACGGACTCACGCAGCTCATGTCTGTCACAGAAATGTCACTTAAAGTTGCAAAAACTCGACGCACACATTGCAATTTCATAACTTTATTAAGCATGTGCGAGGCGTGGCAAGTGCAGCTTGCCGGCGGGGTATGTGGCGGCGGAGAACCTGCTTGCGACTTCACATGGAAAAAAAAAAACTAAACTAGTGGAAAAGAATACTTAAAACCATTTCGCATTTTGGCAATGCTCGTCACGTGCTGCAATCTAAACGCCAGGCAAGCGACCATAACTGCTCCACAACTGGTGGCGGGGAGGGGGGATAGGAGGGGATCAGCGCCAGCAAGTGGCCTAAAGGAAGCCAAATGACATAGAGTTGGCAATTCAATCATTTAATGCCATGGCCCACATCAGAGCCGGGAAATTGCCAACTGCAATTCAAAGTGCTTTTGGGGCAGACACTGCTAAAGATCCCATTCCACTGGTTTCCATTGTTGCCATGGGGTTTGTGTCATTCCTTGACTTTTCTTTATATTTTTGTTGTTGTTGTTGTTGTTGCTGTTGTTGTTGTACTTTCGTTTGTTTGTGTCACTTGGCAGTTGCTGGGCCCAGTGACAACAAAAAGAACAACGACAAAGACAACAATTGCAACGACAGCAACAACAGCAACAACAACATTTGTTGCAACATGAAGAGCGCAGCGAACCACGCGGTAATTCAACAATGAAACCGTTTCGCACACACACACACACACGTAGCTGTGTGTGTGTGTGTGTGTTGTGTGTACAAACAAAACTTGTGGCAATAAATTTGAAACGGATCACATAAATCACATTCAAGTGAAGCTTAACACACGCGCCCAAATAGAAGACACACAAATACATGCACACTATAAATACACACACTCACACACACACACACACACTTGCACACACCATAAGCTTGGCATAGAAAGCATTTATTTCAAGTCTGTGGAACTCAAAAAAGTTCTTTTTGCTTTTGTGAATATCTTTTTTAGGACAACTTAAGTTGTCAGCTAGAGAAATTTGTTGGGCTCTTAAACTGAACTAAACCGATTAAAATTCAAATGCAATTAACTGATAAATTAAATATTGTAATTATTTATTATGTGGCTAATTAAGCAATGGAAATGCTTTTCACCTTTTGCTTAGCTAACCAACCCAATAATTGTTGGCCAAGTAAAAGTTTTGGCGCGTTTGCTTGGTCGCCAAATTAACTAAACGGTTAAAGCAACAACTGCAAATTGGCAACAAATTCACAGATCATAAAGTTGCCGCTGCAACAAGACAAAACCAGCAACAACAACAAGAACAACTGCAACAAGGAGGAGAATTAGAACGAGCAGGCAAAGCATCATTTCATTTGAAGAACTTTGGCATTTGAACTTGACATTTAGCACACGGTTCGGGGACTTCTTTGAAAACAATTGCATGCCACACACACACACACACACACACACGCACATACAGAGAACGACTCATACAGTTGCACTGCACTTTTGGCATTCCTCGGTTGTCTGCCATGGAATGCCAGGACACACCAAACAGCAGCAGCAGAAGCAGCAGCAACTAGCAAGGGATTCCAACTAGAATGAAACAGTTGCAAGCAGCAGGCAGCATGCAACATGCAGCAAGTGCGAGCGAGAGCGCAAATACGTCTGCAACCCTCTGCAACAGTGCCAAGGGGTGAGTGTTGACCCATAGCAACACACACACGCACACACTCACACACATACATGCACAGCGCAGACAGACGGCCATTGCAGCACCTGTCGGCCATGCCACAGAGTTGCATGTGTGTGTTGCATGGTTGTGTCTGTGAGTCTATCTCTGTATGTGTGTGTGTGTTGTATGTTTGCCCTCCGGATTTTGCACCATTAACAATATGGTTCGCTGCGCTGCGCTGCGGCACGCTCGCCTTCTTGCGGAAATGAGGCACAAATGTCGTGTACACTTGCAACCAAACCCCGCCCCGCCCCGCCCCGCCCCCATCACCGTCGATGGGTGGGTTTTAGCTGAATGCAGCGCCATTGATTTGCTTATAAATTAACCCATTGACAAATGAAAATATTGTCTGTTAATTGATCAATGTGTATGCACAGAGAGTGCACAGTTGTTGTTGCCACACCATGTGTGTATGTGTGTGTGTGTGTGTGTGTGTGCACTGCAGCTAAAATTTAATTAGATGCGTTATTTGTTTTTGTATGCACCAAATGCATTTTGGTCATTGCGAGGATAATAAACATACATATGGATATATATATATATATATATATATGTATATAGAGGGTGTGGCCACACTCTCTAACTGCATTGCGTGCGAAGTATTTACACACACACACTAGCACACACACTCAAACTCAAACATCGTATTTCATGTCGTACGTGCAAAATTTATTGTTATTGAAATACAATTGCAAAATTAACTGTCAAAGTGTGCGACCCATCGTCAATTTAGTTCAACGCCATATGTTACACTCTACACACACACACACACTCTACACACACACATACTCGCAACACATGTGTTCCCAATTAGTTGACCTAAGCTGTGCGCATTTGCCTTTTAAACAATATTCTATGCGAAATATTTAAAATTATTTGAAAGTTTTATGCCGCCAAAAGCGATTCTCCACATTGAACAAGAATCGCTGCAAATAACATGCCCACTTCACCTCCCTCTCTTAGTGTCCACTCTCTCTCTCTCTCTCTTTCCCTCTCTCTCTGTCTCTGTCTCTGTCTCTCTCACTCTACTCGAAGTTACCCTTTATTTACACCGCTAAACGAGCTTTGCATATTTACTGTACTAGCAACAGACATTTTACGATATATTGAGAATTATTTGCAATATATTTGGCGAACGTAGGTGGCAGGGGCTGTATTGGGGGGAGGGCAGCAACAGCAAAAGCAACAGCAACAGCAGCAACAAGGACGACAAATGTTCCAACGACAGCAGCAGTGGCAACAACAACAAACAACAACACAAACAACAACAACAACAACAACAACAACAAGTGCAGTTCGGTGCAAATGCAGGCAGAAAGCTTCTAATTCCGGCACTGAAACCATAAGTCTTTGCCGCATTGTACACACACACACACACACACACACACACATACATGAGCTTGTGTCTGTACACTCTATCTTTGTGTTGACACCACATCCCAGTAGGAATATAACAACTTACATGAGTTTGACACATTCAGTTTAAATATTTGAAAAGTAAGTTCAATTGCAGGAGTTTGTAAGGCATAAGGAAGGGCTATATTAGAAAAGCTACTTTAATCAAATTAAAAAGTGTATAAGAAAGTTTTCAAAGCCAAAGGAAGCCTTTATTTTTATTGGCTAATCTTCAAGCACTGCGATCAAATTCGATCTATTTAGTCTGTAAATAATATTTTAACTGTCATTAAAATCAAATATTTTAAATCAACACACCATTTATTTATTTAGATAAATATGTCAATGTATATATTATAATACATATAAATATATTTCAAAATTATGGTCATTCATTTGTCACTTACTTTTTTTGCAACTGGGTCACTTTTGCTGGCTTAGTAAAGACTGTTTTGGGACTGCAGCAGCCGCTTAATAAGTTAAGTTCGATACACAAGTTTCGAATACACAATAAATATCGAAAACTTATTTTTCTGTTTTCCAAAGATTTTGTTTAATTCACGTAAATTTGAATAAGATACAATTGCGAATTGCGAATCCGGCTGCAACTCTCTCTGCACTCTCTAAATTTGTGCGAGAATTGAGTCAAAGTTCAGCAACAAAACTGAAAAAAAAAAAAATGAATTCGAAAATACATACAAAAAAAAAGTCGCAGAGTTTATTGCCTTTGGCCTGGGCTGTAGCCGGGTCTAAATTTGAATTCAGTTCAAATTGAAAGTTAGTAAAAGCAACCAACAAACACACACACACACAGAGACACACACTTATACACAGTAATATCCAACTGCTGCTCCCCCCCGCTCAACCCTCTCCCACTCACTGCTCGATATTTATGTCTTTTCGAATGCAGCTCAGCTTTAATTTAAATGGATTTCTCTGCCAGCTACCATGGCAGACATATGGCAGCATTCGCAATTTCCATTGGAGTGCCCAGCCAAGGAGTGAGAGTGGGACGGGAAAGGATGACTCCCGACTCCCGATTCCCGACTGGCGACTGGCGAGTTCTGTAACTGCTGAGGATTGATTGTGCTTGTTGATATTTTGTCAAATAACGCAAATAAATACACAATTACACACTCAAGTGAGTCCAGGGGAGGGGCGCAGCAACGAGTTGAAATTTGTGGGGTTACATGTGGCAGGTCTCTGTGCCGCCCCGCCTCTCACCTCCATGACCCTGCGGCTGCTCCTGCTCCTGCTCCTGCTGCTGCTGTTGGATGGACGCACCGGTTGGCCGCTCGCTCCGTTATCCTTGTTTAAAGGATTTTCATTTGTTTAAATGTGCTTTATCGAAAATGGCCAAATGGTAGCGACGTGAAATTTATTCTAGCCGACACAGTGGTACAAAACCTATTGATTTTTATCTCGTCTTGCATAAAATGAACTTTGCTATATTTATTTTGTGTGGGATTTGAATTAATATGTAAAAGCTGATTCAGAAAACCGATTTCATTTTCTTATTTCATTTATTCTAAAAATTGTATTTGCCTTAAAAAAAATCATATATATTTAACTATTTTGAATATTGAGTAAACTCAATTTCTAATTTAAGAGAAAAAAATGAAAAATACTTGTTCATCTAATTTAATAGGTTTGCCAAACCTTTCAACCACTGTGCGGCGACATTTGACTTTGTCATTGTTGCTGCTACTGTTGCTACTTTTGTTGTTGTTGTCGCTTTTTTCGCCACACGCCCGTAAATTCCAATGTAAAATGTTGCATTTATCTTGTAAAAATAATAAATCCAGCAAAGGGACTTTACTCTCTCACGCTTGGCAGCACAAAAATACACAAAATACACAGGCATTGGCCAAAGGGGCATGTGGCAAGTGTGTATGGGAGGGGCAATGGGGAATGACAATTGTTAGCTAATAGCCCAATGGCAAGAGATGCGTACATTAAGCTAATTTTATAAACCATCAAAGTATCCGGCATTTAACCCTTGACTAGGCATATGCCACAGTAGCGGGTGTTATGCACCGTAAGTGGTGTGAGGGTGAGGGGTGTGTAGATGATAAAAAAAAAAAAAATAATAACAGCACGCATTGCCATTAATTTAATTTATTTATTGACTGTTGTTTCATTGGCGCAAATCCCGAATGCTATGCGATAAATTTAGTCAAATGTGAAAATTGTGTGTGCAGTTTACACACACACACACAAACAAACACACACAGCAGCACACACACACGAATACAGCTCGTTTGTCAAGTGAGGATTTGCATTATAAAATATAGCGTGGAATGCGCACCGAATATGGAAATGCAGTTGAACAACAAACAAACAAACAAAACTCGCCAAAGAGTCGCAATTTATTTTGAAATAAAAGTATCTAGTGTGACAAATAGTGTGAGATATGTTTTTGCGCACTGCGGCCAAAAGCAGCCAACACAGCCAGACCAGCCAGCCCAGGCAGCACAGCCAGCCCAGCCTCCGGTTACGCCCACCACCCACCCCGCACGGGCACAAGCTAACGCTAAAATGCGACATGTGACGCGGCGCTGCTGATTTATTTGCATACAAAAAGCGCAGACGTGCATAAAAAATAGCAACAACAGCAACAACAAATAACTGCATACGTTACGCCCCTTTTTGACGCCAGCTATGATGGAGCTGAGGGGTCGAAGTTGGGGTTGCTGCCAAATGAGGCTGCGAGATTTTGGCAGGGGATGCGCCATTTGAGAGTTAATAAAAAATACATTTTAAATCTAAAATCAATGTGCCAAAATATTTCGATTATTGTTGCACAATATTTTTTCTTTGTAATGTGCAAGCAATTTTTGATTTAAGTTTAAATTTATTTTTATACAATTTGAACAATAAAAATGGCATAAATGAAATAATAAAGCTGTGTAGAAATCTGTAAGAGGTAAATTGATGCATATTCGAACCCATAAGAAAGATATATAATTATTATAATTAGCTGGAGCTAGGGTATTTCCTAGTCAGCACATATAATCTCATTTAATCCATAATAAATATAAATTGTAACAAATAAAATTATGAAAAATAATTGAGATATTTTATTCTGTCAGTTTTCCGACTGATTAGGGATGAGCTCAAAAATCTGATGATTTTCAGTCCTTAATAATTTGCTTAGTCAACAACTAAATTTAATTTAGTACAACTAAAATATAGTAAAAACAATAACAATTTATAAGCCAAGAATTTAGCTCAGAGCAGCTTGCAAATTATGTTAAACTCAAGTTTGGCTAGGAGAGGCTGCTCAAGTGGCAGCCACACCAACTCCCAATGTGGCAAGCTTTATTTAGTCCTCGGCTAATGTGGATGCTGCTGCTGTTGCTGCCCCAACTCCGTTGGCAATTCATCATTTGGCGCCATTTTGCGTAGCGTCAAGTTGCATTTAGTTGTTATTTATGCAAATTTGGCATGTTTCAACTTTTTGCCAAGTGCGTCGAGTCGTTTTCGATTATTTAAAACTTTGGGCCAATTCCAGGGGGAGTGAGTAGGTAGGGATGGGTGGGAGGGATGGGAGGGATGGGCGTTCCTTTTAATGCGCGCACCTGACGCGCTTGAATGTCTTACTGCCAGCTCCTTTGGCAGCACATGGATTACGGATTACGGCCGAAACTGTACCGTACTGTGTACTACGGCGTGCTGTGCGCATAATTTTGTGCGCTGCTGTTAAGACAAATAAATTGTAGACGGCTAAAGTTATTAGATTAGCATTAGGGACGAGGCAATGTGCGGAGTGTGTGTGTGTGTGTATGCTAAGCTTAAAATTATGATTTAGCCGGGTTATTTACATGCATATAGAGCAACTAGGAGATGCAGCCAAGTTGGCCAAATTTATGAAAAAGTTACCGCACTTTTGGCAGTCATCTGCTTTTTATAGTGCTTCACTCCACCAAAGGGCGCAATTTAATAGCCAGCCAGGTGAATATTTAAAAATTTGAATGGAGCATTGACAGTGTCGCAGAATTCATTTATCATTTTTTATTTCTTCAAAAACATTTGTGGAAATTTTCAAACATACATAAAAAAACAAAAACATAAAACATGTTGTATAAAACAATTATTTATTTTGTGGCTAATTTTAATTTGCTTTTAATGTAATTTTTTATGATTATACTGTAAATAATCTCTGTTATTTTTCTTTAAAAATAAATTAAAATATGTAAATTATTTTTAATTACAAACAAATAACATATTAATGTGTTTTAATATCTGCGTTAATTTAATTTAAACCTAATCTAAATTATCATTTAAATTCACTTAAGAAATATGTCCTTTTTATTTATTTATATTTATATAACAATTAACATTTATTTGAATATTTATTTATTTTATTACTAACGCAAACTTTGAGGCATTTATTAAATTTTAAACACTCGCATTTAATTGATTTTTCTATTGTCTTTCAGGTAAGAGATACTCAGAATCTCTTGCGGGATCACTTCTACCAGACTGGCTAGGTAAGTGCAATTTTTCTAATATTATTTTGTTAAGCTTATCCTTTACGAATATATTTTCTTTTGATTTTTGTCAATAAATCAATTATTTTTTTTATTTATTTTTTTTTTTTTACAAATATAAGCAATATTTTGTTATTTTCAAAATTACTTATAAGTTGCTGTCCATGGTATGACGCTCTGAAATATTTGAATTTTCTTTTCTAGAGTGTCCCAAATATCCAAATCCCAAATTGAATCGATTGAATTGAATCTTAAAAGTTATTCACCTAAAAAGAAGATAAAACAAATCTGAAATAGTTTTAACCTCTGAAACCCCCCCAATCCATATTTCTTGTACCCATCAAAAAATGCTTCTTCGATTTAAGTTTTTGGTTTTGAATTTTGTTGTTATTGTTGCTGTTGATGTTGTTGTTATTGTTGTTTATTGCCGCATATTGCATCCTCTTCATTTTGGTGTGTCCAGTGTGTCAGTCAAAGGAGCGCGTCCCACAGTCCCCCAAAGAGGTAAAACCAAAATATACTCAAATACCAATAAATTGTAAATGTTGTGTGCATTTGCCCATTTTCAATACTTACGTATAACTATCTCAATATGTGCATATGTATATATATATACACTGTAAATAAAATTTAGCATGTGCATGCCACAAGACACACACAGAGAGAGAGAGAGAGAGAGAGAGAGCCGAAAGGGTAGCGAGAATTTACTGCAAAGGTGTTTTTGCGATATGAATCCAACAATATAATATGTGAAATTATCAGCTCATAAAACTTGCCAAATAATTGGCAATTATTCAGTTTGTCAACTCATACACACAAACACACACACACATTCATATTTGCAGAAGATTGCTCAAAAGGTTTTCTTTGCCGAACAATTAAAGCCGCCCACAAAGCGGGCTGAATTTTCTCGTACTTTGGAAAAGTATCATTTGGCACGCAAAGAAAAGCGAGTGAGAAAATTGGATAGAACCCGACCACAATTTACAAAGCGTATCATTTTGTTAGCAATTTTTCAGCATGCTGCACTTTACTTTACAGTAAACGCTCAAAGGCACGCAGCTGCCGGTTGCACCACCCAACCCACTCAAACCACCCAACCACCAGTCGCATGTAAACCACAGCACTCATATATATATATATATATGGTATATATAAGCCAGGCCAGCCAGTATCCAATTAAGCGCAATTGAGATAACAACACTCGAGTTCAAATTGTTAATTGTTGTTTTTAGTTGTGTTAACCAGGCCAAAAGTGTTTTTATGTCAGTGTCAAGCGGCACTGCTTTATTTATATATTTTATTTGTATTTTTTTTTTGGGATTGGCCACCCTTGGAATATGCAACCTTTGCAGTTTTGCGCTTGTCTAAATGTAGTTTGTTTATTGGCAATTTATACAAACGCATAAATTACACACACTCACACACGCACACACACATTACTAAGATGCTAGCAAGAAAAACATAAACAAACTTTGCTCACTAAATGCCACTTGCCAATCGTAATCAATTTTCATGTGGTGTGTGTCTGGTGTGTGTGCGAGTGTGTCTATAAAAAAGGAACCCAAAATACACTCAAACACTGTCGCCGACAGACAGACAAAACAGTCAACTCAAGTCAGCATCCGCATTCGCTGTGTGTATCTTTAGCACTGGCTATGTATCTGTATCTGTATCTGTATCTGTATCTGCAACCCCGCAAGCGAGACGAGGCGCATAAATATTTATCTAAATTGTTGAAATCTTCAAATGCAGAAACGTAAAATCCATTAGAAAATTAATAAAGAGCCCATAGAAATATACTCTCACACTGCTTTATATATATTATATATATATATATATATATATATATAGATCTGTGCGGTTTCAATTGAAAGATTGGCTGAGCGTGAAAACTGTGGCTTGAAGGGAGGCTAATAGAATGAAAGAAAATTGATTAAAATGATTGTTTGTCTGGATAATGTTTCGATTTACAATCACTTGAGGCAGACAAAACAGTTTCAGTTATATATCCAGAGAATTTATATATAAAATACGTTAATTGCATGCGCTTTTTAATATCTTAACTATGCACATAAATATATATTTTTCTATATCAATAATAATCTATTAGAACAAAATACATAATCGACGTAATCAACGTAAGATATAATTGTAGTAAACACTTGCATAAGTAAACAAAAATATCAAAAAGGCCAATTACTAATTTAAATGTGGTTTTCTTTTATCTTATGTGCATAAAAATATATATATATATTCATAAAAAAAAACCTGTATATTCAGCTAATTATAACAAACAGCAATTTAATAAAAGAAATTATCCATTCTCAAACCAATGAAATACATAGAAACTGAAGTATTTAAATTCACACGTAATATTTTTGCTGTTTTACATACAATCGGTGTATAATTTTGAATTAATAGCCATATACCAATTAAGTAAGTTAATAACGCTTTTAACTTGATAACTTGGCTAGTAAATCTATTGAATTGAGAATCTTAAAATCAATATTACAGTCTGCAAAGTGATATTTGTAATGTCCCAGATATAATCAATATATTGGTATTTTATCACGTGATAAAAAAATATTTGTGGTCTCGTGGCCATATGTTCACACGCACACACACACACACACACAGAGACACTCGCTTCGCAACTGAAAGTTGTATTTGTAATTATAAAAATGAGGCTATTTATAAAGCTGGACGAGGAAGAGCTGCGTGGAGCAAATGTCTCGTATCGTCGAACCGTCGGCTGAGGTGCGGGGCAGGGGCAGCAATTCACAATAAGAGGCATAATAATGTGCCATAAACTATCTAAATTTGTTGAATTGTTGATAAACTTTGGCGCCACTTTGAGGCAAAAACAGAACACAAAAAAAAAACGACAAGAAAGAAAAAACATGAAACAAAGCAATTGTTGAGGCGCTCAGTTACACCCCGTTCCCCCCACTCCCACCCCATCCCCTTCTCAGTCTTTGAAGTGGAAAATGTAATGAACGTGTGCCAAATTGTTCAATGTTTTCTTTCTCAGTTTTTTGTAGGTCATTTTTATGGCACAACAAATTGTTCTACAGCTAAGAAGTTTCGTTTGGACTTCATAGCTAAAGTTCCATTAGGAAACTTATCACATTTCCGGTAAAATTAGTTCTTCCTTCATTTTTACAAACAGCAATTTACAAAATTATCAGTTCGCTTGACATTTAACATTTGCAGGTGGAACAACAACTGGCTGCAACTGTCTCATTCAATTGTCGACAATCATGCTGTCTGTGTGTGTGTGTGTGTGTATCTGTGTGTGAATGTGCACTTGAGCTGTATCTGTATCTAGCACACACACACACACACATGACACAGTCCGCATCCATTTAATTGCCCCTTGGAGAAGCTTTGCAAATTAGTTAATTGGCGGCCAGTTTATTGTGGACGCTCTAAGTGGCAAGTACTTCCCTAAAAGACAATCTAAACGAGCTCACATTGCAACTATGCAACATATATCACTTAAGCATGTGTGTGTTTAAGTGTGTGTATATGTTACTTATACATAGTCTTCTCATGAAGGTGAATTTTGAGAATTTGAAGTTTAATTTTTTGCAGCCTCGACAATTTCAAAACATTCGCCAGTTTCAGCTGCTATTTATTTGTATCTGTTTTTGTGAAATTTGCATATATAATTATTATTTGTTCATATTTGAGACTAAGCAAATAAACGGTATTAAGCACATATTTTATAATTTGTTTGGTGTACATTTAAAATATATTACAAAAACACGACCCCTACAAAGTTCAGGTACATGCATTTTTGGGCTGAATATAAGATAGATTTTCAGGAGAGAGCCCTACGATGCATTTTTAAAGTCTCTTTTTCAAATCAAAAATTACAAATTAAAATGAATGGGCTCACAATAAGCATGACTTTCAGGATAAATTTCGAAAATTTACGAAACATTTTTCATCTGTTATTTAGAGTTTAGCTCGGTTCTTAATCAAATTGATAATTAAATTTACGGCAAGAACTTAAATAATATATATAATATAATTACTGACAAAACTGAGGCACATGAACTAAAAATAATCTGGATTTTAAACAATAATTTTTTAGCTCCTATGCAGTCTTTTTCAAATAGGTAATTAAATTTAGGTCAAGGACTTAAGTGATATTTTTTGTTATTGAAAAGGATATCCACCTAACAATAAAATCAAGAAATTTTAGCTGCGTTTTTAAATAAAAATCTATAGCACATTCAATATTCGTCTATTCAAATGATTAAAATATGTCAATTTAATTTGGTTTATGTATTCATAATTATTGACAACTTTAACTTGTTATTGAAATGTTGCAGGTGGATAACCGGCGTTGAATTTCAATGAATGAATGAGTCGTTTAAGCCAGCAACCATTTAGCATTAACAAAATTATACAAAACACATACACACTTATATTTATATATATATATATATATATATATATATATATATATGTGTGTGTATCTCTAATGATAACAAAGAGAGTGAAAAAAACCTTGTCTACCTGTGCGTTTGGTGGCTTTTTGAAGAAGCCGCAGTCAACGGTTTCCTTTTATTGATTTTTGTACGCCATTAAATTTTGCACAGTTACCCATATTTTCCGCCATTTGCCGTTGGCCGCATACTAACCCCCAAAAATTGAGCAACCGCCACCGCCAACGCCCCCCGCCCCTGGCTGCTGCAGAGGCAATGTGGCAGATATTTTTCTTTCTTGCCAGCTCAGCAGATGAATGCGTGTAATTTTGTGTTTGATTTATGCCCGCTGACCCCGCTCCTGGCAACACATTCGCAGCAACACCGGCCGACCGAGTTATCCCTCCTCCCCTCCACCCTGCCCCTGCCCCAGCCACTGTACGCCCGCAGCACACATGGCCACCCAACTCCACATCCCACCCTCCAACGCTGCTGCTCATTGAAGAAAATTGCGCCAAGGTTGGCAACCTCAGATTTGTTACGGATCTGCTGGCGCTCCTGTTTCTGTGTGTGTGTGGGTGTCTCTGTGTGTTTGTGTGTGTAAGTTCTGCTGGCTGCTGGTCGTCCTTTTATCGCCCAAAATGCTAAACGCAGGCAATACATTTTCAGCCAGCCTTTGGCTTTCTCAGGGCGGGCTTTATTACATTAAGCGTTAGTAAAATAAAAATTGTGCCACTTTCTCAAAAACACGCACAACAATTCGAGTGAAGTTATACATGTGTGTGTGTGTGTGTCTGTGTGTGTGTGTATCCTTGTGTGTACGCATGACATCGTGGAAATCAACCTGCTGCGGAAAACTGCCGAAAAAAAGGGCAGGCCAAGCAGAAAAACACAGCCCGTAGGCAAGAAGGGGGCGTGGTGTGTGTGTGTGAGTGTGTGTGTGGAGTTGGTGGCAAATGTTGCTGTGCTTTGTTTGTGGCTCGCATTTGCTTACATAATCAGTCATGTTATCCCTGTTTCGCATATCCTCCAGCAAACACACACTCACACACACACACACACTCAAACACACACAAAATGCACATAAACATTTTTTATTTATGGGGCTGGCTTTACTCAGATAGCTTTTTTTATATTTTGATTGCGTGTGGCCTTTGTAGATGGTATGTGTGTGTGTGTGACAGTGTGTGTGTGTTTGTGTTTGGCTTAAAAATCGGTCAACGAATTGTAGGTAAATAATGGGAGATGCAAAGGAATTTAATAATATTTAGAGGGTATATAAATTTGTGTATACATTTATTAATATATATCTTGAAAAGAAATAAAAATAATAAATTGAAGAGTTCCAAGCTTTAAGTAAAATGGATTTCTATTTATTTATTATTAATTATTTGCTTAACTTTGTTTAACGTCTCAAAAATCAAAGTTACATAAAATAAAATTGAGATTATGGAATTTACAATCAAAATAAATAATAAAAAAATAATTATGTGTAATAAATTTAAAATTATTAAAATATAGAGTGGTTCAATATTTATAGCAAGAAAACCCTCAATTAACCCAATTCATATAATGTCCTCCCTAAAAATATAATGACTTATGAACAAATGAAGAATGGATATCCAACGATTTATAAATTTCATCTGCTCAGATAATATTAACGACATATACATACATATAAATATTTGCATCTATTGAAATTCAGGTACAACTATAAACATTTAAATGAGTAAAACATTAATTTTGGTTATCCTACATTGGTATTTATCAAGAAAATAGTTAAACTAATCTTACTATTAGTTCCACATACGGTTGCACCCCATTTGATGTCGTTTCATAGGGGATGTTATTCATAAAAAATCAACTGTATAACTCCATCTCTTTCTAGGAGTGCTAACAACCCTATAAAAATACAACTGTAGTAAACCCCTGGGAATTGTGGGCATTTCGTCAAACTATTCGTAACTCGACAACCCATTAGATATTAACAGACCCACTTTCCTAATACGATTTCCACTATGGCACTCTTAGTCCTCCCTCTCTCTCACTCTTTCACTATCTCTGTCTCACACTACTTGGGGAACTTCTCTTTCGATTTTTGGATCGAAAACATTTTTTAGCTTTACGCACTGAATTCCGAATTCCTTTGCCATTGAAAAATGGCATTTTGCGTACTGTTTTGTTGTTATTCGCCTTATTCCTTTACTACGAATTCTTCTTCTTCTTCTCTTCTCTTCTTCTTTTTCGTTGTGTTGTTTGCTTTGTGCTTTTCGCACAGTGCTTTAGCAGTTTGTCCTTTCGCAGTCGGCCAAACGGCAAAAGCAAAGTTTTGTTTGTTTCTGTTTCCACTTGCTTTGCTATCCTTCAGCACCCCCTCCACACATTCCTATAACCACTCTTTTCTCTCTCTCTCATTTTCTCTCGTTCTCACTCTCATTCTGTTTTTTTATTTTTCCTTTTTTTTTGCTTGCTCAACGGAATCTGGGCTATTTATTCACCCAATTTCTTTTTTTTCTGCTCGTTTTTGCTTACCACATTTATCATTGTGCCTTCAGCTGCACACATACACACTCACACACACACAGATACTCACGCACACTAAACGACACACACACTCGCAGTTAGATACTCACAGTCAGACAACAGTTACACCCACCAAGTTGTACACTCGCCGAAATTAATGAGTTAAATGTTAGAATGATATTTTCCAAATACCTTGCAAATAAATAACATTAATAAATAATAAATTTAAATGTTTTTTTTTTTTCTATATGATTTCATAAATATATCTGCAAAATAGGTGCGTCAAATATTTCCGTTGAGTTCTGCTTATTTTGCGTTTATCTAGCGCATTTTTTTGTAGATTGGAACCACTTTGCGACCTACTGAATTCCCTACGGACCCTTGCCCATATTGTTGATGGGGAAATAACATTTCAGGCATAAATCAGCAGCGCTTATCGCCGTTTTAATTGAAATGTGACAGCTGTTGACATTGGGGATGTCGAGACTATAAGCTAAAATACAAATATTTTAACTTTGCAAAAATCACACATAATAATAACAATAATAATACTATATATAAATAAATATATATAATATTTAAATAAATAAAAGAAAGAAAATAATGTATCAATGATAAATTAATTAAAACTAAGTGATCAACTATAGATCTATGAATATTTTTATCGACAAGTTGCGCTTGATATTTCACTCATTGTGAATTTTTCACGATTTCCACTCATTTGTTTCACCTTGGCGGACTCATAAACTTCTCAGAGCCGGCGCAAATTTTGTGTTTGCTGTTCGAAATTGAGCTCCGCTTCATGCATGTGAATTTCCTGCCCCCCCCCCCCCCCCCCCTCCCTGCCCTTGTAAATTTAGCATCCATTCAACACATGCACTCACACGGATGACGATTTGCGTATGCTGAGCAGCGCCCAAAAATAACTTTAAAGGCTTGACAAGCACAACAACAACAACAACAACAACAACAATTATCAGAAGAGTTAGACGCAGAGCAGCGCGATAAATGAATGAGTCAAGCTGCGATACACTGCTGCCATCTGTTGGGCATTGGCGGCAACTGCGAAGGGTCGATGTTGAAAAGGCAAAGCTTTAAAAATGAGCGCAAGCTTTGCGGGATCATTGAATCTGTCAGTTACAAAGTGGCAACTTTGGGATGCATATCAAATCGAGTCGAACATAAATTGCTGGCACCCACCCACACATAGGTGCAACATCCTCTTTCACACACGCACATCATTAAAATGCGTTGCATGCGCTCGGGCCTGGTGGAAAAACATTCGTTTTGATGAGGTGTTGACTGTAATTTAAATGACAACGTTAACAAAAACCCAACAAAAACATAAAATCTTTAAGTGAATTTTAATTTCGTTTTTAAAGCAGTCGTTATTATATAATACCGACGGCTAAACACGCCTGCGGCCCATGCAATTCCCAATGGAATTGACCCATTTAACAATCGAATGCTCTGCGCTGCTCTTCCAGCGACGACTGCTGCTGCTGTAGATGATGATGAAGGGAAACAATAAGTGAGTGCTTTATTGACCGCCAGCAGCAGCAGCAGCTTATGCAAAAAAAAAAGCGCTCAAGCTCAAGCTGCGCTCTTTTTATCGGGCAGACTCCGAGTTTGAGACAGAGTCAGATTCTGAGCTCTTTCAGTTTTCGACGCGGCGCAGAACACATAAATAAATCGATGAGCGCTCGACGAGCTGTGTCGCATTGCAACGTGTCGCACGGTGACTTTGCAAAATATTTTATTGATTTTGAACGCACTCATTAAGTGTCAAGTGAAGTAAGTTTTAGTTTAGTTATATGCTGCAAGCAGCGCAAATCTATAAATAAATTGAGTGTCGAACATTTACAAGTCTCACTCCAAGCTTTTCGCTCTCTTTCTCTGTCTCTCTTTCGTTCGCTTGGAATTTATGGCGGCGCATAAGAAAGCGCGGCAAGTGCGATAAATTTTGCAGCCCTGCGGCGATAAAATATTCGACTTGCAGTTGAGTAATTTTCATTGCTGTTTATTTACGGAACATGCGCAAAAAGCAATTCCACAGAACGGAGTAGATAAAGCAGAAGCAGACGAAGAAGAAGCAGCAGCAGCAGTTGCAGCAGAAAGCGTCGCGTGTGTTGCAAATTAAATTTATTTATTGCATACATCAAATTGTATTTAAAATTCGAGCAACAGTTTTTTGTGCTTTTATTTTTATTGTTTGCTCAAAAAAACAAAACATTCGCACATAAATTTTGCAAGCGAAAGACGTGCTTAATTTTATTTTATGCGCATTTATCGCCACTTCAAAACAAACTCAAACTGTTTTATGTGCACAGAGAATTGAGTGATTGTCGCTCGTAAATCGCCGCAACGCGCACCGTGAGACAAATATTGTAAGTGATAAACATGAAGTTCGCCAACAATTTATAATTAAATAAACATAAGCGAAGAACCACAATAACAAATAAAATATAAAGAAATAATAAAAAAAAAAGTACGTGTGAAGAGCTCTCAATATTTTTGTCACTCAGTCGACTCGAGTCGAGTCGAGTCTGAATTTTATTTCCCCTCCACACAGACAGACACACGCACACGGTCGCATACAATGTCTGCCTGATTTATTTGCCATAAGTCAAAGCAGGCGCGCGCACATGCTCGTCCGCCTATGCGCTCGTCGTGTGCAAGAGCGAGCGGGCGCATATGAAGAAAAGGCTGGGTTATTTGTCTTGCGGCAACGCTATTATTCATTTGGGCTGTTGTTGTCTTGCGCTCGCTCGCTCGCTCGCTCTTTCACCAACACTCACTCACTCATGTTCATTTTCGGCTGCCTGGGCACTCATTCGCTCTCTGCAAATGCGGCCCTATGCGTCTGTGTGTGTGTGTAACTGTGTGCGTATCTTTGGTTTGTGCTTGCGAGCGTTCGCTCTCTCTCTCTTTCTCGCTCTCTGTCTCTCTGGCTGATTTTAATGGCCGAAGTGAAGTGTTTATCGTTGGCACACAATATTCGCAAGTGGCATTTCTTATGCCGTCGGCCAAGCCCGCCCCCTTTTTCACTCAAACTCAAACACACACACACACACTGAGACACAAATCCACATATACAAACAGTGTCGCATTCTTATGCTCTCTTCTTTGTTTTTGTTCGACTGTTTTCCTGTTGCTGCTGTCTTTTCTCTGTGTTATTGTTGTTGCTGCACTTTTCCTCTTGGCTTTTCTTGGCAGCATTTGAAAACCGCGCCACAATTGGCAAAGCGTTGTCGTTTTTTTCTTCTTCAGCAACATCTTCGCACAAAAGTTGGCAAAAAGAGTTGTTTTAAAAATTGTTTATGGCCGGCCACAAGTGCTGGCGCTGGCGCTGTTCATTTTCCTGCAGCCAAAGGGAAAATCTTTGCCCCGTCTTCGCCTGCAACATTCTACTGATTAATAGTTTTATTTATTTTTAGCGCTCATCTTTTTCCAAGTCGCAAGTCGCTTTTGTCGTTCTTCTTCTTCTCCGTCTTTTTTTTTTTTTGTTGCTTTGTCTCTTTTGCCGTCGTCTCTTTTGTAAATTTACGAGTCTTTATTAAAATGTTATACGAGTTTGTTATATGTTTTCCCCCCAAACTGCCTCGCTGCTCCCCGATTCTTTTTCTGTCCCTGTCTTTTTTTATATTCATTTTATCAGCAATGCGTTTGTTTTCTTTCTTGTTTTTTTTTTTTGTTTTATCAAATTTTCTGTCACTTTTGGCTGATTTATTGCAGACATTTTCGTAAGACTCCAATGAAGTGTATCAGCATCGTTGCCAGTCTTCAGATATGCCGATATTTAAAAAGGGTTTAGCTAAGCTACTTGATAAGTATTTAATCTACAGATTAAAACACTTTTGTGAGTCTAAAATATGGGATTGTTTGGCTTATTTTGGATATTTTTAAATTACAATTTATTTGAATACTTAAATTACAATATCAATAATAATATTAATGTCAATATCAAAATAATAAACATCAATAACAAAAATTATAATATTAACAATGATTATTAATATCAATAATGATAAATAAAAACATCAATATTTCAATTTTAATCCGTATATATATAAATTATATATATGTTTTTTAATATTTTCACTTTGCATATTATATATACAGTAACTCAAAATAAATTATTTGTATCGCTAAGTCTCACTTAAAGCTAAAAAATATATTTATATAATATATCTTATATAAATTCCACAACATAATTCAAATTATTTGTAATTTTTAATAAACAATTTGCTCTTTTTTCAGCAATTAATTTTGTTTTGTGAAAGTTCTATAAACAATAATAGTCGAATTTTCTGTTTGAATTTAATTGGTTTGCTGCTTCGATCAATGTGCAACAAGTTGACAATTCTCTCATCGTTTATTCCAAGTTGCTTTCAACGCTGCTATTTTGTTGTTCGATTTTTTTTTGGTTTTTTTGTATTTATCTGAACCACGACTCTGGGTTTGTGAAACTGAACCTGAACTTTGTTGACCCCCAAAGTGCAACATGTGAACGTTGCTTGTTCGTCTTCTTCTTTTTCTTCCTGCGGCTGCCTCAGTTGTAGTTGTTGTTGTTGGTCACATCGTGTTGTGTCCTCTTCGAGGCGATCGAATCATGACAAGAATTTCGTGCCGAAAACGCCAAGGCGAATGAGAAATGTTGTTCATGCCGCGCTATTTCGGCGGGAAAACTGTCGTAAATTGCATGCGGCACGAACTGCAAACAGAGACAACTGTGCAACTGTGCAACTGCAACTGCAACTACGACTACATAGCATATTTCTATAGTTATCCTTGAACGAGTCCCTCTCCCTGGTTTTTTATGCACTCTACGCCTTTTAGTAAGCTAGCATTAAAAAAAAAAAAAAACATATGAGCAACAGCAATTTTATGATTGATAATTAACTTTTTAACGGCAAAATAGTCAAGGTTCTGCGCTCCTTGAAGGCCACACTCCTTGAACTGAACTGTCGCTGGCTTTGTTTTTGTTATTTTTTTTAAGGATCGCAGTCATAAAAAGTGCAGTTCCAAGTGCCATAAACAAAACGCGCACCTCGCAACGGACGCAGCACGGCTAATTTGCGCTTCCGTTGAAAATTTGTTCGCAGGATGCTGTCTGACAGCACACAGGATACAAACAAATACACACACACACACAGATTGTTGTGTTTTGGCTTGGCCTCTTAGGTAGATAAGCTGCGAATATGCCTGGCATTTGACAGTTTTTTATTAGGTGTCCAGCGGCCTGCCAACTGCTACGAGCTGAAAAACAAAAAATGCAAAAAGACGACAAATAACAGGTAAATGCCACAAAATTGTAAAAGCATTTACGCAAATTCATGCCACAAGAACTAAAAAAGGAACTTATTAAAGTGATTACGTAAGCTGAATAATGACATATATTATTTACAAGAGATAAGTCTGGCACTTAGAGTTAGGAAAATATTTAAAATTTTTAATTAACTGGTAAATGGCATTTTTAAACTTCGATTAGTCTATTTTAAGTTTCAGAATCGACCGAATCGGAATGCTATATCATAACCGATCAATAGATAAGTTTTAAGTTGTAGACTTGACAAAGCTAAAAAACTGCACAAAAGATTTATAAAGAAATTCAAAAATTAAATTGATTTATTAAATTGATTTGCAATCTACAAAATTGCGTAAAAAAATTGTCTAGTCGATTTATAAATGTCATTGAACGTTTAATCAATTTCTATATATACATCAAAACTATAAACAGGATTTTAATTTATTAATATTAAATGGGTTTAAAGTTTAAGGTGGCTAATATTATGATTGTATTAACTATGGCAATTATATAAAAATGATAACGTTGACAATTCTGGACGCAAAACAAATAGCAATTAGAATTCAGTTTACTGTTTACTATCTGCATTAATGTTAACCTTTAACTTTCGCCCCTCTCTTTCTCTATCTGTCTCTGTCTGTCTGTCTGTCTCAGAGAACCAACAAAACAGAACTTGACAGTTTTTGCAAATTAACTGAGGCGCAATTCGAGTAAAAGCGCTTATCAGATTTCTAATTCATTTAATTTTGCGCCGTGTGCCTTTCCCGTTAACTGGCTGAGTCGACACAAATGCTGGAGCTGGGAGGAGGAATAGCGGGCAGGGTTGGGTTAGTCAGGTGGTGGATGGGCGACATCCTGGCTCTTGTCAAAGTCTGCTGATTAAATCAGTCATAGAAATGTCGACAGAGCCAGCAAAAAACTAAAAGAAAAACCTTTAGACCAAATCAAATATTTGCCAGTGCCTGGTCAGGACGGCTTAAGCTGTGTTTGTGAGAGGGGTTCATGGGGAGGGGAGCACAAAGCAGACCAGCATTTAACCGTTAGTTTTGTGGTCTTATTATGCAAAAAGTCGCAGTCAGAGTCGGACCACCACCAAGCGCAGGCCCAAGCAGCCAAGCAAAGAGCCACGACACAAAAACCAAACACGAAACAGTTAAAAAGGCCAGGCCAAAACCATGTGATGGCAGCGGGGGCTATCGTAGGGGGTGGGGGAGCGGGGTGGTTTACCACAATGGAGAGGGCTGCACATACCAACGTACAAGGAGAAAAAGTCATCGTCATCGTCATCGGCAATTCAAGCATATGCAGACCTCCACTCCCCGCCCCCATACCCCTGCCAACCGCCTGCTTAGTTAGCCTCATTTAGAAAACGTTTGTTATGCAATGCCAACATTTGTATTCGAAAATGTTTTTTATTCAGTTGTTGACTGTTTTTTTTTATGCCTCTCTCTCTCTCGCTCGTTTTTTTTTTTGTATATTTTTTTTTATTTTGCTGCTGCCTTTTGTATTGTAAGTTTTTCGTTTGGCTGGCGCGGCCTAAATGGCTGACGAGGCTCAGAGCCTCTTAACAAAGTTTAGAGCCCTGTCCGCGTGGAGAACGTTGTCGTTTTTTTTTCTTTGCTGGTTTGGTTTGGTTTGCGCCGACTTCAGCTGTTTTTCCGACAAGAGTCGAGTTTGAATTTTAAATGCAATCATTTCCTTTGCCGCAGTTGGCTGCCCTCTGTTTGGCTAAGGACACTTCGTGATTTTCGCTATGATTGTGCGGCCATGTTTTGGCCCGGTCTCAGTGCCTTAACTCGTTTCTTAACTAACGAGCCCAAATTGTTTAAATATGCGCGAGATATAAAACATTTCGTGAGCTACGAGAGCGCACTGCGCAATGTTCAATGTTCGTCGTTTGAATTCGAATTCAAATCGAAAAGCCAAAACCAAATGGCCAAAAACTCAACGGGACACCTAGCCCAAGATGGCCAAGAGACCCCAGACCCAGAGACACAGCCTCAAACTGATTTCGATCGCTGCTCGCCCGCAGAATTTCCACACACACACACACACACCCACACACAACAACTTCAAAAGCCAAACAGAAACTCATTTGATTTATGCTGAGCGGCATTTTTTTTTTGGCGCAATTTATAAAGATGTCGTCTGCAAGTTTTGAAACTTTTAAACATACACATATATAAATATATATATATATATTTATATATATTTAAGGTATAAATTTGTAGGGATTCACGTTTTACCTGAGCGCAAAGCAACTCAATAAGATAAAACCAAAAACAAACAAAAAATCAGAAATTTGGTTGCTGTCAACCCAATTCAAATTGTGTAGAAAATCGTGAGGCGCATAATTAAAATTTATATGTATATCTTTAATTCATGGCAAATGGGCTGTAGGGCGGGTGACGGCGGGCGGGGCGGCTCATCAAAACAAGAAGCGGCAATTGAGTTGTATTTCAAGGGATTACCGATTATAAATGTATTTCTCTCAACTCAATAATAAAAGTCGTGATATAAATAAATTGTGATATCAAATTTATTCCGTGCACTTGCGCATCAAATAATAAATGTCCAAGAATGCGAATATTATTTATAAATAATCGATATGCAATTAAATAATTTAAAATACCAATTTTTCTTAATTTATGTTCAATTATATTTATTGTGCATAACTGATGAAATAAAAAAACATGTTAGAATCCTACAGAAATAATAGTTTATTTTTTTTTTTACGATTTTCGTAAAAAGGGGTCCCGAATAATATAGGAGTATATAAAGAAGAGAACCAGCAAGAAACAATAAATTATAATAGTTTATTCAAACTTTTTATTCAACCTTAAGAAAATGTTTACAGTTCATCATTATTAATATATATATATATATTTTGTTATTATATTTTTATCTATCGATAAAATAAAATAAACTTGATTTGCGCATGTATTTTATAACAAATTTGAAGTCTCGGAGAGTTGGTTGTTTATATGACAGACGTATCTGGCCAACTCTACTCTCTTATCAAGAATATATATATATATATATATTAATGGGTCAGAGATGCTTTCATCTGCATAAATTAACTTAGGTATTCTTTGCTATTATTATCATCAGCTAAATATATATAGCTATTTTCCATAGCTAATAGCCAACCCATAGTACAAAATTACTTTATCGAATCACATTTGATTTATGATATCTGATTTGACACGCTAAAAGTACAGATAAAATGTCGACTGATATACGCCAATTCGAGATATTATATGCCCTCATTATAGATATGCAGATGGCGCCGCTTGGCAAGCGAGGACTGTGAGCCAGGCCAAGTCATGGGAAGTGGTCAGGGCCAGTCGCGTTGGCCAGAAGGCGCTGAAGGCGCTGCCATTTTTGGTGCGATGCGAAAAACTTTACAATGGCAATTAAAAGTAATTACCACAGCCATTAACGCAGCAGCACAAAAAAACCAGAAAAGAGCGAATAAAAAAACAAGCGGCCTCGAAAGGCAATACCAAAAACGGGCAAAAGCGGCTAAAAGGAAAAACCGGCAAAACTAAAATGCAAGAAAAGCAAACAGCAAAACACAAAAAAAGCACAAAAAAAATGCACGTAATTTATTTGTCATCAATTGGCTAGCAATAAATCAGACAATCACAAAAATGCTGTCAACATTAAGACATGTGAATACGAATACATTTGCAACAGCAACGGTTGCAGCAGCAACAGCAACAGCGGCGACAGCAACAGTTGCTGATGTTGGCTGCTTTTTGTTGTCGCAGTCGCTGAGACAACAACGTCGAAGTCGCCAGCATTTCAAGATTTATGGGCGTGTAACCTGTTTCTTTAATTGCACATTTGCAGCCCCCAAACGACAACGACAACAGCAGCAGCAACAACTAAAACAGCAGCAACAACTTCAACAACAGCAGCAAAAAAACGTGAAAAATGAATTAAATAAAAATGCACACAAAGCAAACGAAACGATTTGAAAATGAACTGAAAACAGTAGCAAAAACACTCGCAAAAAGTTGTCTCGATTCTTGTTGTTGTTGTTGTTGCTGGTGCTGCTTTTCTGGTTGCTGTTGTTGTCGCCGCTTCGCTGCACTGCATCAAATTTGGCAGCATGCGGCTGCATTGCAGAAAGGTTTCCATTTTTATTTAATTTTTTTTTTTTTTTGGCTTGCCACATATGTTTGTACATACATCAGTCGCTCAATTATCGCCATTTTGGGTTTCGGTTGCAGCCTCAGCAGTTGCATGCAACCTCGTTAATTAGTCGACGCCATATATGAGCGACAGCAGTCAATCATTAAATTTAATTGCAAAGTTTTCCTTCACTATTTATAGCACTGGCATTTGAAACTGGTTTCCAAAAAAAGTTACTTAAATATTTTAAAACTTAATACGTCTAATTATGGCTTTAGCGGTAATTAGAAAAAATGTATTAAAAAAAAACAGAATCAAGTTGAAACATTAATCAATTTTTTTTATTTAATTTTATATTTAAATAGAAAAAAAATAAGAAAAATGCAAAAATCGCTATCAAAAGCAAAGAATTCAAATTATAAGTTGAATATATGTCATGAAAAATATAAAAGTAAACATACCAAAATAGATCGTAATGTAAAACTTCACATTTGGGCCAACTTGCAAGTGGCAGCAGCAGCAGTTACCAAATAACCAATAACAATTTCAGTTGCATGTTTTTGTCGAATTAAAATTTGCAACGTGGCACGTTCGCAGTTAGCCGCCAAAGTTTGGCGTTGATCCTGCCGCAAACACAGAGCGCACTCAAACAGAATCATCCCCTCCCTCCCGCCCTTTTAGAATCGCTGTCAAGGCGACAGCATACGTAACCAAGCCGACTCCTTGCCCCGCTTAGTTATTCATGTACATTTGTATCCTGCGCATAAAATGCGGCTGCGGCTGCTGTGCGGAAAGGCAGCAGACAAATAGTAATGAAACTCTTCTCGCCAGGATAGGATAGTAGTTCTTCTGGCTGGCTCCATTGTGTGGCTGCCTCGTCCTCGTCCTTGTCGTCTCACTGCTAAAGCAGCAGCCTTGCGGGGCGTGCTGGTGGGGCAAGGAGCGCAGCGAGGCAGCAACATTTCGACATAATGTAAACTAATTAAAATTCAAAAGCCATAAACAGATTTTGCCAATAAAACTTTGCTAGCTGAATATTTTTTGCACACACACAGCAATAGAAAGAGTGAGAGGGGGGAGAGGGAAGGGTAACAAAGAAAACTTCAGACAAATACAAAACTAGTGTTGGGGATTTCTGGTTATCCAAGTTTTGTTTTTTCTGGGCTCGGGAATCTCAAAGTTAAAGGCTCTCTTAAAGCCTTTGCTCTGCTCTGCTGTTGCTATTGTTGTTGTGCACTGTTGGCTGAGGCTATAGACAGAGATAGATGTACCATAGGAGTAGACCAACTCCGGCTCCGACTCCAACTCCAACTCCAAATACGACTCCGACTACATATCAGATATGCATGTGTGCTTAAGATGTGCTCTCCACTCGAGTCGACTCGAGTCGAGTGCTGCAGGAAGTGAAGCGTAGGAAGTGTGGCCAACAACATTTTATACTCGAGCGCATAATATTCATATGCAGACCATAAAAAACTTTGGCAGCTCAACGAGAGATCTTCTTCCACTTCTTATTTTTCTTCTTCTTTCAAGTCTTGCGCTTCTACTTGCTGCACTTGCACCACCCTCAAAGCTTTTGGCAAGCGTCGTTACAATGGGTATTATAATAATAACAATGAATATAATTATATAAAATAATAATATATATTTAAAAATAATTGCAATAATAATCACACTAATAATAACTATTAAAATATTCTGAATATAATAATTACTTTTATTATTATATATATTAATCTGAAATTTAATTTGCATATATATTTTCTTAACGTTTTTTATTACAAATGAAAAATGTAGCAGCAGGCTTCAAATTTATTTTAAAGGTTCTTCAACAACTAAATAATTATATATTATTATTCTTAGAGACAATAATCCACAATTTTAGTCTCTAAAAATGAATACAAATAAAATACGTTATTAATACATGATTTTTGGTAAATAAGAAATAATATATAAATGTTATATATTATATTGATTTCTTCGATGTTATTGACCAACACGATTTTGCATAAAATAGTGAAATATTTTGTGTACGTCTCTTAGCAAAGCAATAAAGTTAATTTTAATGAACTGTTCATTAAACTGTTATTGATAATAATATTAAATTTTTTAGGCACTTTGTAAGTCTTAATCAATCAGTTTTTTTTTTTGAATAAAGAAATTGTACCTTTTGAAGATCTTAAGTGATTTGAGCTGCAACATTCTCAGCACATTTCCATTGTGCGTTTTGGCAACACTCAATTGTTGGACACTCGTGCAATTTGTGCAATATATTTTGTGCAATTTTGGTTCGTTGTCGTTTTTGAGTTAAACTGAGAGTTTGAGTTGGAGTCGTGTTGAGTTTGCGTTTGAGTTTCATGTTTGTGGGTTTGTTGCCGAACAATTGAAGTTCGTTGGGGCAAATATAAAAAATGAGCAGCAGATAGAAAATGCTGTTGTTGCTATTATTGTTGATGCTGGTGCAACGCCTCCATTTGCTGGCAAAGTTGCAGTTAGCGGCTGGGGGTGTTGCTGGAGGGCAGCTTAACTTAACTTTGCTTTTACTGCGATAAAATGAAAATTGCACACGCGCCATAAATAAGGATTCTCACAAGGATAATTTATAAAACTTTGCTCACAACGTTTTACTTATGAGCAGCAGCAGGCGACGCCAGACAAACACACACACACACACAACACCCACACACACTGGGCAACCCCCCATTCTGCTTCACCTACCCCTTTTATATGCCCCTGCTGCTTGTATTACCTGTGGGGCAGTTACCTCTGCCTTTTGGGGGCAACTGATGCACTGCAGCCTCTTTCTATCCCGCTTCCTCTTTCCCTCGTCGGGTTAAGTTTGTAAATTCCGCAAGTGTTGAGACTATGACGTATACCCAACCCATCTGTATACATATCTAACGAGACGTGCCACACTGGCTGACCCGGGCTGTGCACCCCGGACCCAATCGGACAACAAAATGGCCCCAAAACGAATGAGCCCCACAACAGTTGAAATTGTAATCGATGTGCGAAATAAACAAAAGCGGACATAATTATCGAGTTATCGCGCGGCGCCTTGCTGCGGGTGTGCCACCATGCCACAACCGCTGACCACCCCCCCGGCACAAAATGTATGACCCTGTCTCGGGTCTCGGCCTCTGATGCTGCTCGCTCCGCTGTGTGCTCGCTAAGCCCGCACCGAAAATGCTCGCAATGGCAACGCATCGATATTTATGATGTCATGGATTTTATTGTTGCCTGCTGCAAAATATTCATATGCGTTGCGTTGCAGAAAGCCAAACCGGCTACGGCAATAGCAAATAGCAACGGGTCCGGGTCCGGGTCGGAGTCCGGCACGGAAACAGTAAAACGACCATCAGCCGAACAGGATGTAAATTTTGCCAGCAAAACGAGACGCACAAGGATGTGAGCAGAGCCACATAGAGACAGAGACAGAGAGAGAGGGTGAGAAAGTTGGAGGGAGGGGATGTGGGGCAGAGAATGAATGTCGTCGGGTGGCTTGTTATTGACGTTGGCGATAAGGAGGAGGCGGCTGGACTGGAAAACTGAACTGGACCGAGAACGAGATGAGGCTGCCGCGATAGTCCCGTTGTCCACCCGGACGGACGTATTCAAATTTGAGCAGGTTCGGGAGCAGCAGCAGCAGCAGCAGCGACAATGCCTGCCACAGATGCTCTAGGTCACAGTGCAATAAAATGTTGCCAATATTATTTCGCTGTTCTATTGCCGGTTTTTTTTTTTTTTCTTTTTTTGCCTATTGCCAATTTTGATGCGAACTGGGCCCGCAGAACGAAGCGAGGCCCAAAAACTGAGGCACAGCACAAAACACAGCATCAGTTAAGAGCTGTGCACGGAAGTTGCACATATGCCACGGCCAGAGCGGTGGGGTCGAGCCCGAGGTCGCCCACTGTTATGCGGGCTTTGGGGTGTCGGGTTGGGCATTGTTGTTGTTGTTGTTGCTGTTGTTGCTGCGCCGCCGACACTTGAGTTATGCGCATAGATTGAAAATTGTCGATAACCGAAAAAAGAATCGCACGAACTGCAACAACAAACAGATACAACAACAACAAACAGCAGCAACAACAACTCGAAGCATTTTGCAATTGTTGTTTGGTTTGTTAGACAAAGCAAGGAGTGGTCGGTGGGGAAGAGAAATATGTTGCAGCAGGGATCGTTGCTTTTTGTGGGCGTGTCCACACAGTGCTCGAGCGCGTGATAAAACACGCCATTATAAAGTTATTAAAAGACAAAACACAAAAAGCAACAACAACAACAACAACAACAGCAGGGGCAAAAAAAACACAGAGCGATAACAGAGCAGCCGGAACAGGTTGAAGAGGTGTGTATGCTAAAGAGGGGGAGTGGGGGGTGGGGATGGCAGGAAGCGTGACTCTAAAAACGGTTACCTGAGGAGAGACGAGACTCGTTTTGGTGAGACATCATTTTGCAGGCGTTTTAAATGCATTTAAGGAAGCGCTTTAGTTAATGGAAATAGATGGATTCACAACGAATAATGAAGAAAATTACAAGAAGAATGCAGCTAAATGAAATTAATATGATTTTAATAAATATTTTATCGTATTATAATAATATTATTATTTTTATATATATTATTATTTTAAATAAGGTCAACTATGATGGGTTGTTATTTGTTGCTAAATATTTTTCATATGTAGATAAAAACTAATTTATATTATTTCAACTTAAGATGAAAAAATTATAAACAAAATCTAGCTTAATCAAAAAGTGACAAATAAGTATTAGTTGATATTATTAATATTAAAGTCGCTGTTAAAAACCAACCCAACTTTGATTTTACACAGTAAATTATTCTTTTCTTTACTTATTTTAAATGGACTTTCTAAGCTTATTATATATAAGCTTGATATAAAACCACAATCTCACAGTTTTAATTCCATTCTGTCTGCAATATTTTTCGTTCTATTTAACAAAATAAATATATATTTAAACCGTCTGCTGACAGTCAAAAAAGTTGCAACAAACAAAAAGAATTTGCAACAATGCTGAAATTGTTTATGAGATTAAGCACATAAATTGTGAAAATGCATTTTAATTGAAGTGCAGCTTTGGGACTTTATAATGTTTATGTATCTTGTCGTTGTTGTCGTTGTTGTTGTTGTTGTTTTTGGTTGCAGTATGCAAAAGTGCAGTTTCTGCTGCCAGCTTTTGCTGATAGTAAATTGCGAATATATCGGTATATAAAAATTGTGAATTGTAGACAAAATGAACAGCAAATTGACCCGTTGCAACGATCCCCTTTCCCCATCCCCCTTTCCCCATCCCCCTTTAGCCATGCCCTGCTGCCCGTAACCCGTTTGCCGGACAATGCCGTTTATTGTTTGAACTTTGCTGGCGCTTGGCTGACATTTTTTTGTCGATTATTTTGTATTTTTTTGCGTTGTTGTGCGACTGCCAATAAATTGGCAATAAGCATAAATCGTTAAGATTTATGACACGCATGCATATAAAATAAATTAGTTTTCATTTTTTTTTTTGGTTTTTATAAAAAAAAAATAAATAATACTGCAAAAATAATAGCTATAATTAAGAGCGTTGATAGGCGCCGATGTCGATCAAATGACGCGGGTTCAGCTGTGGAGCAGATAAGAGCTCATAGATTGCCTTTTTCGAGTCTATAATGAGAACTCGAAACTCATGGGAATTATGACATAAATTCCATGTAATAGAAAAGTCTCCCCATTTGTCAGTGTTTGATTTATGATTATTACAAAACAGCTAAGTTTCTACCGCTGCCGTGCGCAATTCATGTGTCATCTGTGTTGCCATCTCTATCGGATGTGGCACTCAAGATGCAGCAGCAGCGGAAGTGCCGCACCGACAGCGCACTAATTGCCACTCAACCCCCGACCGGGGGCTGTGGGCTGTGTGACGGTGGATGGGGGAGGGGATTGCCGCCCCGACCTCATAAATACGCCATGTTTGCATGCATTTTAAATGAGAAATAGTCTGTGTCGAAATACGGCAAAGTACGCCATTTAATTTGTATGAATCCATCAGCGCCTTTGTCTTGGCCCACACCATACAAAAAACCCAAAAAAAAAAAAAACAAATACGAATATCTAAAAAAAAGTGGAACCAGACAACGACGCGACAAGTGAAAGCAGAGTCTCGAAACGATTCTCATTCCCAGCTCCTCATCCTTCTGGCACTTTTTTTATATGCTTTGTTCAGAATTACCATCAAGTTGACAGTTCTATGGCGCGTTGACAGTTCACACACACAGACACATATATACTTAGACATACATATGCATATGCAAATGGCGGCATGAGTCGCTGGACTCATTCTTGTGGAAAATGTGTCGTGTGAAGAGCCCGCAGAACGGAAGGAAGGAACTGGGCAAACCAAACACAACCAAAACAAAGCCAAAACGAAACGACTCCAACTAAACTGAAATGAGGAATGTCCTTTCTAAAAAAAAAAAAACTAGCGCAGAACGTAACAAAATTCAAATGTCTGTAGAAAAATATAAAAAACGGACCACTTCGCACACTGTCCAGAAACTTGAAAATGCAAATAAATGTAAGTTGGCTATTTTCATTTTTATTGCCTTTTGGGTTATATATATAGAGAGCTGTTCTGTCACGTCACAAATTCGTCACGTGAAATAGCGTCCCTCCCCCCTCCTTCGGCGGCTTGCTGCAATTGTGTCTCTCGCCTGACATTCAAAACTATTTTAGTCGTTGGCATTTAAAGTGTCACATTTATATGGCATTTTTATGCGGTCCTGCGAGAACGACAGCCCCTGTCTCCTCCTGCCCTCCTTGGAGCAGACCACAAAATACACCCAGAACCCCATTCGTTCCCTTACCCATTCGCATATGTGTGATTTTTCCTGTGCCTGGACTGGAATTTTAAAACGACCCATCCCCATACACAATGGCCACGTATAAAAGTCACTCACGTGTTAAAATACAACGACACTTGAATGGCTCCACTCGCTACTCATTGTCGCATCGGATGAGTGTAGCTGACAGTTGTGGTGATTAGACAACGACCAGTGGGAATTGGACCAACTGAAAGCAATGCCAGCTTCCTTATAGAGCAACATATTTGAATCCCTACCCAAGAAACATTTGAAACTGCATTTGCACAAATAGTATTCAGATCGAAGAAGAATATTGAGACACAGAATTACTGATTTATATATGCGCCATATATTAATGTTCATGAACATTCAATAAATGTCATTCTTTGTAATAATAATCGCAAGATTAAAAGTATAAAGATTGCACTTCTTTAATCTTTAGCCACTTCAAAATTATTTGAATCTAATTGAAGTCAACACCTTAAAATAAAACTATTACAATCGAAAATCCCAAGATCTCAGCTGTTTTGTGTATTTCCGTTTGCACTGCTGGAATCTGCAGTTAACGTTTAGAGATTGTGCACTTCCTGTTAATGTAAATGGGATAATTGTCTGGGCATTCTAAGGATTGCAGCTCCAGTTACAAGCATTGACTTGTTACACATGCGAGCACAAAAAAAAAAAAAAAAAAAAATTCAAACCAAATGGGAAGGTAAAGAAGGGATATATTTTTGTCCATTGTCATGGCAACATGGCGCAGGTCTCCATTTTCTTCTCAAGTGGCGCACAAATGTCGCTATTTTTGGTCGACAACCACTTCAAAATTTGAACTTCTAGCTGCAGCAAATGTTCCGTTAACTAGCGCATATGTGCACATTTTACAGTTACACACACACACAGGGATACAGGAATACATGCGCCTCCACGTAGATATTCTAAGTACCCTTGCGGCAGCTACAACATGTTCCAATCATAAATCATAATTCAATATGGAGTACAACTCCCCCAAACCAAAAACAGCTCACCCAGAAAGAGAGAGAGATAGAGAGAGAGAGGAGAAAAGGGAGAGGGTGCGAGGTAGGGGTGGGTGAGTCTAACAAGCATAATCAATGGCACATTGGTAGTTATTCAGGGCCAAGTTTGTTGTACAATGAAATATGCATTAAAATTGCCTACCAATTGGCAGGCCATAAAGTAGAACCCGATCGGGCAATGTCGGCCATGTCGAATTATCCAGCGCATTATGTGGCATGTTTCGTGGAAATACGATAACCCATCTCTCTCTCTCTCTCTCTCTCTCTCCCTCTCTCTGTCTTTGTGTACAGCTATAATTTGATTTTTGAGGGAGCTGTCTGAGCGTCCATTGGCGCCATGGTTCGTCGCCTGGTCTACGTTTCCCAGATCGCTGCCAGCGGCATGTCGTTCATTAAGCAGACTTAGTTGAGTGCTAATTGCATAAATCACATGAGGATTTCAGTCGTCTGGTTACCACCTACCCCTCCCTCCACTCCTTCAGCTAACAATGCTCAAAAATTGTATATGCATATATGTGTTTTGCTAAGCTCATTTTGTACTTGTACTTGTTGTACTTGTGGCTGGGATAGTTTTCGCATGAGTTTGGCAAGCATTTTGGCGATTAAACGTGGCTGTCTAAACAAATGCAGTCTGGCTAAGTCTGGTAAGCCCACTAGTTAGCCACAACAGCGCAGCAAGATGAAGATACTTCAGACATGTGGCACTCAAGTATCTAGTGGATGAACGACGAAGTATATTTTTTGGCAGTGTTCGGGTAACCGCAACGGCATCACCTGAACTCATCTAAGCTGCTGAGGCACATGAGAAATTTTGGATTTTGGATTAGGGCAGGGAAGTTACGTGGCCAAATTATTTTGTCTACTTTGCGGCGGCGGCGGCGGCAGAAATAAAGAACTTGCCAATAGTTCGATGACATTGCCACAAAACTACAGCAACAAGAACAACTATCAACATCATCAGCAACAATAATAACAACAACAACAACAACAATGAACAACATCATCAAGCTGCGTCTGTGTCTTTCAGTTTTGGGGCCTGAGAAACTTGCCACCGCCAGCGCTAAAGTGCCACAAAAGACCCGCATCCGCAGCACAAGGAAAACGACAAAAATCCATGCAGCGGGAGCAGGGGCGGGGCAAAGAAATGCTTGTTTAAGATTTAAAAGTAAAAATAGCTCCTTATTCATCTTCGATACACGAAGGCAGCTGAGGATGCGGATGCACCCCGGCTGCCTCAGCAAAGGGGCAGGCTGTTCTCGCTGTCTGCTCAGCTTCTCGGCTGCCTCGCTGCACTGGGAGCCAAATGTGCAACGTGGCAGCAGCAGCTTCAAGTCGCATGTTGCGCCGCATGTTGCATTATTTGCATATGTGCGGGGCAGACGCTGTGGCGAGGGCGCAGTAACAGCGCCTTTTTGCCGCCAGCAGAAAACGCAATCCACCCGTACAGAGCCACAGCAAGAGGCAGTCTGCTGCTGTTGGTCGATAGGCGATTTTTGCCATTGAAATGTGCCTCAAAAAAAAAAAACAAATGTTGCCAAAAGCTAAAGCAAATTTTCCATGCGTTTCGAGCGTTTTCTGCGCGATTTGTTGGCGACTTATGTGATTTATTATTTGTTAGGCATTTATCAAGTTATACAAATATAATTTAAAATAATATAAAATATAATACAATTCAACTTTAATATTTTTTGTTGATTTTTATTAAAATTTTTGTTAAAAATAATGGCAAATGGTAGACATGTGTCAACTTATTCCAAGGTATCTGCGAGTCCCGCTAAGTGGCTGTATTTCTATTAATTTGATTGTAGACTTTTCTCCTTTATTTGGACAGATATTTGTGTTGGTATTTTGTTTGTTTTGTGTTTTCTTTATGTGTTGCTTCAATCGATTCGATGCTTCTGCATCCGAATCTTCCTCTGCTTCAGCTGCCCTCTTTTATTTGTTTGGCGTCGCAGTGAGACTCGCCGAACTCTGGCGAAAGATTCGCTTTTGAGATATGCCCACAATAAAACACACAAATAAAAGCTGGCAAACCTGCAGCAACTGCGAGTCACCTTTGCAGCTACTGCCCTCCAACCCCTTGCCCCCCCCTGGCCACCTTACAATGGGGTCGTCTTAGCTACTCGGCTGCGTTTTCTTCAGGTTTAGCAACTGGCCAAAGCTGGCGGCAAACCTTTTGTTTATTTTATTATCGTTGGCTATTTGGTCGCTGCCTGCTCCAGCTCCTGCTCCTGCTGCTCCTGCACCTCCATTTGTATATGGAGTGTGGCGAAAACGCTTAAAACGAAATTTATTTAGTTGGCCCAGAGACAGAGTCCGAGTCACAGACAGAGACAGAGTGTGAGAGAGAGAGAAAGAGAGAGGGAGAGAGAGAGGGGGACAGAGTTGGTAACAAAAGAGCTCAACAGAGATTCGCAATGCGACAAAAATGCGACTAAAAATAAAGCCAAAAATCCGAGCACAAAAATGTGACGCAGCAAATACCAAAAACAAGAAAACCCAAAAATATAAATATAAATAGATGCAATGGTCGAAACGGTGCCTAAAATTAATTTTAATTTCTATATTGCACGGCCAACATTTTATTTCACAAAATATTTGTGCGCAAAAAATGCGGCTTAAAATAGCCGCCGAATCAGCTGCCAAATCCAATTTTATGATGGTGCGCCCGACATTTGCATAAATACGTGTGTATGTGTGTGTGTGCGTGTTCGTGTGTGTGTGTTTGTGTGTGTATGCGTGCAACAGAAACAACAAGAGCGCAGCATGTGGCAGGCTTGTTGTTGATGTTGCTGCCGTTTGATGGCAGGGCTTACTGGGTAAGTGGCAAGGAGGAATTGGCAAGGGGGCAAGGAGGGGCAGGCAGTTGCCATTGCGTTGCATGTTCGTCGTGTTTTGCAATTCGCTCTCATGCAAGCGACCAGCACGCGAAGACAGATTAGAAATCCGGCAGCAGTGGCGCGTTTCCGAGTCGGAGGAGGCCCACTGTGATTTCTAGAATCGGGGATAGCCAACAGCGACTCCAACAGCTCTAGCTGGTTGTGGCTGTGGACCTGGCAATGGCTGTTATCATTGCGAGCACAGCGGGTAACAGTTCAGCGGCTCATTGGACAGCGGCAACTGGCAACTGGCAACGGCAGCAGATTCCAAATCAAAACTACAATTGAATGTGGGGGTTCGATATGACCATAGATAGATGTAGTTTTTGTCTGAAAAGAAACCAAGCTAAGCTGCAGATCGGTTCAGTTTTTAACGAAAACCACTTCAAATATTTAACTATTCCTGCTTTATATAAAAGAGAAAAAGAAAATTCAGTTTGTAATCAACTAAAATTGAAGACAATCTGAAGCTGATTTAAATAATAAATTGTTTTAATATTTATTTGCACTTTCTTTCGATTTTGCCAATATGTAATATTTTATTTTTAGTAGTTTAGTATGCACAACAAATTAAATTGAATCCCATATTTTCGCTCATAATAAATTCTATAAAGAAGAGAACTTTAAAACGTTGTCAACCGTCTGAGAACTAAGCGAATGATTTCAGACATTTATAAAAATGAATTGCATAAGGAAACTTCTACCTTGAGTGGTAAATTATACGCGCTTGCCACAATGAGAGGCGACTCCAGCAATTTCTCTCGAGGAGTGCCCAACAATTGTCGCTGTTTCTTTACCATTTCTCCGAATCCCTTTCTTTCCCTTAACTTTGGCATAACTTTAGCTGAGCTGGCAAATTTGCATATGCTGCCTGTCGTCGGGGCGTTTTGTATAGAAATAGTAAAAAAGTTCTTGCATATTGTTTTTTTGTTTTCTTTCATTTTTGTTTTGCTCTACTTGTCTAGTTGGTTGCATTGTTGTGTTTGGCTTGCAACTGTCGGCGTTGCCATTTTCCCAACTAAAAAGTAAATAGAAATACGAGCCGTGAGTTGAGCCATGGCCAGAAGCAACCAGCCAAAGCATTTCCAGCACCAGCTCCAAACTCCAACTCCAGCTACAGACTCATTTCTTTAATTTTCTAAACGATTTTCAATTTATGTGCCGCTGCTTTGGTGCTCGGCCCAGTCAAGATCTTCAATTATACGCGTCTATGGGAGTTGGGGACTTGGGCCAGGTAAGGCAAAAGGCAAGAGCGTCCCTGGGGCATTGCTTGTTAGTCAGTCGCATACACCCGTTCCGAGGTTGCAAAATTGCAATAATGTTAATTTTTTGCAACTATGTATTTGCCATGCCCTCCACCTACTGCTCCGTCTTGTCCTCCTCCTGCTGCTGCTGCTGCTGCTGCTGCTGCTGCTGCTCTGCTTCGTTGCTCTTCAGAGACGGCAGTCGCACCAAAAAGGGTTTAATTTCATTTCATTCCATTGCCTCAAGTACGTGTAAGTGTGTGTTTATGCTTAGCAGCTGCTGGGAGAGGGGGCTGTTGAAGGGGGACTAGTAAGTAGAAGCTGCCATCGTTGTTGTTGTTGTTGTTGTTGTAGCTGTTCCCTGTTATCTGCAAAACTCCATTAGAAAGGCAACGCGGCGGCACGCAGCAAACCAAATGGCAATGGCGCGCTCCAGCTTCGAGCTTCGAGCGTGGAGCTCCCAGCTCCGACTCTGGCTCCGAGTGCGACTCCATTGCTGGAAGCTAACGAACAGAGGCAAGACACAAAAGGCCGAAGCCGGGGCAGGCGCAAAAAACGACGACGCTTAACGACTTTAAAGAAAAATTAAAAACATCCCAAAAGGAATACATCTTCGCCCTGCCGCATACATCGACATGGAGCCAAAACTGGAACCTGAGACTTGGGCTCTTGTCAGCGACTGCGGCAGCCGTTGCATGTTGCCCATCCGTCCGTCCGTCTGCCCCTTCGTCCCTCCGTCCGTCTGTCTGTCCTTCTGTCTGTCCGAGCAACATTGTTAGTGGCTCTCGAATTTATTTTAACGAACTAGTTTGGTCACTTCATACAACACTTTTTGTTTTATTTTGTTGTCTTTTTTCATCCACAACAGATTTTGCTGTTGTTGTTGTTCTTTTTATTGTTGTTGTTGTTGTTGTTGTTGCGCTTCTCTTTTCTTTTGCGCTGAGTTTGACGCTGTGCTCTGCTCGGCTGCATTTGCAGCGGGTTATAAAATATATTCGCCTTATATAAATAAATAAATTGGTAAATGGCGTTTCATTTGGAGCTGGCATCTCATGTGTTGTTTTCCGCGTCCTCGTCCTCGTCCTCATCCTCATCTTCGTCCAGGTTCCTGTGGTTGTCGTCGTTGTTGTCTCCGCCGTCTCTGATGTTGATGCGATGATAAATGCGGCAAAAACCTGTCGCAGTTTGCCGACTAGCAGCAAATTGAATTTATTTGCTTGCAAACGTCGCCAGTCGCCAATGTTCGTAAGATGGAGACCTGATCTGTGGCACAGAAAATAAAAAGAAATACAAAATACAAAATACAAATGCAGAACCAGTTGAGTTTTAATGGCTTACACCGCCGCGGCTTGTCTCTGATTGCCAACTATGTGAAATATTTTGGGGCAAGCTGCAGAAATGCAGACAAGTCGATTTCAAATGGAAGATTGAGGAATCACATGTTGAGACCCAAATTGCAGCTGACTGTGAGAAAAGATTGTGGAATAAGTTGCATATTTCATTTGTTGATCAGATGGAAATAACCTTAAATACAATATAATTTCCATCAAATTTATAAGATTGAAAATTATCATTGATACACAATTAGAGCTTTGCTTTTTATACATAAATAAATACATAATAAAATCAAGCTAAAATATATATAATATATATATATTATATATATAAAATATATATTATATTTTATACGTTCAACTTTCCATTGAATTTTAGTGCTTTAAATTCCTGCTGCCTTTAACACTTGCTCATAGCAATTTAGCATGTTTGTGTAGAACTGCTGTATCATTAATCCTTCATTAGCTATCTCTATCCCCAATGACGTCATTATTCCAAGCCAAGAGTCGCTTACTTAACTCAATTCACTGTTCAACGTGTTATGCTAAATGTGTTTGTATAAAAAGGGAATATTGCAGAACGCACCCAAACATGAGATAAACGAAACGGAACCACTTTTCGCAGCTGGCTCGCCCTTTTTTATTTCGTTTATATATATATATATATATATATATATATATATTTGTATACTTTTATATACATATAAACATTTTTTTTGGTGGCGCATTATGAGCAACAACAGCAACAACGACAGCAGCAACATCAAGCAGCAACAGCAGCAGCAGCAACAAAAGAAAAGAAATCGCACACCAAAATGCTTAACGAGCACGAAGCACTTGCAAAAAAATGTTGCAAGCAAAACGAACAGCAAAGAATTATTTACTTCAAATTCCGAGTGCAACATAGAATTCGTGCAGCGGCTACATGTTAACCGAAAGCGCAACAACAGCAGCAGCCGGGACACTGATGCATATAGGAAAAAGAGCTAAAACGCCGATAAAAGCAACGATGGCAGTTCAGCTTCGTTTGGCTGCCCAGGCGGCCATGTTGCTGATTGCCATTGCAACCAGCAAGCAGCAAGCAGCAACAGCAAGCAGCAACGGCAACGGCAACGGCAACTCATTGCAAATGCAACAACTGCGCGCCTTTCTCAAGACTTGGACAACGTTTGGGGCAGCATCATTACTTCCATTCAAGCTGTTTGGCTTGGCGTGTACATAAAAAAAAAAACTGCTGCACGCTGTAGCTGCTGCTGTTGTTGTTGCCACAACCATTTTGGACACAAGCAACTGGGCAATGGTTGCATGCGGCTGCTGCAGCTACCAACGAGCCACTGCCAAATAAAGCAAACGCATTGCAAATTCCTCGTCGACAAAGCGCGCTTCTTCGCTGATGTTGACTTTTTTGCAGCGTTTCTTTAATGATTTAAAATTCCATTTTAAGAATTTTATACTTAATGATGTGTTTTGCGTTGTATAGCATCGTTTGTGCGGCTGTCTTTCTGCCCATGTTCCGTGTCCCATGTACCGCATCCCGCGTCCCATGTCCGATGTCCTGGTCCTGCTCCATGTGCTCTCTTCTGTCCTGCCAATGGCGACTGTCGTCTTTGCTTTTGATCTAAACGCTGCGTGCTTTTCGTAAATTGCTTTTCGTTGTCGTCCCTGGGTCCCGGGACAGGGGTTTGGGTCGACTGCGACTGCGACAGCGACTGCGACTGTTACCTTTTGTGGAAGCCGCATTAAATGTGTGCGACTTGTTTTCTTTTTTGCTGCTGCTTGTCGGGGGTTTTTTTTTAGTCTTGTGCACAAATTAAAAGGGCCCAAGTGCAATGCAATTGCCGGCTGCGGGGCATGAAATCGTTGCAACCAAAATATTTGCCACACATCCAAGTAGCACACACACACACACACACGCCAGAGATTTATGATCGTCCCCTGCAACTGGCCGTAAATCAACGCAAAATGCACAGCAAAGTGCGAAATCTGAAAATTGCAACAGTTTCTAAATTTTCATATTCCATTGACGCATGCAAATTTCACACCCGCCACCCGCAGTGACGCCCTAAAAAGAGAACAAAAATATATACCTGCGCCGTGCCAAATTCCCGAATTTGCCACCAAGTGCGTGTGGCAATATGAATTTTCATAATTTTTGCACCGTTTGCGGTTTCCGGCTGAAATTGTCGCAGGTTTTTGTCCCTCCGACCTCTCATAAAAACAGCTGCAGTGCGAATATTTTTCCTTTATATTTTTTGTTGATATATTTTCATAACAATTGTCGAGCAGGTCGACAAAACTGTTGCCAGTTGTTTTTTGTCATTTTTGTGTTGCCTGTTATATATATTTTTTTTTATCTTTTGACCTCTCGTGCTGTTTAGAAAGTGCGTTTCATGCCCGAATTTGAAATGCAGCGTTGAATATCATGTGATTTATGGGCCAGTAGCAATTTTGGGCATTTAGAAAGTTGACAACACAATTTAGTGGGAAACTGAACTCAAATGAAGAACTGATCACAGTTGTAGCAATGCTGCGAGTGCAACTGCATTGCTTTGCAAAAGTAAAAAAAAAAATTGTTAAAAAAAAAGTATAAGAAAACTCGAATTAAAGCAAGTGTTTTTTTTTTTCTTTAATTAAGTGCGTCATACGTAAACTGAATTTCTGTGTGTCAGCTTAACTCTTTTGTGCTGACCTCGCTGGAAATTGCAAATGGCTCTGAAGTTCATTTCGTGTCGCCTTTTGGCGCGGGCATAAAAATTCAATTATCACTTAATAACAGCAGCAAATGAAAACTGTTGCAACTACGCACACGCATTGCCCGTTGTTGGCCATGTAAATGGACAATGGCAACGACGTGCAGCGTGCCACAATCAGCGAGAACATTCGCACTTTGCGTTATTAACAAAAAGGTCGTTAAACATTTTAAGTTACTTTACGCAACGCATTTTAATTATTTGATTTTACTCAATTACGCCACCAAAATATCGAGCACAGTCAAAATTAAAAATCAAGTCAAAAATGTTGCAACAAATTTGTAATTGATTGACGTAATAAAATTGCATGTGCTACTTGATTAAAACCAGTCATAGTTGATATTTTATTATATAACATCTGAAACATTTTATACAAATTTATTAATATATATAAAACACTATTCTTTCATCGCCTAATAAATTATTAATTTTATCTCTCTTTGCTTTCAGGTAAGTGTCGTGTTTTATTGACAACCTCTCCATTTAAATACTCCCCAACCGAATCATTGACAAAGTAAGAAAATGCAGCTTAAAGTGAGTAAATAAATATTAAACTTTTAAAAGCAACCACCACAGTAAAACAACCGAAAATAGACATATACTTCAATCTCGAAGCAACCAAAGAGAAGAAAACCATTTTCCAGATTAGCTGCAAATGCGAAACAAAAATTGGAAAATTACTCATGCGTGTTTTACAGGCTCAAAACCGAACCCAACCCAGTCACACTGCCTGCTGCCAATATGGGCACACATGTGGGATTATTATTCGTAAAAAAGAGAAGAAAAAAAAACAACAAGAAGACAGTTTTTTTGTGCCTGCCCCACAAGTGGGTGGGGCTCAAAGACTGTGCTAACTCGACGCCCTCATTTAAATTTATTTGCGCAAATTTACTTTCCCATGGCATAAAATCAAATCCAATCAATAAGCATCTTAAATAAATTCATGGCGCCCGCACACACACCGAGACACACACACACCCTCTTACAAAGCCATCCCCCTTTCTCAGCCTCTCAGCTACCTCATTTTTTGTGATGCTAAATAAATTTATTTGCTAATGTAGTTTTCGCTTCTCTCTTTGCCACATGTCGAGTAAGTGCAGCAGCAAAGTGCTGCGCTGGAAGGGGGGTGGGCAAAAAACCGAAACAGCTCCGAAACGGGAAGAGAAATAACGAAACTTGGTACTTGTTAGTTTTATCTGCATATCATTGAGATAAATTTGGTGCCGATCAAATGCCTTGTCTGCTATCTGTAGAACTCACTGTCTGCCAATGTTGCCACTTGGGCGTGGAAAGGAAACAAAAAAAAACGACGTTGTCGGGGGCGGGAGGCAGCAACAGCAACATCGGAAGAAAAAAAAAAAGTCTGTGGAAAAGCCGCTGATTTGCATACGAAAGTAATTTGATGTCTTTGCGAGCCACACACACTCCCAGAATTACTTACACACACATACAGTTGCTCAGAAAAGTAAGCCGCCATAACGACACATCACGAGTCGCTGATAAGCGTCCACCGATAAAGGGCGGCAGGGGTAAAAACATTTACAATGGATTTCCAATTAATAAGTCTCAGTTTTGGCTTAGCTGCATTTCAATGCTGTGTTCAATATAAAGATCTGAAAAGGTTCTCATTTAAAAATAAGTTGAAACCAGACTTACAAAAGATTAAATAATTGTATATTAATGTACAGATATGTTTTACCAACTATTATTAACTTTTAACAGATAAAATACTTATATAGATAGATATATATAAATATGTCCTTTGTTGCAATCATTTATCAATATGATTCAAAGAATTTTCAATTAAAAAGGCTGTCAGCTTAGCCACCCTTATAGGCGCATTTCGGGGGCTGTTTTTGAGGCCATAACAGTCGCGGCCAAATGCAAAATGGCCGTTCGCCTGGCAAATTGAAAATTTTCCAAAATTTCCACAACTACCGTATATCTATCACCCAGTGCACCCACACATAGTTTAATAGTTGTTTGGTCAGTGCATATGTAGATTTTCAGCTGACCTGACAATTTTCCCTCCCCACACCGTCGGCAGAGGGGGTTTTGGCAGTGGAGGTGATGAGGGGAGCTGGTGCGCAACAATTTATGGTACTACGAAATTCCTGGTACTTAATTGTCTGCGTATAATAAATGAATAAATGCGTTTTCCCAGCCGTACCACTACTACTAAAGAGCAGAGATAGGGGATGCGCTGTTGCAGAAACTGAACGCCAGGCGGCGCTTGTGTGGCAACATTAACTCGCAATTATTATTAGTTTTTATGCGCTGTTCATTGTTGATTTTCCGATTTTAATTGAATTTTAATGGAATTCATGGGGCATGTATTTTGAACGTACATTTTTTCCACGTTTATTATTATAGTATTTTTTGCGCAATTTTTTGATTTAACTGGAGTTAATCAAAGGTGGCTCTGATTATTTTCACTAAATGAAATTTTAATCATAATGATTTTAATGGCGCAGCGTTTATTGCCATTTTCTGGCAAAATATACAAAATTATTTATGAACATATATGTACATACATATATGTATATATTTATTTAACAACATGCTACACTTTAATTAGTTTACACTGCGCTACAAGCCATTTTGGCATGCCTTTTTTTCTGGTATTGTATTTTTTACTCCACACCCCTCCGACTGCCGCCTGGCTTGCCCCATGCCGACAAACGTTTTATTTCGTTATCTTTTTGCCGCAGGCAGCTGCAAATGCCACGCAAATTAAACATGCTACCTTTTTTTTGTTGCTGTTGTTGTTGTACCAGCCCTGCTGCCCCCTTGGGCCAGCCAGCCCCTTTGCCTTCTCATTTTTTACCTTTGTCGCTTGACAAACTGCGTTTAGCTCTCGCATTTCTCTTACATTTTGGGACGCTTTTGGCCGTTTGGCTCTTGTTGGCCATCCGGTTATTAAACACCCACTTATTAGCTGCTTTTATTTACATATTCATGCGGCACACTCCCAGCTTAATTGGCAGCCTTGCCACCGACTGCCAGCCAGCCGGAGTGCCATTTTAGTTATGTGGCCAACGTAAATTCCGACTCCTTGCAACCTGCTCAGCAACAACAACAATAAGAGCAAAAGTCTGCTAATCGCATCATAAATATTCAGCGTGGTTTTGCTTTGGTTTTGATTCAAGTTTTCACACCCTCCGGCAATTCGGGCGTTTAACATATTTTATGACAGCGTCGAGGAGCAGTTGTAGGCCCAACCATGAAAGAGAAGAAAAAAAAAACAACTGTGTGGCATACTTCGCGGGGCACGCATGAGGCAAAAAAGGATTGGGCTGAGCAATTGGATGTGCATGTGGTATGGGAACCAGTGCGGCTGAGGCATAAATAAGTTCACAGCAATCGCAGCAGCCTTTAAATTATTATTTTAGAGCAAAAGTTTGTTGAACTTGTTCCCATTTCATATTGGGTATACATGGGTGTGTAAATGTGAGTGTGCTGTGCGTGTGTGTGTGTGTGTGTGTCTCTCGCCTGCCTTTTGCTGCGACCGCTGCTCAAAAATTAATTGCTTAATTAGTTACGGGCAAACACTTTGAAATATGGCCGCGACGCTCGACTTTGCTTCAATTCAATTTTAATTTATATATATACATTTTTTTTTTTTTTGACTGCCAAGTTGAATTCTCGACTTTCAACTGGTCATAATTGCTCTATTAAATGGGCTTGCTTTGGAAATGGGCTCTTTTTTATTGTGGATGCGACAACGAATGAGACTGCAACCGCTTGTGCTAATGGCCAGTTAGCTGTCTACGGTTTAGGGTATAGGGCTAGGGTTAGGGTTAGGGGTAGGGCTAGGGTTGGGTTGGGGTTTGTTAGCGCTTGCATTGAGTTATAGGACTTTCGGCTTTGCCATTAGGCATGCAATATTTTTATATGTAGCAGCACCCGCACACAACTGCAGATACAAAGCTACACAGATACATATACTTATTGCCATTGCAACAAAAACATGTTTTATGTCGTCCTTAATGACCCCCGAGTCGAGTCGACTCGAGTTTAGGCGAGTCGCCGACCTTCTCATCGTCGTCGTCGTCGTCGTCGTCGCACTTAATCGCTTTGAATTGCAAAAGCAAATAATGTGCAAAAAAGCATAAGGATAAAGGATAAAAGGATAAACCATAGCGTCGCCAGCAGCAGCCTCATGTGTGTGTGTCTGTGTGTGTGTATGTTTTCGCCCTGGCGGTTCCTTGGTGCCTTATGGTATCTTGTCGGCTCGCCACGACTTCCACACCCACCCGATCGTCCCCCAGCTGCCAGCCGCCTGCCCCACTTCCCTTTACCATCTCTCTCTGGCGGCCAATGCAGAATGACGCCATTATTTTGACAAATTTTTTGGCAATGTTTTTGTTGTTGTTGTTGTTTTTGCTGCTTGGCTTTTAGCTCGACTGCTGTCAGCTTTTGTTGGTTTTTAAATTGCATGCAATAATTCAATTTTATATTTCCGCAAAAAAAAAACAGCGCAAATCTTTATCATTTTTATTGGCGCAAGATTTTTCTTTAACAACTTTTTATTTGATGGGCCGAGGGTGCAGCGGCAAGTCCTATGCATATATATATATATATATTTATATATGCATATATATCACTTTTATTTTTTTGGCACTGCTCAACATGACTGGCTTTTTAAATAAAGTGCAATATGTCATAAATTGAACAGCATTCGAGAAGTCAGTAAAACCAGTGGGAAGTTAAATAAAAAAATATTAAGTTGAAATGCGAATCGGTTTGTGGTCCAAATGAATGTCAGAATGCAAATTAATTATCTGATTATTCCCCTTCTAGGCTCAAAATGTTGTAAACTGATTTAACATTGCATTAAAAACTATTTAAAAATATTAAAAACAGATATAATAATATTTGCTTACAGCTTTCCTTTCTTTTGTCGAAATAAATTTCAAATTGTATAAAATTAGCTATCCCAATGGACTTACACTCAAATGGATGCTCAAAATCCTTTATTACAGCTATAATCAGCTTTTTAATTTCCACACCTAGCCTGGCTGGCCACCCTTTTGTTTTATATATTTTGGGCAGCATATGCTGTTGGTAAATTTATGCAAATTACTTAATAAAATGTTGACAACAACAAACTAAATACAATTTCAATAGACCAATATACAAATTTCCCTTAACACTTGCATCGGCCTGCCTCCCGGTCTGACCAGTTTGGTCATCATTTGCGAAGGGGCGTTTTTTTTTTTTGGTGGCCATTTATGGTCTTTTAAGGGCTGAAAACCCCTGTGCCGAGCACCACCCCTTTGACGCGTGTTGCAGCCCCCGTTGCGTTGGTGGTTAAATCACTTGCATGACACAGTTTTGAGCACAAAACGAAATGATGAACCTGTCCTCAGGGGTTGAGGGGGTTGGCTACGCTCGCATTACAATTTGGGTTATTTTTTATTTTATTTTATTTTTTTTTTGTTGGGTGACAGTGGCACATAAATTTCGCATTAACCTGACACGTGAGAAGTCCAGGGCATAAATAAGAAGGCTGGCTACTCTCGTTGCAACCCTCGCCAAGCATTTGAGACGCTCACGTGCCGCACGGAGGCATCAAGTGCTTCAGCTCTCCTTCCCTGTGCTCTGGGTTCGCCTGCTGCTCTGGTTTCTGTTTGGCTTCTGTGCCGATTTCAGCCGAAAGATAAATAATAAAGCGCTTCGCAGACGCAGTCATATTTGCGGTTGCCTCCATCCAACCCCCCTCACCTTGCCTGCCCCTTTGTGGCTGACTGGCTGCCTGACTTCTTCGCATTTTCGCAATAAAATCGTAATAAAACACATTGGTCACGTAATTTCGTTTGTCTGTGGGATTTTATTGCCATTTTTTCGTGCAATTTTAAATTGTTATAAATGTGACGCGGCACACACAGAAGCCGCGCCGTGTGTTTATGCTTAGCTCCATTTCACTCCTGCTCCTGTGCCCCAAACCATTTTGCGTTTCTGGTTTTTGGTTTTACGTACTTAAATATTTATGATGTGGAAAATATGTAGAAAACTGCAGTCGGGCAAAATCGATGATTGTTCTTGACAGTGGGGGAGAGACTGGATCTGCAAAAATGTCCTCTAGCATTTATCATTAGATTTTACTCCACCTCCCGCTTGTGGCAAATGAACAGACGCACACGCCCCACAATTTGCCCAGACAGAGAGACTCGCAGGACACCCGAATGGGCAAAGGCAAAACTTTCACTGCCAACACCGCATGGACGACAATTAAGCAACAAAACTTTGATAAATTGCTTCCTTGCTGGCATTTTATGAGTCCTGGGTGCTTCGCATCATCCCCAACCACCGGCTCAGCCACCACTTTTAGCCACGAAGCAATTCGAGAGCTGAGAGCTTCTTTACACTAATTAAGGGGCTCATGGTTTCCTGCAAATATTTGTTATCTGCTTTGTGGCGCTACCAACAGCCAACAGTCAACAGCAACCAGCAGGCCAAAATCCAATAGCAAACAAGCAACAGCAGCAGAAGCGGCAGGGGGAACTGGGAACTGGGGAACAGGAGAAATATCAACAACAATGAGGCGGCCATGTGGCGCCACAGAACGATGTTTGCCTCATTGGGCAAGTTCGTTATAAAGTGCAAATTGTTGGAATAGTTTTCATTTGTTAGCCCCAAACTTATTAAACTGGATGCCCTTGTTTGGCTCAATACATTTCTGAAATACATAAATATTAGTTGAGTTCTCTCAAAAATAAAAATAACATTTTTGCTTTGTTCTCAAAGTAAGAATGTTAAAATTTACTCAATAATAAAAATGTAAGTTAAGAAGAATTTAATACATTTTATTTGGAGCTACAATAATAACAAAAAAAAAATCTTGGGGTTTTGGGACTGTGCCACAGGGTATCTGAGAGTTTTGTTTTATAGAAATTGATGATTTTTCAGTTTTTCAAGTTTTTAAGACTGCCCTTCACTATTCCCCAAAAAGCGTTTCAGAGCAATCCATCATTTATAATAAATAGCTGGTATAGTTGGCCATATTGTCTATATTGATTAAATGCACTTCTGGGAAAATAAATTGCTGGCTCTGTTCAGAAGGGGGGTGGGTAGGGAGGTAGGAGGTAGGAGGTAGGAGGCCATTGTTATGGTTATGGATAAAACGCAATCTTCAGCAAATTATAGCAATTTTTATGCTTATAGAAAAGCACATTGCATTCAAGTCGCAATTTGCTCCACTCGCTAACCCTAAAGGGTAAAGACGCAATTACTTTTATTATTCAACCGGACTTGAGAGTCCAGCAAAGCTACAGCTTCAGCTTCACCTTCACATTCACCCCGAAGCCAGCAGCAGCAGCAAGAGCAGCAGTTGGGTGGGGGGAGAGGGCAGTCGCAGGTCAATTCCTTTGAGCCCCGACTGATTGATGACTGTCTAGGCAATTTTATATACGGGTATATATATCGTGGCGTTTTTCGTAAAGTATAGTCTGATATTATTATTATAATTCAAAATGTATTATTACAAGTAAATGGCAGAGTGGAATTTTTTCAACAACTTTTTCCGTGGGCGTTGCGATTGTAGACTGAATATACTTTATGCATTTAATACATTGGTTTGGCCTCATCTACTGCTGCCCCTGCTGCTGCCCCTGCTGCTGCTCCTTGTTGCCTTTTTGCCTCTTCGAGTTGGCCATAAATCGCAACGAGTCAACGACTGCAGCAAAAACTGTCCACAGTTCTTAACTCATTTTGGCTGAACGAGCGATGAACGCACAACGCGCGACGTTTATTGGTTCCGTCTGGCCATTTATTTCACTCCTATGATCCGTTGGCGGAAGCCATTAAAGCCACCACCAACATACGACAACAACTACAACAACGACGATGACGACGACGACGACGACGACGACGACAACTCGGTTGTAGCACAGTAGGCGACCATCACTCGGAACCGGCTGCTGCTGCTGCTGCTACAGTTGCTTTTTACCTGAGCTCAGTCGGGTTTTTAAGATAACCAAAAACCGGTTTGCTGCTGCCGCTGCCATGGCAACCATAAACATGGCAAAGTGTAAGTGCAGCAACAACAACAGTAGATGCAACACAGCAATGGGCACCGACTGAGCAATACATCAGCGCCAGCTCATCCAGTTTTGTGCCAGAATCTGCAGAAGCCGAAGCCAAAGCCGAAGCAGAAGGAGCCGCTGCCCATTTGGCGACCCATTAGACAATCGCGCACATTTCATCGGAGCCAACCACTTTGCGCTGCACGTGGCTGCGTTTGCCTCTGCTCACGTATTAAGCACCACCTCCGCCACCCGTCCCCCCCCCCCCTCTACTATCTGTTGCAGGTTAATCATATGCGCAAGTGCCAAAAGCCGACTGATGAACGAGCCGTAGAGGAATGGAACCGGTGTCTTTGCCAGCACACTTCGTGTGTGGTCCGGCATTTCTATGCGTTGAGTGGTGCAGCCCATTCAGCCAGTGGATTGCTTGCTCCGCTCTGGCCAAGCACAGTCATTAGTTTAATTGCGCTGTTTATGAAGCGTTTTCATTGACTGGTGGCTGTTGGCTCTTGGCTCTGTTGGCTCTTGTCTGTTGGTCAACAACAAGTGTCTGCAGCTGCCTGGTTGGTCTGTTGGCCTCCACCACTTGCTGATTATCATTTAACAATTTTGCTTTTGTAGTTGTTGTTGTTGTTTTTTTTTATGTTTTTATGTTGTTTGCGTTTTGCATGCGTCGCGCTCATTTGACCATGTTGTGTGTTGTTAGTTTTAAATTAAATTAAATTTAACGTCAGAGCTAATAGAAAACTTCATTTATACCGCATGATACATGTAATCTGTGGCAGTTTGTGTAATGTTCATGGGCGTTGAATAGTGCTAAAAAAATACACTCACATTTAACATGAGATAAGAAAAAACAACAGCTATATTTAAGCAAAGTTTGCATTTTCTGCTCTGAGAACATTTTTTGAAAATTACTCAAAGCGGATAATCAGAATATATAATTAAATGCCAGCAGCTTTCTAAGTGGTTTTAAATATATAATAAAACTAACTTCTTTTTAAATATTTTTTTAAAGTTTTTTTTTTTGTACAATTTATGTATGGTTTTTCTTGTCTTTTGTGTCACATGCAGCTAATTGTTGGCCAGGCTTTTAACATATTACTCTTCACTTTAAACGCGACTTAATCTTAATGGAAATCAGCAGCAAATTGCTAGCAATGTTAACAATCAATTTTTATGCTCGAACTGGCCATCAAGTACATTTATGTACTGGCCAAGTTCTGGTTTTTATAGCGACACAAACAACCACAAGTTGCGTTTAAATGTTGTTGTTAGAAATGGGAAAGGGGAAAGAGGTGTATGTAAAAGGCAAACAAAACATTTAGAAGCAAATAATTTCGAAACGTACTTAAAATCAATTTACTTAATAACTCGGCAATTTGAGAGCGCGCTGAGGCCGTTCATTTAATGCGGCTACTTTTGAATATGCCGGCGCAATCACACCCCAAATAACAACAACACACCGTACGTGTGTGTGTGTGTGTGTGTGTATGTGTGTGTACATTGAGTTTATGAATAAGCTAAACATGTTGCATGCCAAGAGTCGAGCCTCTTCCCAACGTCTCGGCCAGCTCAATTCATTTTGGCATGCGAATAATAATTTGCAGCCAAAGCAGAACAATGGCCGCAACAACAACAACAACAACAATGTTTGTAAAAAAAAAAGAGGAAAAAAAATAAACACAACAACCACTGAAAGCGCTTAATAATAGTTGTTCCAACACATACGAGAGCACTAACCAAAGCAGGCCTAGCCGGCGGGTAATCGTTTTACTCACCCGGCGAACGTTCAACGAGCAATTTAAACAACAACAGCATTAACAATAACAACAACAACAACAACAACAGCAGCAGCAGCAGCAGATATAACAGCTACAATGGCAACAGCAACTGGCCAAAACAAAACAAATCAACGGCAACAACCGCATTCACAGAGCAACCTGCTGACCAGTCCGAGTCGCTTCCCAACTCTTAACTCTGGAACGTGTCCCTGGCCGTGGGGCTGTTATCCCAGCCCAGTTCCCTCTCCTTCCTAGTCAGCAGTTTGTTGCATGCAACGAGAGGGGGGGCTAAATTGTTTGAGTGCAATCAAGTTGAGGCTGGCTGGCTTTCGTCGCCGAGGCATAATTCGTTGCTGAAATTTGCAACAACAAAATTTATAATAAATAGCATTTAATCAAGCGAGATCGGGATTAGCAAGCGACTCCGCTCGGAGTTTATAAATTGAATTAAATATGCACTTCAATTACTTGCAATTGCATTCTGCAACTCTTAATGTCTTTTTGGCCCAGCGTTCTCCTTATTTATGCGTGTAATCTGCAAATTTATTTGCACGCTCCTCTCTTGCGTGCTCATCTTAGCACATACTCAACGCGGCCATGAGTTATATCTGCAATTTTGCAGAGCTCTGCCTCTGCCTTTGCCCCATCTGCTCCAACTGCCCCCCTCACGACGCCATTTTGCAGCACATCTGCATATGCATCGCATCTTGGCCTGCCCGCTGTGCAGGATGCGAGATCTCCCAAAGCCCCCTTTTGGCCTTCAGCAGCAATTGAAGCGCACAATTGTTCAACCAAAAAGCTGCCATTTAAGGGGCAAGTGAAAAGCTGCTGGCTTTAATATGTACCTCAATTTTAGATCTATTCCATTCATATATTTAGCTCGATTTGTTATAGCTTTAGATAGGCGAGATAATCAGACATATTTTGAAAAGCTGACTCGCTTTAATCCCAGATTATTTGTTTATTTCACAAACTGCGACTTTTTGGCCACAAATCAAACAAACTAACTTAACTAATTGTCTAATTGCAAAAGGAACTTAAATATAAACTAAACTGAAGCTGGTTCGGATTCTGTGCATGGCCTGCAAATTATATTACCAACTTATTTGTCATTTCATTTTGCAACTAGCCAGAATTTGTTGTTGCTCTGACTGTGTGTGTGTGTGTGAGTGTGTGTGTAAAAGATAGTGAATGGGTTGGCAGTTAGTTTTTGCTGGCCAAGCAGAGCCAAGCAGCTTTTGGGCAGAGTTTGTTTTGTGGCTATTTTATTATACATATATTGTATAATACACAAACACCAGCATAAATATCAAATACACATACATATATATATATATATATATGTATATATAAATATATATATATTTTAGTGTCATTGTTTTTGTTGTTGTTGGCTGGCTGCAAAATTTGTGTGCCGAGAGATAAAAGTGCCAGAGCAACTTGTCATAATAAATTGCGAAGCGAGCGCTGCGTGGCCTTTTTTGCCTTTTATTTATGCGCTTTTCATAAAACACAATAGCTTTTGTTTAATAACAGTGAAATTTATTTTAACAACAACAACAATTATTTTTCGCCTTAATGAAGCGCCAGCAGACAAATTTCCATGCACTTTGATTTTTTTTGTTTAATTTTTTAATCCGATATTTTGTGTTTTTTTGTTGTATTATTCATCATTAATTTAATTTGCATAAATTTATTTTCATTTTAATAATCTGTTAACAATGCAATTCAGATTGCATTTTGAATGTTGCTGGTGGATGGCATGTGGAGTATGATCAAAGCCAAATCGAAATCTATGGAATACCAAGTCCAATAATGTTTATCAGTGCCAGCACATTCAGGCACACACACACACACACACACACACATATATATATATATACGGCAAATAAAGTGCAACAGTGTTTAGAGCCTACATTGGCAGTCAATGGACTCGGCTAGTTGCAAAAGCAGGGAGGCTTGAAAACAATGTGCAGCATTCAAATGATTAAAACAGCTCCAAAATGCTGCAGCCACAGGCCAAGCACACAGCTTAACTCATACACACACACAGACACAGTCGTGTGTAAGTAACAACAGGAACAACAACAACAACAAGAACATCAACAACTGACCAACAACTGTGTGCAGCACGTTAATCTTTGAAAATCCGAGTGCTGTATGCGGTATTATGCGAAAATTTATCTGATTTAACACCTAATATACAATAACTTAATATGCAGTGTGTTCCAAACGCTTGCACGAGCCTGCAGTCATCCAACAGTTGCCCAGTACCAGTTACAGCCCTCCCCCCCCCCCCCCAACCCAAGACCCCCTCCATAACGCTTGATCAAGGGGCAGGCAGGCAGGCCAGTGCTAGGGACGCACAGTGGTACAAAATGTACTAGGCTAACAACCAAGTAAACAAGCTTATTTTTGAGTATATATTTCTTAAATATTTATTTATATTTTATTCTTTATTTACTTTCAAGTTAAGCATACTAAATAACAATTTTTTATTCTGCTTAAAATAAATGTTTGTCACAAATGTTTTGCATGTTCTGAAAATTAACAGACTTGATTCATAAATTTTGCTATTTGGTAAATATTTTTGCACAATTTTAGCTGGTGAAAACCATTGAAAATCAATTTAATATTAATTTTGAGACTACATTTTTTTAGGGTCATCAATGAGCATTTGCAATACATTAAATCTTTGCCTTTGCTTATTTTATTCCGGTAAACTCAACCTGTGCCCCACAGTAAAGTGGCAACAACAACAACAACAACAGCAGCAGCAGCATCGAACTGCAATGCTTAGCTTACAATGTGCGCCCAAAAACTCCCAACATTCGCATCTATTGCTCTCTCCTTCTGTGGCACACATATTCACACACATTTAGGCACTTTTACAATGTCCGTGTTCGAGTCTATGTGAGGCAGGAGGCAGGCGGCAGGCGGCAGGCGGCAGGAGTCGCTCCTCGACTCTGTTCGAATGCTGCGCCTGGTATGCGGCGTTTGGAAAATGTGAATATGAACTGCATAAATCTTCCAGAGGCAACGGCGGCAGTCTTTGCCAGTGCGCCAACCCCAACCCCCTCCCCCTCCCGTTGGCTTTACGGCTTTTCGGCTTCGGACTCGCAGTGTGGCTACAGAGAGAGAAAAAAAAAGGAACAGAAAAGAAGAAATAGCAGTCGTAGTCCGTCCAGTGTAGATATATGGTCATAGGTACTCGTAGTTGGAGCGCAAATGCGAATAGAATGTGGCGGCATCAAAGTTCAGTTCACTTATTCACCCGGCGTTGATGGCCATACCCAGGCCAGGAGTTGGGGAGTACTCCATGCTGGGTAGAGGGGCAGATGCCCCGCCGCTTACTTTACTGCAGGTTTATGCGTCAATGGGGCGATGGTGCAATGATATCGGTGGGTCGGGATTTCATTTTGTTTGGCCTGCTGCTCTGCAAGTGTTTTTTTTTCCACAGGGCCTAACACTCGTAACTCTGATATTATTATGCATTCATATCGCCATTTTAATCACACACACGCCACTGTTTATATGTCCAGCGATTTGGGGATTATGGGAATTGCCATCGACTACAAAAAGCAACTGTGAACAAAGTCAGCAGAAAAGCAGCTAAAAACTGATGCTCGTTAAATATGATCCTTAAGTTGGATGACGTCCATTGAATGGGATAACAATACATTAATTTTAGATAGAGTGTGTAATCTTGGTATTAGCTAAAGTTGTAAATTTTTAAAGCACAATCTTATTTTATACTTATCAGAAGTAATTCTGTATCTGAATTATAATCTACACAACTAAGTAAGATTTAAAACATACTCCATGTAAAACTCAGAATGTATCCCATTGTATGGCAACTTGGACAATTTGTTGAATCAGATTGCGATTTTGTTACATTGCAGATGGGACTCGAAATTGTTTGACTTGTATCTATTTCTCCACAGCAAAATTCGAGTAAAAATGTCGCTAAATCTATATAATTTGTAGCACAACAAATTCCAACTGTGAGCTGCCGCAGTGTGTGTGTGTGTGTGTGTAGAAGGCAACACTTTGAGGCCCCCCAATGATTTATTATCCAATTTTACTGCCATGTTTTCTTAATTTCGCATTCGACATTTCCCCTGCACTGGCGCAGCAGAGGCGCCTCCTTTGCCGTGGCAGCCATGCGTACCAAGATACAACTAGTACACACACACACACACATACACACAACACCCCGACCAACCCCTAGGCAAAGGAAAAGCGTGTACCGTTAGCTGGCGGGTAGTAACTCAACGAAATAAAATAAAACACGCACCAAAGCACATTCATCCCTCGAGAAATATCGCTTATTTGGTCGGTAATAATTCTTCTTGTGCTCTGCCAGGCTATGCCAACCCCAACTCCCAACACCCACTCACCCGCCCACCCTCTCTCTCTGTCTCTGTCTCTCCAGCGTGGCACGTCTTGACAAAACAAGAAGCAGGCGGGCGCTAAAACAAAAGCAGCAACAATGCAGCATCTTCTGCCGCACATCCTTCGAGCGGCATGCCACGTGCGTGAGCGGGCGAAGGCGTGTGGTGCTTGTAGAGCTCATGAATGCCGCAAGGAGAAAGTTTTGTGCCCAGCAAAAAAAAAAAAAAACGCAACTCAAGGTCCAAAAAACCAAGACGTTGGCCAAAAGGTGATGCTGGCTGCAAATAGGAGCGGGCCAGGCTCGCACTCATTTTTCGCTCGTAGACACTTTTTACGAAATATTTCATCGAAATGTGTCCCTGGTGTAACATTTAATATTAAAGGTGGGCGGGGGCGGGGCCGGGGCAGCCACCGAGCGGGTGTTTGCGGGGGGCGGCGCTTGTGGGCAGCGACTACTTATAAATTAGCTTTACTTTTAAGACATTTTGTTGCGAATAAAGCAGCGCCCGGAGAAAGTTTACAAAATGAACCAACAAGAGCGAAGCGCGCGACAAGTGCACAGCAATAGAAAATAAAAGAAAAGAAAAGCAATAGAAAATAAAAGAAAAGCAAAGAAAAGCAAAGAATGGAAAGCAAACACTGGGAAAATGAAAGAAAAGACCGCCCAATGAAGCGTCGCCGTAGCGCTAAAAACTTGAACCAATAAATCACAAGTTAATTACAGGCGGCGTATTAACTCAGTGAGCGCTGCATTGAGAGGGCACACCGCCCCACCCGCCCATGCCACATGGCCCGCCCTGGCAAAGACAAACAAGCTACAAATTTCATAATTATATTTTATGCGATTTATTATTTGTGACTCGCTGTCATGTCTGTTTGCCCAGAGATAATGCCCAGGCTGTCTCTTTTGAGCCACTTATCTTATATGAGTACAAGTACACAGCTCTCTCCCCTCCCCTACTCTTCTCTTTTCTTCTCTTTCTCCATTGGCCATTGGCATCTTTGGTTGCTTGCACTTTACCCCATTGTCGTCATGTGTTGGACCAATTTAATTGCCGAACTTTTTCAGTGGTTGACAAGAGGGGGGATTCAACGGGGCGGCCAGGGGCTTGGTAAGAAATGCGGGCACTTTTAATATGACATTAGCCCTGCCCTGCCCTGCCCTGCCCTGCTCGCCCAACTGAACAACCATCGTTGTCTCGATTTATGTCTGGCACAATTTAATTGCGTGCCTCGATAAGAAGAAATCATATTAATTATGATTATTAATTTTATTGGTTTCATCTGCTACTGTTATTCCTGTTATTGTTAGTGCTGCCAGCTGAAGATGACACGATTTTTATTAATAACAGTGAGAGCAACATAAGGCTTTGATAGCATTCAGTTAATTGTGTATTAATAGTATCTACACAATATTATTTGAATATTCATTACTTTATAAAGAGCATGGAATTTTAGATATCTAAATTTATCTTTACCAACACAGATTAAATATCCATTTATATAATCACCATACTTTATTCATATCATTTGTAATCCCCTAAAGAAATTTATTTACTGCTTCATTGCATAATCCCCGAAATTTTAAAAAAATATTTCTCTTGTGGCTCTTGATAATTATTAAAAATTGTCATTATTTTTGTTTATGTAAATAATCTCTTGATCCACTCGGAATTTAGGTCCGATAAAGTTTAGCATTTTTAACGACTCCACTCGTATTCTGGTAGTCTTTAAGGCATTCGCAGCTGCTCGAGAATGGAACCCTTAGTAATTTGCACTTTATAAATGGTATGCGAGGAATAGAAAAGTTTACATTGCCCTCTGAAGATTGCGTGTGGCATTTGTTGCATGTTTGTTCTTGTTGTTGTTTTTTTTTTTATTTTTATAAAAGTTTTTGTTTTTTGCCAAGTAATTTACATATTTCGAAGCATGGACTGGCCTGGCCATTCGTCTAAGCGCCCCCGCCATTTATTCATTAATTCCAAGTCGTCCGACATAAATTAGTTAACTTGGACTCGGCATAGGAATCGGACTGAGTCTCAGACTCCTCAGACTCGGTTTTGGTCTCAGTCTTGGCTGTGAAGAATTTTAATGTAGCGGCGCATGAGGGGCCCCCGCTCAATATTCCCTCAAGAGGGGAGCAACAGAGAGATAGACAGAGAGAGAGATAGAGAGGGGCAGCACAGTTGTACAGTTTTGGGAGTCCAACGGTACCAAAATATAAAAAAAACTAGGGTGGGAGGCAGAGGCAGAGGCAGAGAGACAACTAACATAAGCTGCGGTTTCTTTTGCCAGCAAGTGAAGTGCATGTTGAAAACGAGGCAACAATCGAAACCGCTGGCTGGGCAGGCGGTGTTGCCAACTCAAGTAGAAAAATACTCGTACAATGCAATAATACAACAGCAACAACAACAAAAAGAAGAAGAAGAAGAAAAAACTTGAAAATAAACATTGTAAAATGGAAAGACGTGGAAGGCGTGAGCATGAAAAGCGAGCGAGTGCCGATCCGTTGGTTGGTTGCCTGCTTGGTTTGGTTTGGTTGGGTTGTCTGGGTCGCTTGGGTTGGTTGGGCCACCTTTTTTGCGTTGTTCTCGTTGTTGTTGCAAAGTTTTCCTCGACTTTTTGTTTTGTTCGCAACAATCTTGAACATTTTTTGGCGCTGTCTTTTTATGCTGCACAAAAAGAGAGAATGTGGGCCGCAGGCGGAAACACCCAATACAAGTCACATCTGGATTTATGTCATGCCTTTAATTGGCTGCTGTGCCGATGCCGATGCCAATGCCGACTCCTGCACCAAACTCAACTATAGCGCTGACTCCCACTTGCAAGCACCCAGACCCAGACCCCATATTCAAAAAACCCAGCCCAGCACAGGCCAACAGTTTGGCCCGCCATCCATTAGCAGCAAAATCGAGTTTGGGGGCGGCCAACAAAAAAAAAAGAGTAACAGAATTAAAAAAAAAACAACACAAGTGCCAGCCCGGGTCTCCGTCCGCTCCGTGCGAGGCATCTGCCCGCCTTTGCCAGCAATTAAAAGCGAATTTTTCTGGCCGCCATCTTCGGGAGTTTCGAGCGCAATTAAAAACGAATTTCGCGCGGCTTCATTAGGCGATGTGCGGCCAAATCCCAGTTTAAATATTCATGTGCCTAGCGCAGGATTACTACCATATCTGTGTAGTGTAGTAAAATAAATAAATTGACTGAATCTAATGCTCGATTCAAATGATATACCACATAAGTAACGGAATATCGTAGTGCCAGCTGTCGCCGGCTGTTGTGCGATTTCAAATTAAATTCAATAAATTTTTTGCAAATGCAAAAAATAAAAAAAAAATATGAAAATAAATAAACTCGGCGAAATATCAACATTTGCAAGGGTTGTCTCGGGTGGAGTGGGGAGGGGAAGTGGGGAGAGAGGAGTGGGTTGCGGGCGGCAGTTCTGAGTTCCACTTGAGAGTCGCCCAGTCTGTGGCCCCTTGGAATTTATGCGCTCCAGCGACAACATATGGTCACGTAAATTCATGCGACAATATACGATATGATGTCACACGAACACACACACACACAAACACGCACACACAAAAAGAGACACACACATGTGTGTGTGTGTGTGTGCTTTATTTTTTATGCAAAACGTTGTAGGGATTTTTTAATATGTGTGAAAAGAGTCTTGACTGAACAGAACACTATGCTCTGGCAACTGTCTCAACTCTCGAGCCGCCTCAGACTGTGGCACTGACTTTGATTTATGAGTGACAGCCGCCATTCGCTTTAGTTAATAAGCGTGGCAGGCGTTGAACAATAATTTCTAGAAACTTTCAATGGTTTAGGTGCAGATGACAGGCACGGGTTGGGCCTCCATTTCGGATAACTTATCGAAAAGAAAATGAGGCAAATGCCTACAGTGAAAGGGAAACAACTTGAATGAATATAAATTTATATTAGCTTCAAGTTATTTGATTTTAAATAGTTTTTATAACAGACTCAACATATTATTTTACATACCAAGTTGTAGTCTTTAAGGCCTTATTGATCAATATACGGTTTGTTATGTTTTTTGCCAATAGTTTGTCCACTGGGGTTGTTTCATAGTTTGCCAGCTTTTGTTTTTTCTTTTCTTTTTGTTTTTTGATGCAGTTGCCAGACTTTTGGCTTCCCCTGGCTGACCCCTTTCCGGGACGGCTATTGGCTGTAACTTATGGCTGGCCCAGCAGCGTTTGGCAGAGTGTGAAATTGGCAAGCAGCAAAATAAAGAAACTTTTGCCTTGTGGCCAACTAACCAGATAGACAAGCTGAGAGATGATATTCAGGACGGAAGATGGTGCCGGCTGAAGAGCAAAGGGGTAGGCGAGCAGTCAGTTCATAATTCCGAGCAAGATTTCATAAAATATTAGTTAAACAAAACATAAACCAAAACGTTGCAGACGTTTTTGCATACGAGCTTCAGCTAAATCACCTAAAAGCATGCAACATAATTCAGCTGGCAACACTGGCAGCTTCTTGCTTCTTGCCACACACACACAGGAGCAGAGGCAAAGACGCAGACTGCTGGCGACAGAGCAGCCCAAGAAGCGACGAAGCTTAACGTTTCCGTTTCCTGTATGCTCAAGCAGCATACAAAACTCGCCCACACCACAGCCGCCCAATTTTAATGGCACTGCCACTAGTGGGGCACAGGAGGTGGACAGAGTTGGGACCGAGGACTCTTGTCTTCTTGGAGTACGTTTTGTTTTGCATGTGCATGAGCTAAGTGAATCTCGAGACTGAGTCTGAGAGACTGAGACTGGTACTGCCTCTGGGATAGGGACAAGAAGCAGGACAACAAGGTTGACATTAGCGCGCTCAGCGCACAACGAAACCCAATTAGAAACGAGAAATACGACACCAAAGTGAGGCGACGAAACAACATGAAAATGGAGTCAAGCAACACCTCCTCCTACTCCTTTCCAGCAAGTGTGGCAGCCCATGGTTGCTGCCAGCAGTCGGTGTGCAGAGGCCAACAATGAAGCGTGTAATTACAAGCGTAAACGGCGGCCCAAAGACGCAACAGTGGGTGGTGGTTTGGGTGGCCGGGAGTCCGGCTGAATGGGTTGGCTTCTTGCCACTTGCTACTTACAACGTATCAGGCGAAAAATATCACATATTCGAGCGAGCGCGAAAAAGACGACAACCATTTTTTGAAAAGGGTTGCCACTGAGTTATGGCGCCGGGTGGAAAGTGTCGCCGGGTGGGATGTGTGTGGTGGTGTTGGGGATTGAAGGTGGTGCACACGAGTGAACGCGTCGCGGCGCATAATTACTTTACAAGTTCATTATAAAGCATCATAAATCTATAAAGGAGCAAACGAGTGGAGAGAGTAAGAGAGAGAGAGAGAGAGAGAGAGAGAGAGAGAGAGAGAGAGAGGGAGATAGAGCAGGTCGCATGGTGTTCGCTTTCGAATACAATTTTGAACTTTGGCACTTTCTTTTGGGCCATTGTCGCAACGGTAAATTGCGAGCACTTCTGAGGGATGGGCGAAAAAAGAGCAACAACAATAGAAAATAATTCACTTGCGAAAATGTTATTGATTACGAAACACACAAAATACGATGACAAAAAAAGTGCGAAGCCAGCAACAACTGCGTCACTGCAAGTGCACTGTGCACTGTGCTGCACAGTGGCTAAAAAGCAACAATTATTGAAATAAAAATATGTGAAAAGAAATAATTGTTTAGTGAAGTTTGCCATAGAGAATGATAAATGATAAATATTAAAAATTAGATTGACAAATTTGCAAACATGATGCAAACTAAAATGAATTATTGCATTAAATTCATGTTTGATCTTTTTTCAAATATGATGCAAACTAAAATAAATAATTGCATTAAATTTATGTTTGACATTTTTGAAATTTGTGCCACTGCATTGCTTGTTTGCCCTGTGGATGGCGCTGTATTTGTTGATTTTGCGCAAAAGCAATTTGAGCATTAATCTTCGAAACGACAAACTCGCCTGCACACATGCACACACACACTAACACACACACACACTCAGGAGTCAATGTGTGCTGCAACCATCGAAAATGGACGAGGCAGGAATAGGAATAGGAATTGGAATTGGCATAGGAATGGGTCCGGGAGCAGCAATAGGAATATGAACGAAGCAGCCTTTGGCTGACTTGGAAATTAACTGCTAGTTTCACACGTTCTAGCAGCCAGAAAATGCCAGAGCAGAGGGAAAAAAGTCGCGCAAGCCAGAAACAAAAAAAAAAAAACAAAAAGAAATAGAGAAAACTCCAAGAGAAATGTTGCACTAAACTTTCACTTTTGCCCAGAGCAACAGCAGAAACAATGGAAATAAAAGCAAACAAGCAAAAAAAAAAAGGGAAGATATGTTTGGCTATTGCCAGGGAGCAGCTGCTCTGAGCCCGAAACCAAGCCCTCTCTCTCACTCTCTGCACTCACTCTCTCTCACTCAATCTCCATCTCTTTCTCAGTCTAGTTCTCAGTGGTTCTCTCCCACACAGAGTTGGACCATAAGTTTGTCGTTTAGTTTTTGGGGGCAAATAAAAATAAAACTTCAAGTGCCAATTATGTGTGAAATTCCGACACTTTTAGCTTGTTTACTTTTATGTGCTCTTAATGAAGTTGCAGTTGCCATTTTATGCACACCCCACCCACACACACACACACACACACACACTAGCATACTAAGCGTAATGTGAGTTGAGGTGTTGTCGTAGTTGCCATAGATTCTTTAGCTAATTAATCGAGTACTTATTAGAAACTTGACGCGAAAATAAGTCTTTGGGCCAATCTGGCATCTGATTAGCCCCAAATGTGGCCATATCGAAAGGCGCCGCTGTGCAAATGGCCGCCACAGCTGGCAACACCATTGAAAAAGCAATTAAAAACGCATTCGATGCGATTCCCCGCAACGATAAGAAACAGGGCAAAAATAAAAAAAACAAGAAAAAAACTGCGCCAACAGCAGCAGCCAGTTAAACGAGTGGGCGTGTCAAATCAGTGGGGCGCTCTCAAATGCAATTAAAAGATACAGAGACTGTCGAGTGTATCTCAAAGATTGCCTGCTTGCTCTCCCTCCCCCCTCTGAGAGCGTGCTCGCTCAGTCCATAAATAATCGCAGATGCCGCTTATCAGTGCGAGCCGCCATTTTGTTGCGCAGTGTAATTTATGTTTGACACTTGCGTTGATTTTTATTGGGCCAACACGATTTGAAGAGCCTGCGGAAATGTTGCACATTTCCGTTTCTAGTTGCTGCCACATAACTCCTCGCGATAGAAATCGAAAAAAGAAAATCAGCTGATGACGTCAGCCAACAGCGTAGAATATTTGTTATGTTTTAAGTTGTTGCCTAATGAAGTCTGAAATTGAAAATATATCGCTGACAAAACTTGCCACTGTCCACATCATTATCAACATCAACATCAACATCAACATCATCATCATCTTGAATCCCAGACTCCTTCCGCTTGCCGCCTCGCAGCTGCTGCTGCTGTTGCTGCTGCTGTTGTTGCTGATGCTGCCCCACGATATGAAACAGCTTGACATCGTGCCACTTATTTATTTATTTATAATGTCCGACATCGACTTTGGTCTTGGATTTGGCGTTTGCTTCTGCCTGCTGCTCGCTGTCTGCCTGGCTGAATAACTTCATTTGATAGTCGCGTCTTCTCTGAAAATGCTTTTGGTTGTGCTTCGCATTTGAACTGTTAAAACAGTTTCTCGCATCCGTCGATGTATCTCCCCCCCCCTCCCTCGTCACGTCCCTCCAGCTGTCGCCCTTGTCCGTGGAATCGAGCCAAAATAGAGTCGTTGATTATTTAAATGAAGGCACGACAGAAGAAGGCGTTCCACGCACTCACACATGCCCCCACAGTATCTCTCCGTCTATTTCTCTATATATGTCTTCATATGTATATCTTCTTTCAGTATCTGTATCTGTATCTGTATCGGTATCTTTGCCTATGGAAATATGGAAATGGCGTGTTGCGTGCTCAAATTGTGTTTTGTGTTTCGTATTTTGTTTCTATTTTGTATGTCTATTTCATGTATTTTGTTGGGGCGTTTACGGCCCTCATTAATTGAGCCATTAAGATAAGCCCGCAGCGCTTTTTGTTCGGCTTCGACGCTTCGACTCGAAACGTTTCAGCAGCTTTTCCCACTAGGTCAGTCGTCATCTGGAGCGTCAGTCAACCAATGATGGAATTATTATACAACCCAGCATAATAAAATCTATATATTCCAAAAAAAAAAAACAAAAAAAAAAAGGAATACAATTTGTGATATGTTCATTTTCTCACCAAATGTTCTTTTAATTGCCGTAACATGGCGGCCAATTCATATTTAATTCCACATAAAACATAAAAGTGAAGCCACCTTTAACTTAATTAAAAGTTTATTAAAATTGATGTTAGAACCATAACTATAACAACTATAAACAGATTGATTACATATAAACTTAATATATTCCATATTATATAATGTTTGACATATAAAACTTTTTATAAAGTTGTACAAAAAGTAGCTTTTGAAGATTCATATATTAACTCAGTTTTATCAAATGCCATTTCTATATTGAAAATTGCGTTTATTTATAATTGAAGTCTGTTTTTAGCTGGTTTCATTTCATGTTTAATAATCACAATATATTTAATTAAAATACCGTCGGGATTCGACTTTACGAGTTGAGTTGTTATAAAATTTTTAATATTCAAAAATGTATTTTTATTTTATTTATTTAGTCATTAGAAACATTAAGCTAAGCAGAAACTTAAAACAAATCCAGTTTTATATTAAATAAATATTTGATGTTATATCAAATTACATCAAAAACTCGAATATTTAACTCTTTCTGGTCCTCGCCACATGCACATAATGAATTCCATTAAATTGCAGTACCGTAAGAGTTTTAAGCCATAACTCAAAATTAAATGCAGGGCTGCACTGCTCCCTCTGCTCTGTGCCACTGATAACTGATCTGTGCTCAGTGATCACTCGTTGCGGTGGCCAGGTACTGGGGGCAAGTCTACCTGTTGCAACGGCAGCTCGGGCAATGAATTATTTTAATGACGAGCAAAATGTCCGTCTGACGTCGTCTGGCGTGTCCTGCGCATGCGTGAGCAGCAGTTGCCGCCATGCCACAGAAACCAGTTTAAGTTACAGTTGACCCCCCCCTCCTCCTTAGTGCTACTGCCTTCGGCTGGCGGCCATTGAGCGTTGCGCTTGCACCTTAAAATCAACCAAAAACTGCGTGCGAGTCACTTAAACTGCAGTTGCCCAAAAAACCAGAAAGGTGAACAAACACAAAAAAAAAAACAGAGCCTTCGTTAAGCTGATTTTACCGTCTCGGCAATTTCACCAGCAAAATGATGAAACATTGGAAGAGCTCACAGTAGGCTCCATCGATAAAGTGAATGCTGCGGCACAATTATGCTGAATTTTGGGATAATTTGGAAGGTTGTGCATGCCACGAATCGCGTTGCACTTGAATACGCGTAGATGTTCGCTTAATAATCTTTGGCACATCATTTTGCTCATGCGAATGGGAACACGCACGTGTTGGAGTCTGGGTATGGGAAACGCAGACGGAAGATTGGCAATCGGTGGCTTTCAAGTGCTGTTTTTGCAGCTGTGGCATAAATCGCAAAACTCAAACAAAGTCAATTACCAAAGTGTCACCAGACTCGCTCACCAACATCCTCCAGATACCGTACCGATTCCAGAGTGCTTCTTTTGTGTGTGCCTGCAATTAAAAGCTGATTGCCTGTTCCAACTAGGCTGTGAGTTTGAGAAAAATTGAAATTCCAACTGTTTCCCTGCACATCCGCAAGATGCAATTGTGTGTATTTTCATGTGTGTGTGTGTGTGTTTATGTGCAGCTGTGCACACCCAAAACGTGTAGCTCAAAATTTGACACACACACACACACGTGTAAAGTGCAGCAGACACTGTTACAGATACACACATTTATACATACAGATACAGATACATATGTATCTCAAAGATTGCGTTCGTGTTCGCAATTGCAACTCAATTGCGCATTTGGCACCGCAAGCATCAATATTCAGCATAGACACCAGAAACATAGGCATAGACCATAATCACGTCTGAGGAAACAGCGGTTGTGTGCTGCTCCCCCGCACCACACTCTGTCTATGTGTATATACGCATTGGGAATCGCAGTCCCTGCGGCCAATTTAATTGACAGATTTAGTGCACCTCGATTGGCAGTGCGGAAAATTAGTTTTCCGTCTCGCAATCAGCCTTCAATTTGACTTTCTGTGGCTTTGTGCGTCTGCCAGGCGCATTTAATTGTTTTATCGACACTCTCGACTAACGGCAGAAATATAGATAAATGTATATAGATATATATATACATATATATAGATTTGTCCCCTGCCCCCCCTGACGGCGTAAGGTGAAACACGCCCACAAGCGACACGCACGAAAATAGATTTAATTAAATTGCGAACAAAATGCGTGAGTTGTTCGACTAAGACAAATGGGAAGGGAAGGGAAGGGAAGGTAAGGGAAGCGGGTAGTGTGTTGCTATCATACAGTCAATTAATCGATTTCCTATTGATTTTGTATATGTGTGCTTTTTGGTCAAAAGGGTTTCTATCAAACCATTTCCGGTTGAGCGACTTCCGCACAGCTTGTGCGCTTGTCCTTGATTCCAGTCCTCGCAAAAAGGACACACATCTGAAAGGAGTCCATTCATGTGAAACAAGCAGCTTTCAATTTTACGAGTATTGTATTGAAATTGTGGTCAAATTAATATTTATATGCAGTCTGGCATAAGTTAAAGATTTTATTGGACACCTGAATTTTGCTTATCAAAATTTATCTATAAATTTCGTAATTAAATCTTAAAATATATTTCCAACGAAAAGGATAAGTGTTTTGAGACAGTTCTTAAGATTAATTCGATCGCTAACCAAGATGCTCGACTTGCTCGTACTTTCTCTGGCTCCTTCACCCTTTTTTCCAGCTAAACGCTCGAAATTCCAGCGAATTACAACCAAAATTGTTGTCTGATTATCAAAGTGCTTTCTGAGTTGGAGACGTGTTTTGCGATGGATTTTCTCATTTTTTTGGGCGCGTGCGTGACATTTTTATGTGCCGACAACCAAACAAAACAAAACATAAATTAGAGCGCGGGGCGGCGAGGCGGAGCTGGCTGAGGTAGACTTGTTTTTGGGGAGCAGAGCAGGGAATCTAAATTGCATAGTGGGAACTTTTGGGAGGAAATCGAATTAAATATAAGTAGTTGCCTGCCAGCCATTGTGTCTAACTGTAGAGTCGCCTAGCCAGACACACACATGCGCACTGCAGTATCTGTGAGTGCTTCTCTAAATGTATCTGTATCTGTATTTGTGTATCTGTATCTGTATCTGTGTGTATATAAATAGTTATAATAGAAGCATAGATCACACGATGCGCCGCATGCAACATGGAGTCAGCGTCACCTGGAGATTTATTGGCAACGCCCTGCCTTGGGGTGAGTCAATAAGAGAAACAGAGATAGAGAAAGAGAGAAAAAGAGAGGGAGGGAGGGAGATAAGACTACTGCGGTGTGGCAGTTGGCCAAAGACGTGGGTTTTTTTGTTTTGCCCTTGTTTCTGGTTTTTTTTTTGTTGTTGTTATTGTTCTTTTTTTTGTGGGGGGGCGGGGGGGGGCCTCCGGTTTGGTTCAAAGTTCGCTGCAAAGGCAAACACGTAAACTGTCAAAACTTTAAATCCCAAAGGAATTTAAGTTAAAAAATACAACACGTACTGTTCCGCCGGGCCGCAGCTGCTGCTACCCAGGAAGCAGCGCCGCTCTCCCCGCTTAAATAAAAACGAAAATCAGCCTTGAGCAGCGTAGACAGAATCTTGAAAATGTATCTCAAAGGGAGGCAGGCGGCACACAAAGATTAGATATATGAGTTTTCTGCAATAGATTCTAGTATTTCTCACATTTCCACTGCTCATTTCCACAAACAGCGTTCGTCTAAATAATTTAAAAAAATGTTCGCGCCTTGCCATAGAAAGTTTTATTGTCTAGTTGAAGCCTTTTCGTGCCTCGCCCCTTTCGCCCCTTTCGCCAGCCCCTCGGCCGCACATACCAGCATTTAAATTATGTACTTAGAAATACACAAAAATGCTCCGAAAGTCTACAAAAGAAAATGGCGCGACGCAGCAGGAGATGTGGCAGAAGCAGCAGCAGTAGCAGCGGTAGCAGAAGAAGAAGACTGAGGCAGCAAAATGAATTTCGCACTTTTTCGCCTAATAAATTTTAAACTTGGCCAGTGCTAAAAAAAATGTGAGCCCCGAAAAAAAAAATTATTCCGAAGCTGGGGGGAAAAAAATAGAAGCAAACTTTGGTAAAAAGTTTATTTTTGCATACATATCTATATATGTACATAAAGGACGGAAAGGGGGAAAAGGGGGGAGACAGAAAGCTGCGGCAGGCGCGTGACAAATTCCATTTAAAATTGTTGAGCTCAACTCACGTACCACGGCTGTGCTAGGAGGCAACTCAAGAGACGCCTTCTTGCCAGTTGTGCCTCCTAAATAAAATGAAACTTTTGCCAAGCTGTGATGTATTCGACGGGCACAGGACATGTGCCAGGATACGGGCTCAATGAGTGCGAGCGAGCTGGCGACAGCGAGTGTGGAAGAGGTAGACGAAATGTAAATGGCATGTGGGGGGTCGGAGGGAGGTAGGCTGTCAACTCAAGTTGAGGCGCAGAGATTTAAGTTAATCAGCAAACAGGTTTAGTGCTAAATAAATGTATTTATGCGTTACGGGTTTCCATTTTATTTGGAATTGTAAAGATTCTGGCAAACAATGTATTTGATTTTGCCATTTGATATTCGACATTATGATAAGTTGTCTATAACAACAATAAACCGTTAACAAATATTGAGCTAAGATTAAATTTGAACTGGCAAATTCCAAGTTACAAACTAAATTAATGATTAGCTCATTTTTTTTTACACCCAAATTACTAGTTAAATATTTAATAATTATAAAACTGGTTCTGTTAGATAATGAATTGCTTAAAAATGTACAAATGATTTATTATGATTATAAGTATTTATCAAACTGACGTTTTATCGTCTATAATGTGTCTGATAAATAAAAAGTCTGTAAATCTTGTCTTATCTCTTCTCTGCTAAATAATTTGATTACAATTTCTGTCATATTCGAATCCATTGCTATAAACAAAATAAATACTTAAATTTTGCTTATATTTTATACAGAAAATATTTTCTTTTTTTGCAAGACGAAACATTTTATTTTCATATCGCTTTTATGGTCTATAAAATGTACTCGCCATTTATTTAACGTGAGTCTGCTGGGCAAGTGTACATACATATATGTGTATATACATATATATGCAGACATATTAAGACATGCAGACATACAGATACACATACATAGAGCCATGCTGAAATACTCATATGCGAGTAAATGTGAAAGATAAATGCGTTTTCACTTTATGACTTTCGTGTCGGCATAAATTTGTTAATACCTTTAGGCCAAATTTATAACATAATAAATGCTCATAATATTTAACTTAACATTTTGCCAGGCCATGCCAGACCAGCCCAGGCCAGGACAGGGCGGCCCAGACTCAAACTGCGCCCCAATAAAATGCGAAAGTTACTTAACATTGTCCATTGGCAACAGAGGCAACCAAGCTACGAAGTGATAAAATCTCTCCAGCTCTCTTCGCAGCTCTTCTGATTGTGCATAATGCAGTCGAGAATATGAACATGTGCAAGTGTGCGAGTGTGTGTGTGTGTGTGTGCTCACATAAAATTGAGTTATTGCACTTGAGGCAAATTAAACTTCATAAATATTTAAAATCAGAGATTAACACGGCAGAAAAGCACAGCCCACAAAGAGAGAGCGAGAGAGAGAGAGAGGGGGAGAAAGAGACAAGCAGGCTTCTCAATTCTCAATTGTTGAAGTGAAGTCAGATTGAATGTGGTTGTTTTTGTTGTTTTTGTCGACTTTTGTGACTGGCCAATTAAAGTTGCATTACAATGGCATAACTGCAATTTAAGTGGCTCACGGACACAGCCTCACTGAAAGGCCTGCCAGTCAGCCAAATGCAACATGCAACGTGCAACGTGCAACTCAACTGACAGCAACTTTGAACAGTGGTTGGCGGCGGCACGGCACGGCAGCAAACGTTCAATTTAAAGTAACGATCTCCTCGCCAAAGATACAGATACAAACAAACTGTAACTTCAAGCAACAAGCCAACGGACAAACGGGCCAACAGCCAACAGCCAACTGCCAATGGCAATAAAAATGAAATGTATTTTTTTTCCTCTTCTGTTTGGTTTCTTGGTTTTTTTTTTTGTGACTTGTAGCCGGCCTACGTCAAAATGCTGCTGATCCGTTGCTGAAAAATTTATATTTATGTTTTGACAACAACCAAAAACCAAAAAAATAAATAAAACAAATAAAAAAAAACCAAACGATGTCTGTTGCAAATTTTGCGAAATGATTTTTCAATTTAATATGCTTGTTGAAATGTTTATAAACGATCCAAATGAGGCAATTGAACCCACACTGGCTGTCTTGCTTTGTCAAATGAATTCCCATCCCTTCTCCCCTCCTTTCCCTCCTGCCCATTAAATAATGACATCAGCCGAAAATGGCATATTGAACATATAATGAAGCTTAGTTGCGTGTTCAGCTGACATTTGAGGCTGATGTGGCACATTAATTTATCAATTATTTTCTAGACTTGTCTAACCGATAACTTGTATTCTCTTGCAACAGGCACAAATGGGCTGAGGAGACGCGGCCGACAGACTTACACCCGCTACCAGACGCTCGAGCTGGAGAAGGAGTTCCACACGAATCACTATTTGACCCGCAGACGGAGAATTGAGATGGCGCACGCGCTGTGTTTGACAGAGCGACAGATCAAGATCTGGTTCCAGAATCGGCGGATGAAATTGAAAAAGGAGATTCAGGCGATCAAGGAGCTCAACGAGCAGGAAAAGCAGGCGCAGGCGCAAAAGGCAGCGGCGGCAGCAGCTGCGGCGGCGGCGGTGCAAGGCGGCCATTTAGATCAGAATTAGGTTGAATTATGTAACTGTGCTGCGTGCAGAGCGGAGCAGAGAAAATTGTAACAAATAAACCATTTACTTAACTTAAATGAATAATTGATTAATACTAAAAATTGACAATTATAATATTGATATCGATATTGATATTGATATTGATATTGATATTGATATTGATATTGTCCGGTACCATAAATGAACTATTTCAAATTGTTTGAAAAGCAACCGAAAATACGTAAAAAAGCAAACAGCAACAAAATTACAAATAAATTTCCTAGACTCTAAGTGAATGCAAAAACGAAATGGAAAATAAAATAAATAGAGTTGTGGATGGAACACAAGTCTACTTACCCTAGATACATATATATATATATGTATGCATATATATGTAGTACAAGATACAAAATACGAATACGAATACAAATACAAATACAAAAATACAAATGCAAATATAATTTAAATTCCAGAATGAGAGGTAGAAGTAAACTATTTGAAAATTGTTTGCCCGCGTAAGATTTATGTTTAAAACGAGCAAAATTTTGTTTTTCAAAAATTCTGTTCAAATGTTGTTTACGACCAATTACCCCCCACGCACCCCTGCCCGACCCATCCCCGATCACCACACCCAATTAAAATAAATCCCTTTGTTGCTTACTGCTATGTTTAAATTATTTTTTCGAGAAAAAAAAATCAAAGAAAAATTAAAAATACTCATACAAAATGTTAAAAGGAATAAATTTAAATTCTGTTGATATGAATTTTTGTAAGACGCGTTTTTAAACCAATTAAAAAAAAAAAACAAAATCACATTAAACAAAATTATTGAAAATTTAACTTAAATATAAATAGAATTTGTTAGCAAAGTAAAAGTATATATATATATATATTAAAAAACAAAAAAACAAATATAGAAAACTAACAAGAACAAGAATTATGCGGATGAGGATGAAGATGAGAATTACAATAATATAATACAAAAAATGTGTATAGTTCGTGCTTAAAATTAATGCAATTTTAGTTAACTCTGTTTAATTTAAAATTAATTTGTTTAGTTTTCGTCCTAGGCTTTTTAAGCGTGCAACAACACACTACAAACAACAACAACAAACAAACAAACAAACAAAAACAACAACACAAGTGAAGCTGTTTTCTTTAAGTAATTTTTAAAGTTTTTTAAACTAAATTAAATCTTAATTTTATTATGTTTAGTTTAATGAAAAGCGTTTATGAGATTATCTGACAACAACAAGCAGAAAAACAAAAACTTTGCCACGGCAAAACGAATAAATTATTGGTTTTGAAAAAATCTACAAAAAAAAAAACGAAAAAAAAAAAACAAAAATCAAAGAAAAACGAATGAATTAGTTGTGTTATTATTTTAGTTGCAATTTTTGTTGTTTCGTTTCGTTTCTCCATTTATAGAATTAGAGCTTAGAGTTCTTGAAATCGGCGGGTCGTGTTTATCGGCACCGTGTTTTTTTTTTATTGTTTGTGCATGCTATTGAATTGCTTTTGATCTCGTTTCGTTAATTGTTCGTAAGTAGAGATGAGATACCCTTATCCGATATCATTATTATCGATAGCACGATAGCACGTCCGATATCTCAGCCCAGCAACGAGCTGTGCTCGAAGCGAGCTCTCAGATGGATGATATGCTACAATTTTCAGTTCGATTCACTTAAGGGCTAACCCAAGCAACCTTCACAAGATGTATACGTAATTAGCGCATAAGGTTCAGCAGATAAACAAAACTATATATATATACATAAATCTCTATAGATACATATATATTTATATTTATGTATTTTACATGCAAATCGAGTATAAATGAACAACAATAAGAGAATATTTGCAACTGGCGAAATGTACGTAAGAAATAAGTTAAATGTTATAGATTTTAATGGCAAGCAAATGAAATGAAATGAAATGAAACATATAAATACGTAACTAAAGAAAGATGCGTGGAATACGTCGCTCCCCACACTCCCCCCAACCCCTCTCCAAATTATCCCTTATAAAGAAAAAATTAAAAAAAAAGAAGCTAAAAATACAATATTTAATAATTTAAATGTGAATTGTCGTAGCAACGGATATACGTAAAATGAAACGGAGCGCGTCGGCGTTAGAATTTATTGCATTCTACAAACTTACCTAGTACTACTTACTTATGTAATAACATACCAATGTACATACCTATGTACGTAAATACGTAAAACATACAAACAAATACAAATATGTACGTAATAATAAATGGCTGCATTGCGAGTATTGTACATTCTTGTGGCTTGTTTATTTTACCACCCTCAACACAGACCCACACACCCACAACAACCTAATTGACATTAATAATGTTTTTTCTAATCCTAACACTCATGTATAAACGATGCAATGATAACGATAACGATAACGATTACGATAAATAATTCCCCTCCAACCCTTCAAAATGAACATGCAAAAATTGGTCATTTTTTGTAGGGTAGACAAATCGTTTTCACTCGTATACTATGTAATTCTAATTTAACGCCATTCTATGTTAGCACCGTAAGTTGTAAATTATCAATATAATCTATACGTACTATGAATAAATGGAAACAAAAACCAACCAGTGAGAATGTGGTAAACAAAATAAAACCGAATAAAAATTTGAACTAAAACTCAGAAAAAAAAATAAGTATTGACTTTCATATTTGAAACAAGGAGGGCGCCGTTTGCCAGCGCCATCTGCAGATTGTTACGCACAACATCGAGCGGAGCGACAAAAAGCTCACTGGCACAAGCTAAAGTGATTGTTGCTTTAGGTGTTGTTCGAAAGATGGCGCCACATAAAAGTAGAGTTCTGCGCCTTGACCACCCTGTTTGTCCTATATTAAGACGATGTGTTTCGCTTAACTCTAGCCCGAATCTTATCGGAATGTGTCGATTACAAACACTCTGCTTATCGAACAGGGTGACACTCTTCTCTGTATGCCGTGGAAGTTGAATGTTTAGCTTAACTTATGTATAATTTCAAAGCGAAAACAATGGAACTGTACAATTAATGGAATAAAATAGGAAGGAATATAAGATATGTTTTCATCAACTGACATATTGACTCGAGATGTTCCTATTAAAATGTAAATTAAATTTCAAGCCAATTTCGTTTGCTTAGTATGTATATGCCTAAAAGTATGCTACATTTTGTTGAAGATATGGGTTCTTTGGGTTCTTAGAGTTTGAGTTCTTCGATGTAATGATCGATAGATAGACTCTAACGAACCATGTCTTTTAAATATGTATGCCGAGTTTGACTTGCTAACGTTGTACAACAGTAGGTGTCGAAGTCTTTTTAGAGTCATTCAATAAAAGTATGCTTTAGAAATTTGTCAGTAGTTTTCCCCAAGAAATTATAATATCTGCCTAAAAGTATGCATTCTTTTCTACTTTTTAAGTTACACACATTTTTAGCTCAAGTCAGTTTTATGTAGCGATTTATTGAAAGAGACATAAATTAAATAATTATAAAATAAATAAAAAATATATTTACTTTTTTCTTGTTAGAATGTCAATTATTATTGTTTAATAAATAAAATAAATTAAATAAATGGAATAAAAGAAAAATAAAATTTTTTATTGAAATATTTTTGCATACCTGAAATAAATTGCGAAAAACTATATTTTCTCTTAAAAAATCGTGAAAATATTCTGTTGTATAACTAAGCTTGTTATCAAGTAAAATATTAAAAATATATGTTAATCAGTGCACGACAGATCAATATAATATTGAAAACTAAAGGCAGGTCATATAAAATGTTAAATTACTTTAATTATAAATAATGAAAGTTTGTCATTGATTTGAGTTGTCCATCCGCGATAAACGTTAAATTATAATTATTATTATACAAATTTTGTCCATATATTGATAAGTTTAATCTATGCATTTTTTTATAAGTTACGTGCCTGATAAATTTCCTCGTTAACGCTCAAAACTATTCAATAATCTAAAAACAATCTAATTCTAGTGGAAGAATCGCATTTAAATTTTTAATCTTCTCTTCTTTATTTCACTGATTTACTCTTAAGCACGGATGTTAATGGAATTCATACTCTTAAAAGTGGTTTGGCATTTGACACTCTCAGGGCTGATACCCTTCTTGAGGTAAGTTATAAAATTTGAAAGTGACTGAAATACATTTCGAAAGAAAATTAAGCTTTTTTATATTTGAATTCAATTATTTATTTAAATTATAGACTGACAACATTAAAACAATTCATCATAGCTTATGTGGGTATAATTTCTTTGATAAGTGCGCAAGGGTATTTGATATTCGTCATATTGGAAATATATTATCCGTATCAATTGCCGCTTTAACCTGATTCAAGTCAGTTTACGTTGAGCTGTCGATCGGATTGCTTGAAGTTTCCTGAAAGCGCAATTGTCTCAATTTAAAGTCGGAGCAACATATAAATTAATGCAATTACTGATGCATGTGCATATAAATTAAAAATATTTCTGAAAGTACTTCGGTAGTAGAATAGAAAATATGATATTGAAATTTGCTGCATCGCATTTACTGTGCATCTGCCTGATTTCATTGACCTTCAGTGCAAGTAAGTAAAGTCCAGAATGATAATACGAATTGGTCTAAAAATAAATGCCTAATAAACATACAATGTCTACACACACTCGCACACAACTGCTGCATTTCAAGCATGCTTATTTGTGTGTGTGTGTGTGTGTGTGTGTGAGCATGAGAGCCGTCGCTGTAAACTTGATTTGAGCCAGCATTGAAATTTCTTGACTCTAAACAACGAGTAGATAAGAGAACAAAACTGAAGTGAGAGAAGAGAGAAGAGAAAAGAGATAGAGAGATAGAGATTAAAAGCCGTTAGCTCTCTGTTATTGTTTTTTTTTTTTTTGTATCCGATGAGAGGCATAATTAAACTACAGATAAGAAGAAAAGTATCTTCGTTAAATATGTAGTAAGTAAAATCGATTAAACTGACTTAATTGTGAAGAACAAGTTTTCAACGTAAATATCAGAATTTTTACGTATGTATTAGTGAAACTAAAATACTCAACTATTCAGATTTTTTGCCAATTATATATTAGGTTCCGTTTGGATTAATTGCTTTGATTTAATTTTATTACGGTTATCAACAAATGAACTAAATGGAATCAATTCTTTAATATAAATTTGAATATGATTTTTCTTATCTATCAAAATTCAAATACATATATTTTTTTTAGCTATATATACATCTTTTATTATTTATTATTACTCAGATTTTTAGCCAATTATATATTGAGTTCCGTTTGTGGAATAAATTCTTTAATTTGAATTTGATTTTTCTTATCTATAAAAATACATATATATTTTTTTTTAGCAATATTATCAAGATGTTTTTGCTCTTGTATTATCTATTATATATTATAAATGTGAATTAGAAGAATAAATTTGGAGTTTTAATGCTAAACGTGTATTGTAAATCAAATACTTGATAATAATAAGGGATCTGTTTATGATAACTGATAATAATTTTGTATATGGCCAACAGAATCAGTTTATGGGGCGTGTGGCTCCTCGAAGTTTGAATGCGACAATGGCAGCTGCATTTCCCAGTTCGAGGTATGCGATGGGATCAAGAACTGTCCAGATGGCTCCGACGAGACGGGCATGACTTGTGTGTCCCAGAGGCAGCATTGCTCCAAGCCCTTCTTCCAGTGCAGCTATGGAGCATGTGTGATCGGCACGGCGGGCTGCAATGGAGTCAAGGAGTGTGCCGATGGCTCCGATGAGACGTTGCTACGATGCGGCACCGATGATGACATACGCGATTATGAGCGCCGCCTGCAGGGCAACTGTCAGTGAGTAGCATTTGCTCAGCGATTATTCTATGCTCCAGATTAAGGCATTGATTTTTTGCAGGAGCAATGAGATAAAGTGCCCACTTGGCATATGCCTTGACAAGACCAAATATCTGTGCGATGGCAATGATGATTGCGGTGATGGCACCGGCTATGATGAGTCCGTCATACTGTGTGGACACCTTGATTGTCCAGGCTATTCCTTCAAGTGCGCCAATGGGGGTTGCATTTCAAAAGCGCTAACGTGCAACGGCAAGAATGACTGCGTTGATGGAACCGATGAGGCACCGCTGCTGTGCAACACTACCTCAGGTCCGGCGATTACACAGATCCTCCTGCCCATGGATCAGTTGGGATGCCCATTGCCATTGGATGAAGAGGAGCGTCCAATGCTAAAGGATAGTCGTGGCACCATCCTTGTCCCGCCCATTATCAGAGCAACCGTCTACTTCTCCTGTAATCCCGGCTACGTCCTCGAAGGCCCCGAAAGCAGCGCCTGTGCTAATCGCAAGTGGAGCCTATCCATTGTGCCCAAGTGCGTGAGTGAGTAGCTTTGAAGTCTAAGTTATTATCTTTTGGGAGTCAAGAGCAGATCACCACTACTTCAGAAAGTGGATGGCAATCTTAATTTACATATCTACTGTTACTAATAGTAAATGGATTGATGTCATCATTGCTTACAGAATACTGTGACGCCATGCGGGACTCGAGTGGTCACTCCAAGGATCTGTTTAACGGCTATTCGACTAGAGCCACTTGTGTGCTCGATGGGCAGCAGGCGAGTTGTGCTCAACGATACCATCCACCTGGCACAGAGGTCACCTTTGTCTGCGCCACCGGCTTCCAGACGCTGAAGACCACGCTGCCGAGCATCAAGTGCCTGCCCAGCGGACATTGGAGTCGCGAAAGGGAGCGCTGCGATCAGGAGTGTGGCCAGATAGCCACACCGATCAAGCGGTTCTCGGCCAATGGTTACTCCGTCAACAACACTGTGGTTCCCTGGCACATCGGCATCTATGTGTGGCACACAGAGCGCAACTTCAACTTCGTCTGCGGGGGATCTCTGCTCACACCGGATGTGGTCATCTCGGCTGCCCATTGTGTCTACAGCGATGTGTCCTCTCAAGTTTACAGCGTCGATACATTTCGCGTGGTTGCCGCCAAATTGTACAGGGGCTACAGTGATGTCACCAACGAGGATCGCATGCAACAAGTCCAGGACATCATTGTGCCAACGTGAGTAAAGTCATGTCAAAAGTTAACCAGATAACTAATGGCTAAATTTATAATACTTGTGACAGGCTCTACAAGGGACGTGAGGATAACTTCATCAACGATTTAGCGCTGATCATCTTGGAGAAGCCCTACGAGCTGAGCAACGTGATACGGCCGGTTTGTGTGTCCTTCTCCAGCTTTGCCGAGAAGGAGACCATCAACAATGAGGTGCACGGCCAATTTGCCGGCTGGAACTTTGAGAATAAGCGAGAATTGCAGTTTGTGCCAGCCGTGTCCAAGATGAACTCCGTCTGCGTGGCCAGTCTGAGGGACATTAGCACCGATAAGTTCTGCATGTACTCGCTGGGCAAGTCGTTGGCCTGCCAAGGGGACAGTGGTGGCGGATTCACCGCCAAGCGCGAGACATTATCCTTCTCTAGGGACTCGGTGCGGCACTTTCTATATGGTGTGATTAGCAGTGCTCCCAACGCTGGACAGTGTGCCCAAAGCTTGACAACACTTACCAATATCCAACACTTTGAGCAAATGATCAAGGATGTAATTAAGAATAGTGTTGACAATAGATCTTAACTTATTTTAAATTATATCCAAATATATATATATTTACCTCCAAATACTTACATGTCTGATATATATATATATATATATATAAAGATAAAGAACAATAAAAAGATTGCATATGCCAAATTTGTACAAGTGTTTTCTTTATCATTTTATGTCCACGTGAAGTGATCTCAATTTGTCATTGTGGACATTTTGGAGAACATCAAAATGGTTAGGTTCATAAATTAGCAAACCCCAGTTGAGTCCTCATCCTTTCTTTCTCCTGGCTACGTTTCGTTTCGATTCGCCAACTATCTTTGGAGTCATTTGTAATTTTTTTGCTGGAACAACAACTGCAAACAAATTTTAGTCCACTTCTGTTTTATGGCAAATTAATGGAGCGACATGCTGTCCATGTTCGAACCAAGCGCCGCCTGTCCGCGCCCCCCACTCGAGCCTAGCAGGTGGCCTGGCCCATCCTGGCCTGCTTTAAGGACGGCAGCAGCAATACTTCCAGCTAAAACGAACCCATCACTGAACCATGGCCCACCAACCCTGACCAGCAATGCTGTGCTCTTTGGAGCTGCTCCTGTATGTTTCACACATGCCAAATGAATGATATTTTTTTGTTTTTGTTTATTTTTTTTTGTTTTTTTTTGTTTTTTTTTTTTTCATTTGCAGCTGTCGATTTGGTGCTGGGTGGGTGTTGGTTTCTTTTGCCGACTTTGCCATGTTGCCAGCCGAGCTAACATATTGGACATTTATTATTTTCGTGAGTGTTTTTGCTCGTCGGGTAAATTATGGCGCTACCGCCAGCTGCTGAGTGCGGGGGAGGGGAAGAGTACCACTATTGCTCCACACAGCCAGCAGCAGTTCATTTGTTGCATTGTCGCCCCGAAATTGGTTCGAACGAGGAAAACGCTTAGCTGGGTCAGATTAGATCTGCTTTTGTGGCCTGGTTTTAGCTGATAATAAGCATAAGTGAGAGAGTGAGATAGCGAGAGAGAGAGAGAGAAAGTAAGGGGATGGGGAGAGGTGTGAGGCACGCTTTGTTGCGGGGGAGGTGTTAAATTAATAATTGCATAAATTTTACATGTGCTGTTGCATGAATTATGGGCGGCGCAGCATAAATCGCGAATAATGTGCGCACTGGCCGTACGAATATTTATGGCTGTAACTGTAAATCATCAAACCATAAACGCACTTGCAACGCCTAGCGGTCACACGGTGGCAACTGCACTCACCCCCAAAGCTGTCCCCCTTCGCTCACACACAAACAGCGAGTTTTTATTGAATTTTCACAACAAACAAACAAAGCGCAGAGATTTCATCAAAAGCATCCAAATTTGGAATCCATTGATAGAAATTAACCTGGAAATTAATTAATTTGATTTTTAGCTATGATGCACTTCACAAACATAAAGTTCTCTCATTTTCGCATTGAGTGTTAACTTGTCTTTTTATTGCAACTAATTTATATAAATGCATTATAATGCATTTGCAGTGAGGCATGCAACGCCGCCCAGGCAAAAACCGCAACATTGCATTGTTTGCACATTTTTATGGAATTCGCGAAAATGCACTCATGATAAATGAATGCGCGAATTTAATGAAGTCGCACAATTGCTGAAATATATATCCGCAAAATATTTTATAATTAAAAAATAGTCAACATAAAATTATGATAATTACAATATTTGGAATGAATATAATGGAATGGATATCCATCTACATAATTATATTTATTTCGAATGTTAACAGTCGATTAAATTCATTACATATCGATTTTCTAATTCTATACTCTATTGCCCCAATTATGGTATATCTTAATCGAGGCATATTAGGAAATCATTAAACAAAACTTTCTTCACAAGCACTAATCGAATACACTGTGAATATATCAAGAAATAAAAGCTTCATGAATGTAAATATATATATATAAATAAGCATGGATATATACAGAATTGGGTAAAATGGTAACCAATTCACCCTTTTAAAATGAAGCACTTCCGACACATGCGGCCATTATTCTTAATACACGCATGGAAATGAACAGAAATTCGCCCAATAAAAGTTCAATGCCATAAATTAAGAGCATCCTTGCCAGGCTGGCGGCTAGCTGGGCCAGTTGGAAGGGGCACAGGGGCAGGCTGGGGGCAAGCAAACAGCTGCGAAGCTGCATCAAACAATGGCCAGACGGGCGGGCAGCCAAAGCTGCACTGGCGCCTGCTGCAACTGGCAATAACGGTGTCGGTGCCGGTGCCGGTGTCGGTGCTGGTGTCGGTGGAACTGTTGGTGTTTTTACTGTGTGTCCACAGTAAAGGTGATGCTGACCGTTGGCCAGAGATATGCGATCAGTAAATACGTTTCCGCTTACCCGGCTAATACACTTCCTACTTAGTTTCCGGCCAGCACTGAGCACTTTTTGCATGACTTTGACTCAGAAAACCTTCAAGTGTCTAGCGGCAGTTGGGATGCCATTTGCGCAGCGATACACAAAAATATGAAATACAGAGAAAAACATTAGTCTCAGCTGGCGCGCTGTGAACTCCAACACTTTGATGCCTTGAAATCATTTAATTTTCTATATACCGACATACAAACTTACATCAATTTAAAAGAGCAGCAGAAGGAGGGGAGAAGGAGGGAGAGAAGAGCAGGACGAGTGTGTTGCACAGGACGCGGACTTAGATTTATGGCTGGGTGGCCGACAAAGTGTCTGTGGTTCGGTCAGCCTTTAAGAACAACTGCGTGGGAGTAACCCAATCAAGACAGGCAGAGAGAGCAGATAGAGCGATATAGAGGGGGTGAGGGGGACTTTTTAATAGCTGCTGCTACTGCTGCTGCTCGCCAATTGTGTTAAGCTAAAACTTTGGCAAAAAGTTGTCAGCGCAGAAGATGAGAAACTTGGCCAAGTCAAAGTCAATCCAAGAAGTGGGTTTTTGCTGCGAGTGGGCGTTGTGTGCTGGTAATTTTTTGCGTAAAAATTGTCAAGTTTTTGCAAAGCATTGCAGTTTTGCAGACGAAAGTGCAGAGCTCGCATTTGAACCCGAAACCGGAAATCGGAAGCACTCCATTCAATCTGTGAACAAGCAGCCACCATCAGTCACTGGCTCCTGCTGCTGCTGCTGCTGCACCAAAATGAGAAATTCTCTTTTTATTTAAATTGAAGAGAAAAACATCGTTGTCTGTGGCCAGAGCTCGGAGCACGGAGCTACTGCTGAGTTTTCCAAAGGCGCTTCCGGCGCGAGGAAGATGAATGTTGTGCCACCAACAACACGATGACGCCAATAGTTTTTCAGCTCCCTGGCTCGCCATATTTGTTGACTCAGCAAAGTGCCAGCCAAAGTAAGCAAGAGTCAGCCCAAAGCATCCTCTTCCAGTTTGCTTTACCTATCAAAAATACACTCTTTATGCAGTGTTTTGTCGATTCTTTAATAGATTAAATAAAATTTTAAAAAACCACACTATGCATCACGTAATATGATCTGTGATTCAGTAAAACTCGTTTGATTTGTTGTAGATAATAACGAGTTGCTGAACACAAAATTCAATGCATTTAAATTGTGGCACACATTTATCGATATATATTTATTAGACTTCTTAAATCAGACTTAAGAATTAGGTATAACAAGAAATATCCTTAGACCAGCTATTTTTTTAATATGAAAACACGTTTTGACTAAAAATATTTGTGTGTATTATCAGAAGTTATTTTTATAGTTATTGGGTTTATTATATACAAATCGGAAGGCAATATCTAACTTTTGTGTCTTTTATTGTCATCGAAAGGTATACTAAAAAGCCACCTATCCAAACTGGGTTTTAATAGTAACAATCAGTGTAGGTTTTATTAAGGTGAGGAAAAGTCCTTAACTTACTTCCTAACAGAAAAAAATGCAGCATCCTAGGCATGCATGTTCTGAGTGTCAATGAAGAAGCCAGAACTGAAGGAACTGGGATTGATGGAGGAGCTATAAGCTCAGAATGGGCACAATAGATCTAATAGTTTACAGTGCTTAATCCCCAATTTATATATATCATCGAAAGCGAAAACAATGACCATAATTCTATATTTAATAAACATTATTTAGTTTAGATAAGTTAAAAATGTACTGGCCAAAATTGGTACAGAAAGTTGAGACGACAATGAAAATAAGACTTTCAATACAGATTATATTTGATGTCTGTTGGCACAAATTCAGCCCTTCCACATTCAAGCAAATAATATTAAATTTTTTGAAACCCGTGTGGAAATAAGAAATTCGATTTGAAGATATTTACGAATATTGGAGAGCTAAGTTGAAATAATAATAGATTAATTACCCCTAGGTTATTTTTCTTATATATTTGAGTTTCTTAGACTGTTATATATTACTTTAAAGGTCGATTGCAAAGAGAATGGAATCAAACTTGAAAATCAGTAATCATTATTGTGTAAATCAGAGTCCCCATGATATGTTTCACACTTGTATTGTGTCAAATAAATTAATCAGAAAAATATTAGATCGAATAATATTTACTTGCTTGCATTATTTAATAATCTTTACGCTAATATGATTTGAGCTCCTCAAGAGCTAATACACACTTACCAAAGTGTCCAGAATAATATTTAAGTTTTCTTCAAAATTAATTCTTTCAACAAATGAAAAAAAATTTCTAATGGTTATGAGTTTTGTATATAACTTTGTCCAGGTGAGTTTCAGAAATTTGCAGAAATATGATGTAATTGAAAAAAAAACGAAACCCAACATCCAAACTACCATAATATTTGATATGCTAAATTTCAAAACAGTTCTAGCCAGAATTATGCGGCATATTTTAGAGCGCTTCGAAAATTGTTCAACACTAGTTTTGCGTATGGTTTTCTCTTTTCGATTCACCCAAGAGTATGCAATGAAAAATTTTAATGTTGAAGAATTTCTCTCGATATATTACGGAACAATAAATTGAAATTCATCATAGCTTATATATAAACAGAATATTTGAATAAAGCTGAGCACATTTGGCAGATCGGAAAATAAAGAATCGATGTGATATTAAGGAATTAACTCCATCACAGTAGTGTGTGTGTGAGCGTGTGTGTGTGTGTGTGTATATGAAAAAAGACAAGCTGCTTAAAAACTTATCAGCGCTCGAGGCAATTTCCATGTGATAAGGCCAAGAGTGGCAGCGGAAAGCGTGAGTGGTTTTTGGCCCTTAACCGGATTATAAAGCATTTTATGTGCCATTGGCTTGGGGCGGTATCACATGAACACACGCACATACACTCACACATGGCCACACACGCTCACACACACACACACACACATAACACATTATTGTCCTGCATAGGTGTTGGTGATTTTTTGAAAAGGGATAAAGAGACAACTTGCCCGACAAATGTCGTTGTCTGGCATTGCCCAAAAGTGTGTGTGTGTGAGTGTGAGTATGTGAGTGTGAGTTTAAGTGTGTGTGTGTCTGCAGGAACATCCATAAGTGTCATGTTCGGTATCCTCATTCATCCTTGGCGTGCACGCACGTTTTTTGCGTCCTTTTTGTTTTATTATGTGCACGAATTTCTATATATACATATATGCTGTATATATATATATATATACATATATATATATGTGTGTGTGTGTATGTGTGTGCGTGAGTGCGAGCCAAATAAATTCCGTAGCGCTAGAACCAAAGATTTATTATCAAATTAAATTTCTGACAGAATTTATTGCTTTATCTCTCGCCAAACATAGTTCTTTTGCCTCTCGGCATCAGTAACACTCCACCAGCCGCCAACATTCATCCAACAAACCAACCAACCAAACAACCAACCAAACAACCATCTAACCAAACAACCATCCAACGAAACCCGAGCCACTTTCAAGTCCGTGCATATCCTGAAATCGTTCCTGTTCTGCGTTACTTCTCCGGTAAACAAGCTGCGCAAATTTCATTTGCACTTTTTGCGTTTTTTTACTTTCTTTATTTTTTTGTTGTTTTTTGTGTTTTGCTTATAAAATTTATAGAGAACAAATTTGGACAATATGCGCGCATTATTCTCGCGTGTTTCGTACATTTATTTGCTGTTGATAGCAACACGCACATACACACACACACACACACACACACAAACACATACACATGTGATTGTGTGCTCAGTTCATAAAGCGCGGAGTCGCCTCGCCTCGCGTTTTCATCGTTGTTTTGTTGCTGCTGCAAAACGGGGCGTCACATTAGCACCAACACCAACGGCAGCATAACCCCCTCTGCCCCCCTCTTTCCACATACAGATGATGCATCGCTGTTGCCGCTTTTCCATAATTAAGCAGCAGCAGCAGCAGCAACTCCTTGCGAAGAGGGCAGTACCCCTCAACCATCCTCACTTAATTTTCAATTAGACATTAGTTTAGTGTAAACTTTTTCGACTTGATACATAAATCATTAAATGCAATGTGAAAAATAAATTTGAAAATGTTTGCATTGCTCTTGCGAGGCATAAATATCTCTGGCTTAGTTTGTATTATTTAAATCACAAATATATTTTAGTTTTATATAACTTAACATAAATTTAAAATTGAATATTAGGAGCAAATGTTCAGTTATCAGTTTCAGATTTAAAACTAAAATGTGACTTAAACTGGAAATGAAACAATGAACTTTTGTCTCAAGTCTCAAGTGAATTTGGCTCGTTAATTCACGCGTTGACGATATAAATTACACAATATGCCCGAGGCGGGACACCCACTAAATTAAAAATGATATAACGATGCCGCGGGTGGCAAATAAAAGTGCCGCCGCTCAGAAGGCAGTTGAAGTTGCCTAATTAATTTCCATTACAACGTGCCACGAGTTGCAAATTTGCAACGCACCAAAAATAAAACAAAAAAAAAAAAAGACGCGCGACAAAAATACATGAAACCAAACTCGCTTACACATATGTGTGTGTTTGTGTGTGTGTGTGTGTGTGTGTGTGTGTGGGTGTGGGTGGGGCTGACTGGAGGCGATTAAATTAAGTGGCGCATTAACAATTGCACTGACAGAGGGACAAACTAAATCATTTTGACGCCATTCGCCTGCGCGTCACAATTCACGCAAAAAATTCGTGTTTGCGCAGAAAGTGGAAAGTGGAAAGTGGAAAGTGGCTGAAGAGTGAAAACTGAAAAGTTGGCTGCGTAGATCGCTGGCTTTTGGGTAATTTGTCAAGTCGAGAATTGGCCGCACTTTGATGGGGTTGATGGGCTTAGGGGGGGTGTGGGGATGGGGTGTGTGGCAGCAGCAGACTAAGCAGCTTCTTTAGACGAAAAACGTGGCACTCAGTGAAATTGGCTCATTTGCATTCGAAATTTAAATTAATGCAAAACCGCTGAAAATGGCAAAGTTGGACCAAAAACTTTTGCTACCGTCCGCCGACTGTCCGTCCGCCCATCCGTCTGTCGACTGTGTGGCTACTGCCTCCTGAATGCAGATGGAGGGCGCACCGAGTTGGGGCGGAGGGCGGAGCGGGCGATCATAAATATTCGCTGGTGCTCGTTAGAGGCTGCCACCGAATGGACGCGGACGCGGACGCGACTTCCTTACTAACTACGCACGGAAAATCAAGTGGGTAAAATGCTGCGGCAGCAGCTGCTGCAGTAGCAGCAACAGCAGCAACACCAGCGGAAAATATGTGGCCAGGCGGCAACTTTCTTGCCGCAGTTCCTTATTTCTTATTCCCAGGAGCCGCAGCAGCATCAGCAGCGTCCATGCCACCACCAAAACAACAACAACAACAACAACAAACAGAGCAACATTAGAAGCAGCAGTGGTGCTGGGGATTGGGAGCTAAACGTCTGTGTGTGTGTATGTGTGTGTGTGTGTGGAGAGAGCGCGTAGAACATCTTACTCGCTTTTTAAAATGTCCAATAAAAATTGCCGACACATTTCGCCCATATTTCTTCGGAATCCCATATAAATCACGCGCTGTAATCCCTCATGCTATCGCCGCGTCGTCTTGGCTGCCGCTGTCGACTTTGCCACCGCTACCACAGAGCCAGCGTGGGGTGAGGAGGGGTACTGCGGGTGAGTTTTGGAGATTGGGTCTTGGGTTCGGTTTCGGTTTGGGGTCTCCGAGTTTGGCAGTTTTGGCAATAAGAAAGTTTTTCTTTTCTTTGGTATGCCTGGGACTCCGTTGGCTTTGTTTAGGACCCGCGCCCCTCTTTGGGGACTGCGACAGGGAATGGGTCTCGGTCTGGGACTGGGACTGGGTTCGGTACCAGGGTGGTTTTTTGTATGCGTGTGCTCGAAGGCCTCATTATGGAGCTTGCGATTATTTGAAATTGCGAAAGTTTATTCATTGTGGGCGGAGCAGGAATGTGTGGCATACGTAAAATTGGAAGATGTATGTTCTCCAAACACATAAATCAATATCAATACATGTGCTGAATTCAGATTTCGATGTGTCTCTGTCTGCCAACAGTGTCCAGTTCAAATCTCTAAGAGTTGAAAGTACAACTTGAATTATATTCAGCTGACTATCTTAAATATCTTCTTGAAAATACTGATAAATGAAGTCAAAGTGCCAAAATAAGCTCAACTATAATTATCGAGTATGAAATAAAAAATTGTTTTAATTCAAAATTGTATAGAAACATTAATTTCTTGGCTGAGAATTTGGTTGTCAACAAATTGGGAAGCTGACTTTTTTGCCATTACTTAGTTTAATTCTTTCCAAATAATAAGTATTTTTAATAAATACAATTTATTTACTTTCTAAGATTTCTCTACATTAATTTTGTGACCTTCAATATCAAGGAAATAATTTCGAGCAACAATAAAATTAATTTATATGTCCCAAAATTGAACAGGTGAAACATTTGCAAAAACGATGAAAATAATTTGTGACCTTGACCCAAATGGCAAATAACGATACTCATTGCCAAGCTGCAGACTGCTTCCATTATTGGTCATTAGAAATGATAGAAATTACGCGTTATTAGGTCACAGTTAACGCACTTTTACTTTCGGCCAGCCTGTACAGGTAGTCACCATTAATTTGGCCATAAAACAATGAACGACTCGCAGCCGTGTGGTGAGGCCGGAAAGTGTCGCACAACATTTTAAATGCTTGTCTCATTGAGAGGCAATAAAACAGATTTTCCTCAATGCGGGGCTGACCGTATGGCGATGAGGTCATGCCACAGATATGCGTTACACGAGGGTGGGGGGTGGGCCTTAGTTGCGCTTTATACCGAGAGAGAATGCGATGCCAACAATTCGATAAGATAAGTGGACGTTGCCAACTAAAATGTCATAAATCTCGGCGCTAAGGATGCCTGCCTTAAAGCAAAGGAAATCAGAAGAAAGCAAACGACGACGCCAAGTGAAAGAGTTGTCGCTGGCTCGCGGCATTTAGGTGTGTGCTGGGTGTGCTGGGTGTGCCGCGGGGTCAGCCAAAGAGGTCCAAAAATACACTTGACATACGAGTAACGAGTACGAGTTGTGTCCGCTTGTATGTGCCCCTTTGCTCACCCCTCCCCCCCATTTCCCACAATACACTCGTCGCAGCGCACTGATTTATTTTCCCGTTTTGCAGCAGATTTCTTGATGCAGTACTCCTATAAGCAGACGGCAGACGGCTAACAAGATGAATGGCACGAATGGCGACCAAGCGGCTCTTGGCCGTCTTTAGCGTCGCTTGCTAGTACAAAACAAAAAAATAAACAAATAAAATAAAACACAAAAAATAGTAAAAACAAGCTAGCCAAGTTTGTTGCTTTAATTTCAAATTGTCCCGAATAAGCTTCACTGATTTGACAGCGGGTGTTTGCCCGTGAAGTATTCCTTATGCATGTTTGAAGCATCAACACATTTTTACAAATATATATATTTTTATAAGACAATATAAAAATCCAGTGAATTATTTATTGTACATCGTAGCTATAATTCTATTTCAACTCATTATAAATGAGTGAAAAGAGTATAATTTTTTTAGTGCAACAAGTTGATGAGCATGAACACCCGAGATAATATTGGAATGTTCATCTGTTCCTCTCAATAAACCAAATAATCTAAAAGATAGTGAGTTCAGTTTTGGAACATAAGTTCTTTTATATCTGCAGCATATTAAGTTTGTTTTATTTTGCCCATGTTGGGCAAATATCGATATAAAATCGAAGTTATTAGCAATAAAAGTTGTTCAATGATTACAAAGTACTAAATGACAAATTGATTATTAACTGCAATATTTTGAGCAAGAATGTAAAAGAAATATGCAAGTTATAGCCAAAAAGAGAAGTCTTACTTGATACATTTTCAATCTACACTTTAAATAGTTGAATAAACTAGATACAAAACCTGTTTCCTCAGTCAAAAACCTGCAGGGTATGCAAACAGTTTCACATTAGCCTTAGTCATAGAAAGGTGTCTGCTTATTACGTGATGTGTGTGTGTGTGTGTGTGTGTGTATGTGTGTGTGTGCGTTTCCACCCCCGTTGGAGTAGAGCTGAGTGGCGGCAAGAACAAGGAGCGGAGGAGCGACGCCATGGAAACCCTTAATACCCATCATAGATCAACCATTTTGGTCGTAAATTACATTTGAAATCTCTAATTTGTTTTGCTCCAAAGGTGAAATCCTTTCTCAAAATCCCTTTTCTGACTTTTTACTTGTCGCTTTTGTTGTTGATTTTCAAGCGTGGCGAATCAAAGATTAAAGAGAAATGGGATTTGTTTTGATCCAAAATAGATTCGATTTATTGTAAGGATTTTTTTTCTTTTGCATTTTGTTGTTGTTTCTTTTTTTGCCGAGCACTTTAAATGCTTAAAATTGCAATTCAGTGTCAAATCATGAAAAATATCTTCATTGAATGTGCCAACGCATATAATTGGCATGCGAGGCACGAGGCATGCAACGAATTAAAAGACAATATCATCAATTAGGTTATTAGCATGAAAAGAGGCATCGCTGGCCAATGTTGCCGATGACGCGGATTCTTTGGCATGCAGAATTCCAGAATGCCAACGAGGAGCACAGAGCCAAAAACCGAAAGCAAAACCCGCCGACTTGGCATAATTCAAGCTGCTACTGCAACAATTCGTGTCTCGCATATTGCATACGTGCCGCAAACCGCACGCCGCATGCCGCAGCGCAACTCTACTGCATGGGCCAACTATGCATAACTAAAGAAGCGGACATGGCCCAAGGATCGGTGGACATATGTATGTGTACATATGTAGATACATTGGAACAATGCTGGTGAGTTATGGGTTGTCACCTGTCTGTCGCTGCTGTCAAATTGAAAGTGGATTGAACTGCGGCCGCGCACACAACGGGCGGGGTGAGTAATCGCAATCGTAATCTTATCGATTGCCGATAAGCATATCAATTAGCGTCAATCGATGCGACTTTTGGCCAATGCGCACTCGCGAGTAGAGTAAGCCATGTTCCACACCGCAGCCATATCTCGATCACTCGTCGTTGTCGTCGTTGGTGTTGTAGTTTCTCAAGTTCTTCGCTTTTAATGAAAATTAATTACGCCACCAAAGTCGTGTGTTTTGGTCGCATTTAATTGCATTTTACAGACGCTGGCCAACGACGACTTTGGAGCCGGGCTAAGACGTTGCCAGACAGCAACTCGCACCTTCCACCGACGGCTCAGCGCAGCGGCCAATTTATCAAAATGCTAAGAATGTTGAATCTCAGCCCCATGCCAAATGCACACACACACACACACACATATATAGTTTACACAGATCTCTGTAGGAACAAGCTCATGATTAATTTCTGACAAATGTGCGACACAAAAGAGATGTGACACACCTCGGGCCTTACACAAGATGGCCGCACTGGAAGACGGCCTTCCACTTGCTGCTTGCTTCTTGCTGCTTGCTGCTCTGCCCGGCATTTTGATCGCTTCCACGAAGCTGCAGTCTGAGTGTGACAAACTGGTACCGGTTGCGTCTCCATCGAGCGAACGCTTGGACCTTGCCGTGTGGCATCAGGTTCCAGAGACTGCACACGCGCTCAAAATGATCGATTGCAGTTGGTCGACAGAGTCCGTGCGGCTTTTTGGCCCCGTGGCGAAGGTTCAAGCTCCACACACTTACACACACACACACACACTCAGACACATTGTATATCATTGCTTTAATTCGAACGCATTTTTTATTTTGAACACAAAAACTGAAAGTTGCAAGCTCAATTAAGAATAACAAAGAGACGAATTTTCAGTTAGCTTGTAAAGTTTTATCAGCTAGAAAAATTGTAAAAATTGTATATTTGTCTTTAATTGAACTAGTTCAAACAATATCCATTTATGTTTCTGCTTCCTTGAGCTTATTTTAATTGCCTAAAATGGAGCAGATGTATGAGAATATTTCACACATAAATATTTAGTTTTAAGATTTCCACATTTGAAGCAAGAACTGCATCCAGATTAGTAATTTAAACTTAAATCAAGTCTTTAAAAATTGTAAAAAAAATATTTTGCTTATTCAGAGCCAAAAATAAATGCAAAGCAAAGTCGGCAAATGCCACATCATTCATTTGTTGTCCACTAAACGAGACAATAAAGATAAGCCGAAAATGGAGCATATTAAAAAACGTTTGCGAGGTGAGAGCGCAACAAGCGTTCACAAGTGCCTCAGCAATTGTCCTGCTTAAAAAGGACACATATGCTGCACAAAAAAAAAAAAAACCAGACAAACAAACAGAGCTAAAAAAAACGCAGCTCATCTAAGTGTGAGTGTGGGTGTGTGTGTGTGTGTGTGTGTGTGTGGGATAAGGGCCACTCGTTGTGGGTGTGCGGTCAAGCCCCGGTGGACGTTGGCCCTAACCCCTTGCCGCTTAATTGTGCAACATTTGCTGGCCGGCAATTATTTGATAAGCGCTCACATTTGAACACGAGCAAATAAATTGTCTTGCCGCAAAATAAATCCAAAGAAAACAGGCAAATTTTAACTTTGGACTTGTCCTGTTGCAAAACTTGCGTCTTTCACTGCACTTTGGGGTCTCCCACAAGGCCAGACTTGAGAAAACTCAGAGGCTTGAGTACATAAATTTATCTGTGTTCACATTAAACTACAAAACAATTCAAAAAATGTTTTCTACTCCAAATTAATGAATCTACGTCGACGTCGACGTCGACGTCAGCGACGGCAACTCGGTTTCGGCTTGTCTCACAGAATCCTCCAAGTCATTATACTCCTTTAGAGACTGCTCTTCTTTTGTTCCCCATAGTTTTGTGTTCTTTAGAGTCCACTTTCAAGTGTCGTCTTTTATGTAAAATTTAAGAAAACGCTTAAAAAGACAGCTTAAAGGTTAAGCTCATAAAAATTTTGTTAATATTCATTTAGAAGTGGGAATAAATTTTAAAATGAGAATTATGAAGATTAAAAGCAATCAACTGTTATAAATAGTTAAAAATGTGATAAATGGCTATTAATTTGCTTGAGCAAAGCAAAGGCATTTTATTTAGAAACTGGATAATATAAAAAAGAAATAAATTAAATTTGTTACTATATTTTAATATTTATTTTATAGTACAACATAAGTCACAATAATTGAGTTAAATACTGTAAAAGCTAGTAACTTATATGTCTTCATAAAAACCGATCTCAATAACATACAAATGCACTTTTTCCCAAATAATTGTCAGCTATGATTGTCGAGGCTGTTAATCATCAAAAAATGTATATTTATTTAAGTGATATTTCATTTTAATTTCACAACAAAATCAGTATTCGAAACGATTGCAACGCCATTTTGTGCAACCTGCTAAGTCGGGCATCTTTGCTTTGTGGGGGCCATCAATTAAATTTTGGGGCAGCATCCAACACCTTGTCTTGGCTTGACTTGGCTCAGCTTACGGAGCGGTCTCTGTCCGCTGCTTGCTGCTGGTCGCCTTCCTGTGGAGTCCGCGTGCGCTGTTGGCCAATTAATCAAAATCGTCGACGTGTGCAGTCGGAGTCAGTCAAACGAGCGGGCAAAGAAATGTCGTTAACTTAAGTGTCCAATTAATTAAATTCGCATTTAAGAGCCGCCAAGCTGCGAAAAGCCATTAAGATAGTTTGTCACACACTGAGAGAGAGCAACACACGAACTCCTGCCTGCCGCCTCCAGCCTGTTTCCCCCCGATCCTTTAACACCCCACTGCTAGCACTGCCTGGCCCAAAAATGAAAAGTTTTCTTCTTGTGGTTTCTTTGGCTTTTGGCTGCCTCAGCTTCAGCTTGGAAACTTCATCTAGTGTATGTTTTCTTATTATTTATATTTTTTTTCCTGCTCAGTGCTTTGGCTGTTGCTTCTGCTGCTGTTGTGCTTGTGGTTCCAACTGCCGTTTTCCTTCTTGGCCATGTTCAAGTTTTATGGGCAAGTTTATAAATTTGAGCTTCTTGCTCATGCGGTTGTCCGCTTGTACGTCTGTGTTGGTAATTCGTCTGCAGGCCGGACCGATTTCACACTCAACTTATTCGGAATAAGATTCATTTCATGTGTACATATGCAAGTTGCAAGTAGCGGTAACCATTAAATTGACCACATGCGCCTTCTGTTAGCAAAAGCCGAGCCTTTCTTTAAGCCGAGAGACAGAATTGATAAAAATATATTATATATATTACTGAATACATGGCAGATTCTGAGAATAATAAAATTGTTAAGACCTGAGCACAAAATAAATATAAATATATTAAATGTAAATATATGGAACATTTTGAAAGCAATTAAAATTTAAGCGCAATATAAATAAATATTGATGTATATATCTTAATATATAAAAATATACTCAAACTAAATTATTTTTAATATTTTATTAATTACCTTTAATGATAAACATGTAAATTGTATGTAAATACACTAATACTAAATGTAATTAAAACAACAGACTTGACATATGTATATATATATATATATATATTATTTAACAGTTCACAATTGTCGTCGAGTAATCAAGTTATTATTATTAGATGCAAACACCACTCACCCGCCCCGCTGCACGAATGATAAATGACATCTAATAGACGCGCTTATTCCTTAATGATTAATAAAGCAATTTTCAAGTTCAAATCCAGCATAAACAGTTTGTGGCAAGAAGTGTGCGGCGAATATGCAAACACTCAAGCAAACCACTCAAGAAGCGAGCGCTTCAAAATTCGCCTGAGTGAAAACTGAAGCGCTCGTAAATTTCGTCAGTGCTGCAAAAGTAAACGCCCATAAACAAAGCAATTTGCCCAGTGCCGCAGAATCTGTTTCTCAATGAAGGCCACGTGTAGCCATAAATTTTGGCCATGCTCTGAACCAGTTCTCGGCGCGCTCCTCTAACAGGTTTCTCATTAGGCCAGTGCTGTATAACGCCAACTGCGACTCGGCTGCAAAATGTGGCGACATCTGCATATAACGATGCCCAACGTTGCCTGTAAAATGTAAAATATTTGCCTGTATTTTGGCAGTTTTTGAACTGCCAGCGGTTTTGTGACGCTTCCCAACACGAAAAGTGGGCGGAGACTGATTGGCCGCCTCGCTCACACCAGCGCAATGGGCCAGTTTAATTGCTTCCCTTTCTGTCTGCCATCAACAAAAACATAAGCATATGCTTGACACAGAAACAGCTGCTCTCTCTCTCTTTCTCTCGCTCGCTTGAGCTCTCTGCTGCTCAGAGAGAGTGCGCAGTAGCAGTGCTAGCAGCAGAAGATGAAGATGCCAGCAATAAACCATTCCCGGCAGCTATAAAGCATTGCGAGGGAGAGAGCCCTATGGCAGCCAAGCACGAGTAAGCGAGACGCAGCACGCGAACTGAGAGAGGCAGCGACATCGTAAATTTGTGCGCGTGTGCGTGATTTATATCTCACTGCTGCAGCTCTGCTGCTCTGCCACTGCGCCGCAGCGTCGCAGCCATCATGGCCGGGCAGAGCGCAGACTGCGACTGCGCTCGTAATTCTCCCGCTTAATGGTTTGTTTACATCATAAATAAATATGGCTGAGCTGCGAGAGCCGAGTCTGCGTGCTCGACCAGCACTGAGTTTTGGCGCGAGTTCTCCGTTCGCACACATTGTTACCGAAATCTCTCAGCAGTGACGTCAGAGGCCAGAAATGAGCCAATATTCAAGATCACAAATAACGATCACGATTGCCGACAATTACAAATGATATTAGTAACAAGTATTGTCTTAAATATTTGGACTAATGGTAAATTGTACGTGTTTACATAGTCATCAGAAAAATTAGTATTTAATAAATAAATATATCAACATAAGAAAAAATTTAACAATTTGCTTGAGTATCGAATTCACCAAAAACGTTTTCTTAGTATTATTAGATCTTAAAAGTGTTTCTTCAGTTATTAGTCAAGAATTCGCCATGTCCAATTAATGTAAATTTCGAATAACTACGCAAAATTTCGAAACTTTTGTCGCCTTAAAACTCGGTTCTGTATTTGTGAAAATGTACAAATTTATACACAAGTTAATTAAAATTAACAATTGTTTAATGATATAATAAAGTCTTTAATTGAACACAATTTATATTTTATTAGCAAATAGATTACTTCAGTTTTTTGTTATTATTTCCAAATAATTTATGAAATTAATATATGTTTAAACATGTTTAATAGGTTTAGAAAGTAATTTACATATGACAAATATTTTCTTAAAGTGAATTGTAAGCATTTCATAGAATCTACAATTTTGTATATGTCGTTTGACGATATCTTTTGATGTTGAAAAAGTCGCAATGAAAGTGAGAAATGTAAAAAAAAAACCTGTAGATATGTATTTAATTCTTCTCTCAAAGATATAAAACTTCCATAAATTGTATTACTTTTACGAAAATTAAAATTAGTTTTTTCTCTTGACTAAAAAAATAAAAAACTCAAAATAAATGTAGCTTTACCACATTTAGTTGTTCAGCTGTCAATTTAGTTTGACGTCAAAATAATAGGGGATTCTATGAAATCAAATAATTATTCAAAATATTAAAAACAAATCTCGTTTCTCTTCATAATTATAATTTATTCAGTCAATTGCCGTCGGGCTTGCAACTGGCAGAGTCTGGGCTAGCAACATTATGTGGCACAATATTAACCAATTGAAGGAGTAAGTAGGCAAGTACAGAGAGATGGTAGATGGGGGGAGGGGAAGGGAAAGGAGGTCGCAACCACTTGTGGCGCCTTACTAATTTCACTGCCCGAAAAATGGCACGCTTGATGGTCACACAATTACGGATGTAATAAAGTAATTTGCCGTAATTGCAATTGAGCCGAGTGGCGGCAGCTGCGACGCCCGTCCGCCAAGGAGCACTCATTGCAAAAAGTTTGTCTTTCAGCCAGACACTTCGACCCGAGTCCTTCTTCCACCCTTTTGCCATTGCCTCTGCCTCTTCCTCTTTATTTCAAAGAAGTTCGCTTCTGGTTGAATTCGAGGCAGTTGCCACCCGCAACCAACTCCGAATGTCCGTCGGATAATGTGTGACAATGTCTTGAGCACTTGCCGTGCACAGAGGGTGATTTTAATTTAGCCAGGACTTACCTGTGAAGCGCAAAGTGAGAAACGAGAATGCAAACGAGGATGAGAACTCAATGCTTGCCAACTTTGTTCTAATTTTGCATAGAAAACTACTTAATTATTGCGCCCAGAGCCGAGACAGCGGGACTGCGAGTACAGTGTGTGCATGTGTGTGTGTGTGTGTCCATTTTATCCTTTCAGCAGGCTGTGAGTTATGATGTCTTTATGACGCTTTTGTCTGCCCAGTAACAGTTAGAGGCACAGTCTCTGGGAGAGCAACAGTCTCAGTTATAATCCTTTTGTGTGGTGCTGTCGGATAATGAGCAAGTTAATTCTTATTATTATGGTTATTACGTGTATGTGTGTGTATGTGTGAGTGTCTCTTTGTGTTTGGGTAATCCGGGCAAATGTACTTGCTTACATTCACTACTCGTAGGCGTTGTCGAAGTACTCATAAACATGGCCCATCCTCAACAAGTGTTGAGCAATCGAAGCAAATAAACAAACCCCACTTCGTGGAGCACATAAAATGAGTCTATAAAAACAAATAGCGGGGCATGTGGCAGGCAAGTGTCGACCCCCTTTGGATAAACAAACGCCGCCTTCGAGCGCCCCTCAACACATATCGTGTGGCACCTCCCATGCCTTATTTGACGGGGGAGCCACTGGGTCTCTGGCGGCCTGTGCATGCTGCGAATATTTCCACATTTGTTTTTGTTTCTCCAAGATTTTCAAACGCTGAACAAATAAACACAAAAACATCGATGAACAAAATTTGATGATTTTCACTTTCACAACGCACTAAAAATCGTGTTTAGTTATTTATTTTGAAAATAGCTGCTACATTTTTTACTACATGCCTTAGAAATAGCAATTTAGAGCGATATCCAATCTAAACAGTATTGATCCTATTTAAATAAAGTACTTGAAATTATTTTCCAATAAGATTTAAGATTTAAAATCGCAAAAAGCCATTTGGTTTTACAAAAATCAACCAATCACTTAAAAGCATCTACTAAAATATAAATATATTTAAAATCCCAACTGAAATTTATTTATGTGCAGCACAATTTGTGTTGCTGTTTCTCGCTTCGCTGTGCCCTTTAACCAATCCCATAATTATAAATCAATATAAATTCAATAATGGGCTCTTACAATTATTATCCGTAAATTTAAACTAAACACACTTCAGGCAGCTGAATTGAAAGCACACTCAAATAAAAGAAAGATTTAAACAATTTTCAAGTGATGCCAACTTAATTAAGTCACAAAATTTATGAGCTCCTTCTGGCCTGGCATTGCTGGTGCTACGATGATTATGGGCGCACACTCATACCCACAATCACACCCATACACACACACACTTGGATACTCTCAATATGAAATAGAATTATGCGCGGGAAGCGAGAGCAACTCAGTTGACACGCGTCGACCCTCGCCACTTACGCTGAATGTACGACTAAATATCGATGGCACTCGATGGTTTCCCTCGAAACCCCTCGAAGCTTTGCTCCCAATGAAGCCGTTCACATTCTTCAGCTCAACAAAACGAAAAAAAAAGAAGCACATTCATTGAATCTGGATGTGTGTGTGTGTGTGGGGCAAATGACAACGATCGATTTGAACGATTTGTTTTGATATTTTTACGATTATGGGGCATCGTTTGCACAACATAAATAGAACATAAAACTCACATCAGCCATGCCGGGTCACAGTTACAGTTGCCGCCAGGAATGGCGCTGGGGTTGTCTGTCGAGTCGAGTCTGTCTATCAGCCAACAGGAGAGCTCTGAGTTCTCTGTTCAATTCAATTAATAATTAATAATAAATTTGCTGCAAGTGGCGGGCGTTGTGTAGAAATCTCAATGAATGCTTCCACTTTAACGATGTATGAATTGCACTTTGTTTTTTGGCTTTATCGCAACAACTTTTAATTGCCCACCGCGCGGCGCCGGATGCATGGATGAAGCACTCCAAGTTGCAAGCGCAGCTCTGCCCAGCTGATAGCTGCACTTCGTCCTGCTGTTTCGAGTTGTTTGCTGAGTTCCGTTTGCATCATCATAAATCACAGGCGCCGCATGCATATGAGTCTAAGAAAAAATGATAGAGCGACAAAAATTGCATTTATGCGCAATTTTCTTTTTTTTTGTAAATATTTTTGGTGCGTTGTCCTTGTTGTTTTATGATGCGTTCGCTATGCGTCCTCCTCCCGCATATGCAAACCAGCTCGCTGCATGTGTGCATTTTGCATGTCCTGGCTGTGTCCTCCTGTGCCTCGGAATTTGCCTGCCTGCCTGCCTGCCAAGGAACGGGTCCTCGCTCAGCGACATATCTGGAGCAAAACATAATTTCGGTCGTTTTTTGTTGTCATATTGTTTTATTTTTTGTTTGTTGTCTTGCCTTTTGCCTGGCGAATATTTTGTCTGCTTTTATGATTTATGGCATAGGGCGCAGGATGCTTAGACAGCGGCAAGTGTGGCATGCAACACAGCACAAACTTAGCATATGAGACAGACAAAGATATGAATATTCAGATCGATACATCAGTGCATATGTTGCCGTTTCCCATTGCCCTTTTGTGTTTCTAGTTTTTGTTTGAAGTTACACAAATATGATTTTAATTGACAAATTGATTTTGTGAAGTTTTCAGTCAATGGTTAAAGCAGAAAATATATTAAAATGGTTATTTAAATATTTGTATTTATCTATCAATAAAACTAAAGAATGCTCCAAGAAGTGAACTGCGAATATAATGATTTAAAATTTATGCTTTAATTAATTCTTAAAATTCGTTGTTGCTGTTAATTTAGCATTAAATTTAATTGCCTTACAATTTTTGGCAGTATTCATTTTTAAATATATTTTCTTGTGGGTTATTACAAATTTGTCAAAAGTCACGTGCAGTGTGTGGAGTTTTATGCATTTGTCATATTAAAATAGAATATGTATGCTGCAGCTCCGCTCGACAGCGTTTTCCCCTCCGCCGGCCCGTGAGAAGATCCATGCGCCTGCCACCATATGTCTGCATCCAAATCTCAATGGTGTCCGTCAGCTATTGGCATTTACATGTGGGTGCAGCCGGCACTCGTCTAAATACGTATTCGAATTGGATTCGAGCTGCGAGTGGCTGCTATTGATAGATGTGGATGCAACCCACTTTTCTCGCACGCTGCTGTGCCGCGTCCTGTGGCAGGAAGTGTTTGCCTAAGTCTCAGATGCTGTTGCTACCATTTTGAGCTGCTTACGGCATTTGGGCTGACTGACTGGCTTGCTGGCTGGCGTAACGGCATTCAATTGTGCATGCTGAGACACCCCTAGTCCCCTCCCCTAAGTTCCTGATAAGGCTGAATCGAGCACAAATCGATTGCTCAAGCGCTGCGTGTGCAACATGATAAATGTGCGTGTTATCCTCCTTTATAGCAGTTGTCAGTTGCAAATGAATGCCAACAACAGTTCTCGATACACATGCGCCACGTCTCGTTAGTGCCGTTAGTCCCAATACCCAATATCCAATACCCACTATCCCAAATCCCACTCAAATGGAACAGACGCTCAGTCGAGCGGGCGATTCGTGATAAAACTCCATCTCAAACTAATTTAATATCTTAAATTGGATCATGTTTTTCTTGACTTATTATCTGAAATTTAAAGCCAATGAATCATTTAAAATAATGCAATACTGACACTAAATTTACTATCAACCCATAAATAAAAAAATATATTATACAATTATGTAATAGATATGACGGTAGAGAACAAATATCCATCACAAAATTACAATCCACCTTTTAAATAATATCTTACTTAAATATCCTTCTTGGAAGACTAAGTTGAGGTGTATTAAAATAACATTTTCACAGTTTTTAGTAAAAAAAATTGTTTGTTTTTAGTAATTCTTTAATGATATTAATGATATTTAATGATATATAATGAATAATGCCGTCTATAATAGCTGAATTAATATAACTATCAAATATTTTCTGATCAAGCTGAAACACAATTTTGTTGCGGCTAATTCTAATATAAGTCTAACCACAATAAAGATTTTCTGGCCCAGGGCAGCAGTTCTTCGATAGCTTCAATGTGGCACATAGGCAGCCGCCGGATGCTGCAGCAGCGATGCACGGCGACCAGTTCATTGAAGCAATAACTGTAACAAAGGCGGTTTTATGAACAGTTCCTCTTTATAAAATCAGAAATCATAAAACTTCAAAAATATCAAACCCTTGTGGAGGACCATTGGTGATCCACAAGAACTTGCCGCTGTTTAAAGTTGTTTTTTGTTTGGCTCAAGCGTTTTGAGTTGGCGCTGATTTCGATCAGTGTTGCAGGGATTTGATGCTCACTAAACTTGCAGCATCAATATTGCGATTAGGTAATATGAACATTTATTTTGGCAAAATGGATACAAATTTTTCAAGTTTTACAGATCTGACTTTATTAACTTAATAACTTCTGCGTCATTCAACCATCATCAACAAACTTAACTCTTGATCAACTGTAAAATTAAATATATTTGTAGCATTAATTAATTAATTAACAATTATTATGAATTACTTCGAAACACATACAGGTTTGTTCAACAGTTAAAAATTCTTCAAGTTGAGGAGTTGTTGTTGTACTTGCGATAATTAAGCGAAATAAATATTATATGACATTAGATAAATATAGAAATAGTTTTATGTTTTAACAGATATGGAAATGTATATAAAATATGATTTGGCCAATCGAGTTTTTCTATAACATGGTCGGTTCTATAGAGAAACTGTAGTGTTGACTCCTACGAAACCCTTTTTTCTGCCAAATAATCACATACACACACGGAAACGAAATAAATCGAGAGCGAAATGAATGGCCACAAAAGGATGAATGGTCAGTTTGAAGGCAAGGCATAAAAAACAATGACAACAATAACAATAACAACAACAACAACAACAACAACAGGAACAGCAAAAGCAAACCAACAACAACAGCAACTTCAACTGGTAACTTACGAAAAGCAAAAATATTGAAACGAAAAATACAACTGACAAAATTTTATTTCGTTTTATTTGCAAAGCGGAGCACTCCATAAATTTTCGGACGCTCAATATTGTTTCAGATCATAAATCATGGCTGCATTTGCGTACGGACGTACATTTCAAACACACACACACACACACATGTATATATATACATGCACTCTTGGCTAGTGGCAACTCGGGGCAACTCCGCTTTGCATCTGCATTGGCACAGACACCGACAGAAACGTAGCTTGTATCTGACATTGGGCTGCAGTTGCAGATGCAGCGCAACGAACAACCAGCAAAGCAACAACAACAACAATAGCAACATGCACTCATAGTGCATTTGTATAAACTCAATGCCGCTGCACTTGTGCCCCGGCACACTCGCATTCACATTCACATTCACATTCGCATTCACATCAGCATCACAAACCGGCAGCATCCCTTTTGGTCCGACAAAAAACCAAATACAAAGAGAAAAGTGGGGAAAAAAAAAGGGAAAGAGGAAAGCCCATCCACACGGAATTGCGTTGGCGGCATGCAAATGCAAAATGAAGGCAGCTGACCAGTTAAAGGATGGGGCGGCGGATATGAGCTGGGGCTGGGGCTGGTAGGCTGTGGCGGCCAAGTGAAGTGGTCTGCAAATGCACATTAACGCAAATTCCGTAAGTGAAGTATGTTGCATTTGCCGCACGTAAATTTAAAAAGCGCGGCACAATAACAAAACATTTGCTCGCTTATTTACAAATACACAGATACAGATACAGATACAGATGCAGTTTGCAAATACAAATACAGTTACAGTTACAGCTGCGGCTGGATTTGGCGGAGTCGCCGCCGACACTGGAGCTGGAGTGGAATTGAAGCAGTCACGGGCAGAGCGGCTCTCCGGTCCGAACCCGGGCTGCTGAACCATTGCCATTGCCTGGCTACAGCTGGCAGCTGCATAGGCATTCGCATTTCCACTCGCACTCACATATTTGAGATACATAAATCTTGCGGATGAGCGTGCGGCCCGAGGTGGGCGGCCCGTAGTGGGGTTGCCACCGCACTCGGCTTGCCATTGGGGGTCAGCAACAGCAGCAGCTGTGTTTCATTCTTGGCGTGGGCAAAATATTGGAAATGGTTTGGCTACTGGTGCGAGCAGGCCAGCAATGGACAAATTACTGGGTGTTCCTCTGAAAGACAGACTAAAGTTTAACAAAGCCAAGAACTACATTTTAGTCAATAATTGCGAATTTGCCCGTCAAAATGTGCTAAATTCAAAAAAGTCTATTTTTTTAATTTCTTGCATCTTCTAACAATAATCTTTATGCCGTCGAAAGTTTGCAATAATTTCATTTTAATATTGAAAATCTTTTAATGCAGCTTAAAATGTAATGAAAAGATTTTTAATCAGACAGATCAGAACGTTCAAATATTTTATATATTTTTATTGTATTCTTTGTCTATATTTAAACTACAAGATTTGTTATGTCCACAATTTTTTCATCAAAATATGTGAATATTTAAACTAGTTAAGTAGCATAAAGTGTAAATATTACATTTTCCAGCTCTATATAAATAATACAAACTTTATGTAGCCAACAGTTTCCAATAATTTATTTTAATTATTTATAATCTTTTAATACAATAAAAATATTTTTAGTAAATAAATAATACAATCTTTATGTAGCCAGCAGTTTCCAATAATTTAATTTAATTATTGATAATATTTTAATGCAATAAAAAAAACTTAAGTCAGACAGATCAAAAAGTGTATTTTCTGAACAGTTCTAGTATTTTATATACTGTTTTTGATTTTTAATCAGATAGTTCAAAAAGTCTATTTTCTGAAACATTCTTGAATTTGATGTACTGTTTTTGTATTTATTGTATATTTTAAAATAACTGTTTTTTAATTATTTAATTTAAATAGAGTATAGCTAAAATATTTTCCAGCTCTGTATATAAAGGATCCATTTATTTTTTTTCGATTTCTGTACTTCTGTCGTGACGAATTCGGTAGTCAAATCTTTTTACCCATTACCCAATGGGGAATTTCCGACAAGCGATTCTTTACCTTTAACTGACTACAGATAGCGCTTTAACACGATGGCAATCCATCTGCGGCACTAATAAAAGATTTCGCTAAATTGATACTGTCGATGGAGTAATTAAACTGCAATTTTTATGAGACATGTCGGACAGAGGCCGCTGCTATCACAGATCGAATAAATTATATTCGTCGGCTATTCGAACGGTTCTCGCACTGCATGCAACACACACACACACACATATATATATATTTTCAATGTGTCTGCCGGGAGCTGGGGAGTACGGGGTGTTCGTATGCATTGTTGGCCATATCGTATCCACGGTAAATTTTCCGACGCAGTTTTGCCAAACTGAATCCGACTGCGAGTCCGGCGCTGCCAGCCACCTTTCGCTTACGGTGGGCTTTTGGCACGCAGCATAAATGTTGGCCAAAAGCTGTGCTCTGAAAGTTTTGCACCCGTTTGATGGCATTTTAATTTGAAACCATTGCTTTCATATTGGAATCGCCCGCACATTTGGCACCCTCTTGATTGCCAGCTAATGATTGTCGCCTCCGAATTGATGTCACTTCCAGTTACCCCGATCCCTGCCCCGACGACCGACGACTTGAGCTGAAAGTGTGGCTGGCACACATTCAAATGATTTCAATGCAAATGGCAAACGGCACTAAATAGTAATAAAAAAAAGAGCAAAAAAAGATATACTCTAGCCATGAAGTTGTTAATTTTTATGACGTCATTACTCGCCTCGTAAAATCCGCTCAACAGTTGGTCGTCTGCCACAGAGAGAGCAGCAACAGGCGCTGAAAACGGAGCTTCAGTTGAGGCAGGAACTGGAACTGGAACCGAGATTGTGACTATGACTATGACTGGGTTTGGGTTTGAAATCTCGACAAGTCAACTCGAAAGTTGTGAGCTTTATTTGCAACCGGAATTTTTATTGTTATTGCGCCATTTATGTCTTTTACGATGTTCGTCTGGTTTTCAGTTTACTTCTAATTTGGGTCCACTGTTTTTTTTTCTTGGCTGCTCGCTCATTTATCACGATGAGTATGTAAATCAAAGTCGTTCTTGCATTTGTTTGATATTTGAACCCACGACATGAAAGGTTACAATCAAATAAAGGTTATGCAAGGCAACCTGGATTCAACAAAAGGTGTGAAAATACTCAAAAACCGACCTTGTTTTATTGGGTTTTAGAACAATCGAACTATTACTCAACAGTAAGTAAAAACCTTGTAGAGGACAGAAATCTTGAATTATAATTAATTTCATTGACGTTGTATTTAATGATATTTAAAAAAAAAATCAATTGCATTTAAAATGTTTTTAGTTATACAGTAGTAAAAAGCTTATTCTCTGAAAACTAGTATCAAAGGTAAGCTCCAAATTAACATTTTTTGTATCTAGAATGTTATACATAGCCTGGTTTACTTTTATTTCGTGGGGTTGTTTTTGTCGAAAGATTGAATTTCTAGTAATTTAAAGCGCTTAAATTAGATGATTGTAGAAGAGGTAAAATGGAGGTGGAGCTGTCATTCAATCTACCAATTTGCCGCACACCCGCTAGGTAAAACATTTATGCGCCATGTTCTACTTATATTTTTATGGCCGCTCCTTGCAACTCAAAACCACAACCACTCAAGCACACACACACACACACACACACACACATATAAACACACGTGATGGGGTCCATAGACTCAGATGTTCACCTCGACACCCTCCAAAACTGAACGAGGAGCATATTTAAAACATGGATTCTTAATTAGTAGCAAATGTATCCCATTTGTTTTTTTTTTTTGTGTGCTCCTGTTCTTTTCTACACGTTGATAACGCGATTCACGTACACATGTATTCACAGAGGAATAACCAAACTACGGGCTACGAGCTAGTTAACACCCCCTCTGGATATCGAGTGGCAGCCGCCCGCCCCACTTACCACGCTCAGGCACCAAATTAGTCGAGAGACAGAAGCTGGCTGAGCTTCTGCCGGCTCCTTTCCAGCTTTCGAGCGTGTCCCCATTCGCCGTAGCTGTGCGACTCTGTCGTCGTCAGTGCGTCTCATAATGCGCGCTAATTAATCCTGCAAGGATCGGATTTTCCCGACGTAATTATATTTACAGCCGCCATGCGAGCTAAACAGCAACAACAGCAGCAGCAACACGGTGGCACGCAGGGCTCAACAATCGTGTTGTGGGGCATGGGAGCTGGGAGCTGGGAGCTGGGGGGATTTTTATGATGTACAGCAGCGCTTTGTACTTGGGGCAGGATGCCACACCCAATGGCAACAGCCTGGCAGCACCGGTTGCTGTCGTGGCACAGAGCCACATGCGAGTTGGGCGCTCTTCGTGAAAGGATATACAAGAATATTAAATTAATTTTTAAGTGCGTGCAGAAGACGCTGGCAACTCTGGCAACGCAGGCAGCGCAGGCAAAACGAAGACGAACAAAGCAGCAAAAAAAAATATTAATGCGCTTTTCTTGCTTGCGTCTATTGTCTGGTGGCAGCGAAAACTTTAAGCATATTTCAGTACACGATTACAGGGTGATTCCAGTCAGACAGCTGCAAAAATCACATATACAAATTAATGTAAGCATTATCTTTATATGCACATCACATAAACTCAATTAAAATAAATATTTTTTATTTACAATCAGTGAAATGACAGGATTGATACTACATCTGCCAGTCAATGAAAATAATACAATTTTATGTGTTATTTAACTAATTTGATAAAGGTATTCAAAATATATGTTTCAACTCCAAAACATTGTATTTTGTTAGGAATCTAATAAATCTAATTATATTATAAATTAATTGTTAAAAAGTTTTCATGGTTAGACAGTCAATTTCAATATATATTTATTTAGTTTATTTAAATTCAGATTTCTTAAATATAAATAATATCTATCTATCGCATACATTTGTCTTATTATCATTACTATTTAATGACTGTCAATTTATATATATATATTTATTTTTATTATTTAAATTCAGATTTCTTAAATATAAATAATAACTATCTATCGCATAATTTTGCCTTATTATCATTATTATTTAATTATTCGATTATACTTCTAAGTTGACGTTATAACCCTGTATTATTATAAAGTTTTTGTCTCACAGATTTTTGCGATGATTCTTATTCGTTTTGGTCGCGTATATAAATAATGAGTACATTTTGTTTATTTAAGTTTGTTATTTCTCTTTTCTTTTTTTTTTTTTTGCTGCTGCTTTATTGCTTTCCACGCGGGTGGCTAACTGGCAACTGCCAACTGGCAACTGCCAACTGACAAACTGGTTGGTGTTGTTAGCTACTTGTGATGTTTTTCCTTCGCAGATTCGCCGATATGTTGGCAAATTAGTTTCAGCAGTTGCCCAAATCCATGATTTAGTTGCTTTCTTTTTTTTTTCTTAGTGGACAGCAGCATAATGAATTCATTCTTCTCTTGTCTAGATATCAGTGTGCGATGATTAAGTCAGCGACTTTCGGACTAACCCTCTTAGTATCCCAGTATACAATGCAAAGTTAAGTGATTACTTTTTGCTTGGAAGATTCAAAGTCCTGGCGAAAAGTTCTGCTCGTAAATTTATTAAGCAAAAACTTGGTAAACTTTCGACGGACAGCAGTGCATACGCAAGTTTTGTAATTGTATTCATTCAATGAAGTCGACTCGACTCCGAGTTGGCCACCATTTTATGCATTATTCATGAGTCCATTCAGCTGAGCTTGGCTAAATTGGTAACGCTCCGAATAGTCCATAATATGGTATGTAAACTTGTTATATTTAAAATGAACTCTTTGATCATCTATTTTTGTAAATTAGATCAGATAACTTTGAACAAAACTAATTTAGTTAGCGTATCAACAACTTGACAATAAAAGCAAAACAATTTCCTAGGTTTGTTTTTAGCTGCATAATCTAGATATGAAATCATCGAATAGTAGAAAAAAAAATATCTTCACTTAACTATAATTTGTATATAATCATAGTCATTTCATATATTTCTACGTATTGATGGAAATTCTCTATATAACTTTTAACCTGTTTAGAATTTGCAGACTTCCTGTTGTAAGCTCTTTGGGCCGCTCTTGAAACCTGCTGGCCTTTAGGCCATGGTTATGGCCACGTAAGCAGATCTCGGATTTGCCATCGAAGTGTTGAATAAGTTGTTTAGCATTTAACGAGCTATAAATGGTGCGATATTCGCAGTTGTTCGCTTGCAACCGCCACTGCATGCAACTGGCAAAATTACGTGGAACATGGAGCAACTCTGAGGTTGGCTGGCAGATGGCAAAAGCATCCATGAGATACGCACACCTTCAAGTCCAAGAGAAAAACGAAGTCAAAGTCGTAGTCGAAGATGGGCAATGGCATAAAACACACCTTCGCCATAAAGCCGCATTGAATGGATTTATAACTGAGTGCGAACAGGGAGCAAAGCCTTAGGGGCGGTGGTGCTCGTGGTTCTGGTTGTGGTTGTGGTTGTGGTGGTGCCGCTGATAATGATAATGTGCTCGTCGTCAGTGTCAGCGTCATCGGCGATGCACTGAATGCATCGATAGGATAAGCTGCCTGTGTCGGTGGTTTTCCAGTGAGCTCAAAGTGCCGCCATTATTACAGTGGGAAACGACTCTGCCGCAGTTAGAGTCCACTCGAAGAGGAGAGCAAATGCAGCAACAGCAACAGCAATAACAACAACAGCTGCACTGGCAATGGCAAAGACTTTTTGGCTGCGATTCAAGCATTTGGATGCATAAATCAAACATTTATATGCGGCACAGCATCGGCGTCGCCTCGACTCACATGTGGAGCGCATGAAGGGGCAGGCACTCGAATGTGATTACGCAGCGAGAGATTGCAGGCACGCTGCTTAGCTCGGCAAATGTAGATGCAGATGGAGATGGAGATGGAGATGGCGTTGGAGACGAGACTCGCACAGTCGTCACACACATAAGCAGACAGCGTACTTAGAGTCCCTTCATCCCTTCATCCCTCGCCCTGCCATCGATTTCTGAGTCATGAACTAGAGAGAGTCTGTGCACTGGAGCTTCAAAGGCGTCTCCGACGCGGCATGAACGCTGGAAATGAAGACGATTACTGCGACTGCAATGATGGATATTATTCCTAAGGCGAAAAGTCTTTGCCCAGCGGTGCTTTGCGACACCAAAGCGATTTGCGCAGTGATTGATTGCTTCATTGCGGCACAACACGCTGTCCAGGATTTGGCAAGGATTTCTCTCGAGTTGCGAGTTGCAAGAACGCGACATAAATACTACTTACTCAGTTATACACAACATTGCGAGCAAATGGAAAAGTTGATATGAATAATTCAGAGTATTGTACAACTTCAACTTCTTATTGAAATAGTAGTTTGGATTATCCGAGAAGATTATCATACTAGAACCTTAATCAGACAAGAATGTTTTCTAAGTGTTTTAATCACTTTATAAAACAAGTCAGACTAGCTCAAAATAAAATAAAATTAGCACAACTTTGAAATGTATAATAAGCTTGCTGATTTTAGCTTTTTAGGAGCACTTATTGATTAAATAAAATATGCTTAATCTGCCTATGGAATAAGAGAACTTATATTTCAATTTTAAGTTGGTAGTTCTTATAGTCCTTAGTACTGCGTATTCTTACAGACGCTGAAGCCCGATCGACTTACCACTCTGATCAGGAATATAATTTACCCATTCATACTTTGTAAAAATTCCGATTCTAACCTTTTAATTTGAATTAAAAATAATAGTAGGGCCGCTGGAATTCGAATGCACCTGTGGCTAATCCACTGGTCAGCCCATTGCATGTTGGACCACCAGCAGCACCTACCCTAGAATCACAGTAGCAGCAAAGACTGGCAAATGGTGGCCGCAAAAACCAATGTGCAAGAGGCAGCTGATAATTTCGTCAATAATTAAAACTTCAAAACGTTACAGCACGATGGATGCTGATAATTCAAGAACGTTTTCCAGAAGCGCAAGTAGTCATCGGAAGAGATTTCACAGGAATCAAGAATGCTCTAATGGCCATAATCTAGTTGAAGGGCATAACATTTGCACGATTACATAATAGCAAAAATAACACAGCGCTTTAAAAAAAAAAACTAGAAACCGATATGGAGACGGATGCGAACGAGGCTGAAAGCACTGATACTCACCCGGAGGATAATGCTGATGCTGGTCTCGTTTGCCATTTACAAGCTTTTCGTCGAATGACAGCGAGAGGGTTCAGTTTTGCCCGAAATACATGCATCGATTGTAAATGCATCTGCTCAGCCGGTCCAGTACACACAGTGCTGCCACCCAGCTGGGAGAAAATGCATCCAGCCACATTGCTTTGAGTTGTATGCCCGGGACTTATGGCACAGTCGGTGAGAAGATTGGGTATCATTGAGACGATCAGGAGTAAGTATAAAAAAAATATACCTATTCGTAATGTGGCTGTGATGCTTGCAACACTTTGTTCAACACAAACATCGCCTAAGTGGAATATTATTGAAAATGTAAAAAATTGAATCCTTGGTTGAAACAAAAATGTCAAATACTACGTTACACAAAATAATTTTTGTTAGGTTACCCTTTAAACTTTCATTTATAATTATGTATTTAATTAAGAACTTATCGATATGAGAATCTTATCATGGTTGGGATTGGTTATATAATACAACATTTAAAGATTATTGATTGATTTTTTAGCTGATATTATACCCAAAAAATGTGGCTTATAACTAATTTAAACACTTATTTATAATTAAAATTTAATTAAAATAGTACAATAAATCAGCATTTAAAGAGATATTGAAATAAAATATTACTTTGGTTAAACAAATATACGCACAGCTTACATTTTGGAGAACTTATTTACCATAAAATAAACTCTGAGTAGAAATTTACATTCTTAAAAAACAATATTCATAAACAAAGTTTCATTAACTGTGAATCCAGAAAGAGGGCGATCCAAATGCGGACGGCAATGTTTTTGTTCTGTGACCTGAAATATTGTTTCCATTAAAATAGTTGGCCTTTTATTGGCGGCCACAGAGGCAGGAGGCAGGAGGCAGGAGGCAGGAGCAGGAGAACAGACCTATAGAGTGAAAATTCTATGTGGAAAGTTGTGGCAGCACACTTCAAAATACTATTTTGGCCATTTACATCTTGTTGCCAGCCATGGTGTCTATGCAGCAGTATTGAAATGAGGGCAAAACTTATAATTTGGATGCGTTCCAATGGATTCTCGAAAACTTTTGTTGCGCCGCTCAGCACAGTCTGTAGCACAAAATAATCTGTGTTTGTGTAGAAGCACTAAGCGAACAATACATATGACATATTGTCTGCTTAGTGAATTGAATATAAACATTAACCACGTAGTTGCAATCTTTACGCCGTCTTCGGAACCTGCTTCCAGTGCATCTACTAAGCTCCAAGCAAAAAATACATAGAGGCGTCAAGTCGACCAAGAACCTGCTGCATATTTTGGTGTGTATTGTCTGCTTAGGGATCTAAGTGACTCGTCTGGGAGTCTGTGTGTCTGCCTATATGCTACACCCTTCTGGCCCAATCCACAGACCTCAGTCAGAAGAAGTTGACGTGCGCGGAAATGGGGGGAACAAGGCGCAAAATATATGCGCAAAAATTATATGGCAAATACAGAAATTTTTTGTTGTTTTTTCCGTATATATTTTTTTTTACTTGTTTGTGCTAGTTTTTTTTTTTTTGTTTGGCTAGCTGAAATTTATTTTTTACTTAAAACTTTCTGTAGTGAGCAATGAAAAATGGCAAAACAAACTTTCCAGCTTTCAGCAGCACAAATGCCAACAGAACTAAGCAGCAAACTGAATTTGTTTTTGTTGAAAAGTATCGAATTGATTTCAGTTGAGGAAGTTTCGAATTTTCGAATGCAAACGGCTAATTTATGCGAAAGTTCCGCCCTTCCTGCCTATTTTCCCCAGTTCGAGGTTTAATTTATTTACTTTCCTTTAATGGAGGCACAAAAAAAATAACAAACAAGAGCACAAAACTAGAAATATTTTATACTCGCTTTTCTAAAGGACCACACAAGGCTATGCAAGAGAAAAAAAAATCACAAGCTAATAAAAAAATAAAAAAAAGATATCTACTTTAGTCGGGGCCTTCCGCACGAAAAAAATATTCAAAGCACATTTTTTAAGTATATAAATAGGGGGAAATCGAATTGTTTGTATTGTGAGATTTTAAATTATCAGATAGCTAATCTAATTTAGTTATTATAATTAATATCGATGGTTACAAAATTCAAATACCAGATAAAAATAAAACTAATATATTTTACTTGTTTTCATAATTTAGTAATAATTTGTTGTTATATTTTGGCATGTTTAGATTTATGTGTATAAATGCTGTTTAAATAAATAAAAAAAATAACTAAATCCAGTGCTTGTCTTTTTGCATAATCCTTTAAAAATGTTATACTAAGCTGATATAAGTATAATTTATATATTTGCAAAATTTATTGGTTTGGAAATCAAATTATTTGCCAAACTTGAGTCAACAGCAGAACGACGCCACAAATATTATTCATTTGGCCGAACAGAAGCCAGAAAAAAGCCAGACCGTAGAGATCAAGTGAGCTGAACTGCAAAAAACATACGACAATATTTTAATAGTTTAACGCAAAACAATAAATAAAATAAAATCAATTGCCGGGAGGGGCAGAAGAAATGGGGAGTTGGCCATAAACGCACTGCCAGCTCTCTGCTTGGGTTGCTGAAAACAAAAGCCGAATAACCAAAATCGCAAATAATTCGACATGTTATATGACAACAAAAACAATAGCTAGCATGCAACAGCAACAACAGCAACAACAACAACAACAGCAACATCAATACCAATAGCAACAACAATTACAACAACAATTTCTGTAGTTGTACTACTACCAATAAAATCGTATGTTTCCGGCTGCTGGCTATCAAAGCTACTGGAATTTATTTGCGCTGAAACAACAAACACAGAAACAGAAACAGCAACTGCAACTGCAAATCGCAAAACCAAAGTGCAAACATAGTTGTTGTTTGTACTGCTGCTTTTGTTGTTGTTGTTTTTGTTTTTGTTGATGTTGTCTCTCGATGCTGCTTGACTATTTGCTAAAGTCATTGCGGTGTTTTGCCCCTCCTCGTCCATGCCCCACACAAATTGCCCCCGGAGTCATCATGGGTCCCCATGGGCATGCGGCAGACTTTGCACAATGCCAACGACAGCAACACCAATAATAACAACAACAACAACAACAACAACAACAGCAGCCACCACAGTTACAAGCAACAACAACAATTTTAGTAATAATATTCACATTTATGGATTTGTAAGTGGTTCCGCATGACTAACCCCACATCCTCCTTAGATCTCTCTCTCAATTTCTCTCTCTCTCTTTCTCTCACTCTGCCCTTTCAGCCTTCTTTGAGCTGGCAAATGCAGCAGCAGCTTCGCTTTGTTTGTTTAGGGCATTAAAGTTTCAATAAGGTTGGCTCTAATTTGGCTCTGCATTTTTGAATAATCATTGTTGTTTTTGTTGTTGTGTTTGTGTTTCTGGGCATACTTCCACAAAGTCCACTGGGTCAATTTGGGTGTACAATTTATAAGTTACTTATGGCTCAATGCACTACTCCAAATGGAGATTTCTTGCTGCTGATATAAGAATGTTGCAATAGTCTTTAGTTTATTTCTATCTATATCCTATAGAATTTATTGGTTAAAATTAAGAGAGGTAAATAAGTCATTTATTTAAAAATAAATTTAAAAAATAAAAACTGTATAAATCCAAATAATATATATAATTAAACATAAAATTAAAATTGAAATATAATTAAATGCAACCTATAAAAAGTTTAGTTTATTTTGAATAGATTGGGAACATTCAGAAAAGAAAATCCAATCAGATCAATATCCTAGACACATTTTTATGACTGTTAAATATCTACAAGAAGTGAAATATCTTTTCAGCACATTTTTGAAAATATTTATTAAGCAATTATATGTCACAATAAGTGCATACGAATATATTCGTCATAATTAAATAATTAAAAATTACCATAGTTTAATTGCATGGAGTCCGTTTGCAACAAACAAAGTTGTCACCACAGACGGACGGAAAGTCAGTCGGCCAGAATTTATGTGGCATAATAATGAATTCTGTCAGCGGCATTCGCAGCAACAAAAATTGACAGGTTATAAATAAATGCGAGAAGAGTGAAAAATGCAGGGGGAGGGAAATGGAATCGCTTTTCGATTATGTTAATTTAATATCCATTGCTCAAGCGACATGAGTGGAACACATGCCGGCAATATGTCCAATGGAGCGTCGGGAATAAATCCAAATCATGCGATCCAATGATCACATTGTGCCGCAACTTGAGTTATGGCGTCGAGCAAATACACACAAGCACACACACACACACACACACACACACACACACACACACACACACACACACACACACACACACACACACACACATACTAATACACGCAGCTTGACAGAGCGACAACATCGATGGCTGACAGCAAATAAACAGCAAATGTGACTGCAAAACAAATGAACCCAGTAAACTAAATCAAACAAACATAACTTTGACTAAAGTTTAAGAAATACTTTGATTTTCGTTTACGTTATAATATGTTAATTTGTATTACATTTTATGTAAGGCAATTCTATATGTTATATATATATATATATAAAGCATATAGTTTTCACCTCTGTCTGCTGAAATAAATATCAAGCATTTTTTTCGGATCGTAACTTGCGGCGAGACACAAAATATTTTTGTATTTGTGTATTTTTGTCTACGATTTGAATTACGTACAAAATGTGTGCGATTTCTTTGGTGCGTCTTGCAATTTTGAACGCTATTTGTTTTATACGCCGTGGATTTTTTCTTCCAAGTGAAATACGTTTTAATTTATGTGCCTTCTGCGTACATTATAAACTTGTATATTTTACAAGTACTTGGCAGACAACACGAGGATATGTTGCATGACATTATGTGAATTAAGAATGTTCTCAAAGAGAGACAGAGAATATCAGAGACAGAGATACTGAATTTGTTAGAGTATCTGTTCGATAATATCTGGGCTCAGAAATACCCTGTGCAAACCCAAAGCATTTGTTTTCAGAATAAAAATATAACACTTGAAAATGGAACATTTTGACTTGTGCTGTTTAATCTTAAGAGTTTAGTTAATGAAAAAGGTTTATGATGATCCAAAAGACAAGAAAGATTGTCACTTTGCCAATGGAAAGAATATTGAATTTATATTCGAAATTAAAGTAATGAAAAGTATTGTTTTTCAATGCATTGATATTCAACCGAAGAAGGTAAAACCTGTTTTACTTTCGAGACTTAACTCAATAATAACACCCAAAAATTAAGTGTTATAATATCTTTAGTTCCATTCTATAAAGATCATGAATATGAATGTGAAAAAACACCTCTGCCCAAAATACATCGAACTAAGTAGTTAAGTTTTGGTCGTTAAAACCACTTGATAAATTCAATAAAATGAAATAAAATATACATTCTATGAATCAATCTCAGCGCAGACAAGTGTTAATTAATGCCGTTCACGGCCGATGGAAATGTGAGTCTTTGGACAAAATAATGGCACTTGAGCTGGAGACCAATCTGAGACCGGAGCTAATGTTACCCTGCCGTGAATGTTGCCCTCCGCCATAAATTGCCAAAGAAATCGAAAGGAAACCGTGAACATCGTAAACAACATTTGCAGTTTTTCCCTTTGTTGTTTTTCCTTTTTTTGTTGTTGTTGTTGTTGTAGCTTTGCTGTTTGGCAATTTGTAATTTTCCGTATTTCATTCGCATACACTTCATTAACATCCCCATACTGGCTTTCCACTAGCTGCCTTTGGAAGAAGGAGTTTGGTTTCGACGCGCTTCAATGGCTGCTAACCAGGCGACTGGCGGGGTGAGATGTGGGCGGTGTGGGCGATGTGGGTGTTGGGCGGTAAGAGATGGGTGGGATGCATCATTAGAGTCGTTGAGCATAGTCGTGCCTTGAAATTTACGTCCTTTTTGGCGAAGACCTTCTCTAATTTCTTCAAGGATCCTGCCAGCCACATATATGCTCGCTTCCCAGTGCCAAGGGGAGAAAGACGACAACGACAAAGACGACGACGACGAAGACGAAGGCTTTCGCATCAGCGACAACGACACAAAAAGTCCTTGGCCAATGACAGGCAAAGCCGCAGCAGCAGAAGCAAACAGAAGCCAGGACCCGGGAACAGGGAGCTGGGCCGGGTTTCAGGCGCAGGCTGAGACAGGAAAATGTTTTTTCACGATAAAAATGATGGATGACATCATAAATAACGTTGGAGTGCGCCCAAACAGAGGGTTTCCAGTGCTTGTTTATTTCGATATAAATGAAATTCTTCTTTTTCCGCATTTTCTTCTGCTTATTTTCGCCGGCTAGCGAACAAATAAAAACTTTCTGACCCCCCAACAATTTGGCAAGAAATACTCACACACACACACACACACACACACACACACACACACACATATTCTCAAAGCTTATAGCCCCAACTAGCCAATGCAAATGCCGAACATTCAATGCTCTATCGCTGCTTATCCAAACATTCCGCCCACAATCAATGGCCATTATTCTTGGAGGCGGGGTTCACCGCTATTGGGCGGCATTTTGTAATCACAGTTCCAGTTCACATTGTATATGGTAGATGTTTCCCGTCATAAATATCGAAAATTATTATTAATGTGCCTTGATGTTTTTTAGGCTGCCAGTCAGCAAGCCGAAACATCGTTGACTGAGTTTTTCTCAATTTACTGCACAATGGAATGCAAATTGTTAATCAAATTTAATTTTTATACAAATTAAAAATACAATTTTCTTTTTTTATATATTTCTAAAGTGTTAATTTTCATTTTTTTTATTTATTAATTTTTTATCAAATCTTACTTTTATGTTAACGTTTTTTTTTTTAAATGACACTTTAATTCTTTTTAAGCTGATTAAATACAAATAATTGATAATTCTTATAATGCTCCCTGACTTTATTTCCTTAGATTGAGCTTTGACAATTTTAAATAGTAATTTTAATAACAATTGCAAAATAAAACATCTCTGTTTATTTATTAATTTTTGTTTTGCATTTAATTGAATTTTTACCCATTGTGCGGCACATTTTGAAGGACAAACTTGAGCCACAGAAACTCCTGTAGATTGTATGAAAGTGAAAGCTGTGTCAAGATGTTGTGTGTGCGTGTGTGTGTTTGTGTGTGTGTGTGTGGGTGTGTGTGCTGGTGCGCTTTAATGATATCCTTATAGCCTGCCAAATTTATGGCAAAGCCGCATAAATTTAGATGCTTTTTTTCACGCTTTCACTACAAGGCGAACCTTATCGTATTTTTATTTTAATGGATTTTTTATCTGCCGCTGCTGCTGATGACGTTGCCAGCGAGCAGCACATCAAGCAAAGGACACTCGCTCCAAGAAGAGAGAGGGGAGACAGAGGGGGACGGGAAGAAACCGCACTGGCCAAATAGCTGGGCACATTTCTCATTTTGTTTAACTGTAAGTTGATGCAGGGAAATGGGATTTAATAAGCCAACATTTATTTTAGACATTATTGATGGCGGCTTATTTATCGCGCCGCTGCCCCTCACCCGCACACTCCCTCCCGCCCATTGTTCATCTAGTGGCTCCATTAATGCGACACACTGTGTTTGCATGCTCCCCCATCTACTTTGCTGCCCTGCAGCACTCCTTATGCGGCAAAACTCAAAAGGATTAAGTCGCACACTCGCACACACACACACACACACACGCACACACACTGACACACACACATAGAGCGAGACAAAGGCGCACCCAAAAAGATTCACAGCCACCGCACAATGCAAAAGCTTCTCGACATGTTTCGTCTCTGCTGCCCCTGCTGATCCCGTCGCCTCTAACTCGTGCCTCTGCCTGCCCCTTCGCTTGCTGCTTTTGCCTTTCCTCATGTTGTCCAACTATAATTCAAAATGCAAGTCACAACCGTGCGTGTGTGTGTGTGTGTTTGCTTGTGTTGGCAAATCCTTGCAGCCATGTTGGCGTCAGAGTTCTCCTCTCGTGCCGCCAGCTCCTCGGCTTCTCCACACTCTATTCGTGGACGCTGGCTGTGGGTCCTCGGTTGCCTTAGCTTTAGGATTTGCTGCCGCCGCGGCTGCTGCAATTGCCGCATGTAAATTCTTAAAGTAGTACTTAGCGCTATTATTTATTATATTCCAACAGTTTCAACACCTCTCAACAAGTAACCAGCCAGAGTCAATGGGATGCGGGGGTGGCGGTGTTAGCATCTTCTGCTCCTGCCCCTGCCCCTGCTCCTGCTGCACTTTGCTATTGTTGCGCTCTGTTCGCATTGTTGTTAGATTCTCATGCAATTGTAGTTGTAGCAGTTGTTGTTGTTGTAGTTGCAGTTGTTGCTCTTGGTGTGCTGCTGCTGTTGCTGCAGCAGTCCTCGGCGATGTTGTGCAGAAATTTATGAATATTGCATGGTAATAAAGCGAAGGATTTCATTACGACTGCGTATGCAACTGGCTGCAGTCTCTTTGTGTATGTGAATCTGTGTGTGTGTGTGTGTGTCTCTGCGTGTGTGTGTGTGTCTGCATTTGTGTGTGTATTATGTGCTTACGTGTTTTTCGTTTTTGCTATTGGCTAAATGATTTGAGTGCCTTTAATCTCAGTTGTATTTGTGCAACCTCTAAAGAGGTCAAATTGTTGCACAAATATAGTTGCCGATATTATTTATTCATGATTCTGTTTTTAAGCTTTCGCACTGCGTTTTTCCCTCGCAGATAAAATTACTCAATTAAATTATCTACAATTCGGAATGCATGTTATATTTTCTGCATATAATTATCAATTGTTTGGTGAACTCTTTTGTACAATTTTCTACAAGATTGAGAGTATTTTCAAAGCGTTTAATATTATTGAATAAAATTATTTTATTTTCTTAATACATATATATATGGCCAGCTAAGTATTTTCAACAAATCTCTGTAATCTATTCTAACCATTAAATATTTATTAATAAAGAACTGCATTTATTTTTTTTTAAGCATTATTATATTATTATTCCCCATTCTGTGATTCTCTCTAATTTTTACAAATTATACTGAACACAATTTGTTATGAGAATTGGCCTTAATTCAAAATATATCTACATAATATAATTGTATATAAATGTTTATTAATATTATCTAGTTTATTTATTATTATATTTAAACAGCATCCTTAGTCAAAGTCCAAATATAATTGATAAATCTTAGAACGGAAAATAGAATAAAGAATTTCAGGTTTCAAAGGCTGCAGCATAATAATTTGGCTTAGTTCTTTTAATAGAACCAACTTGAATGCCATAAAGCATCTATTTTAAAACAAGAGGGAACACAAATGAGCAGATCCCAAAGACAACGGGTCGCTCAGTAGCCAAATCGACGATACATCGACTGTGAAAACCACCAAATGATTTATGCGATGCATAATTCAGAAATGGATCGCGGTCAGGGGGAGAGACAGAGAGAGAGAGATAAAGAGAGAATCTGAGAGAATACGAGAAGGGGACGAACGGGCGCGACACTTACAACCGCCATAATCATTTCAACAAGAATAATTTAAATAATTATTAAAACGATTCCACACAGCGTTGACGGCAGCAGCCGCGACAATTACAAGTGATGGAAGGAGGGGAGGGGAGTGGGGCTGGGACTGTGACACAGAATTGGGATTCGAGCTCGACATTTGTCTGGCAACAGGCCGCCAATTGTTTGCTGCCCCCTCCTCTCTCTGTGTGTGTAGTGCCACATCCTGTCAGCTGCGTCTGACTGAGTTTTGATTGCATGGCAAGGACTGCATTCGGAGGATTTTTTGTATTTGTGTGGCGGTGTGGTTAAAAATTAATACGCGGAAGGATATGGCAGGCAATTCGTTTTGTGCGCATTTTGCTGGCAAACGCCTCAAAAATAAAAATATCAAAAATCCAGACGAAATGCGGAGCGCGCATTTCATTGCCAATGCGAAACGTTCATGCAAAATTTACATTTGAATAGAGCACAGAATGATGCTGGGATTGGTTTAAGTTAGTCTGCTGCATGTCTGTGGGTTGGGTGTATCTGGGTGGTTTGCCGCTGGTGCAACGATCCTGCGGTTCGCGGCCGGCAGGAAACTGCGCCAACAATGGCCGCTGGAAGTGCGGCTCCCTGAGCATTTATCTGGCGTATTGTTTTAACTTGCAACATTACTGAAAGTACATAAAATGTATTTTGTGAATCCATTCACATTATGCGAGTGCCACAACTTGTGTTTGGCATTTAACTTTAAGATTCCAAAACAAACCCAAAAATCGAACTGCTGTTCGCAGTTTTCGTGTCACATGGCGATTTGCCGTCACAGCTTGTGGCTGGCTTGTGTTTTGGGCCATGTCAGTGCTGTGCCTCCTCACCCCTGCTGCAAACACTGGCAACCGCTAATGGCGCCCAAACGCATTTTGGGCAACTTGCATACGAGCATTTTGTCTTCCAAATTAATTTGGTGTTCAGCGTGTTGCACGCGTTCCTCGTGTGTTTTTACTGCCACAGGCAATGGACAACGGACGAGGGCCAGGACCAACAGCAGGAGAAACAGCAGCAGCAGCAGCAGGACGTGATTATGTTGGACATTGGAGCCAGCAGGCGAACACCGAGTTCAGCTCAGTTGAGTTGAGTTGAGTTGAGTTGATTTGAGTTCGGTTCTGGTTCTGTTTCTGGTTTGTTGTTCAGTCCGCAATGCGCTGCTTCGTTTCAATTAAACAGAGAACTAGTGATAAATACAGAGAGAGAGGGAGAGTGAGACAGATACAGAGCAAGAGAGAATGATGTCGCCGCTGCACTTAATGCATAAATTCTCTGCTGGACATCGGTCATGATAAATTTGATTATATAAACCGATGTATGCGATTTGCATGTTCCTGCTGCTAATCGTTGTAAATGTTGATTGTACTTTGCAAAAGCAATCAGTTAATTACGAGCGAGCTCATTACTAACATGCATATAAGTTGACTGTTTTCGAGATAAAAATTTTCATATAGTTAAAAAAAAAACATTTATCCATACAAATTGCATTGTTATTCTGAGTTACAATCAACACCCAAAATCAATATCTGCCAGCAATGAAAGCCACAATTTTAAAGATGTTTAAAATAAGCATTTTCTGTTAAAATTTGATTTTTAAAATGCCATTAAGTCAGCTCAAGATATTAAGGCATTTAAAATTACAGAAAATAATAACTGTAATCTGTAAATTGTATTTATTGCGAGAAATAAATCTAAGCAATGCAAAATCAAGTCAAATTTGTGACTATTTTCCAAATGATTCGGGATTGACACTCTCCAAATGCACAGAGTGCTGCGAGTTGAAAATTCTCATTTGGGTTATTGTTGCAGAGACAGGCTCTTTAAGACATCTTCTGCATCATTTGATAATTCGCCGGAAACTATGTAAATATATATATCTAAAAAACTTATTTCTATGCAAAATAAATTTAATCCGCTTGCTTGAGGAATGACTTGAAATAATGAGTTGGGGTAAAGTGTGGAGCACATTTGGCAGCTGCTGCTGTCAGAATAAAAATGCCAAATGCTGTCGGCTTTAAATTGTTTAAACATTACGATGCATTGGGGAATTCAATGCAAGTTGGCTGGAAAAAAAACTTTTTCACTTCAAAAACAAAAATAGAAATAGAAAAGGAAAGCAAAAGAAAGGCAGAACGTTGCCAGCGACGGCAGTGGCAACATCCAATTATTTTTCGATTAGTTTCGCTATCATTCTTCAACAACAACAATAACAACAGCAACAACAACAATAACAACAGCAACAAAACAGCCATAACAAAAATAACAATAACAACAACAATATTTGGCGCATCTGAAACCGAAACTGAAAACGAACCCAAAACACAAAACTCACCCCTCTGACAGAAAGAGTAGGTAAGGGTAGAAAACATTTCAGTGTATGTGTGTGTGTGTGTGTGTGTGTGTTGAGTAGTGGGAGTATCAGGAGAGCGGCAAAGTCGAAATATAAATAAATAAAACATACAAAATGGAAATAAATCTAACTGAAAAGCCATAAAGCATTTTCAGCATTCGCAATTTAATATGTTCGAGGGTATTTTTCTCGCACGTAGCGAAGATGAACAACACCCACCACCACCAAACAGTGGCAGCACCACCACCACCAACAACAGCAGCGCAAGATGGTGCCTGCTCGAACAGGACGAAGGACACAGGACGCAGGAAGCAGGACGAGCCGACAGCTGGCCGAGCAGACAATGGCCAAGAGCGAAAGCAAGATGGAAAAAAATAAGAAATAAGAAATACAGAAAACGCAGCGCATTTGGATTCGGATTCTTAGACTCGCTCCACACTGTGAATGTAGATGAAGATGGAGAGATGCCTGTGCCAGGGCCTGTGGATTGAGCGAGTGAGTGAGTGAATGGAGCAGAGGGAGCGAGCGGGGGGAAAGCGCGAGCGCGCTAAGTGTGATATATTTCCTAAGATTATATAAAATGTTTTATTTGTTCTTCTTGTTGCTACTTTTCCTTCTTTTCTTCTTCTTTTTTTTGTGTTTCTTGTCTTTGCCAAGCAAATTGCGTGCGCATCAGTTGAGCGAGGGGAGGGCTGAGCGGTGTGACAACGAACCCATGCGAAAGTGCGAAAAAAGGATATTAGGTGTATATAATATATATATGCATATATCTAGTAAGGGAAATTCTAAAGCACCCGCTCCCCCACCATCCACCCACTCACAGCACTTGCAACGAGCGAATGAATTATTTCTTACCCTCATCTAAATTCCAAGTCAATGGTTCTGCGCCTTCTTCCCTCCCCTCCCCTATCATCTTTTTAGCCAGTGTTGTTTCGTGGAAGCTGTCTTAACTCAAAGTTTGCGACATGTGACAAAACAATAACATCAACTGTGACAAATGCAATGTTTAACGGTAGAAAACTTAATATTTTAAAGAAAATTTATATGAATATGTTGTTCGAGAATTAAATCGATGACTGTTCAGTTGGTGTGCAAATAAAATATGTAAATATTCCTTATATTTTGAAATAAGAAATACAAAGTTTGCAATATTTTTAATAAATTATGATTAAGAAACTACTCTTAAAATTTTTAGATTTATTGATTGCAAATATTTATAATTTGTTAACTATGTTTTTGTTTTTTAAATATCAAGAATGTCAAATGAAATAAATAAGATTTAGTCATTGTATATATTAACTATATATTTATCTAGTAAGGATGCCAATTTTCTTATTAGTAGTGAAAGAAAAATTATATGAAATTGTAGTTCAAGAATTAAATCTATGACTGTTAATTTGGTATTTAAATTTTCGAAATCCTTTTAACATTTTTAGACTTATTGCTTGCATATGTTTACTATTTATATATATTTATTATTTGTTAAAGATGTCTTTTTTTTTTTAATTTTAAGAGTGTCAAATGAAATAAATTAGAATTAGTAGTGAAGCTTAAGAAAATCATGCATAAATTATTAGATTGTCAATTGAATTTCTCCCACTGTACTTCAACTAAGAAGTGTCCCATGCCTCAGCCTGAAATTCTTTTATCCATTGGGCATTGAGCTTCTCATATGGCCAAAACTTAGGCTGAAGATGACACCAGATGTGACCAAGCTGAATTTATAAGTAGCCATCACATTTACTACTACATTCGCCTCTGCACACAGGCATAGATACTCGCAGAAGCGTTTAGAAATTAGTGACCGTTCTGGATACAGTTTTTGTTGTTGTATTTTTAAGTATTTGCTTTGACGCTGGTTCAGATGAGGAAACGATGCTGATGATGCTGCCAATGGCAGAGAATAACAACCATTTTTCCAGCTTTATACCAAGTTAAGTGGGTGAAGCGCCTCCGCTTGCGCACGCTCACACACAATGGGCCAGTGCGGGTAGGTGGGGGGGTGGGAGGGTTTTGGCAGTGGGTGGAGTACGGCCTGAAGATGAATGTGCCGCAGCTCTATAAATATGTATGGGATGCTATATATTAAAACCGACTCGACTCGAGTCAACTCAACTCGCACCGAGCAAAAACTAATTTCGAAAAATGCCAAAAGAAAACGCAGCAGCAAAATGAAAATAAAAGAAAACAGAAAACACACACACACACACAAAGCAACGAGGCAAGCCGAGCTGAGCTGAGCTGAGTTGTTGGTGGGGCTGAGGGGTGAAGTGGGCTGGTACGGGATCGGGTGGTACAAGAAAAGGACATTTGTGCTGCCTTTGCTGCTTTGCACAGAGTCTGGGGCTGGGTTTTGGTATTGGCATTGGGGGATGACTGGCAGGACCACAGCCAGGACCTGGAGCCGACACAGACTGACAGCCAGGCTATGGCAGCTGCTGCTACTGCTGCTTCTGCTGCTCCTTCTTTTGGTGGCTACACGAGGGTAATATAACACAACAAAATGCAATAAAGCATTTTGTGGCAACTTGAAGATGTGAGCAGCAGATGCTGATTAAAGGTGTGCGGTTGGGTGTGGGCAAAAGAACGTTGTCTGCACACACACACACACGCACACACTGCTACTACTCGCATAAAGATGAGCATTGCAAAAAAAAAAAATGGAAATGGGCAAACTCATTTGCCGCTTGGAGTTTGAGTGGCAACTGCGGATGGGCGTTTTTGCTCATTTAAATTGCGTGTACATTTGCCGGGCACTTCACACTTGAATACGAAAGCAGATAAAGTAATGTAGGAAACGACTGGAAGTAATTGGCTGCTGCCAGTAATGAACGCACTCCCAACTCCCAACACTCAACTCAATACCAAACTCTGCCAGCTATACATTTTCATAATTGCCCATCAAAGAAATAAGCTGAAGCTGAAGATGACCCATTCAACTATTCTTTCAAATATATTTAAAATTTGTGAACCCGTTTAATTGTAATCAACAAGCGTTGTCATAAAGTATTTCAGTTTGACTGACAAAAATAAAAAATTATGTAATAGGCCAAATTAATTATTTTCGATACCATAAAGAATAAACTAAATATGATGAGTATAGCCGGTTTAGCCAACACTAAATATTGGACTAAGTGACTAAGCAGATTTCGAATCTGAATTACCATATACCAAAGCCAGTTACAGTTTCTTTTAGCTTATCGATAACCGATTACTGATTGCAATGATTCTACCTCTAATTGATAAGCAATATACACACACATAACTGGTTTTAACTGGAATAGCAATCTCCTCTTACCAGGATAATCCATCAGGTTTCATTGGTTAACCGCAGAACACTTTTCACTGTTTTTTTTTTAATAAAAGTTAATATTTGGTGAAATAGATTCCGCTTTTCCATTTGGGCTTATTAACATTTTATTTCCTAGTAAATTGATTACGCATTGCACAATATTTTTAATGTCATTTGTAAATCTTGCAATACCTGAGTTCCCGTTTTCTTGATGGAAATCTCTCTTTCTTTAATTACATTTTCAATTAAACTCAAGTTGTACTTAACTTTAGTTAAGTTTATATTTTCCTTATGACTACGCAACTAACGATTAACAATTTTTGTTCTGATTTCTGTGCTTCTTGCAATATATGAATTAGACCATTTAATTTTGTTGAACAGAGCCAAGATTATGTTATTGATTCCTACATATCTATTTCTGTGTTTTCCTTAATCTAAAATTTATAGTTTATTTATTATTTAAGTATAATAGCTTAAACATAATAAACTAAATTTATTTAAATAAAATAAAAAACATATTTTTATATTGCATAAAACCAAGACTGGTGAAGATAAGTTCTGTCAGTTGGTTGGTTACTACAATATAAAATATGATCTAAATTAAAGGTTTAATAAGAGTCCTTTTTTATTTAAATATAAATATAAAATAAAAAGTAAATTCTAAGATCTGCATAACTATTTCAAGAATCACCTCTCTTCATCTCTATCTGACTTTGTCAACGATGTTTCGATCTGGTTAAACACACAAAAACCACAATTTACATATTGACAGAATTCATTTATTAACATTCAAGACGAAATTTGCTTAAGCCAACCCGATTCATATTGCCTTGAGGTAAACTGCTATAACTGCGAGCAGAGTTAGAATTGGAGTAGATGTGATTCGAGATCCAGCCAGCCTGGGTAATCTTTTCTCCGTATAATGTAATATTCCATTATCCATGGGAGGCTCATTCAGATTGAAAGGCTCTTTGCGACAGGTATGCAAAAGATCGTTAAAATAAAGTAGGGAAATATTAAAACAGTGCATCTCTGAATGAGTGAAGTGCACTTTGGAAAAAGTATTGCCATCTTCATTGACTTTGCCAAGTATTCGAAATCTTGCTGTATTAACGGTAATCACTTTTGAATCTAAAATTTCCGATGCGTAGAATGAGACTAGAATTACGGGTTGGTTCGACTCATTGGACAGCCAAACAGAATAGGGAACACCCATCTTGACGCGCTGATCATTCCAACGTAGTACCATGTCCAGGCTGATCTCGCTTTCGCAGATTCGATTTAGTTCAATGTTCTGGGCAAAATCACACTTCCCGCTGTTTCTAGCATAATTGGCTGCATGATGAGTTATAGCGCCGGCAAACAATCGGCTTAAGTTGAACAAAATCAGCAAGAGTTGCTTCATAACACGATTTACTATCTGAAATTTAATTTATTGACAAAAAAATCGACGAAAGTAATAATACAATTGTAAACAACTTGAGTTGTATATAATTTTGCTTCATTATTCGTGGAATCTTCTGAGCTTCAATCATGTTCATAAAGCTACAACATAATTTTCTGTATAATTAAGTTAAATCATATTTTGTTATCTTAACTTAAGAAATAAAGTTTGTCCATAATTGAATTTTGATTTGATTCCTATATTTTCTGTGCTGATATATAAATAGGGCACTGCACACTACGAGGACTTAATATATTAAAATTTGTTTAATAAAATATAAATAAAATAATATTTATATATAAAAATATAAATATCTCTTAATTCAATTTAAATTAAACATAATTAAATCTAATCCTAATACAAAACTGGGAGAACAATTTTTAACGTTTCTAATATCATATTCCCAAATATACTTAAGAAATAAAAAACTACGAAAATTTTTAAAAACGATGGTATTTAATTTTAGTTTGAGATTAATCGCATTAGTATGCAACTAAATATTTTCAAATCAAAAAATAGCCACCTTTTTCTTTCTTTACATTTTAAAAGACAAAATTTAGTTTTATTTTTTTTTTTAAGCCACAATAAAAAAGAAATGAAAATGTTCCATGAGATATTTTCCTAGTTATTACAAAACTGGCTTTCAACTATTAAATACAAATAATCAATCAATGAATGCAAAACAAATTACAGGCTATACTTTTTCCATAAGGTTACCAAAATTTTAGTTCTTGATGCAATAAAAACCAGATTTATAACATAACATTTATTAGTAAAATGTACAATACTCTCGATATTATATATAAAATAGTTTATTTTAAAAATGTACAATACACTCAGAACTTTATGTGCATTGGTTTAGCAACAGCGACTAGGAGTACGGTCAGTAGAGGCAGGAACAGATTGCTAGAGAGCATATTGCTGCCTTCGGGAGATGCGTAAAGGAGAATTGTGTGACGAGGTTGACGCAGCATATGATCCTGGCCGAGGCAAGAGTGTAGAAGAGCGCTGACAAAAGGTAACTCTTCGTTGAAGCAGAAGATCTGCGACTTTGGCATTGTTATGGTCTGATAATCTCCGTGGGTGTGCTTGACCTGTACTCGAACTCCTGCAGGATCAACGATGATGGTGCTATACCCAAAGAGAACTGTGTCATAGAACGCCGCCATAGCTATGAGATCATGACTGGTCTGCCAGATTGAATATACAGTACTCGTTGGAGGGGATACATAGTCCCAGTCGTGCTCAAACTGTGAAGTAATTTTACCATGGCACATCAAATTCAGATACTCTCGTTCAGCAAAGCCACAATCGTTTTCAACAAATGGCTTAAAAGATCTGTTGGAAACGTCTTCCCGCAATAGGACTGCTTCCAGCAATGGGACTGAAATTACAATAAACCCCCAGAGTCGATCCATAGCACAATAATAAAATTACACTTACTGACTGAAATTTCGTGGCTATATATAAATAATTTAATTTATGTTTCGAATTTTCTTATATGTTTATTATATGTGTTAATCATAACAAATAACGATTTCTAAGTTGTGAGAAATTACCATTTTATTGAGATAATTTTTTGTTCTCTAGAAAAGACCTATATATAATATCAGATCACAAGCATCTCCGGCTACTAGTCGACTAGATATAGCCAAGTCTGTCTAATGGAGTTCAAGGAATGGAAGAGCTGAAGCCTTCAATATTAAGTTCATTCAGTTTTGATGATATCTGCGCCCAATTCATGAATATCTATGCAACTCGATTTGATATAACATATTTTCTTTTTTTAGTTGTGATGTGTTGGATACTTTTAAGATTAGTTATTGTTATTGGGGATTCCATGCAATGCAATTTGTTAGATCTTCTACTCCCTTATGAGCCTATAGCACTTTCATCAATCCTAAATCTTGAATAATTGCGAGAATCGTTCGACGTTTCCATTAACTCAGGGTTAAAGTTTATATATTATATTTATATAATTTAAATGAAATAAAATAATTCCTGTTGTTCTTGTAAGAATGTTTTATTGGTAGGTGCAAGTTGAGTTAAGTCAAATTGAAATAGAGTTCCATGGCTTGATCCACTCTGTATGTAAGTCCCATAGCCCGAAGGTGCCATAAAATGAATCAAGTGGGTTGCTTTTGTAGCTGCTTGCCCCAGCCTGCCCCCGAGCTGGCTGCCTCTTAAATGCAGCGAAAGCGACGCAGATCGTGATGGGAATTGGTAAATGAAAAAAACGTTATGCATTTGCTTCAACAGCTTGTTGTTGTTTGTTGCTGTTGCTGTTGCACTGACAACTGCAATTCTTGGCAGTCCGAGGGCTCTTTTACATATATATCGCCCATTCAAGCCCATTGACCATTTTTGGCCCGAGCTGAGCAATTTCGACAGTTTTGGCTGTGATTGCGTTGTCACATCGAACAAAATGGAGACTCGTTTCACTAGCCCCAACATACTCGTGGTAATGTGGTTGTTGACACTAATTATAACTGGAATTGCATGCGGCTGGGTAAGACTCGCCAGCCAGCCCATGTCTGTGTTGCATGCATCGCCTCCCTGCCCGCCTGCCAGCCTGCCTTCCTTCCTTTGGCGTGCGTTTCCACCTGCAGCAACTCGGTCAGCTTTTCATTATTTTCATGGTGCATTTAGCTCACGTTTTAATTAAGTCGTCGTCGTCGTCGTTGGAGTCGCTAGCGTTGCCATCAACATCGTTGCAATTCGTCGCTGTTTTGGAGCTGTGGGATACGGGTGTTGGGGGTGGTGTCGGTAGTCCGTTTGTAGCTGTTGCCGTCCGGCACTGCTGCACTTGCATGTAAATCTGCTCATCATTGTTGATGGCATATTACAATTCAACGCTCCTGGCACCGAACCGCACCTCCCACATACCCCCCTTCACTTACAGAGCAAGTGCAGCAAATTGAATGCGATTTGCAGTCGTCGCGTCTCCGAGCTGCAGCCTTTGACAATTTGTTGTTATTTTTTTTTTTATCGTTTTATGGACTTTTACTGGACTTGCTGCTTGTTCGTTGACACGTAACGTTCAGTTTTTGGAAAACGTTAAGACGCCTTTGTTGTTGTTGTTGCTGCTGGCTAGCCAAATTGCAAAAATGCTTTGGAATTTTTATTGTTTGTTTTTTTGCGTCGCACTATATAGTGCATATATATATAAGGCTTGTCGATCCACCTAGTTGCCTAGACCTACCGCACAGCGAGTTCTGCGAGCTTTGATCTTCTGCCTCAAAATATAAATAAAGATTTCATCATCATCATCATCATCGTCTTGTGCCCAGCTAGACAGCGATCGTTCCGCATTCTGCTGCCAATTACTGTGCATATGGTATATATATATATGGTATATATATAATTGGTATATGGTGTGTCTAGAAAGGCATTTTAAATTCGCTTTGTAATTTTGAACACCCGACACGTTCTCTGACTCAAATGCAAATGTGCACTTGATTATGACAGTCTCTATGATTTTCCCAAATGCAATTGTTTACCCTGGCTAAGTTTTTTGTTGTTATTGTTCACTTTTAAGCTACGGTAAATGATCATCATGACAAGTTTATGGCAACTTGTGTATGGAATATCAAAGGTGTTCCCATAAGGAAATGAAATGAGGAACTAATATGTAGCATAGTAAAATATATTAATACAGAATATGTATTATAATAATGATCAGTAGGTAATTTTTAGACACTTGATAATAAAATCATTTAGTTGCAATAAGATAGAGAAAATCAAATCAATTTCTTAAACAATAATTCTTAATTTATTTCTTTTTAAAAAAAAAATCATAATTAAGTGATTTAAAGTAAGTTAAATATTATCTCAATTCTTGTTTATTTAATTATTTTAATTATTTTTTTAAAGCCTTAATTTATCTTAAAGCAGAGAGCAATAAGAACAGCTAATTCTTGCAGCTAAAATATTTTTTTTATAATATGTTCTTCAATTTTGCTTAGAATTTATGTCAAGTTGTAATCTATTACAAATGAATAACCACATTCGGCCTCAAACGAGTCTGCATCAAATATTTGGTTCACGGCTTGTTTTGGGGACTTGTGCGTCGTTTTGCCGGCATGTTATTGCCTACAATTGCCAATCAATGACCAATTGCAATACATGTCTAACAATGACAGCCCCCTGCACACAGTGCCCCCCATTCAGCTGCTATCAAAGAATCTGCAATTGAACGATTGCATCAGCTGCAACTGCAAAATTCACTTGAAATACCAAAAAGCCGGACTAATTGAGGGTGCCATGTACCGCATGCCAAGTAGGGGGAATGAAAATGCAAATGAAAGCATGCCACTCCAGTTGGTACACAAAAACACACACGTATTGGCCCTTATATGTTGGCCCATAGACGGAGTAATTTTCAGGAGAGAGGGTTTCGAGCAGATCACACCCAGGCACAAATCAGAGTGGCAATCAGACAAACTGCAGATTGACATCTGTCTGATTTGCATCTAACGTGGAATACCACGTTGGGGTAGCTGCTCGACGTGGTCCAATCAATGAGCGAACGAGCGACTCCCCGATGAGTCTTCACCAGGCAACCATAAGCGATTAGGTTTGTTGGTCTCCAGGGAATATCAATGGAAGAGCACGCAAGTTTCCCATGTGAAGTAGCAGCTAAGTTTTTGTGGGGAGTGTTTTGTTGGCTGTTTTCTGCTTTCTGTTTTTGCTGTTTGCGCGAATGTGTTGATATTTTTGAAACGGCGAAACATTTCCGAAATTGAGTGAAACCGATTTCCCACAGGATTCATATGCCAGTCGCTTGTCTGTGCGTGTGTATGGGTGTGTGTCTGTGTGTGTTTTGTATCTTTTTGGCAAAAGTTTTGCTGTCATTCAGAGTCAGTATGAAGTGGACTCATCGAATCGAAAGAACTTCAAACCAAGACCAGCCCACAAACGTCGAAATGAAGAAAATGTGGTTTTGGTTACGGTTTTTCACTGTTTTTCCTCAGACCCCCCCCCCCCCCCTCCACCAATCAAACCAAGCCCCAAAAAGCTTGTTGTTTATTTCTGGTTTATTTTTTTCTTTTTCTTTTTATGGAAATTCACGAAAACTTTTCGTAGGCATTTTGTTTATTTGAGTTGCTGCTGATTCTGCTGCTGTTTGGGCAAAAGGAAACAGGAACAAGGATAAAAGTTTGCCTTAACTTCCATTTGGGCTGCCTCTTTCTTTCATTGCGGTTCCTGCTGTCTGCCATTCGTTTGCTGATGTTGCTTTTCTTCTTGTTGTTGTTTATTTTATCATTATCATTGGCAATTTCTTTTAAGTGGTGCCAATCTTTTTTCACTTGTTATGCCCAAGTTCGAGGGGATTACCCAGCTCTCAGAGTGCGTGCAAATTTATTATAGTCATTTCATTCAATCGACAAATCGGAAGTGATTTTGAATTCATTATAGTGGGTGTACTCACTTCAGCCTCTTGGCCTCATAATATATGGTTGTGCTTTTTATTTGTCTTCTCTTCTCTCCGAGGACTGCTTTTGAGCCTAAAGTGCAATGGTTAATATTTAAAGTAAATTTGCTTATTTTGCAAATTATAAATATAATGCTTATTATAGAACAAATAGAAAACAAATAATTTAATTTATATATAGTCTTTTTCTAAAAGGTGCAAGTTTGGTTGCCTAGCAAAATGATATACAATTTTGATAGGCAAATCTTAAATGCTAAAAGCCTTGATAAAAAAATAATCTAGACAATAGTTTTTATATTTTATTTTAATTATTTCTTTAAGTACACCTGCTGTCCACTGTGTGTTCTGATTGAATTATATATATTCTTTATAAAAATGATTAATTTCCGTTATTATTTTTAACATATAATTTCCTGATTAACTCGAAAGTGATGCGCATAATATTTGCCTAGGCTTTTCAGCTCATATTTGAAGCTGGCCAGCTGCGCTGACTTTAACTCAAAGGGAATTGACCTCATAAATTACACACACACACACTCGCACAACCAGTTCTGTTCCGTGGATTTGGGTTAAGATGCAGCCGCTGGCCATGGCACTGACTCGGACTCCGGGAATGGGCTTGGCTACGGCTTTGGCTTTGGCTTTGGCAATGGCAGCGGCAGGCACTTCATGGCACTTTGGTGGTGGCATTTCCAGACACTTGCACTTTCTCCGCTCGCTTAATGGACAATTAACCTTGATTCCTCACGACTGCGGTCCGTTCCTGACCTTGCACCACAAATTCGAGGACGCACGCCTGCTGCCTGCTGCCTGCCGTCTGCCCTCTGATGTCTGCTGGCGGCGCGATTGCAACAATTATTGCATTTTATAGCTGCCAACTGCAATTTGGTTCTTATGCATTATTACACTTGCACACACTCGTACACACCCACACACACATAAACACACACAGACGGCAGCAAACGCTGGGTAATTAGTGTGCCACAACCACCTGATTATGCGATTGTTGAAATTTCTAATGCTGCACATGCGGCAATGCTAGCCAGCTTGCCACTTTGTGACCTTTGTGACCTAAGGACTTGCCGCGACGAGTTGCAATTATTCCATGGTCGTTTGCCCACCTTTGTGAACCGAATGCACTTCTTTTCCAGCTGTGGTCCAAACAAATCGGTTACTTTCGCTTTCACGCTCGTTGCATCTCCACAAAAAGGAACAACAGAAAGTCAAAAAGAAGAAAGTCAGAGAAATGCAATAAAAATTTTAAATATTTGTCTACTAATGCATAGTTTATGAATATACAAAAGAGGCTTATTTGAAATATATCCTTGACTAATGTAAACTCGCAATTGTTTTTACAAATTTTAAAATCAAGTAAAATAATATTGGAATAGGGTTAGGCTAAAATGGAATTAAAAATTTGTATTTTATGTTTATATTTGATTTCTAACAACCATAGCAAATTATCTGCCCAAATTCAAAATGTAAATATTTTCATTATAATATAGAAAATGTTAGAAAATTTGCCATAATGTCCATGTAACAATGTGGGTAACTGAAAATTTTTAACAAAAAGTTTAGTTTAGACAAATAAAACAGAATTGATAACTGAAATTGTATATATACATTTTTTGCTGATTATTCATAGTTTTGGCAGTTAATTCAAATGTCATTATTTCACTTGATTCCATTTCTATTTCAACCTGGATTTTAATGAATTTTCATTACAAAGAATGTTAGAAATTTAGCAATAAAGACTGTGCCACAATGAGGGGCACTAAGTAATGTCCGAATTAGTATTTGGCCACAATGCAAAGATAAATGGGAATCATAATGAAAAATGTAATGAGGAGCATTTATCAAAAATCGTTTGTTCGCACTGAGTGGACATGTATCTTGTATCTTGTAGCTTTGTATCTGTGTGTCATTGTATCTTTGTATCTGCAGCAGCGGCACACACACAAAATAAATATGTATGTGCGAGTATTTGATAATTTTGTGGTGTATCTTGGCCATGAACATGAATCTTATTTGCCCGCTCGCCGAAAAACCGTCAAGAAAACAGCCAAAACAAAAGCGACAAAAACACAACAAACAGCAACAAAAATATGAGAAACAGCGAACCAAAGTCTCTTGTGGTCTTCGTATGCGGCTGGAACTGGGGGGATCACCTTCAATCTGCAAGTTTTTTTTTGACCGACCGTCCGCTGGCCATAAATCTTTGTGTATATTGGACTTTTAGACGATATCAATGAAATTGTATCTCTTTATCCGCATTATTATAATATACGGATGCGAATGCTTCGCGCCCGCCTTCGACGGTTTTGATGTCCCCCCATTCCCCAGTGTTTCAGCTGGGGCAGCTGGGGCGGGGACTATCCTTGCAACATGGCCCACCTGCGCCCCGCTCTGCTCTGTTCTGCTCTGTGAACATTTGCAGATACTTCACGACATTATGAGATATTATTTATATATACACATTTTTTTTTTTTGCCTTCTCCTCTAAATACTTACTTATGTATATTTCATTATGGAATGCCTGGCTGACCGGCACGAGGACGAGGGCGATGGGGAGGAGCACAAGTCCAGGGAGAACTGGCTGAAAAATGCTCATTTTGATTGCAGGCCGGGCGGCTTGGACAAAAGGCAGGAATTTCACGTGCGGGTGCCACAAGATAGATTGCCACAGCCTGCATATTTATGTGCGAAATATCGTTGATACAAGCAGCTCCTTATGGCAGTCGCCACATGGCAGGCGGACTGCTTCGTCGCATCCTTGAGTCAGCCGAAACCAAGAAAGAAAAAATTCTATTAAATGGGCCAAGTTGGCTTCGTTCTCTGCGGTTAAAGGGCCCAACTGGGTAGGTTGCTGATGCAGCCACCACTCAGCCACCCAACCAACCACCCAAGCCACCCACTTAGCAAATCGGCCCACTCATTGTCAGTGGCGGCGGCAGCAAGCAGCAGCAGCAACAACAATTGACGACACCCAGAAACACAAATCATATAGATAAGAGCACACAAAGGAATTTATTTCTATTTTGGCATTTTTCGGTCTCTCATTTTGCTTGTATTTTTTTTTCTTCTCCTGCTGCTGCGGTTGTTGTTGTTGTTGTTGTTGTTGTTGCTGCTGTTTGTCCTCCTCCATCGATATTTTCGGCTATTTTCACCCCAAAGTTATTGCGTTTTAGATTTTTTTCTTTCTTCATTCTACTGAGCTTCCGCCTACCGCCTTGGGCTGCCGCGCCTGCTACAACTTTGGCAGAAAACTCGAAACATTGAAGGACGGCCGGCGGGTGGGTGGGGGGTTGCGGGCACGCACCGGAAGCACCGATAGCGCCATGTGTCGAGTGCGTGCGTGCGTGCGATGCCTGCGTGCGTGTCCAGGGAGAGGTATATTCGCAGAGGGAGAGTGTGTGAGTGTGTGTGTGTGTGTGGGTGTGCTGTTAGTGGCGCCGTAGGGTGTTGCCACATCGTATTTCACCACCCAGAAGAGCGCTCCAATCCCCAACTCCCCTCCCCACACACCCACAAAACAGAACCATCCAAGTTGTAGGCGTTCCGCTTCTTTCATTTTAATGGCGCACACGCATTTGCTTTCGATACAATAGATATGAACACACACAACACACACACACACAGACTATGTGTAGTATATAATCTTACACACGCACACTCGCACACTCGCCCACTGGCACAACTATGTTTATGTCGAGGCGTAGTCGTATTTTATTTTCACTCACTTAGTTGCTTTAATATTTTTCATAATCATATCATTAGTTGTACACCCAATGGGCTTAGTTGTTGTTGTTTCCCCCCCGGGGGAATTTACAAGCTGATAAGATAATAAACAAATAAATATTAATGATATGTATCTTCAATTTTAATATATTACTATTCTGTTGTTTAACAAAGTTATTTCTCTTCTTTTACTATCACTTTCAATTTGAGTCGCATTCCAAGTTTCGTATGCAAATCCATCTTGATACCTGATGTGATCCACTCAAATTGTTATGAATGGATTTGTGAATGTGGGATTCGTGTGATTCGTGTGATTCGTATGATTCGTGTTATTGCCACACATCAGTTGGCATTACTCGAATTTTGTCGACGGCAATTTGTGCTCTTGCTGACATTGTTTGTCATATAATGTTTGGTTGCCAAAACGAACTTAATCAAATTTGTTGACGTTCGCAATGCGACAACGACAACGCCCCCAGACACGCCCACATTACTCTGAAAGTAAGCAATTGATGTTAGCATTAGCTCGGCTCGAAGACAAATTATGATTAACGACCATTAAAATGTTGTCATATGGACACATATGTCTCTCTTCTACTCCTGTTGCTGTCTGTTCTTGTTGCATTTGTTGTTATTATTCTTGTTGTTGTTGTTGTTTTTGTTGTTGTTGCTGCTGGCTACCGTGCGCCGTCAGTTGGCGCTTTATTTATTGACTCACCTGATCAACTTGACTGATTATTCGTTTGCATGCACGCTTTGCCCCAAAAGCAACACAAACAACAAACAACATCAGCAAAACAATGACAATAACAATGACAACTTCAACTTCATTCTGAACAATTGCAAAAAATATATACAAAAAAAAAGGCCGGCTATGTTGAGCACGTCGGAGATTGCATACCCTTGTAGATCTGAGTCAAATTGCCTTCATTTCATACATTACTATAAATTAAATAATTTCATAGGTTCCATTGGAAGATATAAGATATTATATATTATAATCTCAAGTCGGGTAAGTTTAGTCATGGTATCTTGTTAATTAAAAAATTTCTTATCACTGATAGTCATCTTTCAACCAATTATCCCTTCAAAAGCTAAATTCCGATTAACATTTTTTTTTAAATAAAAAAACCAAATTAATATGCATTTTGGTTAAGCTTTGCTCAACAGGAAGAATAGTTTTTACTTTAGTGAAAAGTAAGGAATATACAAATAAGCTCATGTAGTAAAAAAAATCGGGTAGTTAAACTGATCAAAGAATATGTATACTTTTATGGAATGATGTGTCTCTTAGCATAGTTCACCACAAAATTAGAATACCCTCTGCGTTGGTATAAAAATGTACGAATATGTATGAATATCCTTAATAAACTTGTAATTCTATTTTTACAAATTATATTAAATTGGAGTTGATTGTTATTTATGTAATAGATTTAATCGATAGAAGTTTTTATGTGAATATATATATAAAATTTAGTGATTTAAATTTTATTTTAATCATTTTCTTTAGAAAAATATAGGTAACTAACTTACAACAAAATTTTAAGCTCTCAATTAAAAGCATTCACTCTAAAATATATCAACTATCTTTCAGTGCATTTCGAAAATAAATTCAAAGTTTTCGAAACTAAGAAGATAAATAAAACGCACTCCACTTAAACTCAAATTAATTATTTTTGAAGATAACATTTTTGTTTTACCAGATTTTACTCACTTTCTTTTTAGTCAAACATATTTGATAAATGTCGCTTATAAGAAAAGTCAAGAAAATATAAATGATACTTAATTTTATAAGATTGCATTTGAAATTCGAACGAAATAACAGAAACGTTAAATGCAAATCCGAGTGAAAGAGAGAGAGAGAGAGAGAGAGACAGACAGAGACAGAGAGAGAAAGATAGAGTGGATGAAGGGAGGGATGAAGATGCAGGGGCAGCTCCACTCGAAGGCAAAATCGAAGCGACATGCGAAACAATTCAAAGTTTCACGTCGTAAATTTGGCGCTCGACTTCATCGATCACTTTTCGGCTGTTGCTGTTGCTGTTGCCGTTGCCATTGCCATTGCAGCTGGAGCAGGTTGACTTATTTGCCCGATTGCCGTGCTGGAGCCTGAACCTAAAGTTGAGGACGAGACAACCTGGGTTCCTGGTTCCATGGCTCGACTTCACTGGCTGAACGGCACGCGCATCTTGTTTTTCTGACTGTCGTTGTGGTTGTTGTAGTTGTTTCTGTTGTTGTTGTTGCCGTTGTTGTAGTTGTTGTTGCAGCTCGCTGGAGCGGAAATGGAGACTGAGGGCGCCCGCTAGCGGCATGTGAAAATATTTTCCAAGGTGAATGCCACAAAAAGGGACAAACACAACACACACACAACGATTCACATACACAGCAACACGATTCCAGCTGAGCCCCCGCCACCACACAGTACCTTTACGTAACTCTCCCCCTCACCCACACCTCCCTCCAACCTATACTCGAGCCCGTGTTGGTTGTTTGGGCCCCAATTGAATGATTTAGGGGCGCACAGTTGTCAAAGAGCAGCGATGCGTACGGGTCCACAGACGTGGACCTGTGGGCATGGCTTTGGTCCTGCCATTTCTGTGTGGCAGAGATCCCCCCTCTGTATCCCTCCCGCCCTTTCAAATCCACATCCACATCGGCATTTACGCACTTACAACGATGGTGGGGGCGCCAAGTATGCTTTTAAAACCGATTCATCCGCTCATCTGATATTTATTGCAGCACATAATTGAGTGTAAAATTGTCTGAAAAAAGCAACTGAAAAACAGCTGTCAAGCTAAGGATTTCACATTTAACTGGAAGATGTGGCTTAAATATCATCATATATAAATTAAAGTTGTCATTTCTGTCTTTTAATGTTGCAATCCGGTTCTTAAACCAATCAGCTTGTGCCCTCAGCTTCAACTATTTAAATTCGATTTGAAGAAAATAGTCAACTATCAAATTAGCATCTATATATCTGTATTAGTAGTTTTGAAGTTAAATGGTGAATATATTAAATTACTTCTTGTGATTAGATCCATCTAATTAAAATCAGAGATAATCCGAAAATCAAAGAATTTAGAGATATTAGCAGAGACAATTTGAAGAATAGATTATCAAACTCATGAGGATAATTTAATATTTTTAACCATTGATTTTGCATTAGAGTATAAACAAGATTTCTTAGATTTAATAAATTTATATTATTATAAAGGCGATTAATTAAAAAAAAAAATCAGAAAGCCATTTTAACTTACAAAATTTGAGTTCAATTCCTTAGAAAGTTATAATGGAAAATTAATGGATCAAAAAGTTATATTTATAATGAATAGTTAAGTTCAATTAAACGCAAATTTTTTAAGTTTCTAATTTGATAAAGTTGATCAGGAACACATTTGTACTCTATTCAACAAAAGACCAAAATTGGAATGGTATATTGCATTTATCTAGAAGTTAGAAAGAAATTTTGAAAAATGACAAAGAGAAAAACCTGGTTCGCCGATAATGAAATAAATTTCGAACATTCTAAAATCAGTTAAAATAATGCAAAAATAAAACAAAGTTTTTATCATTTTAGCCGCTACATTTGTGGCCAGGCATAGCAGACGGCGAAAGGCCAAATGATTCTCTACTCAGAGAGAAGCCGTCGGGCCGGGCTCACATTTGCCGATTTGCCAGAGTCGCTGCCAACGCTAACGCTAACGCTAGCGTCGACGACGACAGCGACGCGTTGGATTCGGTCGAGTCGGTTTGTAGGTCCGTGCGCGACTGCTGCGTAAATTTATGTGAGAAATCCCATTGAAAAGAGCAACGCGGACGCTCACGACACAATAAAGCAAAATAATGGCACATTCGTCACACTTAACGCGGCCCGCATGCTGCCGTCCCTGTTGCTCGTGCTAGGGTTGGCGCTGGTGCGCACTCGCTCGCACGCACATCGAACGTCAGCGGCGTCATCCATCTTGGCGAGGCGAGGCGAGCGCTTGTTTTGCTCTCCGGCAGGCGGTCGAGCAAGCGACAGGCGAGAATGCTTTATGAGCGCACGCTGCAGCGGCTCCTCCCTGTTTGCGACGCGTTGCCAATTGCTGGCGGCGACGCTGGCCGAGGCAGCAACTGCAACAGCAACAGCGACAGCGACTGTGGCAGCGACAGCGACAGCAACTGCATAAAGTTGGCCAAGTTTCGTTTGGAGCTGTTTGGAGTACCCTTTTTTTTCCTATTCCAATTTCTTTTTTTTATGTTTTGTAGCAGCAGCATGTTGCACGTGGTGCGTGGTGGTGTTGTAGGCAACAAAGCAGCTGCTTCTCTTTTGCTTCCTCTTCATCGCCTGCCGCTGCCGATCTCACAACAGCTGTGGCAACGCAAGAGAGCAGCAGCACCAAAGATGCGAGCAGAGAGCGATGCGAGCGAGCGAGCGAGCAAGAGAGAAAGATGCTGAGCCATTTCGCTCTTTTGGGGTGGTTCTGCGTGTCGTCTTTGTTGGTGTGCGTGTGTGTGTGTGTGTCTCTGCGTGTGTGTGCGTGTGTTTCGTTGAGATTGTACGCCATGATTGTTATGCCGTCGGCAAATAAAGATTCCAAATGTCGGGCAGCCATAATTCCTCCATGCAAAACTACTCAAATCACGAAACCATTTTGAATCAAACGAATTTCAAATTATTTTATTTTGGTATTTTATTGTTATGCTTATTAAATTGTTTATTTGTTATAAAAAATAGTAATATTTATTTATTTATTTATTGATCATGGTATTACATGTTTTAAAAGCATAGGTGTATTGAGTTTTCTTTAAAATTTTTAAACTTAGTTTATTATAATATAAATATGCTTTTGGTCGACTCCAATTATTATAATTTTTTATGATATCAAAATACCTTAGCATTTAATATGTTCTTTTGTAAATATATATAGTTAGTGGCTTTCTATGTTAAAGGAAAGATTTGATCTAACTAGATAGTTATATCTAACAAATTATCTTATAAGGGCTATAAGTTTTTTTTAAAAAAAAAACCTTGATCATCAGTACTATTTATGGTATAAGTTGTAAGAACTGAGAATATCAGAAGGTATTTATTCATTTATTTATTTAATGTCAACTAAAGTCAGTCGACTCAAAAAATACACAAATCGTAAAGTTGAGTTAAATTAAATTTATATTTATATATAAAATTAAAAATAAGAAGTATTTATAAGGTAGTCAATTCCCCTTAATTTGAACCTCTTCTTTTAGTATTTCAGCATATAAAAATCATTTTCAAATACTTATTAAATAGCTAAAGTAAATCAAAAATGGAGTATTAAATGAATAACAGATGAGTAAAAAAAAACATACCAAACTGAAAACACAAATTCTAATCAGTATTTGGCATTCCCAGTGCGCACAGGTTCCATTTTAGCCGTCGCAATTCGATAAACCAAAAGCCGCAAGTGGCCGCTGTGCGAATGTGAGATACAAACACAACTGGAAACGGGCAACTGGCTGTGCCACAAGCGGTGGCAGCTCTCGCAAACGTAAATTTCGCACTCATTCACTCACTCGACGAGAGCTGTGGAGCGCAAAATACGACCAGAAGATACATTTTTTGTTGTGTGTGTGTGTGTGTGTGTGTGTACTTGTGTGTTGTTTTTCGTTTCGTACTGACTGCAGATACTTTATGGCAAACGCCTGCGCTGACGCTGACGTCGACGCCGAATGTTGGCGTTGACGTTGACTTCGACGCCGACGTTGGCAGCAGTAGCATAAATAACGTTAGCAGCGCCTCGGCTGCGGTTCTCTCTCGCGCTGTCGGCGCGTGAGTTTCTTATAAGATTATTTATATACTGCTTCTTTTTTTTTGTTGGGGGGGGGTGGGGGCAGTGCGACGCTGTCGGCGCTGGCAGCGCTGCGACAGTGGCTGGCGCGTCGCTTCTGGATTAATAAGGAGTTCTCGCTTGGATTTTCACATGTATATGCTTTGAATTGAATGCTTTATGGGTTTAGTTTGATAGAAGTCGTAAAGAAATCAACATCACACAAAACAAAACGCACCCGTGTGCAGTGTAACCCGTGTATTTCACACGTTGCCCGTCGTCGTCGTTGTCGTTGTCGTCGTCGTAGTTGTTGTCGTTGTCGTCGTAGTTGTCGTCGCCGTTGCTGTAGTTGTTATTGTTATTGTTACACAGTAGGCGTTTGGGGGCATCATCAGAGTATCAGCAGCAAACAGCAGCCAGCAGCCAGCAGCCGCAGCTGAAAGCAACGGCATCTTTTGGATCTGTTTGCCCAAAACTATTCGGTTGCCTACGGTCGTCGTGGTCAGCAGCTCGTCGCAACGCGCCAGTCCCAGACAGTCCCGTTAAACGTCCGCCCGACCGCCTGCCAGCCAGTCTGACTGCCCACCCGCTACGCTGGGGCCAATTGACAGCTCGTAAAAATCGTATAAAAATCATAATAATAACCATAACAATAATCGTAAAAAATTAGAACCGCAGGCAGCAGTCGCACTTTGGCCACAGCCAGACGCAGACACTGAAAATCGCGCGCGTTTTCTTTCTGCTCGTCTCGCGTTTTTATGATGTTGACCCATGTAGATACTTAAGAGTCAATAAACACCGTCTGGCAGGTGTCTGAAACAAACGTCAAAACGCAGTATTGTGCAATAAGTGAATCAGTGTCAAATCGCACTCGTCACACTCAAAACACAATTGAAAGTGATTGGCGAGTGAACGAGTTCAAATCTTAACATTTCTAGTCCCAAATCAAGCAATATTTACTTACACAAAACGCAGCAGACAGCCAAAAATAAAGGAAGCATAATACAAAAAATAAAGTTTGGCTCAAACACAAACAAAAAACAACATAATCAAATAAAGTTTTGGGTGCAAAAACTGTTGGGGAACACGTGCAGAACTGCAAGTTGAATTCATAAGCTGAGGATCAAGGATTTGCACAGTCAAATTGGATACTGAAGGTGAGTTGCAACAGAAATTGAATATGCAGTTGAATTTTGTTTCTCGTTTTTTTTTTTTGTGTTTGTGGCTGCAATTCAACACTTCATAACTCAAAAGTTTTGGCTAGTTGCGAGCACATCAGTCAACGGCTAACTGTTGACAGGCTTATTAGACATTTGCATAAATTTCAGCAGCTAGAAACGGAGTCCCAGGGTTCGAGCCAGATTCGGGCATTTGAACCACAGCTGGAACTGGTGCTGGCCACGAGTAATGGCCGCTTTGAACTTGGAATCGTTTTGAATTATTGCACATATCCTGGGCAACATAGTTTCACTTCCGCATGCGGCAGCCATTGCAGAGTGTGAGAGCCCACTCACACTCACACACACAAATACACACACTCACACAAATACACACACTCACACATAGACAAACAGCCTGTGCATAGAAAATTTATGCGGCCATTGTTGCGGCACATTGTCCTTGTTGTTCTTATTGTTGTTGTTGTTGTTGTTGTTGGTGCAATTGTCCTAGTTGTCTGCCTCCTGCATATTTGTCGCACTCTTCGTGTCTGCTCTATTCCGCTCTCTTTCACTTTACTACACTCGCTCTCTTTATCTCGCTCCCTCTCACTGCACTCATTGCACTTGCGCTCAGATTTATTTCGTTTCATATTTAAAGTGCAGTTTTTGTTATTTTATTTTTTTTTTGTTTTTTCGTATTTTAACAAATACATAATAAATATTTATTTGACTCGTTGTTGATTTGCTCAATGGGCTTTAATAAACATGGCCGCATGGCAGCAATGTGAACTTTCTTTATTTGTTGTTAACGCATTTGTACTAAATAAAACAGTCAGTTTATTTTATGCAACCAGTTTTAATCATCAAATGTTATTATTTGCACATAATTTATCGATTTAATCAGCTGGAAATGTTTCACAGCTGACAAAATCATAAACTCGGTTTTCCTCTACCCTTTTGCCATTTATGTTTGCATTGCAAAAAGTTCATGATTTATGACCGAAACACAACACTGGACAAACGGACTTACATACATACTAAACTGATGCAGTTGGCGAAACTGTCACTAGTTTCAGTCGGATCTCTATTCAAATTTTAGGTCAACTATTTAAGTAGGAAAATGCTTTAAGTAAATTGAGATAATATATATATATATATATATTTAAGCTGAACCAATTAATAATGGCATATCTGTATAAAAGTAAGCAACAGGCAGAAAGCAGCGACCTCATAAATTATATACATTCTCGATCAGCAACAAAAGTCAAAAAGATTGGGATATTTGCATCTCTCTTTCTGAATGAACAAATCGATGTCAGCAAAAAAAAAAAGATAAAAGCTTCTCGTATATCTTAGATATTTCATATTATCAATAAAAATCAAATTTTTATAGCGAGCATACTTTGAATTTAAAGAGTATTAGCTAGTCGAGATATCTCAATTATTGCATTCTAACTTTTTCTTAGTAAACTTTTTATCTGCTTCTTAAAATCCTTTCTTAAATAACGACTATTTTTGTGATAATAAACATTTTAACTATACATATATTATATTACTTCTCTATTATCACTATTGTTTCGCACCTAATAAATTTTACATTAGAATAACAACTTGTACGTCAGAAAAGTTAATTTCGAAAATTATTGCGTCTATCAAATTTTCTGCATCTCTGATTTGAAATGGTTCAGCTTTTCTTATTCGCCTGATTAAATTTTATTTATACTAATTCGTTATAGGTTTTATGTGCTCGATATAAATTTATATTTATTTCGAGCTTTGTTATTTACATTTTGGAAACATTTTTTTTGAATTGATTCAATATACTTATGATTATGTCGATCCACATCAATCCATAATGTATACTAAATTATTCAAATTGAGTTCGATATTATTTTATTTTTTATTTGAATAAAATATATATATATATAGGTTTTTTTTATAAATTTCAATATCATTATTTCACAATGGATTGAGTAATTAAGTAATAATTTTCTTTGCTATGTCGCGATGAATAATAATATGTCCATAACTCGAATCAAATTCACACATTTAGACATGATTTAAATCTAAATAATCCGGCATAAAAATGGAGACAACTGTTTTGTAAAAACATTCATCACCGACAATCGACGGCAGAAGAAGACTAAACTAAGCAAGAAATACAAATGAAATCCGTAAAAATATATTCAGAAATACCAACGAAACAAAGAGCACTGAGAAAACAATAAACCAAAACTTGTTTATTTAAACAGATGCCAAGTATTTGAATTCGAAATTTTACACAATATCATTTATAAATGGCGGCATGAAACAGCTAATTAATCAAATTCAAAATCCCAAATAAAATATAAAACAATCAAAAACGAACAAAAAACAATTTTGAAAAGTTAGCTTTTAAATGGAATTTCACCGTTAAAATTGCCAAAAAAAAAAAAAAAAAACGATGGCCAGAATCACGATAAGAGCTTTCTCGATAAGTGTATGCATAATACAAACATTATATAAAGTACATAAATATAATTATTTATTTTCAAAAAAGTAGACCCATGGGAGATTTATATTGTAAAACAATAAACAGCTTTTGCTTAACAATAACTTCAACAATTTATTCATTTTTAAAAGAAATTTGTTATTGACTAATAAATATTTCGTAGACTATTTCAAATGTTTAAGGAAATATAAACCTCAACATACACAATTGATAATAAAATATAAAAATGGAACAATTAATTAACTCTCATTAGATTTATTAATTTAATTATTAATTCACTTTTATTCAGCTACAACTTAAACCCACTCTGCAAAAATTAAAAAAACTTTAACAAGCCACTTTTTTTTTAAATTTTTTTATGGCAAATGATTGTTTTAGTTGCTTCAATTCTTTGGCAAAGTTTCTTAAGTCAGTCAGGCAAAAACGATTTAAGCCAGTGAATTTCAAGCGGATTTTCGGTCTTGGATTCCCTTTTATTTTGTTATATTTTTATTTTTTGTTGCATGCCACTTGTTGTGGTCTTTTTGCTGTGCTATTTAATTTTTGTGCGGATATTGATGTGGTTGTGTTGTAGCTGCAGTAAAAAAGGACTAAACAGCGCCCAGTTACACAGCATTGGGTGGCAATTTGCTGTTGCTGCAGTTTGTTGCCATATATGTGTGTGTGCGAGTGTGTGTGTGTGTTTGTGGGTTTCATTGTGTTTGTTTGAGTGTGTTGTGGATTTTGCGATTTTGGAGCTAGCAGTCAGCGCATTTTGCGAGTGCACTTGAGCTGTTTTTGTGGTCCCAGCACGGAGTGGATACGAGTGAGACTGAGTGCTGGAGTGTTGGAGCTGAAGTCAGAATCAGAATCAGAGTTTGAATCGGAGTCAGAGTCAGAGTCAAAATCAGAGACGGGGTCTGTGCTTGGGCCGCCCAGCGGGGCGCTCTCGCAATGACATTGCGCCGAGCGGGTGACAATGATTTATGGCAAAGAGATACGCGACAACGAACCCAAAAGGATAGCAAGTAAAAAAGTGCAGACAAAAAACCAGAGAGAGAGAGAGAGAGAGAACTGCGAGAGAGAGAGTAAGAGAGATTGTTAGCGAAGAAAGTGGGCTAGAGAAATGCACAGGCTTGACTAGACTTTTGGCCAAACTGCCTGAATAACTACGACTACCTGAAAGCAGCAGTTAACAGTTAGTTCGGGCACACCTTTAAGATTGCGAAAAATGCTCTTTTTTTATGCTGAAAATGTCCTTGAAACTACAAGAACAACAACAACTATCGAAAGTGAAAACCTGCTGTGTGATTTTTATAGATTTTTTTTTTTGCCACTTGCAGTTTCGACTGCACATGTCATAAAAGCCATAAAGAATTTCCGGAATTATCATTAGCAAGTCACCTGGCGAAGGCCGCACAATTCTCAGTTCTATTCTCCGTCTCAGGTTATGCAATACTCATTTTCTACGGCCATAAAAATTAATATGCGTCCTTCGCATGCATCTTCGTGCCACAGCATTTGACTTTGAACCGTTCCAGCCCGAAGCTGCTCAGCCGACGGACTCTTGCCTCTTGCAACGGACGCCGAACATGACTTTTGCTTGACTTCGTCTGCATCCATTGTGTTTGAAGGTTACCTGTTTTTACAGTTCGCCATGCTGCTGCTGCTGCTCTTCATCTCTCATATATATATATATATATTCCGTATCCGTATCTGTATGCTTGTTTTTTTTTGTTTCTTAGTTTTTCATACTCGGCGCGAGGCAAAGACCGAAATTATTATTTATGAGTTCGCATTGTTGTCGCCGTTTTGAAAGTGATCTGAATCGCCCGGGTTGGATCGTACAGACATATTTAGGTGGTTATCTTCGTGCTATCTGCAGTTTACTTTGCCCAACCAGATCAGGCCAAGAGCGTTGCATTTTGTATTTTTACTTTCAGTTGAAAACGAAATTTCATAATAAATCAATTCATTTGTATGCAGTTCAATGTGTCATTTGCACATAAATCAATTGATCCTGTTTAGAATCCCGTGCCGACTGCATTGTGCAAAGGATTAAGCAGTCCATCGAACAAAACTGGTTCAAATACATCATTTACACTCTGAACAGTTAAAAAGAAACTCAAAGGTCGGGATTTCTTTTTCAATTCAGCTCGTTTTTATTGAGATTTTGTTTAATTTTCCTATTTAAATTTAAATTTACTACGCATTTATGTATCTTTAACTTTCTAGAGTGCTTATTATCACTTAAATATTTTATTACCAACATATAATTTAGTGTATCAACTGTGTTTATATTACATATAATTAATTAATTATTACATAATTATTACATACATGCTATTATAGAGTCTCAAGTTGTAGGATATTCAAATGTTTTAATATGTGCATAATAATCTCTCTCAATATAAATATATATTTCTTGAGTTTAATGATCTATCAAATTATTGCAAATATTTTTAACCTCTAACCTTTTTCCCCCACTTTTAAAAAATTCCATTTACACTTTATTTTTTTGTCACCTACAAACTGGGTTTGGGTTTTGTATTTTATATTTTTCCACCATCTATTTGGGACTTCAATTACTGATCGATGAGAATTGTGCAGCATGTGTGCAGTATGTGTGTGCGGGTGTGTGTATAAGTGTGTGTGTTGTACTCACAGTCATGCCATAAATCACATTCACTTCTAATATTTTCACATACACATCACAATGGAGAAAATTTTTGATTTATCTGTGTGAAGAAGTCAATAACTCATAGAAAAAAATCGACATAAATCTCCGCTTGAGTTGAGCACCGTAAGGCGCTGCCAGAGGCCACAGAACTTGGGACACCCTCCAACAACAACAGCAACAACAACAACAACAACAACAACTGTTCCATAACTGTTCTCAACTGCAACGCAATTGTCTCAATTGCAAAAGCGACAGCGGGCCACGAGGAATGCCACAGGATGACATGAGCCCGATGACGACATATGTTGCATAACATTTGCATATTGCAACGGAGGCACGGCGGCAAACCTGCAGGAGTTCCTGGAAGCCGCGGGCGATGCGCCGACGGTAGCCGGAGGTGTCTAAACAATGACAAATATGTATATCAATATGGAAATATTTGGGTATTTTTCAAAATTAGACCAACTTTTTCATAATTTCTTTTTTAAGCAATTAGCAACGCTCTAAATTTGAGCATATTTCGTTGACATTGGGTTTTCTAGATTTGTATCTTGTCTTCAAATGTATCTGCTGGCTGCGTTTGACTAATTTCAAACGCACATGCCGCCCAACAACAACAACATTAACAAAAACAACTCATTGTTTAAACAGCACGAGCTGAAAAATAGAAGAAAAAACTAAAAACTCAGTCGAGAAAAGTCCGCGCGCAAAAAAAAACAAGCAAAAACACTGCAAAACTGTTCTATAAAGTTGGGCGGCAAATTTTTAAAATAAAAAGGAAAGAAAAAAAAGGCAGCAACAACAAGAAGCAAAGGCCAAACGACGAGGAATACATATATGTATGTATATATGCACATATGTAGATCTCGACATATCTGTATCTGTATCTATATCTGCATGTGTATCTGTATCTTAGTCACTGGCCATGGGCAAGTTGGGTTTGTGTGAGTTTCGCATACAAAAAACATGAAATAATTCGTTTTGTTTTGCCGTTGCTCTAAGCCAAAGTCGAGCCAGACCGACAAACTACACGAAAATGTGGCTAACAAAACTCAAGCACAAAAAAAAAGCAAAAAACTTTAAAACAACAAAAACAAAAAAAAACAATGTCACACATGTCAAAGTTGTAGCAGAATGACACAAATGCGGCTCTCGAATTGCTCACTAGCCCGCACCGGCACCGTCCTCCGTCTCCGCGTCCGTCACCGACCCTGGCCCCGGTGACTCCAAAAGAGAATCGAGCCGAACCCGTAGCAGAGCTCCGAGCAGCGTACTTGGCTCTGAACCTAACAAACTTCGACCGGCCACGTTGTCTGACCGGCGGGAATCGTGTCAGCCCCAACAACACGAACCAGGTCCAAGAGTCTCAAAAACCGCGATGCGCATTTCGTGGAAATGTCACAATTAAAAAGACACAAAAATCTTAGGAAAGACTTTAACCGGAATATCAGAAATCGTGTCAACGTCAACGTGTTTCTGCTCTGATTTTTCGTTTGCAAAACCCCCCCTCAAAATGCCAAACGAGTCATTGCCAAAAGGGCAAAAAGACTTGGCCATAAAATCACTTTAGCCATGTCACATGATTACTAACTTGGCTTCTGATTTTTATTTCAGTTCTGAATGCTAATTGTAGTAGCTGTTTGCAATTAACCACTTTGTAGTAAGGCAAGAAGTGGAGAAAATAAATGTTAGTTGAGCATTTTATATAAATAAATATTTGGAAAAGTGACATTTTGTAATGAACAGTTTAGCTAAGAATTGTGATCATAAATATCAAATTAAGAAGCTTAGATTTCTTTTGGTTATTTGAATTTCATGTTTTAGGATGAAGACAAAAAAATTGATATGTTTTTTTTTTGTTAACTTCATTAATATTTTCCTATAAATTTAACTACTATTACCTATTTTAATTATGCGAAATGACACTAGATGATAAAGCATAGCTTAACATAAATGATTAAAAATGTGATAAATTAGAAAATAAATAATCAACATGAAAAACGAGTAATTTGTAGATAAAGTTTAATTCAAATGTAGGACTAGTTTTTCATTCATAACAAATGAAATTTATTGTTTTTAATGAATTGCAAATTGAGTGGAAAGTTGAATGAAATACAAAATCTGAGCAGATCAAGTGACAAACGCCATGCAACGGCAGCATCAAATGTGGCATAAACCATAATGGCTGACTCATTCCGTCTATGAAAGTGTGTCAGAGAAGGTGAGAGAGAGAGAGAGAGAGAAAGAGATGGAGAGCAATAGCCAAAGCGGGAAAATGGTTGAGCACAACGAAAAATGGGACTTAAGTGATGCATTAACCTTTAAGTAGAATTTTCTTTCTTTTCTGATAGTAGTAAATTGGAACTTGCGGGTGAGGAACAGATATCCAATACCAGTATCATTATAATTATCAATACCAATGACCAGAGATGCCTCACATGCAGGGGCAGGGCAATCTACATACACAATGAGAGTGAAAGAGAGAGAGAGAGAGGGAGAGAACAAAGGAGAAAGAGAGAAGAAGCAGCAGAGCAGAGCAATGTCTACTTCGACGACGAACAAAAATTAAAGCCCATTAATCATTTTGACTTATTTCTTTCCTTTTTTCGTCTAAAATTAATCTTGATGCCAAGCGTTGCCAGGCAACGCGGCAGCCTGGGCCCAGTCCCAAATGCTCAGTTAGAGAAAGGGAGAGTGAGAGAGGCGTGCGATGGATAGTGTGTGAGAGAGAGAGAGAGAGGGAGAGATGGCATTATGGCGTTGCTGTTGTTGTTGTTGTTGTGCGGATTATAAGGGCAGCGCACTGACGAAAAAAATAAAAATTTGAAAGCCAAAAAAGATGTGGATGCAAAGAGGAAGCAGCTTAACTGGGAATCAGCTTTAAAATCGTAACCAAAAAAATAAATAAAGAAATGTATATATATATATATATATATTCAAGCTGTCCCCCTATCCTTCCCCCTGTTCGGCTGGCATCCAGATTAGCAAGTCATCTCTTCATTGTTTGGGCTTCGCAAATTCCCAAAAATAATTTAAAACAGATTAAACCGTTACGGCTGCCATTTGCACCACATTGCGTGCACACACACACACACACACTCACACCCCGTTTTAGCTGAGACTGAGCTGAGACCGGATACAGGCTGGTTGAAGTTAGAGTAAAGGGGGGAGGTGCGGGTCTGGCACACATGCCAGGGCAGTGACATTGCGGCCCCCGCAAATGAATTTGAATTTGACCAAATGTCTTGCGAAACTGTCGTCCTGTCCTCCTGTCCTCTTTCTTTTCCGTCCTGCACCCTCCCGTGGCAACCGCCCCTTTTTTGTGCATATGCTGCAAATTTGCCACTGTCTGATTGGGGTTGGGGTTGGTGCTGCTGTCGAGTGCCTTCGGCTGAGGTCGAGAATGAAGAGTGAGGGGAGGTGTGGGGTTAGTACGCCGAGTGGCATACTTAAGGGCGCGTCTGCAGCAACGAGAGAGAGTGAAAACAACAGGGCGGCCATAAAACCGTTTAAATCAAACGGCTGAACAAATTGGTTTCCTTCGAGTCGAAAGCTTTATGCGCCAGACAAACGAAATCCGATGGCTTCTGCTGCCCGGGAGTGGTGTGGGGAAGTTGGGGGTTAAGTTCGGTTTTTAGGGGTTGCCCAAGCAGTCCGTTTGTGCCTTTTCATAATGTGCTAAGAAGGTGTGCAGAATGCTAAATGCAATTCAAGAAATGTTATTATTAGTCGAACGAGTTTATGAATTCCCTTTAATGTTTTTCTTCAAAGTGGGCAAATTCCTTATTTAATTATAATTGATTGAAATTAGACAAGAAATAAACTGAAAAAGTGAATTTTATAAGGCAAACGAGTTGTTTCTAATTAATTAACCTTATCTTTATAAAGTCTTTAAATTTGTATTTTGATTGTTTGTGCTAATAAAGATACATTGCCACTATGTTGGCTCTCCAGAATATGAGTAACTTCCAACTCTGTCAGGTATGAGAGACTGACTGTCCGGCTGCTGACGAAAGCGAAGCCCACAAAACCCACTCAAAACTGCGCGACTCTGATTTGCATGTAAATTGTCTGAGGAAGTGATAAACGACGGTGGTCAGCGAACTCTATAAACTGGCGACGTCTGCCATTGCTACATGCAACGAAAATCTAATAAAAATTACGTTCTTACGACACACACACACTGATACACACGCATGGTGTAGAACACACACACACTCCCATTTGTGACATGACAGAGAAGATGACAAATTGTCGGGCAGGCTGACTGACAGGCGCGACAGCAACAGCGAATGTGGCAACAACAACTTCCAGACACTTCAAGCCGCAAGTGCACTGCAATTAGTCAAAGTGGCCCAAGGTACGACTACTGCCAACAAACAAACAACCAACAACAATAACAACAACAACAACCACAATAGCCAAGCTATTTTGGCTACAAACCAATAAAAAAGTTATAAAATTATGAGAAGCCATCGCTGCAATAAAAGTGTGATAAAATGTTGCTTCCAAGTAAGAAAAAAAAAAAGGAGACGCTTTGCTGATGCGCCAATGATGAAGGAGGGGTCTTTGTGGCCGGTGGCACGTAGCTTCACGTTGATCGTTTCACGTGCGACGTGCGTCAACTTGCGGCAATTATGAAGTCCGTGTCCACAACGTGCGGCTCTTGCAACGCCGTCGGCGCCCCACCAGCCACCAGACACAAAAGACACTGGCACCCAAACGTCAGTCATGCACCCAATCCCAGACCTAAGACCCAGGCCATTTGTGGCAGGTGTTGCGAGTGTCTGCGCTGCTAGCTGGTTAGCGGGGGGTGCGGGTGCAGAACTGTGGCCCGGCTGTCGTTTGAATCAATAAACTCTGATTAGACAGCGACAAGAGTGGCCCACAGACTTATCGACTGCAGAAAATCGTCTGCCAATGCATCCGCAATAAAAAAAAAAAACAAAAAAACAAGCTGAAAAGAAAAACCAAACCGTTTGCTTCTGCGCATTCCAACTAGCCAACTAGTCAGCCAGCCAGCCAGCCATCCAGCCAGTCGCAATTATGCAATCGCCAATCGGCAATTGGCAATTGCCAACTGCAATTGGCCCAAAGTGTCGTTGTTGCGTCACGTTTTGATGCCGCCTCGATTTCAAGGCGGCCCACTGTGCGTGGGGGTCAGCCAGCCGGACACTGGGCGGCACTACAAATCGCTGGCCACCGTCCAGAGATTATCAATGCTAATAAGCCATGGCATGTTGGCACAGACGGGGGGGAGAAAACGGGGCGCATATATGCAGACGAGTCGTTCGGGTTTGTGGCTCTGGCTATGGCTCTGGCTCTGGCTCAGTTCCACTCTTGGCTGCCCACTCAAAACTTGTATCTTCAATCATCTAAATCATCTATGAAATGCAGAGATAACTAAATACTTGTTTGCTCTTATTCATCTTGGCGTACGCAGTGTGTGAGCAAAAAAAAAAAAAATGAAAATAAAAAGAAAAAATAATTATGTTATGAGGAAAAACAAATGTTTAAATTAGACATATTTTGGAAAATTATTTCTATGTTTTTTATACGTACAGTTATGGAATTATTTGCTGAATTATGACAAATAATTCTTTATGCGCTTGCAGATTTTATAGTTAGGTTGAATGAGGCTATTCCATATAGCACATTTCAGCATATCAAGAATAGTTTTACAGCTTTTTGTATTTTAAGAATCTTTTAATCAAACACAATTCTTTTTTTTATTCTATACAAAAACGGAATTTACTCTTTCTTAATTCTTTTTTTTATTAAATTTTAATTTTGTTGTTTGTTTTAAAATATTTTTTTTTAACAAAAGAGAGTTTAAAAATGAATAATGGTCTCAGATTATTCTTAAGCAGCATCACTCAACGAGTCAATATAACCCTATAAGTCTGTTCAATTTTTGCTTGTAGGAGCATAACTCTCTCAGTTGTAAACTTTTTTGTGACTTGGTAAATATGCGTTTTTTTGCTTTGGTTTCTTATGATATTGGATCAGACCTCTATATCATATAGCTTACATAGAAAAATGGCCAAAAGATGAGTTTTATGTTATGGGATCTAGGTAGATGTCTACGTGGATAAGCTCGTCTCTTTTACTCATAAGTCTCTCTCAGTTTGCAGTCCGTCGTAAAACAGAAAACATTTAAATAAAATTTGTTCAAAAATTACAAAAACATTATAATATGTCAATTAAAATGCGAGTAGATTAACACTTTAACAGGTATTATCACTTATCTTGATATCTTACTTGTTTTTTTTTTTGCTTAATAAATAAACATTTATTGAAATGTTCATTGTTGACTTGTTAAAAAATGATGTTGTTACACAAGTGTTGACTGTGATTGTTGGCAATTAAAAATTAGATATATAAATTAGCTACAATAATTCTGTCATCAATCAAATGCCAAGCTGTAAAGTAAATATAAATATGCAATGGAGAGGGGGGACAAGTGGCAGGTTAAGGGGCACAGTGCACTGTGGACTGGCCACTGCTGCAGGTTTGGGGCAGCGGCAAAGAGACATTTCATTCAAATGAGATATGCAATATTTCGCATTTGTCACAGTTGTTTGCTTACCTGTCTCCGCGACACTCTCTCTCTCTCTCTCTCTCTCTCCTGCTCTCTCTCTCTCTCCCTTTTTCTCTCTGTATCTTTAGGTTGATACGATTATACGTGTGTTTCGCTAGCAAGCGGCAATAAATCTTGTAATCATAATAATTTGTTTCAATGTTAATGCCTTCAAAATATCTGAAAACTCAATAAATAACAAAACTACATGTTCGTGTGTGCTGTTAATGTCATACCATGAGATACTTCATATATCATTCCGTTGCTGCTGCTGCTGCTGCTGCTGCTGTTGCATTGGCCTGGCTAAAAACCTGATGCCAGCCCTCTGCCAGGTAGTTGACTTGCGCCTTGATTTTTTCATTCCTTTTCTTCGCGTTTTTTTTTTTTGGTTTTGGTTTCCGTTTGCTGTGCCTTTTGTGACGCAACGGCCCAGAAATGCTGGAGCCCCAAACTGCAACGCACTCTGACGATATAGGGGCTGGGATTGCGATTGGGGATTTACTTGACTGCAGAACAAATTAATCCAAAATCAGCAAGAGACAAGCAAGAAATGAAGCAGACGACGACGACGACGACGACGAGGAGAACATGCTGCATGCTCTGTTGCAAGCAGGTGGACGAGCGTCGAGTGTCGAGGGATGGTGGAGAGGGGGTAACTTCGACATTGTCGTCTTTGTTGTCGCTTTGAGGCGCGGCCTGGGGCAGATGAAGCTCAAGTGTGAGGCCGGATGACAACGCTTGAGGTTCGATATCGATATCGACTTGCCAGCAACACCCAATAACAACAGCGACGACAAGCACACACACACACACACACACACACACATGTCTATAGAGTGTATGTGTATGCATCCAATGCTGAATAACTCAATTAATTTCTGTCACCTGATTTATCACCTTTCGTGTATTTTCGGTGTACGCGTCGCAAAACAACTTTTAATTTCAATTTTATTTATTTGCATTTTTATGATCTCACTCTCAATACACAGTCACAAGTAGGTGGCCAAAGCAGCCAAATGCAATTCGCAATTGAGACATTGCCAGGAGAACCCATGCTAACCTTACCCGATTCCCACTTCCCCCATCTCCATCCTGTGCCCAAGATTCAGACCCGTTTGCGGACTGCGTTGCACTTGAAAATTAAAATGTTTTATCTGTCGGATATGCTGGGGAACATGTTATTAGCGAAGCCTCTTGTAATTTGCATAAAAAAAAGGAGAGCCCAGCCTCAGCCTCAGCCTCAGTCACAGCCTGGCTGGGCCTGGGCTGGCTATTAAAACATTCCGCTTAACACTTCCTGCGACAAGAGCTCAGCAGACCTTACGAATCAATTGCACAATGGTGCCACAACCATAAAAAGTCTACACTTAAAATTCCTCACTTTCAGCCATTTGCGATAAGACAAGTTGAATTTGCAGCCATTGGCACAGCAACCAGGTCTGTATGAAAGCCGCTTTATCACAACTCCTAAGAGTTTTTTCAGAAAAGATTTATTATGCTTTAGAGTCAAATTGTTTAGATTCTGCTGCAATTTTAAAATAAATATAATATTTCACAAGTTAACTTAAAAAAATTCTTCAGTTGCTACACAAAATAATTTAGTTTTTAAGCACTTTTTTATATTTATTCCTTACATACTAATTAATATGCAGTGGCCAGCTTTGAATTAGTTTTCATAATTTGTCAAAAGCTGAAGTCTTCTAAAGATGGAAAGTGAACTTAATAAGTCAATGGCTATAATTGCTGTTTAAAAATAGGCAGAGTAGTTCTAGCGTGGCCCACTGTGCCGCAAGAAGAACTGTGTCTGCAACTTTGTAGATATGCTGCGCCTTGAGAAATCTTTAGCGAGGTGAAACTAGTTTCTCAATTAAGCAGCACATCTCACAGTATCACACATTTGTATGTGTGTGTGTGTGTGTGTGTAGTCATCAACGATGGACGCACTGCATCCGTCCAATTCGTCAAGGAACAGTTGCAGCACGCCCCGTTTGGGGCGTTGGACGTGCGATTGGCTGCGAGGAGTGCACAAAACAAGAGGCAAATGCAACAGCAACAGCAAATGCAACAACAACAACAACAACAACAGCAAAAGCAAAAACAAACGCAGATGTCGGATGTCTCGTAGAAAGCATATTTATGGCTGTGGCATGTTATGAATACACCCAAGAGACATTTTTCTTCTTCTCACTTGGGCGACGCAGCCGTTGCCGTCGCCGTCGCCGCCGCAGAAATTGCAGCAGCTTCAAGACGACAAGTTGAAAATAAGACGACTGCAATGGCCCTGATAAAAGGGGGGGCTGGTGTGGGGTGTGGGCGGGTGCATTGCACTGGGCGCTTGTAAACGAAAAGGAAATCTAAAAATAAGCAAAACAAAAACCAAACATCAACAACAACAACAGCAACAACAACAACAACAACGATAACAACATGCAAGGCAAGTCGAGAAGCCCGAAAAAAAGAAAATCAAAAAAAGAAAAAAACGAAAAAAACGAAGAAAAACGCGTGCAGCGTACGGTAAATTCTTGATCAACCATAAATCTTGGCACCAGAGCCATCCATCTATCTCGCTTGGCGCGTTCCGTTCAGCGCCAAAGTTGTTTTCTATGTTGCAGCCTCCCCCCTCTTCAGCCCCTCTAAGCCCCTAACCAATCCAATGATACCAGCGTCTTGTGTTGTTTTTCTACAAATTTAGTTTTCAAAAATAAAACATTCTTCTTAGTCTGGTTTTGGTTTTGGCTTTGGCTTTTTATCTTTGTTGTGTTCCTTGTTGTCTTTACAAAACTACATAAAAACAAGCACGCATCTTTAATTAAAAACATTGGACTCTAAAAAGATAACATTATCGAAATTTATAAAGTTCATTTTATACTTGTTTTATTATTGAGAAAATTACACAAGCAAGTTGATTAAGCAGCACTTTTTTTAAATTTAATTCATAGTTATTTTAAATCATTAACATTTGAATGACTTCACTTGAATCAAAGCCTTCAAAAATAAACTTCTAAACTTTGAATTATAATATTAAAAATATTAATATATTATATCTTAATAAAGCCAATGCAAATCGACTTGTGCTTTAAGGTCGAAATTAAGAACTCAAGTTCGTATCATGTTTTGGCTCTTAATTAATAAATCATGTCGGCGACAGGCGCTTGTGGGTCGGGGGAGGGCTGGAATTAAATGTGTCAAATGCAAACACGCAGACCCCCAGCAGCGGGTTTCAGTTGCGACTCTCTAACCAGGCGGGAAGAAGCCAAAGCCTGGCCAGGAAATGTCAAGAACGAAGTTAACCAAACACGAAGAACAAAACGCTGTCGAAGCGAAGGCATTTTCATGTTAAGCGACAACTGAAGGCATTCCAAAATGTCAGAAAGGGGTTTTTGGGTGGGCGGACAGGGTTCGGCTGCCATTTAGGTTTTGGGTGGTGGTGGGGGTGTGGCTTGGCGCCGCCTATGCACGCACCTCGCCCGAAAATCGCAGCTGACGCAAAAAGTTTTAATAAATTAAATTAAAGCTGCGTGAAAATTGCCTTATATTTATACCTAGGTAAATAATATCCAAAAAGTATATGAATACATATAAAGTATATACACAGATATACACGTAAACATATACACACACATTGCGAGTGTGTGGCGAAAATGAAAAGAAACTGGGCAAGTGCGAGCGAGATGGCAAATGTGTGCGAGTGTTTGCCAAAGGAAATGATAAATGGCGTGGTAATATAAAAAATGGGGAAAACAGCGGGCGGCAGCTAAAAAAAAAGAGAAACAAAAAACAAAAGGAAAAACAAAAAACACAAAACAACTAAAAAAAAACAAACAAACGAGTCACTTGCTGTGCAGACAACAACAAAATTGAAAAAAACGAAAACCAAAGTTGATTTTTCCTAACTTTGCTGGTCAGAAACAGAACAATAATATAAAAAAAACACACGAACCGTACAAAAATGGGCGCCGCATTCAAAATGAAAATGGAGGCAAGAAAAATAACGAATAGAATAGAATTTTCAACTTGGAAACATTTTCGGCTGGTTATTTTCTCCGTTGTCTATTTGCCTTGGCCAGAAATCGCCTGCTTCGTTCCTTCTCTGTGTTAGCGGGTTTTTGTGTTACGCAATGCCCAAGCCCCAAAAAAAAAAAAAAAAATACCCCGACCCCCGTTGTGTGAACCCTTAAAACCCAAAATAGCAAACACACCCAGTGACCCTAATTTTGGTCCTCAGAGAAATGTCGTTGCCTTTTGGGCCCACACTCTTTGTTTTAATTTCATTTATGGCTTCCGTTTGGTGACTTTTCCGAGTTGTGCCTTGACTTATTTCCCCGCTGCTCCCGCTGCTTCCAAAGAGTACCTGCTCCGTTTGGCCTTTTGTGTGATTTTCGGCATTTATTCAAATGCGCCAAAAAGTTAAGAACTCTATTAATTTCATCAGCGACATTCGCGCTTAGATTGAAGTAACCTGATATTGAAGTAGGTAGGCAAATATTTGATTTACAACTGGCTTTGCTGACTTGATAGAGAAATTATATATATTTTATATAGAACGTTTTCTTTTGTTTGGATTTGCAAATGCGATGTATCGAAGAATTGATAACAATCGCCATTAATTTGCAATTGTGCAATTATGAATAGTATTTCAAATGTTATACAATAAACTCAGTATGTATAACTGAAAGTATATATATCGTATATATTCTTGATCTGGCTGAGTCAAAGTGTTGTTCTCTTTTCTATCTGTGTAAAGAAGCCTATCTCAGAGTCTACATAAAATAGGTAAATAAAATACCTTTTAGCCGCTTATTGAAACTTCCTTCATTTGACAAATATCGATATAAATCGATTTCTGATAGCAATTGTAACCTAATAGTTCTCCAATTAGTATATATCATACCATGAGACATTATTAATAGTTTGCTACAATTTTATTAGCAACGTTTGAAAAACGCAGATTTGGTTAATCAAACAAATTTCTTAAAGAGAAATATATCCCTCTGGGAAACTAATTAGTTTCTAGTTATTTTTGATCAAATTAAAACTAAGTCTTTGATGTAGATATAGAATTAATTGCTGGAATATGCACAGTACTCGATTTTCAGCTCTCGCTTTTCTTTTGCCAAGGCAGAAGAGCAAATGAAAGTCGCCCCCAGCTCTGCCAGTCAGTGTCCGGGAATGAAAGTATGGCAAAGTCATCAGACAAGCAACGCAAGTCTAATAAATAAGCAGCGGGCTGCTTTAGGGGCGCCTCTGAATCAGATATTCGACATTGGGCCACATCCTCAGGGCTGGCTGACTTATCTGTCCCGTTTTATCGCAGCGAATGCGAATGCGAATGTGCAACGCATGAATGAATAAATGCCAAATGGAGACTCGGGTATCGACAGGACTCAAACTTGCGACGTCGGCCAGGCTGGCGCTGTTCCCCCTCCCCTCCCTTCCTGCTTTGATCCTTTGCTCGTTTCTCCTTGCTGTTGCTGTGTTGACGAGCGTTTGTCTGGCACATTTATATTGCCTGCCGTCGTCTTTGCCTTGCTGCTGATAAGACCCGTCGCATTTGCTGATAAGGCCAAGGCACTGCCAGCAACAATACAAATGGAGAGGGAGAGAGACCGGGCGGGAGAGGTAGAGAACACATGTTTCCTGTCAATGGCGAGGGGCAAGTTGCCAACGCGCTACTGCCACGCGTTTCGCATAGTTTTGCATTGAAACTAGCCTTTCGCTGACTCTTCGACGACCTACGACGACGCCCTTTGGCCGTGGCTCCGCTCGAGGAGGAGTAGGAGGAGAGGTAGGAGATGGAGGAGGAGAATGTCTGCGATATCTCATTTTTATAATTAAAACACTTGGCAGGACATGTGCTGCATGTGGCAGCATTCCACCAAGCATGCCAGCAGTGCGCCCAACCATTCATTCCACTCCACTCTACTCCCCTCTCCTTCCCCTTCCCCATCACCGATTCCATTTACGGCCGGGGTCTGAGGGTGATGTTTATCAGCTGCCCGAGGCCCGAGGCCCGCTGTCGCAATGCTAACCCGTAAACGTATCCTGGCCAACAATCTAACCAACTGGCTTCAGGGTAGTTGAACTGCCTAACTCTGTTTGAGGGCTGCACTGCGAATCCAGCTAACGAATCATTCGCTCTGCACTCAGTCGAAGGTCCGTTTGCGAAAGTGAATCGTTCAACGAACTTCACAAAATAATATTTACATTCATCCTTGGCTACTTATTTTCAAGTGTAGCCATTGTTAAATCGATTTAAAAAATGTGGTAGCTGAATCTTTTCAAGGTATCCGCAAATATATTGTCTAAATAAACCTAAGATTAAATGCCAGTTTATCCTTTGTCTTTCCTCCAAGAGCAGTTCATTATTTAGTTTTAAAATAATTGTATAAATTAAAATAATAAACAAATTATTCTTTTTTTCTATTACAGGTAAGTGCCGGACAAAGCCTAACTGCAATTAGCGATATATTGAGAAATTGAGTGAGCTGACTGACTAAAAAAAATCGTAAAATGCAATGCAGCTAAATTCATTTGAGGCACTTTTAAAGTGGTGCGACAAAAAAGGGAATAGAAAACTTTTGCAGACCATAAAAAGCGCAGCACGTCAAAAGTTTTGCACAGAATTTATGAGTGCAGTTAACGGGTAAGTTTTGAGCGCCCCGCGGCTAGTTGAGACCCAAGTACAAGTCCAAGTCCAAGCCCCAACGGCGACTGGCCGAGTTTATTAATTTAAAAAGGAAATTCTCATTTAGTCACCTTTTGATTTAAGCCCCGCAACCAGACGCTTTGACCGCCTGGATCCTAACGGTTGCGCCTCCATTGGTGGCATAGACTGCGCTGGCAGTAGCAAAAGCAAAGGACAAAGTGCATTTGTGTTAGGTTGGTTAGTAGGTTGCACAGTTGGTCGAATTCTGGTTAGGGGCACTGAAATACAGGTCCAGCTGAGGGCAGACATTGGTAAAATTAATGCACAAGTTAAGTAAGAAGTGGCACAGTGGTTTGAGACACAAAGAAATTGTAACGAAATACGAAATTTAGTAAAATTTATATTATGATTAAAATTATTCTTTTCTCTATTTTAGATATATACAAAAAAATACAGTATTCCAATACATCTCTGCTTTTGTATCTTACTAAAGTAGAATATTCAAATGACACATAAATTTTGACATAAATTTTATCTCTTGTTTAATAAATTTCAATTTTTTTTTAATCATTTAAAGGTATTCTAAGGAATGTTTATTATTTAACCCTGAGATTAAATGCCAATTTATCTTCAGCTTTACCAACCCCTTCTCCCATTTTGAAGTTTATTATAAGCACATTATGGTGCTTTTTGCCCCACTGTGCGTGTGGTTGACTATGCAAATAGGCACGTCCGATTCCATTCACATGCATTCGAATTTTTCATTTGTTTCTCATTTTGGTGGCCCTTTCTTTTAGCATTGCGTTGAAATGCATTCGTTTATCGCAATGCTGATGCGGGGGGTTGTTGGTGTTGCGGGGTGTTTCGCTTTTGGGCAGCTTTTGTATTTGGCCGTGGTGAGTTCATTTAAACTCATTCACTCACTTGCGCCCTTTTGCAGCCATCGCTTAAATATGCAAAAGTTCGCGCAGTGCATGCAGCAAAAACAAAAACCAAAACGCTAATCCCCACAACCCCTTCCCCATCCAGATAGCATGACGCTGCAGTTGATGGAGGAGGGTGGTGGTGGCAACGGTGACGGGGGCGTTGCACTGAGTCGCTGTCTGCGCAGCGCAGCACAGTCAGTGGGTTGTTGATGAGAAGGGTTGCTGGCATTGGAGGGTGGTGCTGCCTGCCTGCCTGCCGCATTTCCACCCCCGCAGATTGCATGCAAATTGGTTAAAGTGTGAATTTATGTGAGAAATATTGTTTGGTCTTGTTATGCGCATACATATCAACACAATTGCACTCACACACACACACACACGCACACTCAAAGTCTCGACAAAATGATTTAAGTTCGTATGCAAATTGTTGCCGACTTTGACTGACATTTGCCGCGTTTGCATTTGAATTGCAATTGAAGCACTTTTCGTTAGATTTTTGGGGAGAGTATGGCTTATTCATACATATACATATATATTGTGATATATATATGTACATTTATCAGGTATAATTATTTGTGGCATGCAAACTTTTGCATATGCAATTTGGCTGCTGCACATAAATCTTGCGCACATTTAATGCGCTTTCAAATTTATTCGCATTAATTTCATATTTTCATAGCCACAGTTCGCATATTCAGTTTTTGCGGGTGCCGGCGTCGCGCTCAGTGAGCCCAGTCGCAATAAACACTCAATTAACGATTTCAAAATTAATTTTTCATAAATTCGCGTGCATTTCCTCATATGCTGCTGTATTTTTAACCTGACCCCGCAATGCATCTCTCCCAAATTAACAGAAATAAAATTAAATAAATGTATATGCACACCGGGTCAGGAGGAGTGTGTCGCAGCTACTGTCTCCCAGTGCCCCCCCCCCCCCTCCCTCAATCCCCTTAAACCCAGGAGCCATCCCCTTTTGTCTGTAGCTGGGCACACGGAAAATTCGTTTAATTTATGGCCATGGCCCGCATTCGCCTGCTTCTCTGGCTCTGGCTTTGGCTCCCAGTTCTGGCTCTGATACAGCATCTACTTTTGCATCTGTTTTCATATTTTTTTTTTTTGTTTACTTTCGACAATCCGAGTCCATATAGCACGGCAAGTGGCGCCAATGCAAAATGCACTTCACTCGACAAATGAAATACGCATCGAGTTGTCTACTCTCATCGATATACAAAAATAAATCGATTTGTAGAAACTACAAAACTTTAAAAAACTTGCAAGATAAATTTAAATAAAAACTCTCATTCAAATCAGTTAAACACCACTTTTATTTAGTTAAATTTTATGTTGAATTATTTCAACTAAAATCACATTAGTTCTTCTTATCTTCTTATCTTAATTTAAAACAGAAATAATACTCTAAATTTCTTTAAAATATTTATATGCACGCTAAAAACTTAATTAAATGATGAGGCAAAACATTTCGCAGCTGCTTTGATGCCTCGATGAAAGACACTCAGCGATTCCTTAACAGGCTAATCTCGAATTTAGTCATCACAGCACAGCATCGATTTCATACACCGATATAAATGTATCCGCACACAAATGTTGCACGTAAACATTTCAACACATTTCAACGGGCAACTTGAACTTCACGAAAACTATTTTCCATTCAGAGGCCAAACACGAGTCGCAGTCAGGTCCCGGTTGGGGCGCCACAAATTAAAAATGCAACACAAATTGTATTTGGCACCTGAATAACACCCAGCAAACATCCCCTCTGCAGTAACAGCTAAACCAGCGGAAGTTTCACACACACACACACTCGCACAACCAGGCGAATGAAAAGGTGTTGATAAATGAGGCAAGACAGGAGGCAATGATGGCGATGGTTCTGGTTCTGGTGCTGGTCACGTCGAGTTTGGACTTGGGCTACCGCTCACAATTGAATTAGGCAGCCAAAATATGCAAAGCTCGCTGGGATCAACAAAACACTTGCAAAGCGGGGTGGCATGCAACACTGCTGCACTGAGTTGCTCGCGTGAGTTGCCGGCTGCATTTTTAATTAAAAGATGGCAACACTTTTACTCTAACAGGTGTTAAATAGTTAAGCCCACCGTTTGTAACACGCAATTGAAGTTACATTTGAAGTTATTTTGCGCATTGTGGAAAGGGTTGGCAACCCTACAGCAAAACACGAGGGTTGTCATCAGCCCCAACTGCACAGCTCAAACTGACCAGTCCCCGGACAATTATAAAGCATTGCAACAATGGCAGCGACAACTGCTACAAATAGCGAGTGAGGGGCATGTTGGAATAGAGAATGATTCACCTTGAGTTACCCATTAAGTTAGAGCAGACAAAATCCAAAGATAGTCATTAAAATTATGGAATTTAAGTGGCTCTGTTGTAATTTGGTTTCTATAATTTATTTGCAGAAAGTAAATGATATCTAGCAATAATTTATATAAAAATTTTGATCACTTTAGTTATCTGATAAATATTCACTTTAATGTTTCTGCCTGGCTGCACACACACACAAACACACACAATCATCTCAAGTACTGGGTATATATATATATATATATTCGTAATAACAACAACTACAATTTCCGCGCGTATATTCAGCAATTTTCCACTTGAAGTTGCGGCAAAAAGCAATGCAAAAGCTCAGCGAAAAAAACTGCAATGCGAAAAATAACAAATAAGAGTGTTCGAGTCGTGAGTGATCGACTAGCAAATACGCTGGCATCCACTTGCAATAATACATTAACAAATGTAAATCATTAAAAAACTACTCATTTTTATATTTATTATTTAAATTAATTATAAATTATTACCATAAAAAATATAATAAAATTATATTTTACTCAATTCAACAATATTTATTATAATTTGTGTTATTTTTTAACTTCATTCATTAACATCTACTTTTATTTATGCAACTTTGAAATTGTTGAAAATTAATAGAAAAATATGTGATTCTGCTCAACTTTACTTTTTTAAACCATTTGTATTGGATACATCGCATAAAAAAAATAACAATGCAACAGCAACAACAAGAGTGCAAACACCGGCCGGGGCACGGAATTCGAATTCCCGCTGCCGCAGCAGTGGCAATGGCAGAGACGACGCGTCGCTGCTCTTCTGTTGACACAGCGAACGGGGGGTTAAGTGGCACACACACACACACACACATACACACTCACCCACACTCGTCAGACACACACACTCGGACTCGCAGACATCCACCCACAGCAGCAGCTGCAGCAACTGCCGTTGTTGTTATTGCCCCATGCCGCATGCCCCTTGACACACCTCTACAGACACACTCGCTAGCCATTGCCATGCGCATAATAAATAATTGCAACGGCGGCAAACATTTCGCGTTGCACTTTCTGCAACCAAAGCGAAACACACAACAACAACAACAACAACTGCAACAACAACAACAAACAAGAGCATCGGGTCCTGGTCCCGTGGCAAGCAGAATGAAGAGATTTTTATCGGCGATTCTCACTGATTTCATGGCAAATAAATCGCTCATTTTCGCTTAATTGGAAAATTATGGCTTTTTGGCCACGAACTACCCAGTGAAAGAAAGAGAGCGAAAGCAGAGACTCTCTCTCTCTCTCTATCTGAGTTCTTGTATATATATATATATATATATATGTATGTGATGTGCACTTAAAGTGTTTATATATATGCACATATATAATTGCATTTGCATTTGCTATTATAGCTGAATGAACTTTGCGGCAGTTGCTACTTTTAGATACAAATTTTGCACACAATTTAATTTCATTCTCAAATGCTTAATAATAACAATTGCAACAATGTTGTAGTTTATGCCACAGCCATATTTAATTATCATTGAGATTTTTGTTAAATTACTAAAAATCGAGCTAAAAGAATTTACTTTATAAATTAATTAGCATATTTAATTGGAGCTAGAATTCATTGAAGAACCCATTTTGTAGTTTAAAAGTCTTTAGAAATGAGTAAGAATTTTTTTTTTAAATTCAATTCTCTTGAATTTAAAAACAGTTAACAGTGAGTCATATAAAGTTAACAAAGAATTTTTTCTTTCTTCTTTTGTTATATGAGAAGCAAGAAAAAAACTCTTTCAGTGCCAATATAATCTGCATTAATGCAACTAACTCAAAGTATAATAGAATACATTGTCATATGGCAAAAGATTATAATATTATTTTATATATATTATACATACTAATATATATATATATATATATATCTTTTTTTCGCTCATTCTATTTATGTATGGGAAAAGTTCCAATTTAACATGGTGTCGTCTCAGCGATGATTTATGAACGAACCAAAAAGCTGCCCGCTTTGCCTCTCACTCTTCTCATTTCCCCTCGCCCCTTCACTACCTCGCTTGCTCTTATGTGCTCTCTCAGACCACACACTCATGTGTATGTGTGTGTGTGAATGTGTTTTTGTGTGTGTGTGTTCTCTGCTTTGCCTTGTTGAGGGCATCGCCGTTTGCTTCTCATTTTCCACCACCGCCGCTGAAGTCACCGTCGCCGTTGCCATTGTCTGCCCTGCCCTGCCCTGCCATGCCCTGCTCTTGTGTTTTGTTCTACCCTCCCCTGCTCTGCACTGCTCTGCTCTGCTCGCCTAGCCGCATCTGTTGGACGCTATCATCGGGCGGCACTAAGCGTTGGTATCATGGCTGCCAACCTTATCGGCGGCAGCAACCCCGTTGCAATGGCAAATGGCCGCCTGGCCACGTGTTGTTCTGCCAAGGATTCAAATTCGGGTTTAGTCCTTCTTCAGTTTTTTTGGGTTACATTTTCCTGCGCTGCGGTTTCGTATTTCAATATCGTTGATTGCATCACATGTGTGAGCACTCAAGTCCTTGCTCCATCATTGCCAACGTCGAAGAACTTGCCAGATGAGTTTTCCCGCCACTTGCTTTCATCAACTGGAGAATAGGCTGAAGATTTAGACTCTATTCTCGGTTGCAAGAGCAACCTCGTCATTTGTAATATCATAAAAATGAAGTTAACCTTTAAACAAGTTGACTCGCACCTCGGCCCAAGAGCAAAGTGACTGGGAATGGGAAAGGAAAAGGGAGTGAAAGAGAAAAGTGTCCTGTGTATCCTTCGTCTGTGTGTATGTGAGTGTGTGTGTGTCTGCGTGCATGTGCGACTATGATTAATTACTTTTGCATACATTTACATACAAATTTGTTGCCACATTGTCTGCCTCGGGCGCTGTCCGGAGCGGTCGGCTACCCCCCGCTCCTCGCTTTGCCATGCGTTTGGGGTTATTTTTTACACATGCTGTGGCCCCCTCGGGGTGGGCTGGAAATCCTGCCAGCAGGGTTAATTTTATATGAAATTTTTCATTTTGTGCAACCAGAACGGAAGGAAGTTGATTTGACAAAAGTTTTTTCTGGCCTCTGCCATTGTTGTCGCCTTCGTTTCTGATTTTCCATGCTCCGACTCTGTTAATTGCATTTAAATATTTTATAAATTTTGCGTAAAACCAAAATGAAACCGAATCACTCTCAGCAGTGAAGTTGCCTCGGCGTGATAATTGCCTCTATGGAAACTTATCTGAAGTGGCCGTCGGTCTTTGAGCGGCACATTAATTTAACAACCAGATTTAATGGAGAATGGAGTCATCTGCACATTGTTTCCAGCTCTTGATAAGCTCTATAAGAATAATTCGGATATTGAATATTACAATTGATTATAAACACAAAGTTAAATGTACAAATAAAAGTAATGATTATTGAAAATAAGCAAGAATGGTAAAAATGGAGTTAGACTGCTTAAATTTAAAATCAAGTAAATAATTCGATAAGTTATTATTTAAATTTTTTACTTATTTGATTTCTGTTACTCGACAAGTTATGAACTGAATATTCCATATTTGTGTTGTTATATTGTATCAGAAAGAGTAGCATATCGAAAGTATATAAATATATATATATAATAATGATCCGATGATGATAATTGGCATTGCCAAATGTGATGAATAAATAACACAAATATTAAGTGAGTTAGGTATGGATACCTGGCTTAAAAAATGTTTTTCTTAAAACGAAATCAAATCGTTTAATCGATTGTTTATATGGCAGCTATATGATTTTCGATTTTTAACTTCAGCGAGCAAAAATTACTTGATTTTATCAAGTGACTAAATTAGCATAGAAACAGAAAGACAGATGGACGATCGTGGCTATATCGACTAATATAATGAAGCCACAAATTTTATGCCAAAATTATTATACAAACAAAAATAAAACTAACAAATTATATTCATTCTCAGCTACGCTAAAAAGATTAACTAGTTTTAGAAGTCGCCTTATTTTAAGACTTATAAATAAAAGCCCGATTTATTTTTGGAATACTTTTTGTGCTGAAAAGTCTTTATTTCACTGCTGCAGCCAATTACGAAACATGATTAATATTGCAGTCAAAAATACTATATATCCCCATATATTTGCCATACACGCACACACACACACACACACACTTGTATATAACTCACAGACAACGCCATAAGGGGCAATAACAAAAGAAGGAAACGCAAAAGCGGAAGAACTAATTTCAGTAATTATAAACTCATATAAATGGTTACATCAAAAATCTGTGTTTTTGCTGCCTTGAAATTAACACGATTTTTCCACATTTGCCACCCTGCGGCACTGGACTACTGTGCACAGGACACACGTGTGTCGCTGGCTGGCTGACTGGTCGGTTAGAAAAGGGTTCAGGTTCACTCGCAAGGACTCCACTGTTTGTGTGGTGCGAGTGGTTGTTGGGTGAAAGCGACAACGATGCGAACGACGGACTCCAGGACTCCTGTGGCTGTGACTGTGGCTAGTCCTTGCAACTGCTCGTAACTCCTGCCCAGCAGCAGTTTGCAGCTCCAGCTCTGACTCCAGCTCGGTGTGTGTTCTTGTTGTTGCTGTTTTATATAATAAATGAGCTTGGTGGGTTAAAGGCGTATTTCTGTCTAGTAAATTAGCAAAATACACGTAGAGGCGATACACACACAAACACACACACTAACATGTACCACTCCCCTGGAGCGTTGAGTCTCTAATGGGCTGCCGTGTTCTGATTGAGTACAGCAAATTGGGAGCAGAGCAGAACAGCTTGAAGCATGCCACACTCACTCATGCAACATGACTGGCAACCCCTTAACCCTTGCATAACTCTGCCATACACAAAGCATTATATATGTATATTCACACACACAATGTGTGTGTAGGCGGGGTGTGTGTGTGTGTGTGTGTTGGGGGGTTGTTCGGGGTTTCCCAGTTGTCGGCTTGTTAAGTTTAAATAATGCCTTTTGCCATTTCCTCTATGCCAAGGTCATTCAAAATTCAAACCAAGTGCGCTCACATTTACATAAACACACAGACACACACACACGCATGCACTTGCTGTTGTTGTTGTTGCTGCCCCCGAGTTCAACTGTGGCATATTTCGAAAGTCTGTCAGACATTGTCTGCAAATTTTTGGCGCGTCATAAGTTGAAGTTAAATGAACTAACTTCATTCAGAAGTTTGAACTGAAGTCCAATTCCAACACCTACACAAACTTAACCATGGACACACAAACACACACAGTCACACACACACACACCCCGCTGCACAGTTGTCGCACATGCAATTTATGGCAATTCCAAGTCTCAATTGGAGCCAAGTAAAAATTGAAAATAGTCTCGTCGAGATTTACCCATACAAAAATGTAAAATTGTTACGCATTTTATACAAAACTTCAAAGCTTTATATATTTAAGTTTATTTTAATATTTTAAGGAATACAATTTTATGCATTTTATACATAACTTCAATTCTTTTTATATTTACATTTATCTCAAATTTATGCATTTAAATCCCTCTGGAAATTAAGAAATATATTTTATTACTTTCTTAGTTTCTTTCTAAATAAATGCAATTTACTTCCCTATATTTATTACCTATGACGAATTATGTATTTTTTATATCGCTTAGATTTTGGTCTTTTACAATCAGCTGAAATACGAAAAGCTTTTACAGCAAATTTCCCAAGGCCCAAAGCGATGCGCAACCTTTAAGTGAATAAATCAAGATGGTCACATTTTGATTGCTCCGCCGTCAGCTGTTATCAGAGCCCGTTCCGTGTACTCGGCGAGCCGCATAACGGGAAATCACTCACGCCAAAATTGCGGCCATTGTCTTTGAGGTCGACTTATGAATTTAGATTAGATGCGCGTCAAGATAAGCAACGAATCCATCGCCAGTGTCAAGTCCACCGCTTGCAACATTCACAATCGCTGGCCGTGTGAGTGTCCAGTGTCCATTGTGAATATGGCTGGCCGTGGTAAAGCAATCACTTACAGTTAGAGCTTTGCAGCGCCAACTCAACCTCTACCAATATGTATCACGTTGGCCAGCAAAGCAAAGCGTTTCATCTCGACCGCATCGCGTATGGAACGCTAATTCTTATCGCGATGACACGCCTGCTCCGAGACTGGACTCTGGCCTGGCTACGCTTCCAGCTCATAGTCACATCATGTCCGGACAGGCTAGGCAAAAACAAAAACCACAAAACAAAAAAAAACACAGCACAAATTGAAGTCAAGTTTGACGTGTGATTTGTGTGTGTTTGTTTGGCTAAAGGGCTTACGGGTTGAGGGGGTTGAGGGGTTGGGGTTCGGGCCATTGGCGCTAAAACAACAAAAGCCCTGCTCGACACATCGTTCATTTTAATTTAAACAATAACTCAGTTTGACAGACAAAGGCGATGGAACAAATGAAACAATTATATATATATATATATATATATAAATATATTTTCGGTATTTATTTTGTGTTTCTCTTTTTGTTGTTGCGAAAATAACAAAAAAAATATAATTATACAAGCAACCAGAAGGTTAATTTAAATTTCAAGTCACACAAGTCACACTCAAAAAAAAAGTACACGAATTACTGCTGCTGCTGCTGCTACCTGTGTGCCACAAACCCCCTCCCCTCTCCTCCTAATCCATACACGGAGCACACATTATTCAGTGTAGTGTCACGAAAAATGACTTACAGGCAACTCGGTGTCGGTAGAAAACATCTTTCAGCTTCTCGCCTGCAATTCATCAAAATGCAAATCTCGTTGGTCAACTCTTTGGCTTTTAGTTATAGCCACAGTTAAATGAAGTAACTGCCTCGTGATGCGTAGCACTTGCTTGCCACTCGACTCTCACAACGATGATGATGATGATCATTGTGATGATTATTATTATTGCTTTTTAAGTGTCGGCGCGACCATAAAATGAAAGGGAAGCTCAGTTTTATTGCCTGTTTCATTGTTTCACTCTTCACATTTTGGCATTATTTGTGTTTATTTTGTTTTATATTTATTATGTACTTTTTATTTTTCGACTTATCTTTGATGTTGCTGTGTGGTCCCCTTACAACAACTTTTATGTTCGCTTCAGCATCTGATATATGTTTTATTGTTTAAGATGCGGAAATTTTGTTTTTATTTAATCTGTGCCATGTAAATTATTAAAATTATTGTCAAATGCGCAGATTCTTTTTTGATCAAGACTTGCATCTGTTTAGCGTTGAGTGTGATGCTGATGAAAACTGAATGTATGTAAGAGATTACATGGACATAAGAACGTCCTATGACGATGACGCTACCTTGCGCCATCCTGCAGCAGCTCTCCACTCACTGATTCATCTTCCAAACTTAAAGAAAATTATAATTTTTGGCGACAAATATTCGATTTCATTTATTGAACGCTCGCAGGTAGGTGTCTGCTGTTGAAAGGACTTTGTTTGTGCTTTGCAATCAGTAGACCCAGAACTCCATTCCGCAAATAAGGGCGAACGTGTCCGGGAACTTGAAACTGGAACCCCAGAGTTTGAAATAATTGACGTTGTTTTCCCCGGTCTCCTAGAATCAAAAACCATAATCGAAACTTTGTTTCTTTTGACAAGCTACAGATTCATAGATTTACAGATTTTGTGCCTCACCTAACGATTTTTAGAAGAATTGCATTTTGAACTACATTTAGGTCCGTGTTTATATTAAAATACATAATAATAAAACTATACTAATAATATTGTAACTTTCATAACAAACATATATATTTTTATTTATAAAACTTTTAAATTTGTTATCGGTTTTTCTGGTTATTCCCGCTTTTCGTTCGAACCACGTTTTGGCATTAACAATTGGAGAATGCCGTAAATAATAAAATATCATCAAAACAAATATATTTATATATATATTATATTTGAAATGCATTCTTCGGATATCTTCTGCTCTTCGAATATATATTAGACCGCAGTAAAAATGCTGGCAATAATATTATATTCCAAGATTAAAACCCCTATTGAAAATCACTTAAGTTTAGACCAAGTTATGGCGCTGGTAAAACTAAAAAGGTTTTTTAACTTCCAACAGGGTGTTTCAGCTCAAGTATTTTGAAACGAGTACATCTTATCGAGCATTTACTGTGGATTACTGAAAGGTACAATTCATTTTTGAAAGAAGCTTTGCCGCAGGACATTTTAAGCGACGCCATAAGGCCTCAACGGCCGTTCGCTGAACTACATCATATCATTCCTTATCAAGTGTCCTTTCAGCAATGTCACAAACCCAAACAGATATTTTTAGTCAGGAAGAGCTTTCGCAGGATAATGTGAACACGTCAACGCCCACGGCCGCCAGAGGGCTGCGCTCCAAACGCCATCTGGCGGCGTGCTGCGCCAATATGCCAGCGACTCTCAAACTGTGCTCGCACATATCGCAATTCATTGAAAACAAAAAGAGGAAAAAAACGATTGGCTATTTTTAAACACTGCAAAAAAAAACAAAAACAATAACAAAAAATAAAATAAACGTCGGCTGCGACTGCGCATGCAAATTGCGACTGATTATCGAATTGGCCACGTTGTGTATAAATCAAAAACGCAACGTTGCGAACGGCCACCCAGAAGTTGGAGTGCCAATTAATTAGATATTTTGGGCACAGAGCGCAACTTAAGCTTCCCCAAAAAACTAAATTCGTCTTAAATTCAACAAAAACTGAAGACTTATACGAGCTTTTTACGACTCGAGTACCATAAATTGGCAAGGGGCCCAATTCGAAAACGACAAAATATTTATGATAGTTTTGATGTTGGGCGTGAGTTGATTCGAAATTTGTCTACGACCGAACAGCCGCATTCTGTATTTGTATTGGTATTATATTATTATATTGGCAATAGACTCCCAGACTGCGTTCCGCTGAATTACGCAGCAACGCAAACCGAATATTTTTTTTGCGAACGATCAACAAACAAGCCAATTGCCGGCATATTAATTTGGAATAATACTGTTACGCTCAGGTGACCAATACCCCCATCTCCGACCTGGCTATGCCAAGGGTAACCGGGGGCATTCGGGTGCATTTGGGGGGTATTGAAGGTATACGTGCTTTTCAGCATGGCGCATGGAGCAAAGCCCGTTTGAATATATAATTTACATCAATCGAATTCTTCGTAACCGATGAAATACTTTCGTTTTCGGCTATGCCAAGTGAATGTGAATTCAAATCGAATAATGATCATTTTGAGTATATTTTGAATATGACTGGATAGACTGAATAAACTGAATATTGAATGCATGTTACTTATTAATTGATAAAGGTAAAGATTTAGCAGATAAAACAGTACTTAAATAAAAAAAAAGAAAAGAAAAATAGTAAATTACCTGATAGTATTTAAAGTGGATTCAATGAACTGAAGCAGAAATTAAATAAGCTGATGAATAATTTGAGGAAATGATAAATCGATTAGTAACGATTACGTTCTACTAAAGGGGAATTACGGACAAATGTAGTAAAGTACTTTTAATTACTGACAGTAACTGATCTAATTTGAATCACAAAATGGCACTTATACAAAATACAGTTAAAAGTTGAATAAATTAACAAGCAAGTAAGAAAAAGTAGTAGGACTATATAATTGTCTAGTACAATTTAAGATATAAAGATTAAAGTGAAGCAAAACTAACAAAAGTAAAATAAAGATTCCGAAATATAAATAAGTAAATAAATAAGTGAAACTGTTCTTAAAATAGAGAGTATATATTTTTTACTAGTCTCATTCTCATTTAAGAAATCTACACAGATTCAACTATTTGGTGAATCTCATTCAGATTGCAGAGGCATTCACAATCACTTGCAATTAACGTGGCCCAAAAGCGATGGCAATGATTGCGCTGCCAGCTTTTGGCCATTGTTAGGCCATAAGTTCGAATTCGAAACGAAAAATTCGAATTCTGTGTCTAAACCAAGTGCATACATGTGTCACTCCTGCTGTCGAATATGAATTGCACTCGCTACACGAGACTTCGCACTTTCAGGCAGGCATAAGCAAAAACAAAAAAAAAACAAAATACACAAAAAGAAAAAAAATAAAACCTTTGAATTTGGCCAATACGAGACTGCATTGAAATCGCATTATTAACGCCTGCAGAGCGGAGTCACAGTTCGCGCCTTACCAAATTGGCAGCAAGTTGGCAGCAGCGAGGAGCCCAACACTCTGGGTGTGAAAATAATCTGTTTAACGAGGGAGTCTTACAAAAGACCCCGAGCTGGCCAAGTGGCGAAAGATGCCGCCTGTTGCAAGCAACACCAACCAGCAACAGCAACAACAGTCGCACAACAAACGAGCAGCAATAATGACATTTGGCGCAAATGAATGAGAGGCGAGAAGAGCTCAAATTTCCACCAGACATAGGCAGCGAAAAGGGGGTAGTGGAAGGGTGGGGGAGGTAAGCGGCTGCCTATGCCACAAAAGGATATGACAGCAGCCAACCTGACAGTCCACAAAGCAGCCCCAAGTCGGATATTGGCAATTGCCATTGCCATTGGCAGCACTCTTCGACTCTGGCCAAGAGCATGGCCAACAAATGTGAACTGGCAAACGGGGCGCTGACATTAAAAGGTGGGAAAATGTCAGCAGTTCAAAGGAAGCATTTTCTTCTTTTAGTCAAGAAAGAGAGAGGGAAGGAGGGAGAGAGGGCGAGAGGAGAGTGGGAACTTAAATGGATATCGAAATAATTGCAAAGATAACAAGGAGTTCATATTGTGTTGCATTTGTTTGTTTGTTTGTTTGTTTGTTGGCTTTAGCATTGTTATACACTCGATCTTGGGATTAAACTAACTGCTGTTATTAGCCATACCGGAAGTTAACAGAATACTCATTAAGGAAATGAAAAGTATTTTTGGTTAGTTTATTTATATATGTCAGGCAAAAAAAATCCAGCTCAGAAAGTAAATGAAATATATTAAATTAATATCGAAATAAATAGTAATATTATGCAAAAGTCTTCTAAATATATATTTTTTATATTTAATCTTAAAATTGACTAGTTGAATTTAATTATTAAATTTATATTTGCTATGCACCGTTTTAATTTATTCGGAGCTATTTCGAATATTGAATTTGACTACATAAGTCAAATATGAGTTCACCATATAAAGATATAAAGACTAAGCAAATAACAACTTACAGATTGTTCACCAACAACAATATTTCACACAAGAAATATGCATAAATATGAACAACAAAAAAAAGAGACATAAATTACTCAGAATTAAGCATATTCAAAGAGAGTTGCTGCCAACAACCGCTAGAGGGATTTCTTACGGGGAATATTTTTGTTTTTGGTTTTGGTGCATGCGCATGATTTGGGTTCGTTTCTTAGTTAGTAGGGAAATTCGTATTTAACACTGTAAATAGTAAAAAACTTTCCCTTTTTGATCTCCTTGCAGCTGAGCAATTTGGATTAACACTAGGAACAATTGGATTAGCTGTTCTTGTTGGATATATGGATTACCAAGTGGTTAAGCAACAGCAGCATCATAAAAGGTAAGCAAATTGTTCAAATTCGGGTTAATGCCACAACACAAAACAGTGGGGTGAAGCTGCAACATATGTTTAAGCCATGCCAAGTCGCCAATAAAACGATTGCTTAGCCAGTTGGCAGGCAGGCAAACCACTTGCTTATTGGCAGCCAGAGCGGACTATTAATCCTAAGTGCTTCCTGTGATTTTATGCAAATTGAACATACCGCCGGGCAGCACTCGGCAACATTTACAGATCCCCTTCCCACCCTCCCGCATACCCAGCACTTTTCGTTCTGCTTTGCGACGGCAACAGGCCAACAGGCAACAAGCATTCAATGTACAAATGACAGTTGACTGTGACATAAAACAGCGGCTTAAAGCGCTGCCCGGCCAAAAGAAGACGTTAAGAGTTGTTGCAGCAGTTGCATGCCAGACAACAACAACAACACGACAATTTTCCATCGACAAAAGACATTTTCATTTATTCATTGATAATGTTTAAGGCCCTTAAACAACAAAGCTGCGAACGACGACGACGACGACGACGAAGACGAAGACGACAAAGCGCGGCCAAAAGGCAATGAGAGGCAACGAAAAACATGCGACAAAACAACATAATTTAAATTTTGCGCATGCATCAGCCGCAACAAACGAAACAAGAACAACCACAACAACAGCAGCAGCAACGGTGCAACATGTTGCTGCAACACGCCAACAGAATCCCAAGTTGCCTGCCTGCCTGCCTCGTAATCCGGTAGCCGTCGTTTCTCTGCGTTTGACTCCATTCGATTTGCTTTGAATGAAAATGAAATTATCGCATTATTAACTATGAGAGCCCAGCACAGACTGAGACTGCCCCCAAGCAGGTGGTGTGTGATGGAATGGTGCTAGGGGAGGAGAGGGGAGGGGATGGTAGGTGGCACAGATGCGGATGCAGACAAGCCTTGTTAGCCTGGCCCAAAGCTTATTTCGTACTTGATACTTAGAACAGTCTGCTGCGAGGCAGCCTGGGCATATTTAACAATAAAATGAATTGTTAATTCTGTTGCACTTTTTCCGCCTGCTGTTGTTGCAGTTGTTTTTGTTGTTGCTGTTGTCTGGCCTGGCCGGTTAGCTGCTGGATGTGTACGTGGATGTGACTGTGCTGTGCTCGGCTCAGATCGAAAAGTTGTAATGCGCAAGTGTCCTTATCTGTGGCACAATCGCGCGCTCTCAGCTGCGATGCACTAAGAAATTGTGCGGCATCACTACGACGCACAGTGGTTCAGATTGAAACAATAGTAATAATATATAAACAAAAAAATTATTTGGCTGATTTTTTAATACTAAGAACGGTTTATTAGGGAAATCTTAAAAAGAATTAATAATTTAATGCATTTAAATTAATTTTGGGTTTTTTTAAATGATTGGAAAATCTGAAGCATTTTGTTTGCTTAATAATCACATTAAAAAATAAATTGTATATAGCTTTCATTAGTTAAAATTAAATAGATTCAGCTATGTTATTTATTAATAATGTTGACTTAGATATAAATTATTAGTGGTGTGGGATATTGATTTTAATTTCCAACTAATTATTTAATTTTACTTTATAAGGCAAATTAAACATTTTAAATTATAAAATTAAATGATAAATAAAATGCATGTCATTGTTGATTTCAAAATCAGTTTCAGCTCTTTTCGAGTGATTTGACATTAAAACGAGCAACGTCAAAAGCAGCTGCACAAAATTAATAACTTGTAATAAACACATAAAAAGAGATCAATTCTTCGATCGATTTATATATTATATTTGTATATTTCGCGCACATTTCTCACAACTGTGTGCCACTGTGCCACCTTCAAACATTGTCTGGGCCACTTCAAGCAAAATGCCGAACTTGTTTTGGGCTAAAAAAAAAACAAAACAGAAAAATACGAATGGCCAGAACAATTGTTAACGCGTTCGCCAAGTCGGCAAGTTGTCCATTCACAATGCCCCTCTGAGGCAGAGGCTTGCGACTTGGGACTTGCAACTTGGTCAGAAACTGTTCTGGCCACATTAGCGCAGGCCTTGGGGCCTTTTGGGTTGCCTGCTCCCGGCTGCAAATGTCTTGTTCCATAGAATTTGAAACGGAAACATTGAACACTTTGTTTTGGTTCTTGTTTCACATTTTACCTCTTTTTTTCTGCTGCTGCTGTTGTTGTTTATGTTGTTGTTGGTACTGTTGTTGTTGTTGTTGTTATCGGTCGTTTTGTTTGAGCTTTGCGTTTGTAAGCGCGCGCATGCGTAGCACTCGCATTTGGCCAGTCACGCAATGGGATGGCGACCCGGACTCTGACTCCGAATCAGACTCGGAGCCTGTCTCTTGGCGCTTATGCAGTGCACGTTGGCTCAGCGACTTTAGTCAAAATTAACAAGGCTCAAAACACAGTTTCGAGTGCATGCAAATTCGTTGTCAAAATAAAAACAGAAACCCAAACCGAAACCAAAACCAAATCCCAGGCAAAAACAGAAGACTTGCCAGTCCAGCCAGAGGCGGCTCAGGTCCAGTTAAGCGATAAATGAGTTACTGACATCTCTCTGTGTGCTTGTGTATGTGCATGTGTGTGTGTGCATGTCCATACCCGATCCGATGGCAAACAACAAGAACAGTATCGCTCCAGGGCAGCTCAGTCAGTCGCAGGTGCGCAGGCGAGCTGAGGTCTGTGATCTGGTCTGGGTCTCCGCAGGTTGCAGTGCAGCATTTCAACAGCCTTCAAAAGCATTTCCAGACATTCTCATATGTAAATTTATGCAATGGCCAGCATCGGGCGGGGGTGGACACTGCTGTATTGGGGGGTGGCGGGTGAGGAGGGTGGTGTTGAGGCGTCACCTGCGGCTGCAAAAAAGATGAAATATGCGTTGGCTTGCATAAACCTACTAATTGATCAGCGGCTAACATGATTTTTATCTTTTGAGAACTTAATTATTTTCTCGTTCTCCATGTTGCAAAGTGCGACTGTCGACTTCCAATTGGAATCGATACGTGCCCCAACCAACCTCCAACTAACTGACAGCCCGAGGCGTTGAATGCAGAGGAATGTGAAGGTTGTTCCCTCTCCATGGTAATGAGACCCAGGGCAAAGTTGATTGAACCACAAATCAATAGAGCATATTTAAATAATTAATCATTGCTTAGTCGAGATTACTTATTATTCTATTAGTTTCACTTAATATTCTATTAGCTTAACTTTTTTTTATCGTACAATGAATACGATTCAGCTGGAAAGTTTATACTTGAAATTCATTTTTAATTAATACCAATGAGTTTTCTAAATAATGTTTAAAATTCAAAATGTGTAAAAGTTTTTTATAAAGTTGTATGTATAAAAGTATATACAAATTATTGATCAGCATTAAAACCAAATCGATTAAGCCAGATACTAAAAATGCTAGAAACTTTATATTAGAATATCAGTTCTCATATCTGAAAGATCTGATTTCTTTATCAATATTTTATCAATAATAATACAATATTAAAGATATATCTTCGCATTGATATATGTATAAACATGCTGACATAATACTGATCAACTGTAAGAATTTCGTTTTTATCAATTAAAAAGAATTTCCCTTATCAAAACATATTTTCATATTGGATTTAGTGCATCTCGTAGTCGATCTCTTTCGACTAGAGCATTCTTACTTGTTTGGTTTTAATATTTATATATATTTTTTGACAAAATAATAAAACAGACTTTTACATAAATTAAAATTATATGTTAAGAAAAATTTGATAAAATTTATTTGAAAATTAAACGTTTAAATCCTACTGTTTTCTCAGTGTTGCAGAAAAAGTGGGACGCACGTGATCGTTTAATTCAGCGCTCATAAACTATTGGCGAAAATTCATTAGATCCAAAAGGGCCAGACGTGCAAATGGCCAGAGGCACTCTCAGAGTCTTGGCCATGGCCAAATGACATACCTACTTGGAGCTGGGCATGTGTTAACATATTTATTTTTAACGATCAAATGCCTTTTGTTCGGCCACTTTTGGCAGCAGCAGCGAATTTCTGTTAATGTAGTTGAACTATTAAGATTGCGGCTCCTTATTAAAATTCAGCTCAGCTTAGCTCAAATTTTTTATTGGAAAAATATTCGCAAATTTGGCAATGACATAAAATATTTACAGAAAGGAAAACATTGCATTGAAATTGAATTGGAATTTGAATTTGAATGCGAATTGCTCTATAACAAAAAACAATTCCTTCAGCTGTCCTGAGCCACCGGCAACTTGTTTCGATTTCCAGTACAGAAGAAGAGAGAGAGAGATAGAAAGAGAGAGCGTGAGTGTGCTGGCATTTCCAGTGAGAGAGCAGCAAGGCACACAACAAATTGGCGGGAAGCCATGCAGCTGTTGTGTGCGAGCGAGATGGCAGGCATGCAAAGAGCGCATGGAACGGTAAAACAGGATAAGAGAGTGGCGAAGCGCGCTCTCTTTGCTGCTGCTGTTGCTCTTAGCGTTGCGCAGCTGTTGTGTGTGTGTGTGTGTGCCGCTCTCGCTCTCGTTCTCGCTCTCTGTGGGTTTGCCGAAAGTATCTGAAAGATGCCATGTGTTGTTGGCTGCATTTGCCATGGCTGGACGAAAGTACCTCGAAGATACATTCTGCGATGGTGGTTGATGAGCGAGCATTTAGCATTCGCCACTCAAAGTCATCGCATGGCAGCCGTTGCCAGGCCGACGCCAGCTCTTCAATGGCTGAAGTGGCACACAAATTGCCGTCGGCAAATCATGGCCGCTGTTCTTAGCCTCTGCCACTGCCTCTCCCTCTGCGCGTTTCTATTGTTTTCGACTATGATGTGTGAGTGTGCGAGAGTGTGTGCGTGTGTGTGTTTATGTGTGTGCGTGTCGGCTTATGGGTTGATCAATGCAAATTGACGTGCTTTATGGAAGCGGCCATTACTCATTTTACCCACATTTGAAACAATGGGCGGCCGAGCTGCCAAAGAGCCGAATTGAGCTTTCCAGTCGAAAATCGACACAAACTGTGCCCCAACCAATGTCCTTGAACATGTCAGCAATAAATGCTTTATATATAAAAAATATTCTTGTTTACTTACTACCAGCAAATATTGTGCAATTGCCGACGGCTCTTCAATTTAATGAGTCAATTATTGCACTTTGCGATAATTAATTAAATTTCATAGCAAAATTTACAATAAATGGAAATTAAATAAACATAGAAGTCTCATTTGTAATATTAACCGAACAAGTTAGTTCAATGTGCGAAATTAAATTGGATTTCAAAATACGTATTTTAGGAATATATCTTGCAAATATAATATTTTTACTTAAAGCTGATTTGTTTCTCATCGAATCAAAATCGATTTGCATTAAATAAAGGCAAAAGTTAAAAACTGGGAATGATTTTTTACAATCTACTTGCAAAACTCCTCAACTGTCAGAAACTTTCGCCTCAATTTACTTTGTCATTTTGGTTTATCTTGATGAGAAAGATTAACACAAATATTAGCTGCAGGTTTTAAGTCTGAAGATCAGTTGAGAACAGGACAAGAATTCCCAACAGACAGCAAAAAACGCATAACAATTTCCTACATTAACAATAATGAATTCTGTGGAAATGATATCGAACATTAAATTGATTATTATTTTCTATTTATTTTGAAATCGGCACTTTCCAGTTGTTTTCAAATTGTGTTTCTTGTCTTTCAACTTGGGGTCGAATCGATTGTTGTACGTATTTAATTCTCATATGGTTTTTTGGCTCCCACTATTAAATACAATTTTCATGTGCTCAGCTCATCTGCACTTTTCTCATCTTCTTCTTCTTCTTCTGCTTCTCATGTTTGCGTTGGTTTTTCTTGTGCTTTTAGTCGTTTTTTTTCTCTTTCTTTTTTTTTTTGAGGAATTGGCACTTAAGTTACTCAAGTGGAAAAAAGTATTTGTTTTTCGTTTACTCGATATAACTACATATACATGTATACATATATATATTATATATATATATATATATATATAATACAAGACTACGCAGATACAAACATCATGCCACATTCTGTTCGAGTTTTGCCCAAAGGGGATGAACGGGGCCAGGTCTGTCAGCTGGATTTCTTCATGGGGGAATTCTTGGATCTCTGTGCGTTATTTCTGTTATTTGGTTTTGTTTTTGTTTTTGTCGTTTTCTGTATTTTTTTTATTTGTATTCTGTTTTCGTTACTTTCAGTTCAGTTTGAATGCTGCCCGCACCACATTTGTAGCTGTTTTGTTTTTCCGATTCAATTGAAGGCTGACAGCCGCAAAGTTTTCATTATGAAATTGGATTGTTGACAATTTACTGAGAGAAAGAGAGAGACCGAGAAAGAGAGAGACAATGAGTCGCAACTCATCTTTGCCGTTTAACTGGGCTCTTTAATGTTCATTAGAGGCAGCCAGACGGCCTCTAAATTACTGACACCTGTTGTGCATCTTTTTTTTCGCCTTTTTACAGCGTTGTTTTCGTTTTTTGTTACCTGCCTGATTTCCACATTAACATTTGCCGCTACAAATCGGTGCTCACCTTGAGCCGAGTTGCTGTTGCTGGGCGGCATTTGCTAAAAAGCAAAGTGAAAACGAACGGAGAGATTCCAAATGCCATGCAGACGAGTGCGCGCCTCAGTGGCCACCCGGCTCCAAAAGTGGCATGCCCCGCCATACTCGGTTCCACTTGCCGCAGTTCATAAATTAAAGTCAAAGCGGCCGCCTCCGTTTGCTGCTTGGACTCCAGTTAAGTTCAGACCACGATTACTCCGACTTGGACTCCGTTTGCCAGTGATGTGATAATTGCCTGGCTTGGCTTATTTTGTTCGCCATTTAATTGTTGTAATTTGTGCGTTTGCCGATGCGGCGACGGCGACGGCGACGGCGTCTGCTATTATTTTATTTTTCTTTTTTTTCTTGTGCGCAGTTTTCCCTTTTCATTTTGTAAGCCAATTTATTCGAGTTTTCGCCTCGAGTTTAGCGAAATTGTTGAACAAATTCTCGCTGGCACGCATTGCTGCATGCAGATACTAAGATACTCTCACACACACACACACAAACACATATGATAAAGATAGAGATACGTATATGGATACCCTTTTGGCTATTGTTGTTGGCTCGCTGCTCGCTGCTGCTGGCAATTGTAATGAATGTTGTTTCTTTAGCCTCACTTGCACCTTTACGCTTCGTGGTTTGTGTCTAAGCTTTGACGTGCACTTCCTTTTCATGTTCATGCAAGCGTGACACAAATAAAAGCCGGCAAAAATATATACAAAAAATAAATACATATATAACAACAATAGACCAAATATAAACATATACGCAAGGTGCAGCAACAATAAAAATGATCAAGTACAAAAAAGAAAAAGGTTCAATTTGTTTGTTTAAGCTCAACTATCAAATTGCAACACTAATAAATAAATACAATATTCTGATTCTGATGAAAAATATTTTTTCAATAAACATAAACATAAGAATTTGAGCTGCAAGCATTCAATTGACCTTGACATATATTAATATTTATCAATACACAATTTACGCATTTTTAAATAGTATTTCTTTTTCCAAGAATAATTGTAGATTTTTGTAAATTACAATCCACCAAACATCGGCTTAAATTAATAAGCCCTTGTCAGCGTTTCAGCATTACTTTAAACATTTTCACATGGCAATAACTGTATAGTATCTTTTACTAGTATCTCTAGTAACAATTCTCAAACAAACTCAACTTCACACGCACAACTTTCATTGACATTTCCTGTGTCTAAAAAACAAAAAAAATAAATAAATATATAACATTGCTTGCCCTTCACCTGCCCTTTGCATGCGGCTCTTGCACAGGCTCTTGGAAGTTAAGGGCCATGGCATAAACATCAAAACAAAATGTTTTGATAATATCCACACACATCTGAGCACAAAAAAACCAGAACCCTGAAATCAAAGCTCAAAACTAAACGACATCAAAAAAAATAAATAAAAAATATAAAAACCAAAATCGCGTACAATTCTCGTGTGCTAAATTCTCTGGCGGAGGTTCCAAGAAAAAAATTTAAAATATATATATATATATATATGTATGTACGAGTATGTATGTTTGTATGTATTTGTTGCCGAGAACATTTAAAGAACCTCGGAGACCGCAAAGAACTTTGACATTTTCCCTTTTTGTGATCAACGTCTCCGCAGCCGCTGCCCCGCCTCCACCTCCGCCACTGCCTCTCTTTCCCTTTCCCTGTCATTGTGCTGAACGTTTTCATGTTTTTGAGCGCACAAGTTTTTGGGATTATTTTTGTGCGACTTTTCGGGCATGTGAAGCTAAAGCTGAAGCTGAAGCTGAAGCTACGACTGAAGCTGATACTCCGAAGTTGAAGCCAAAGTTGAGGTTGACTTTTTGACTCTTTCGTAGAATAACATGCGACTTTTGTTTCATCTTTTATTCTTGTTGCTAGTAGCTGCAGGGACTGTCACCTTCGGGTTTGCATGTCACCAGCTGAAGAGCCCAAAAACTGGCCATTGTTTTTCTGGGGCATTTGTCCCTACGGCTCATTCCTCTTGCCATAAGCAGCTGCCATAATCACGCTAACAACGCTGACCTTCTCTGTCGTATAGTTAATATATATATATATACACATATGTGTATATATATATATGTGTGTGTGTGTGTGTGTGTGTGTGATGCGCCTACTTTAGTTGCAGGACATTGAAGCCCTTGACGTTGGCTCCTTATGCCTGCATTTGTGTTTGATTGTGTCCCCAGCGAGGCGCTCGGCAATAAATCAAAGTCGCCAAACTACAGAAAAGTGTCGGATGTCGGAGTTTTGCAAATTACTTGGAAGTGTGCCCCATGGCCATCGTCATCGTCATCGCACTCCCCCCACCGACCCTTGGGAATCATTCAACTCTCTCTCTCTCTCTCCCTCACACACACACACACACACACACACATGTAAATGCAAAAATACACTACTATGCATGCAAGTACTCCATGCTAAGTGGATCAACACACACACACACACACACACACACACATGTGGGTGTTCCTGTCAACTCAGAGACGACTGCGGAAGCAGACAAATTTGTTTTCTTTCTTGCGATGAAAAGTTTTAAATCCATTTTCCTTGTTATTCTTATGAAAACACATGCCGCAAATAGCACAATTTAATTGTTTATTATATAGAATAAATTGTAGTATAGTGGTACCTATATATATATTTATATATATATGTAATTTTTGATAGTATTTAAATATTTTAAAATAATACTTGCCTCATTTTCTCAGTAATTTTGTAAATAGAGAAATAATTTAGGTTTACTGATAAATTAATGCTCAGCTAAATCTATATAATCAATATTTTATTATTTTAATATTGTGTAGTAATAAAATGCATATATATTATTATAATTATAATTATTTTATATTATTTAAATTATATCGAATTGTTTGCATCCATTTTGTGTTCTTAATCTCTACACATGGAATAAAGCAAGCGTCTGGCTAGAAATAAACAAAAAATATAGTAATAAAAAACTTTGCAACTGATATCGAAGCAGAGCCGTCATCCAGAAAATTAAACTAATCAGTCGCTCGGCTGGCGATTGTTGGATAGGCGCCTCAAGTAACACAACAAAACAAGAGCCAAGTAAATAAATAAATCAAATAAATCAACAAAAACGAAATCGAATGAACAACAAAAAAAAAAAAAATACGCACAAAAACTTGCGATGTAGCCAAATAATTTGGATAAGCTGAAAAGCTGAAGTGTGGGTTGATTTTATATTTGGGATGTTGAATGTTGAGTGGTGCTGTGGAGGGGGGGGGGGGGGGGCGAACAAGTGCCCGGCAAATATTTGACATTTATCCAACGGCCATAAATCAGTCAGCGGCGTGACATGATTTCTGTTCGCCATTGTGCTCATAATTAGAAAATTAGTTGGAAACCGAAGCGGCTCAAAATTGCAAAGTGAAAATGGTGGCTGTTGTTATTATTGTTGTTGTTGGGTCTCTCTGCTCCAAGTGGGTTATGAAGTGGAGCCGAGAAGAGTTGCTGCTAAGTAGCCCGAGCAGACAGCTGACAGAGCGAGCTGCAGCTGGAGCTGACTGACAACGCCGGCAGCGTATTTGGCATCCTCGGCGTTGGATGGAGGGATGGAGGTGGCATCCACTTTGACAGACTATTATGCGGGAAAAGGTTTTCATTCACTTTCGATGGGGGAGTGCGCATTGAGGATGGCTGGGGGAATGGTGGGGAAGGGACGCTGCCAACTGCAAAGATGTTCGGCGCTCGCTGTGGAACTGTCATTTCCGTTTTACTTGTAAAATGAACATGGAAGTATTTGAGGCAGCCGACAAAGTGGCGTGCAAGCGGACAGACCGAACCGAACCAAACCAAACCAGACCAGATCAGGCCAGGCAGCAGCAGCAGCAGCTGACGCTGACTTGTTATATACTAAACTGCTGCCTGAGACTCTGACTGTGACTGAGACTGAGACTCAGACTGCGAGTGGGAATGGGATTGGGACAGGCGAACGGAAGGATGAACCAAACAGGCAGTCAGACAGACAAACAGACAGACACAAAGGGGCGGGCGAGCTGAAGCTGAAGCTAAAGCTGAAACTGAAACTGAGAATGGAATGGGAAGAGATGGGTCGGGTCGAGACGGGATGAAGTGGGACGGGACGGAAGGGCATTGCGTTTAACGTTTACGTTTACGTTTTTCGCAAAAGTTTCGGTTTCGTGTATTTTGCGCAGCTTCTCGTCTAAAGGAAATTGCCAGCAGCGTTGAGTCTCGCAGCTCGCAAGGATGTGGGCGAGGAGGAGGAATAGAGAGACTATAAGGGGCGGCATCGCAGCCAGCCAAGCATTGCATGCTGTTCTACCGGCTGAAGGTAACAACGCAAGAAAATGCCAGGCAGCAAGACAGGCAGAACTGACGTAAAAAGATTTCTGTACGGGGCTGCCAACCCGGCAAATCAGCCACCCGGACTGCTGCTTTTACTCTCTCGCTGACTAACCGAATCGCGCCACCAGCCACCCGCCAGCCTCCCCTCCCGTCTGGTAATCATCATGAAGTGTTTGCGCATTTTCAAAATAATAAATGTATCTTTAAATGTTGCGCCGAATTCGATGGTTTGTTTATTTTACCACCTGGCAAAGGTTGTGAAATGAATTGAACTCAACATTTGAGACAGCACGTGCTGGCTGATATGGCCAATAGAAGTGGCAAGTGCAGCAATTTAACAATTTGATTAAATCGAACTTTATCATAAAGAATAAAATTCAGATATTTAATCAGCCAAGCGAAAAGTTAATGCAAATAATTAAAATTATATATAATTAAATAAACTTTAATTGGAATACTTAAATCAACTCATTTATACCCTGAAAAAACTATCAAAAAATTTAAGTTCTCATATTTGATAATAGAATTTATAGGAAGACAACTCACACTTAAATATTCAATTAAAATATCTTGGAAATATATAAATGTTTAATTAGAAATATCTAAATATATTCCCTTTTTTTCAAATGAATATAACAAAGAAAATAAATGTAATTCCATAAATTTATTTGGCACCTGATCGAACAGTTCAAAAAGTAAAATTAATTAACTTAAAAAAGTGAACATTATAATTTATCATTTAAACATTTTCTGTTCTGTTTAAGTTATTTTCCTTTTAGTGCGACAAATAAATTTGTTGCATGTGAAATACTTTAATTATGTGTCGTATTTGGGGCTATTGCATCCTGAATTACATTCTTTGCACAGAATTTGACACATATCCGAAAGGCTGAAGTTTTTCACTGGCGATGCACAATTTTAGTTTTTAGCATTTTGCATACAATAAGCCAGTCAACAACAACAACAACAACTATTAAAATTGGTAAATTTTAATGAAAAATCCAGCAGAATGCAAAAGCCACTTCAAAAGGCTGCCTGACATGCACGGCTCCCCCGCTGTCCCCCCCTCGCAAACTCTGCCCACTTCAGCAGTTGGCTCCCTGCTTGCAAGCAGCGCCGGTGACATGAATGCTGACAACGTGTCTTAGTTTGCACAAAACGAGCTCCAGATATATATATATATATATATATATTTATATATATATATGTATGTATATTTATATATACATATATAGTGTCAGTAGCAGACCAGGACATGGATACGAACACGGACACAAATGCTGCCATAAGAGCACACACACACACACACACATTGAAAACTCAAAGCAGCGGGTGTCAGTTGTTGACTCCTTTGCTTACTGTGTGTTAGACTGTGTGTGTGTGTGTGTGTGTATGTCGACACTTTTGCCAGGCATGTCATGTAAAGGGAATTTTAATTTAATTACGCTTTCCATAGAGGCTGCCAAGACGCAACGAACAACAGCTCCGAGATTGAGGAGCACCCGTGCTTTAGAGAGAGATAGAAATAAAGAGAGAGAGAGAGAGAGAGAAAGGGGCAGCACATTAATAGATTAGGCAAGTACACAGCCAACTGATAAAGTATCAATAAGTGTAACCTGGCATAAATCATTGGCCCATTTGCAAACTGTCTGCCGATGCTTATCACGTTGTAGTCACCTTAAGCAGCAAAGTCCCCCTCTTGCCGGCCCCTCCCTTTCACCTTTCTGTACACGCAAGTCAAGTGCAAATTCAATATTCATAATTTTTGGAAAGAATTTTGTGCCCAAAGCCAACACGTCGACACAAAAATCAATAAGCCAAATTTCTTGCAGGCTCGAAAACTTTTTAACAGGTAATTTGGCGTCGCCTTTTATTTGCCACTCGCTGCTTTGTCATATCAATAGACTTGCTCCAGGCGGTTGCTTGTCTCTCCACTTCCCTCTCCACTCACCCCTCTTCTTCCCTACCCAACCAAACACTGTTCGCTTCTCTGGCACAAGGCCGCAATGAGTTCGTGCCAAAAAATAATTTCCTACTCGCAGACGAGCGGCGACTTTGCTGCACTTATTGTTGTTATCAACGCCTGAAATATGGCATTTTAATTTTATTAGCTGCCTTGCCAGTGCACACACACATTTACACACACATTACACACACACACAAATACAGGCAGTCAACGCTGCGATGTTGACAATGCTCGGCCACTTGGCACAGTGGAATAAGTGTTGCAAGCCTTGGCAACTAAACATTATTCAAATTTTAAATTTTCATTATTAAAATTTGTATATATTGTTCATATTGTATATATATTTAATATATATTTCTTATTTGCAAATGCATTAATTCAATGAAACTATTCCTAGAATTAAATATTTGTTGTATATATTAAATACATATTTCAATATACATAAACATAATTATTATATATATATAATTAAAACAAATATTTCAGACTAGCTTTTTTACATAAAGCTAATTAAGAGTTATTTAAAGTAAATATTTGTATTTAGTATTTTCTATATACTTGTTGAAACTTATTTGCCCCAGAATAATACATATTTTCTACTATTAAATGTTAGTGCAACAAACGAGCAGGTTGCAGCCCATTGGCTACCACTGTACTTGAATTGTATTTATATTGTTGTTTGTTGAATTTGTGCTTGCAACAACAGCCTGTGGCTGTGGCCGCCAGCTGAGAGTCGCTGTGGCAACTGCGCATGCTGCGTACAGCCTTGCCATTAAAGTTAAGAGAATCTTCTTTATGGGCGCCTATCGAAGAGCCATCAAGTAACAGTTTAGCGTCTAAAATTAAGTCGTTTGCCGGGGCCAGGCCAAAACTTATTGCCACTTAAAGTTGCGTTATTATGTTGCTAGCTGCTGCTGCTGCTATTGCAGCTCTTTGCTGTTTGTCCCCCCAAAAAACGCTCTTTCGCCCAATAATTTATGCCTGGTTCGGCTCTTTCAGTTTTAGCCTGGTTCGCATTTGTCATTTGGACGCGCGTGTTTGTCTGCTGCCTTTTGTTAAGTATTTCGGTTGAGCGTTTTTATTCTCAACGTTGCTCGTGGAGCGTTCTTCTTTTTGCTGTCTGTGCTGGCCAAACACAACACAACACAACACACAGTGCAACACATCCATACACACATTTTGCTGGCTCCTCTGTCGGCTACCGTTCCGAGGGCGGCTAGTTGGCAAATTGGCGGCGCTGCGTGCGGGGCAGTTGAGAGTTTCAAGCGCAATTCTCTATTCGTTTCGTAAAAAACAACAAGCTAAGAAAAAGGCCAATTTTGCCCGTGCTTAGTGTCATGGAAATCGCCTCTGGCCACAAATTGCCGGCGGCAAAATTGCTCTGAGACGAAATAGCAAAAAAAGAAGAAAAATAAATAAATAAATAAAAAAGAAAGGAATTCTCTCGTGGCTGTGCTCGTGTGTGTGTTGTTGTTGTTGTGTGTGTGTGTGGGTGTCTGATCTCGTGGCGATCGCGGTGATGAGCTGGCGCCGATGCTGAAGCTGCCACAGCAACAGCTACACCAATCATGTGCCACATAACGCAAATGAAATTGTTGTGCACCATCATTTTGGAAAAACGAAAACTTCGCCTGCGAACCAAACGCAAAAAGTTTCACAAATAACAAGCGGCATTATTTTGCCCAAGATTCGTCTTCTAATTTCGGTTTCAGACAGCAAAATTTAAAAATATATATATACAGGTAAATAACATGTTAAATTTACTTAAATGATTTCCTTATTGCTTTATGGTATTTTATTTGTTGGGAGTTCATCAATATTGGCCAACTTTGAACTTCAGAGTTATTTGTGTTTGCTTGCAGCAGCTGCTTGCAACGTTTGAACTACATCTCCAAGTTTTTCGGACTTGGCCAACTCCGCTAAGCCAATGACAAACTTTCCAAATGTTTTGTTTTCTTAATAATATAGCAATCCATTTTTGACTGGCATAACAATACTTGCAGCTGTTGATCGGTTCAAGTGAATTGTTTCAACTTTTATGATGTCCATGGGAAAAGAAACACTGGAAAATGAAATACTACTTTCCACTACATGCAGCATTTAAATTTCAAAATGATTTCGAACTGCTCACATTTAGTAAAGTTATAAAATCACAAAGTTGAATTTGCTGGGTTTAATTTGCAGGATATAGTTAAGATTGATCATAATTATGGAAAACATTTTCTTTGCTGAAGTATAAGATCAGTTATAGAAGAAAACACTTATAATTTGCGGTCTGTTGATTTATCTAATTTCCAATCTCTTTTTTGTTCTGTTTAATTTGTGGCTTAAGTCATAATATATACTACATTATTTGTACATAAGAAAAGTATTAACAACTATTCACGAATATTAAGCTTGAACACGTAAAAATATTTGTTTGTGTGTAAATAAAATATATAATATAAAATATATATATATATATATATGTATATGTATACTCCCAGTTGAAGGTTTATACTTATTTTTATTATTTATTGATTTCATAATAATAATAATGATAATCATAAATAACTATTCACGAATATTAAATTTGAATACGTAAAACTATTTATATGTGTGTATATAGAATATATATAAAGATATTCCCATTTGAAGGTTTATACTTAAATTTACTTAATTTTAATATTAAGATTTAAAATCTAAATAGTTTCTGCATCAGTAAATAATAAGCATCTATTCACTATGATTAGTTTGATCATAAAGATGGTAGATTTTGAATCGTTCCATCTCACTCACTCTCACTGTTCATTATTTGCATGCCTCATCCTGCTGCTGTGGCACGATGATATTTGTGTGGTTAGTCACAATGCAAAGCAATCGGGACCCGCATTTTTGCAATGTTCAGATTGCGGAATGGCATCTGGAATATGTAACATTGGTCGCATTACATTTTTACCTGTGCGAAGTGCCCATATAAAAGTGCTCGTGCTGTTCCATGCCACGGGCTGTCCTCCTGTAAAACGGCAAATGCTCGCCTGGCGCCCCGCATTTCATTTAATGCATTTCATTGCGGCAAGGAAACAACAACAACAACAACAATAAAATGTGTAACGCATGAGATGAAAAGCAGCGCAGAACCAAAAAAAAAAAACAAAAACAGAAAAAAACAATAATACAAAAACAAGGATGGAAAGAAAAAGAAGAAAATAAAAATAAGAACAACAAAAAGCAAGGAACAGCAACGTAAAAATTTTAAACATGGCGCGAACATAATGTCCTTGCCAGTCCCGCCGACCCCGCAGTCAGTCCTTCCGACAGTCCGCTCATCCGTCCGTCCGTCCCTCCGTCCGTCCGTCCATCTGTTTTTGAGTTCGTTTTGCTTGCAGCTTTTTTTTTGCGTTGCTTTGCGAGTTTCCCTTCTGCTGTTGTTGTGAAAATCGAACATTGATTTATGGCGTGTGTGTGGCGAGGAAAAAAGTGTGGCCCCCTTTTGGGCAGGAGAGGCAAGGGGCAGAGACGAGCGAAGGTTCTACACAGCCGCGGGCCGAGCCTGATGACGATGATGCTGATGAGCTGGAATTGTTTTTGATATGTCGCGCACATATGCAGGTCGCAACCCGCTCCCTCCACCACCCGTTGTACTCACTGTTGCGATTATTATTTGTGACACACACTCGGATGCAGCCACCGCCTGTATCGTCCCTCATTTTGCATTCAACGGCAACGCAATGTTGCAGCACAGCAAACCCGAAACGAGAACAACAAATAAAAGATTGTAAATGCAATTCGTAGGGCATAAATTTAAAAAAAAAAAAAAAAAAAAACGCGTGTCACATGTCGATTCTCGATTGTTCGCAAATTAATATATGAAATACGCGCGGCGAACTGCAAAAAAAATGTTGTTGCGGCTGCTGTTTGCGGCTTTTGCATTGTTCTCGCTCGATTTTCGGGAGTTTTAGCTTAAATGCAGCATCGGATATGTACCTGGAAAATTCGAAATCCGTATCTGTCACGATATCAGTTTGATAAGCGCCATTTAATAACAATTTAATTCAATTTAATCTGCCAAATTTGTGATTTATGCTCGTATATTTATAGAGAGCGAAGAGAGAGAGAAAACGTGCGATTTTTGAAAATAATTCTTAAAATATATAAAACTAATTTTAAAATTTAAATTTAATTAAATTTAATAACAGGCATAAGTTGAACACGTATCTCAAGTTACTTGCCAACAAATACAGAAAATTATTTAAATTAAATTAAAGTCTAGGAGATACAAATTTAGATATATATATATATAGATTTATATCCCTATAAGCTGTGATAAAGCTATGACATATTTTACTTTAAATTTTCTTAAAGTAAAATAATAAGTCAAATATAAAATATAAAGGATTCTGCATATATATCAAGTCACGCTTAAAATGACTTCTGCAAAAGCAGCAAATGTGAAAAAGATGAGAAATAAATCAACAGAACATTTTTCTGTTTCAACCCGGCATATTTATCCAGTTAGCAAAATTGGTAGAAACTCGAATTCGGCTTGGATTAATTTTTGGTCTTGTTTTCAAATGTCTTCTTCACTTAGCGAAACTGGTAGAAACCCGAATTCGGCCTGGATTAATTTCTGGTCTTTTGTTCAAATGTCTTCTTAGACACACGTCTAACAATCGTCTAATTCAACTTAATATTATGATTATAACTTACTAATCACTTCTAATTTATATACATATTTCTTTCCGATCTACAAAGGAACTTTCCTCAATTCCAAAAACTCCAATAAATCTATCGACAACAAAGATATAAATGTATTTCGTATAACAAATTTGAAAATTATTCTTAGCTTTTGCACCTTTTCTGCAATATTTATTGCTAATGACAACCGTTTACAGCTGCCATGGAGCTGGGGAAACGGTTCAATTAGAAGGCTCCGCTTAGGCTTAGACTGGCAGTTGGAGCTGGAGCTGTGCCTCTGGGTCTGGGCACCACTCGAAAAGCATTTGGCAAATGAATTCATTTATTTCATATTGCGATGAATCAGCTGCGGCCAGCAATTGCCTTTTAAGATGATGGGGGGGGCGGCTCGGAACTGAGGGGGCGTTCTGCGACTGTGGCTGTGGCTGTGGCTGCTGAGCGAAAAATGTGAAATGCAAGAAAACGCCAATTGCCACAAGAAATCGACAAACGATGCTGCGCCCTCGAACCACCAGCCGGCTGGGGATTAAGTTGTGAATCGTGATGCTGGCGCGACTGCAAGTGGATGAGCTTTGAGTCTGAACTGTTGCGTCTTCAGTCTTCAGTCTGCGAGTCTCCCAGTCTCCGAGTCTCGGCACAGCCCTGCCCGCGGTGATTAATCCATGAACTCTTGCCGCAGCAGATCCGCAACGGCAGATACTACTACTCGCAGCTTTGCAACAGATGCAGACGCGCCTTCCACCTGGTCCGCCAATTGCAGCTCAAAACTGAAGACGCTGGCGCAGACGCAGATGGAGGGGCAGGGGCAGAGGCTGAGGCTGAGGCTGAGCCAGAGACCCCATGGCCCCTGGTCTGAGACGAGGAGCAGGCGATATTTAACCCATGATTACAATGTTTGTAAATTTTGGTGTCTCTTTCCCTCTCACTCTTTCTCTCTCTCTCTCTCGGTCTGTTCCTTGCCCCAACTGCCGCCTGTCTTGCTGCCATTTTGTTTTCACCTTGCGGCCAATTTGTTCGAGAAACTGTTCAGACTCTGAGACTCGACAGCTCGCCAAAATGCACCTAAATTGGCCCTGGCCACTGCAGCTGTTGCCCAGAGCGAGAGAGAGAAGAGTTGGGGGGAGGGGTGGCAAATGTTTGGGTGCTTCATTTGGGTCCTCGATGCGATGGGCCAGAGAGTGGAGCCGCCGCACGCCTGGTAGTTGAGCAATTTATTATTGCCGCAAATTGATTTTTATCTACGCTTAATCGATTGCTGCGCACGTATGTATGTATGTGTGTATGTATGTATGTTGGTAGGCCAATCACATGGGTTGGACAGGGAGGGACAGGAGTGCAGTGGATTAGGGAAATTATTTATGTTAGTTCACACGTTGTTTTACACGTAATTTATTAACAACGTTTTCTAGCGCAAACGAGGCGACCTTGGGGCAAATGGGCATCGATTATGCCGCTGTGTTAGAAATTGTCTGCCTCAGCTTCTCAGTCGACGTCGCCGTCGCATTGGTTGTCGTTGTCTGCGTGTCGTGTCGGGTGTTAAGGTGATTTACAATGGTTTGGTGTACACAATATGGAGTGTACACTGTACACATGCATGATTCGCTCATTTTTCAGAGCTCGCCTTAGATATTTATGACAGAGAAATGAGCGCCAATTGCTGCAATTACCGGCGCGTGTTTAGCCAGCGGTGATTTCAGGATCGGCCAACACTGATTTCAGCTATGGATTGGCCTAGACTAGACTTATGGCATTCCATTTATTACACTTTTAAAATGACGTTTTCTATAAGGTTACATTTAAAAGTGGGTTCATTTCAAAAATTAATTTCAATAATATTAATGCTATTCAAATATATTAAGTAAATTAATTTATATGATTTTATGACAAACCGAGTAATAAATGAATTTCATTTAAACTGTAAATTATAATAATATAATAATTGAGATTGAAATCAGTTAACTTAACTAAAGTAGGCAGCTTCATTTTCTTATAATGAATTACTCAGCCGAAAAAACCACTTAATTCCAGCTTAAATTTTTAAAGCTAAGCCGCCGAGAATACTACGATAATGTTACAAAAATCGACGGACAACGGCGACAGCAGCAACATGCAACACACAAAGCAAAAAAAAAAAAGAGAGGAAAAAGTCGACATGCACTTTTATCTGAGGGTAATAATTCATTACACACTTTTTTTGCCGCCTCTCCCCCCCTGTTGCTCCCATGTCCTGTGATGTTGCTTATGCTCCTGCTGCTGCTCCTGTTGTTTTACGCCTTAAACCATCAGCAGCAATGTCGGCCAGAGCAGCAGCCGCAGCGGCAGCAGCAGCAGCAGCAGCAACAACGGATGTGCTGCGTTTACCGCATTCGACATGACCCTGCCCCGTCGTCCCTTTTTCGTTTTGCCGAATACCACTTCTCCATGCATGCAACAATATCTGTATGTGTTCTCTATGCGCACTTTACTTGCTTGCTGTAATGGATAAGGGGAATAAGGGAGGAGGGGAGTGGTCAGTTGATTGTTTCTTGTAGCTTGGATGATGGGCGACACAGTGGCAGAAGCAGAGGGTAGAAAGATGTGTTCATCAGCGTTAACACGAGACTGGCAGCTTTTAACGGTTCCTCGTAACTGTTTCTGATAAGGCTCGCACCTATGTGGAGCCAACACAGCGCTGGCAGGAAGCAGTACTTGGTAAGGGGTTGATGGGTGGTGGGAAGGCATGGCTTGGATAAGCCAGGGCTCAATTAGCTAATTGTACACAAAGGACTGCAATCAAGCTGCGGTGCGGCAGCCAAATGGCATTTGTAAATAATATACATTAATTGCGGACCAGTTAACACACACTGCAAAAAGGAGCTGCCCAAAGCAAAAAAAAAAAGGAAAGAATGAAACAAAAATGGGGGTTGGGACGACATCATCATGTCGCTTGATGGATAAGATTTTAGGCGGCCGACTCGAAAACGGGTCTAAAAAGGACGACGAACAGGACGAAGTGCAGAATGGCAGACGGGCTGAAGGGCAGGCAGGCAGGCAGGCAGGCAGAGCGAGTGCCATAAATCAATGTAACTGTCAACGTCATCGGCATCAGCAGAGCGTCAATATTAGCAGCAGCAGCAGCAGCAGCAACAACAACAACAACAACGGCGAGCAACCCCCGAAGTATGCAGCAGTAATCAGAGCCCTGGCCTGGCCACGCCCATTAACTCATGCGCCCATGCGGCCATGACTGTGTGTGTGTGTGTGTGAGAGAGAGATAGAGAGAGAGAGAGAAGGGGAGAGTTTGGGTTTCATTTTGCATAGGCAACACTTTTTCTATCGATGACGTCAGCAAACATGCAATAAGTAAATTGTTTCAAAGTGTCATACCACACACACACACGCACACACATATACACACACTTTTAAATTGCATATGTATAAGTGGTTTCCTCGCAACACTCAGACAGGATATTACAAGCTGCCTTTGGGGGAAATTAGATCTTTCAACTGCGTCTCAGACAACATCTCACAACCAGAACCAGAGAAAGAACCAAAACCAGACTCAATCTCAAATACACACACATGCACACACACATACACACACACATGCACACACGCACAGTCAATGGTTAGTCGAAAAGTGGGGAAAGTCAAAGTCCAAGTCCCACGAGTCGTTTGGCGCCAGCAAATACATGTTGCACTTAATTGGAATGATTTCGTCTGTGAAATATGATTTCAGTTCTCATCTTCGCATGGAGTCATGGAATGCTCTGAATCCATATGAGAAGCTAGATTTTTATATATAAAATTTCAGCTGGTGTTAGGTCAAATCGGGGGTGCTCAAAAGAACTAAAATATGTTTAAGAAATAATGAGATATTGACGTGAAAATTCCTAATTTTGTTCCTAGGTTAATCAAATTTTGTAAATATAGAAAAAAAAAAAAAAATAATGAAACATATTTAAACAATTAAATGATTAAAGGTTTTTATTGAATTATTTAATATAACTAAATTTTACATACAAAAATATATGCATATTATATATTTATTAGTTTTCAATTTTAGATAAATTGTAATTCGGATTAATTTACTGCAACATGTAACGAAAATCACTAATTTTCCGCAATTAACATTGATTTTCGTGTTTAGAAGTAATTTCCTTTTATTAATATAAATTTGTCAGCAAAGTGCCTAGCAAATTGAACTAATTCTCGATGCATCGATCTTCTCATTGCAGGTAAACACGCTAATTCTCTCACACACCTGTAGTGGAAGTATTTACGCCGGGTTCGCATTCTGTATTGGCCAAGTTAGCATCTTGGTTCTAGATACATTTCAAATGCCTTAAATGTGCATGCAGCATTCCTGCAGTCGCCTGTATCTGATTTCTGTCAACATTAAAATTGCAGACTTGACAATGCACAGCAACAAAAGCCAAAGGCAACAACAGCAACAACAACAACAACAACACGAAGCAGCAGCAACTAACTAAGTAACCCACAAATACTCACAGCGACTAACAGACAGCTGTCTGAGGGGGGGGGAGGGTTGAGGGATTGGTAGGGGGGAAGGGACTCAAACTGAGAGAGACTGAGAGACATTGCTGTTTGTTTGTTGTTGCATGTATCTCAAAGTGTACACTGCTGGCGATAACACAAAAGGCTAAAACGCCTCAAACTGGGCTGAGTGGCAAGGAGCAAGGGCAGCGGTTGCAGGCATGCAGCACAGAGAGCCAGTGAGTGGCAACAGAGATTATAAATTGAAATTGAGTTCATAAAACACGAATCAGCAAAACGTTTAACATCTTTATTTCTGCGAAATGGCACAGACAAAAGCCAACTTCAACCTCAATCGGCAACCGCAAGAGTCGGCATCGGTCGTGGCAACAACGACTGCGACTGCATTTGTGGCAACAGTTGAAATCTTAAGGTGCGAGTTCGAATGCAATCAAACAAGCGTAAGTCAATTGCACAACCATGCTGGAGATTCTAGCTGCTCCACTCGGCTGAGGCACGCTGCCAACCAGCTAACCAAGCCAGCCAAACCCAACCCAGCCAAACAGCAACAACAGCAAATAGATAGACAGATGTACGCGTGTTGCAAGCTGCCAAACAGCCGATGCGTCGCTATGCCGACCGACCCGTCGTTCCTCAATACTGTGGGCATAAAACATAAATATTATGAGAAATTCACAAATCAAACTCATTTTAAAATTCCTCAAAATATGCTAGATTCAATTAACTTTTTAATGAAACAAAATATGAAAAAATTTTCAAATATTTTATGATATACATTTTTTTTTTTGCATATAAGAAAATTGAAAGTCGATTTGAAGGATTACAAATAAACCATTAAATTTTATACAAAAAGTGAACTCCCTGATAAGATGACAAATTATGTACCATTTCTTGAATTTTTCAATATTTGAATTCAAATCAAATTTAGTCGTTATTTTGATTTTGCTTTAAATTATACAGTTTAATGCCATTGTACATGGCTGAGAAGCTGTGAGCACACAGAATGTGGAATGTGCACGCGTTGAATTTCTTGTAGACGTGCGATAAAAATTTGCGACATTGCAACAGTTTGGCGAACGTGCGAGGTGGCGGTGCCCCGGCCCGGCCCCTGTTTGTGCCTCTGCCTCTGTGCCAGTGCCACTGCCTCCTCCTCCTTTGTGGAGCGTTGCCAGCTGGCGTAGAGCGAAGCACTCAATGCCCGAGCTCTTAGCCATAAGCCGCAGCGCACAAAGCAGATGACATGCCGATATTGTTAATCTGCGTGAATAAAAATGTAAATGAATTGAAGATTGCGCCGCCATCGAAGATGGAGACTAACACAGAGTCAGAGTCGAAGTCGAAGTCGAAGTCAGTGTCGAAGTCAGAGTGTCAGGGGCATCATGTGGCAGCAACAGCATTATGAGCTATGGCCATGTCTGGCCACTTAGGTGCCTACAAAACTGCCCGGACAAGTGACAAGCGAGATTAGGCTGGGCTATCGAGCAGGCAGCCGTGTTGGACAGCGTTTAATAAGCAATGACGTGCATAAAGCATAAAGCTCCAGGAACTGGTTGAGGTAATCAAGACTCTGGCTGCAGTTGATGCTCAGTCTGGGATGACTCCAACACAAATGTTTATTGAACCTTTTTGACCAATAGCAGCTCGCCTGGCCAGAATGTGTGTGTGTCAGTCGTAATAAAGTGTGGACAAGTTTAGCACCAAATGGATAGATGGCCAGATCGAGTCGACGGGACTGGGCTGCACGCAGTTGGCAGACAGACGCAAACGCAGACGCAGCCGAAATCCAAGTCCAAGTCCAAGTCCACATCAGCCACGTACAGACAATAACTACTCTCTCGCACTACATAAGCAGCCTGAGAAAGCTAACGGCCAGTTGTTGTTGTTATTATTGTTGTTTTTGTTGTTGTTGCTGATGTGTGTGTGTTGCTGTGTATGTTCGCAAACATGTTTCAAGTCCAAGTCCGCCACACGAAAGCCAAAAACACAATCAGCAAACGGACCAGCTGCCGCCAGTGGTGTGGCACAAAAGGGGTTTCAACTAGTTTGATCTGCCATTCCAGTTAAAGGGTAGAATATAATGAAAATATATTGACTATAATTATATAAACATCAAGTTGCAATTATTTACAAAATATAATACAGTCAGCTTCAGGGTAGTTTGCAGTAAATGTATAAATGCTACATGCCGAATCAACCGCCTTTAAAAATAAAATAAAAATATATAAAATTAAAAAATTTATACAAATTTAAACTAAAATTCAATTTTGTAACTGACATTTTAAAGACTGAACTATTTTTGATGTAATTCAATAGTTATTTATTAAACTGTTGCCTCACCGTTGATAAATATTATATTTAACAATTACCAACAAATATTTCTATATATAAAATTTAGCATTGTTTTTAACAAGAAGACTTGAGAATTTTTTTGTGTAAAATAGTTAGAAAATCGTAGCCATTAATTTTGCTCGTTTCAATCTTACCCCCTACGCCAGTGGCCATAAACCATTTCCAAGTCCCCCTCCCCCACCGATGCCCCCTTGTAGTGAGTGCTCCTTTCGCGTAAAGTGTTTGTCGATAAACCGTAGCAAATGTGAGGGATGGTTGCGGATGCTTGTGAATGTGGCTATGGATGAGGATGGAGTTTGAGGAGTTGAGGCGAACGTGTGCGATTGACCAAAGGCGCATATAATAAAAATTAAATCGCACAAAATAAAAATGTTCAAGTGGCGAGTCGGAGGCACGAAACCGACAGCTAACCAGGAAAAGATGAAGATGAAGGGGCAGCACTCGGAAGACAGGCAGAGGAATGGAAGAAGAGAACGACAATGTAAGCGGTAAAAATCGAGTCACGAACATTGAAATATGTGTCCACAGCTGATGAGGAGGACATAGACATGGAGCATTGGCAGACACCGACACCGACACCGGCTGATAAATGCGTGGAAAATGCAACAGCTGCCAGTGCTGGATAACAGCAGGCAGCTAGGCACCAGCAGAGGCAATTGGAAGGCTCTGCTGAACGGGGAGCGGAGAAAGGCAGCGATGCGCTGTTGGTAAACAAATCATTTGAAAGGATTTTCACACACAATCTATCTTCGTTGCTTTTGGCCAGCATTGACTGACTGCCTCCTGCCTCCGTCGCTGAGATGTTGCCAAACAGCGGCTCAAGAAATTTGTCAGTGCACTGCGGGAATTGCATTGGAAATGGGAACATAAACGGGAACGGGAAAGATCAGAACCTGTTTGCGTGCCAAGAACACACAATAATAATAAAGAAGACAAAGTCGAATCCTTTTGCGGCCTAGAGCGAAAGTGTCAGGCAGCAGGACCTACAGCATGCAACATGCAGCAGGACAAAGGGCATGCGGATTAGTCCAGACACCGGCTGCGATTTCGTGCTGCTGCTGCTGTCGAAAGAGAAAGTTGCATTGTTGTGCGGTGCAGTGGGCGAATTTGTTTTTATTATGCTCACATTTGAATAGCCAAAACATTGCACCCAAATACCCGGTCCTTTGAACTTATGCAACCTCGACTCGATTCTCGCAGAACAATCGACATTAGTTACAGCCACACTTGGGCAGCAAACAAGGACACACGCAGACGACCATTTGCATGAGCTAGCCCAGGCAGCAACAGGCGTATCAGGATCAGCATCACCATTACCGTTCAAGGCGAACGCATAATATTATGCAATGCCTCACAGCCACCTCCGTCTCTCTCCCCGACCTTGTGTCAAGGTCAGCGGAAAGTGCAAGCGACAATTTTAATGACCCTCGGCACACAGACAGTTCCCATTAAAATGCCCATTCCATTTTGTGGTCCAGCAAAGTGTAGCAAGGTCAACGTCTCCGAATTGCTAAAATCTCATTTACCTAATAATAATGTGGCAGTAATTAATTTTATGACTCAATGCGGCGCTGTGACAATTTCGAATATAATCGAATTTGTTATGCAATATTTTTGCAATATTTTTCCATTCTCATTTGGTCTGCATATGTCGTCTAATTAAAGAAGTTATTTCTCTAGAAATGTTGGGTTTATTTCATGGGAAAATATGTATTTCATATGCAAAAATTTGCATTTTCCTTGAGGTTTTTTTTCATTGACTGCAAAATACTATTTTATATTCATTTCTAGGCATTCATTTTTAATTTAAATGAATTAAATAAATTTAGTATTCAAGTCTTTAGAATCTCGATTTGTATTAATTTCTAGTACTACTAATTTAATTTTTTAACTTGAATAAATTTATTAAATTAAATATTCAAGACTTTAGAAACTCGATTAGTTTAATGTAGATTGTTCTTCTTTTGAACACTTCTCAGATAGCTTACAAATAGTTCGAGTGTACACTGGGAATTCAATTGAAAAATGTCTACAACAAATAACTTGATTTTTGCATTCAAATAACAACAAATGGCAATTTCAATAAATTCTTAGAGAAGCAGAATACCTCAACGAAGCTGACGCTTGCCCAGAATCAACTGAGTAGAGATGGGGGTGGTCTGAGGGGCTGTACAACGGTGGCAAGGGATGAGCCATTTCATTTTGTAATTTACACAAAATTAAATTCGAACTGTCCTTGTTGTGTCCTGACGTTGTAAAAGACAACAGCAAAAGAGTCCTTGTAATAGAGAGAGATAGAGAGAGAGCGAGAGCGAAAGAGAGAGTCCTTTCGCCTGGCGGCAACAAATGAAAAAATTCCAATGCAGCGTTTGAAGTTTATTGGCCCATAAATAAGAGATGGCCGAAACGGAGAACGCTTAACAGGCGACAGCGATTGACAATTTGATTAAAAAAGCGAGTTGCATGCAATGAGGACAACATCAGCAAGGATGCGTTTCGCATTAAAGTGAAAGTTCGAGGACACACAATTTAATGCCAACAGCAGCGCCGCAAATGCAAATTGCCAGCCATCCGCTCTGAGTAATTGTTGCTAATGTAAACGCATCGAGCCGCGGAGGAAGGGGAGTGCTGCAACCTGCTGGTGGCGCATTTAAGTGGCTAATTTCGCTGGAGCCAATTGTCAACGCAATGGCCCAGGAATGCGCCCAGCGGTGGGTGGTGTTGGTGGAGCGGGTGACAGATGAAATTGCAGGCGATGCACAAAATGCAAATGAAATGTGCAATTGCCCAGGGACACAGGACAATGCGAATGTGTGAACATCCTGCAACATTCAACGTATGCATGCGTATGTATGTATGTGTGTGTGTGTGTGTGTGTGTGTGTGTGTGTTTTACATGAGTGAAATGTTCTGCGTGTGTGCGTTGTCCTGTGCCGTCCATTGTCCGTTGTGGACTGCTTTACAAATTTCGCATTTATTGCCAGTGACAAAATATGATACGAAAATTAATATTATTGATTAAATAATTGAAATTGGCGTGCCAGCAACGCACAATGAATTATTATCTGCCCCAAACCAACCCCTCCCCCACCCCTCCTCATCAACAGATACAACAACTGCTACGAATGTCAAATGCCATTTGTAATACCATTCCATGTTACAGCATGTGTGTGTGTGTGTGTGTGTGTGTTAGTGTGCTCTGTGTGTGTGTTTGACTGCGTTGACATTTTGAGCTTTTGTCATTTTGAAATGCATTCAAATTAATTGGAAGGCTTGTGCAAATTACATTTTTGTCAAAAAATGGTATATATTTATTTTTCTTAATATATTGTTAAACAAAATAAAGATGAACAAAAATTGAATAACAAAATGCTTTCGTTCTTGCTAAAAAAAAATTAAAAATTTGCGTTGACACGCATATTTTTAAAATGATTCCAAATTGAAAAAAAATTCATATATATTTATATAAACTGATATATTTAAACTTTTAAAAATGTCAAATAATAAATAAATTCCATTTCCAATTAACCGAAATAGTAAAAGATGCGAAAGTTGTTAAGAAGTGGATAAAATCAAACGTTTTATTTAGCATGTTAAATAGAATTTTATTGCGGTTCACTGATTTGTTCTAATTTGCCATTTCATATGTGGCTAATACATAAACAATTAAGCCGTTTATATTTTTGTAATCAACAATTACGACGCAATCAATTCCCTTGGGCATCCAGCACTTAGTGCCCCTCAATACTTCCCCTCGCATCATCATCACTCAATCCTCTCAGACAACGTTGTCCTTTGGCTTGTGTCATTTTCCTTCTGTTTTAATAAAATATTTCATAATTCCCGCTCAGTTTTGCTATTGACACTGTCTGACGGCAGGCAGACCGCGCAGCCCCTCCCGCTGTGCTGTGCAGAGGCGTAGGTGAAAGTTGAGCCCCCTTGGCGAAGGGGCAGATGCAACACAGCCAAGCACAACACACTCAGCCCCAAATACCCCCCACACTCCCAAAACCTCAGCGAAACCCATCAACAATGCCAGCAGCAGACCCCGTCCGGTCGGCCATAGGGGTAGGGATTGGGTGTGGGTGTGGGTCGGGTGGTGGTTGGTGGGTGGTGCAGGCGTCGGTGGTTGAATTGATTTCAGTGTTGATGGCGTTGACACAAAAAGCTTTTACGGCGCCCTCTGCGGTCGCGTACCGTTGACCACCTACGGCGCATCCGCATCCTGTGGCTGCTCCTGTTGTTGTTGTTGCTGCACCGTTTGTTATTATTATTGTTGTTGTCTTCGTTGTTGTTGCTGTTGTTGTTGTCCTCCTGCCGGGGAAGCTGCTCGAATGATTTACATACAAAGTGAACATGCACAAGCCTGAAGCTGTGTGTCTGAGTGCAAATGTGAGCGTGAGTATGAGTATGAGTATGAGTGTGTCTGTGTGTGTGTTTGTGCATTTTGATGGTGCTTCTTTTTACTGTCCTGCCTGCCTGCTTGCCTGCCATGGAGGAAGTCCTGCGGCGGCCGGCTCCAAAGGGCGGAAATTAAAGTTGTGACACGCTTAACCAAACTTAACTTTTGTAGTGTGAGTTGAGTCTTCACAATTTTTGGTAATTCCTTCAATTTTTCTACATGTAAAGTGTTAAAGTTCCCATTTCTGTTCTTTCTGCGCCACTCACTGAAATTGCAACCACCGAATTGTTGTTTTCTGTTGATGCTGCTGCTGCTACCTTTCGCTCGAGCGCACAAAGGATATGGCTGGTCCTGGTTGTTGCTGCCCTCCAGCTGCGTCCGAATTCCCTTTTTAACCAGCCGCAGTTGCCAGTTGCCAGTTGCCAGTTGCCAGTTACCAGTTGCCAGTCGCCGGCTGCCAGTGCCACCAACAACACACAGATTCAGATGATTCGTTGGCTGTGTTGCTGCCTCTTTACCTCGCCAGCCCCCAGTTGTCCAGTTGATTTTGGCCTCGAAACCATTTACGCCTCTCTGCGCCGTCCACAACTCCGCTTGTGGGCATCGCAGCATGTCTTCTGCTCTTGCCACAACAACAGTAACGTCAAAAAATATCCGCCCGTGTCTGCAACCAATTCAAACGACGTTTTATTATTATCATTATTTTTCTTTTCTTCTTCTTCTTCTTCTGACTCTTACCCTCTTTGGTTCCCTATCAACACACATGGATGGGTTTAACGCCCGCCTCTTTGCCTAAATGGCCGCCGTATTTTGGAGTGTATTGAATTATATTAATGGCAACTCCAGATTAATGTAGATCTTATGTTCAAGTATATAAATAGCTTACCCAAAATTCAGACAAAAAATATTTTATATTTCTTCTGAGTAATCTGTACTATATACATGATATTAACTTTATTTTTACTGATAATTTTCTAACCTTTCATGCAATAGAGTTATTAGCAGCAGCCTTCTGTTCTTTTCACCAAATAAAATTGTTTATAGTTTTTCAATTGGGCGTAACACAATTAAAACTAGATTTTATTATTTCATACCAATTCCAGCGCTGACCTAACCCAAGCTCGTAAAACTATTACAAACCCAGCCCAGGCAGACATCAGCGTGCACTTAATTATATTCCCATAAAACATAAAAGGCGTTAAATAATTATTTGCTTAGCCAGTTGGTGGCATTAAAACATTTGGCACACTTTTTTTATTATCCGTTTAGCACATGGAAACGTTGAAATGCTTTTGGTCGCGTACATCTCATAAATATGTCCCATAAAAGCAACACTTCCAAAATGCTGCAGAGACGCAGACGGAAAGAGAGTGAAAGGACCAAATCAGATTCAGTTGGAGAGCAAGGCTAAAAGTGAGATAGATACAGTGAGATAGACAGAGAGACAGAGAGAGAGAGAGATGAGATAAATGTCGACAGAGCGATTTGTATCTAATTTTATGAGGTCATAAAAAGCAATCATTTTGCCATTTGGCCCCAGACTCAAATTCAGACTCGGACTGAAACTCAAACTCGAAACAAACCCAGAAACCGACCACAGCTGGCAGCCATGCCCATAAAAATTGTGGCCCAGCCCTGAGCAGCTTGAGAAGAGCTAAGAGATCCGGCAGTTGAAAGGTTCTAATGCGGCAGTTAAACGGATTTTATGAGCTTTGGTTAAGTGAATTACATGAATTGGCTGCTTATTGGCTTTTAATTGCTGTCTCGGGTGGAGTGCGGGGAGCAGGCGGGTGCAGATGCGTGAAACTCTGGCAAGCTTTCCATTTCCGCAGGTCAAACGATCAAAAAATGTGCTGCAGATAAGCGTGTCACATAATTAATTGGATACAATGAAAATTTCAACTAATTAACACACAAAAAAACAAAAGGCAAAAACCAAAAAACACCAATGCGGGGGAGGAAATACAAAAAACTTGATGGTTCAGCAGAGTCAGAGCCTTGTCTAGGGAGAGGAGGCGAGGAGGCTGACAGTTAGCAACGGGGTGGGAGATCTTTGGGAACGTGCACAAAATAAAAAGGCGCAGTAAAATTAAATTTAATGAGTTCATAAAGAAATAAAAACAAACACAAAGCCAACGCCAAAAACCAAAAACCAAAAACATTTCAAGGTTCTGTGCACAGCAAAGGGCAGACATGGGTTAACAGCAGCTCGAATAAAAATAATAAATATTTAGAGACAAAAAAAAAACTACATTTTTAGCTGAAATCAATTTTGATAATTATTAAAAATTAGAAACATATGTTGCGGCGCCAGTGTTGCAGCTGGCTGGCAGCAAAAGCAGCAACGGCGCCAAGGGAAAATATGGCGGAGGGGGCTGTGTGGAGCGGGTTCCATGAATGAAAATCCAAGTTGCTGCAGATGCCGCTGCTGTGTGCTGTGTGCACCTTTTCAGGGACAGCATTCGAGAGACCAACAATTTTTTTGGCTGGCACCGGTATCCGAATTCGAATTCGGTTCCAACTCCTCAATTTGGGCCCATAAATCAATCGATGCGTTGCCAGCGTTCCAAACTTATCCCAAAAATCTCCGAGTATGCGAGTTGTCCATGTGTGTGTGTCTGTGTGTGCTTTTTGGGGATTTGTCTTAGTTTTTAGAAATGCCTGAAGAATAGTCCAATAAATATACATATATATATATATATATATATATATGCAGCGAGACTCATAAAAAAAGTTGCCAAACACTTGGCGACTTATACATAAATATAAATATATATTTAAATTTGTATATATTTTTTGTTCTTTTAAAAATTCTACAATCTGTGTGTGTGTGTGTTTTGTTTCACCACTTGTGACACTTTTTGGGTGCTAAAACTGTCAAGTTTCCTGTCTTGTCATAATTAAGAAGGAAATTTTCCAAACAAATTTTTTGCCATAAATAATTGTCTTCTGTTAAGTTGAGGGGACAAAAAAATCCATTTGGCAGAAGGCGTTGACGGCTGATTTGGCAGACATAAAAAAGTTAATAAATTTTAAAGCTTCGCTTTTATAAACAAAACAATAAACAATAACAAAACAACACTGGCAGACAAATAATGTCTTTGGTTAATTTATTTAGCCTCTTTAAATACCAAAATATTATTTTTGTATTTCCTCTTTTTATTGTTTTAATTTTTTGGATTTGTTTATGTAATCCAAAGTGACAGCACTTGTTGTGTTAACAAATCTGTTGCGAAACAAGAAGATTAAATGAGAATTTCTATACAATTATAGATTATATAATTTTAACATGATTTGGAAAACAAACTAATCTGAGTTGCTCTGCAATCTACAAAATAATGGAAAATTAAATTTAGCGAATATATTGACGTTTACCGGCAATATATATATTTACTAGGCTAAATTTATTTATTTATTATATATTTATTTTCTGGCCTCCCATAAGAAGTATGCAATTTAATAATAGTCTAAAATTCCAACACGCACAACTCTGTGTGTAGAGTTGTATTACTGGGAATTACGACACACACACATTGGAGTAATGTCCAAGTAATTTCTCATTTTTTGGAGTTATGAATGGTTGTTGTAATTAGTGAAGGGCGCACTACAAGATTCTTATCACTGACAAACAATAAAACTCGATTTGAGCACCACACAGTCTGCTCCCCCTTCTGCACGGCTGGTTTCTGCTGTTCCTTATTTTAATTACGAATATATTTTTAAATGCTAACATGGCATACTATGGAATGAAAATGAGAAATGTTTGCACGCACATGTCATGTCAACTACAAACGCATAAAATTTATGCGGAACACGCAAATCCAACAAAGAAATCAACGCGAACCAAGCCAAAAATTGAACGCAAGTTGCCCAAAAAAAAAAAATTACATAAAAAACGTAAAATAAAACTTACCAAAAATGAAAAGAAGACGAATTTAAGCGTCGTCGGGATCTTTTTGAAAGTGGTCTTTGTGCAATGCTGATCCCAAAATCCAAATGTGATTGCTAGTTATTATTAGACCAGCGCCGGGCGCAAATCTGTGTGCGAAGCCCCCAAATCAAATCAAAGTTCCAAAAAAATCCAGCGCTCGACTTGAATGAAAGGTGCAATTTTTATGATTTATCGCCGTTATTATTATGAAAGCGGCAAGAGGTGGAAACCAAAGAGCCAAAGAATTTCACAGCGCTAAATTATTCAAAAATGAAATAGGAACGTGGGTCGCCGTCGCCATCGTCGTCGTCGTCGTGGTTGTTGCCGCCATCATAAGGTAGCCAGCACTCTGTAATTTTCTAAGCTAATGCCATCTTGCCTCCACTCCCCCTTCCCGCTCTGGCGTAGGGCCAAAGCGCCTGAGGCTTCGCCGTTGCTTGGAACCAGACCCAGCCGTAAAGTCTTCTTCTGGCACTCGAACAATAATAACAAAAACAAAAGGAAATTAAGGCGACTCAACTCCAAGTGGTTGTGGATGTGGAAGTGGAAGATGGCGCGTCAAACATTAACATATGCAGCGGTTCACACGATATATTCACCCACACACTCGCACACACACACACACTCGCACACTCGCACACATGTACGCTGACAGGTGCCAAGGCATTGAACATTGACTGGCAGCCAGAGGGAAAATAGTTGGCCTGGAATAGGATAAGGAATCTATCCACTTATAGCTCTCTTGGCCTTAGTCGCCTTTAATCAATAAGCGTTTACGCGAAGTAACTGTAATTGGTGTGCGCCTATCGCAAGTCTATCGATAATTTAGCCACAATTTGCGCCTCGCTGTTATCGCCGCAAATTTGACTGGTCGCTCCCCGCTGCCCCGCAATGCCTATCCACATCCCTCGCACATAACGTTGTCGGGTCGATAAGCCAATTTAACTGCATAGCCAACGATCAAAACTGACCAGTCCCCAACCACAGACCAGACCCCCCTCCCTCTCTCCAACTCGACCAGCTGCAGAGCCTACAGCCCCGACAGCGACAGGCAACGGCAACTTCAAATTGCAACGCCGGTGGTGCTGCCAAACGAGAAAACAACTCCCATTCACTGTGGACAAACATCACGAAAAGATTGGCAAAAACATATAAAATAAAATGCATATATCGATGAACTTCAATTTTTAACATATTTATGATATGGCAATTATTGTTAATTTATACAACAAAATAAATAATATCGTAAAAAAAAGGAACATATTTTATAAAAGGTATAGTTTAATTTGATTGTATTTTTTATTTATTTATTTTTTAGTCACAAGAGTAGAATCCAATTCTTAGATATGGCCAAGATGAGCATAAGTATTTTATTTAATGTGTTTATTGAATACGGTATTAATTTATTTATTATTTAATTTTTTACAAATGGAATACAAGGAGTGCATCACTTTGCTGCTGTGTTGCACTCTTTGCCCACTGTGCATGTTGGCCATTAGATGGATGCATGACGCATGACGGAGACTGGCTAAAACCCGGGCCAGACACCAACACACATATGAATAGAAGCATGCAGGGCATTTGACTGACATCCACTGCAAATGACTTAGAGAGCTAGACGAAGAGCGTGTGTGTGTGTGGATATGGTAATGTGTGTGGCTGTGTGTGCGAGTGTGTGAGTATCTAACTCCAAGCACTTCGGACAGGTTGAGACACACGCGTAAAAACTACACAAATTGACGGGGCAGCCGCCTCAAATGGTGGCTTAGCGGGGGCGCTGTGCACCACTGAGTTGGAGTGGGGGATGGGAAGTCAACGGAATCAGAGTTGGAGCTGTAGGCCGCTAATCGCTTCAGCTGCAGCCCAGGGCAGGCCAGTCAGACGAGCGATTCAAGCGAAGCTGACCAACTGCACAGATCATAGACGGTAGATAGCAGGACAGCAGGCTGTGGTGTAGGAGCACGAGGAGCAGGAGCGAGTGGAGTGGCAGGAGCTGAGGCAAATGTACATGTCCATCCGGCAGTCCAGGCTGGCCGGCCACGTTCGGCCAATTCCAGGCAATTCTGCAGTCAAAGCGTTCGTATTTTGATTGATTTTAAATGATTATGGTTGACATTGATTTATGTGCGCCTCATGCATATATTGGGCCACAAGATGGCGATGGCGCGAGAGCTGCAGAGACATGGCTGGAACATTTGCTGTTGTTGTTGTTGTCTTTATTGTTGTTGTTGTTGTTGGTGAAAGGTGGCCGAGGCTGGTTCAACTGATTCGCACGCACTCTGGACAGCTCGGACCCAACCGGAGAGAGGACGACAACAACGATTCCGATTTGGCTTAGAGAAGCCTTAGAAGGGGTTTTCCTTCACATCCAGCTGAAAGCGGAGACTATTCAAAGCACGTTCCTGACCTAATATAAGTAAAAACGCCCACCAAATTACCACAAGCTGCGAACTTTTTTTCCGCCATGTGTTTGTTGCCATGATTATGGGTTTCAGATACTTTGTATGTGTCTGTCCGTGTGTGTGTGTGTGTGTGTGTGTGTCTGTTTTGGTCATCTTGCTGCAGACGGTCCGGTCCGCTTTCTTCCCTTTTGTATTTATTTCTTTTCCCATTTTTTTTTTTTTAGCATTTTTGGGAATCGTTTTGGGCCTGTGCCACATTATTGGTATTGGCAGCTCCTCGCCCTCGTTTCGGTTGGCATTTTGGATTTGATTTTAATGAATCGATTTGAACTGTGTGCTCATAAGTTCCGGGAAGCGGCCAAATTGGATTACCATTTTGGTGCTGGGAGAGGCGCGGGGATTGAAACTCGTTTTGAACATGCAATTCATAAAATCCAAGTCCAAAAACTTTATTTTTTTTCGCATATGCGGGCGGAAGAAATGTTAAATGATTATAGTTGAAACCCCTTGGCGAATGCACAAATTTCCAATATTTAAAATTATATTATGAATGTAGTTATTCCCTTCCCTTTTTGATCCCATGACTCAAGTCCAAGCAAATATGAAAGCAAATAAGTATGGCAAACCTTGGAGAATTGTGTCTGTGAATTGCGTCATTTCGTGTCAGTGTCTTGTCACAATCAAATCAAATCGTATCGAAGTGCTGCGAAAAACTGTAACAACTTCATTCGCAATGAGAGCTGGGGATAAATTTGACTTGGAGGTGCGTGGCTTACAAGAAAATGTCATAAACAGCGCACTAAACCGGTCCCTCGGCAATGGGAGCAACAATGAGCAAAAAAAAAAAAGAGGAGCAAAAAGCCGACAACAACGCAACAGGTTACCAAACACACAAACAGCCCAAGACCCACAGCCAGACTCGCAATTGGACGCATACTTCAAGTTAGAGAGAGGGTTGTTGAATTGTTGGGGGGGGGGGGTCACCTACTAGTGGTATATATATCATAAATACGCATAACTCGTGAGCAAAAACGTCAGACGAATAAGGCAAAAAATGCCACGCAACAATGCGCTGGCCAAAGCCGAAAGCCAAAAGCTGCATTAAATTCATTAGCCAGGCCCGGACAGAGTCCGTGCCCGAGATGTGTACCACTGTCCGCAGCGAGTACTCGACTCGCACTCACACTCACACTCACACTTACACTCATACTCGCACTCGTAGTAACGAATGAGCGACACACGCTGCCACGACAATGATGTCAGTCGCACGAACATGCATCAACTTGAGTCTGTTTAGGGGGTATAGAAGCGGGGAGCAAGGCATGGGAGCGGGGATCGGGTGGACAACAATGGGTAACTTGGGAGCAATTGCGCGGCGGTGGCGGCATGGAATTTGGATCAGCGATTGAGTTATAACCAGGCCCAGGCCCAGGCACAGGCACAGTCATTGCCTTCCAATCTTGAGACATGGAGACATGGGACATTGTTGTACCGAGATGAGATCAGATCACACAGCCTGCACCAATTCCGATTCCAATTCCAATTGCAATAGCAATTCCACCTGATGAAGATGTCGAGATCAATGATCGCGGCGAGTTCATAAATTTGTTTTATGAAGTGCGACCGACATTTGTAACGAATGCGATGATGCAACCGATTAAAGTTGCACGTTTTTATTTTATATTCGTTTTCATTGTGTTCAGATCGAATGAATGACATGACTGAGTACACTTCGCATCAAGTATGAATGTATTTATATATTTAGTTAAATATGCACATATATTTATAAAAAAAAAAATACTATCAGTTTGTTTATACTAAATATACTAATATAAATTATGCAACATCTCCAATCTCCAATTTATTTAATATGAATATTATTAAATCTTAGACTATTTTATAGTTTAAAACGATTTTTAAATTTAGAAGCATCTCGTTTCTTCATTCTATTGACAACTATGTCAGCAACAGATGAACGACTTGACAGTACATCAAGTATGAATGCATTTATACATTTAGTTAAATATGCACATATATTTATAAACAAAAAAAATACTATCAGTTTGTATATGGTAAAAATCTCTAATTTTTTTAATTTTAATTTATTTATTCTCAACCATAAACATGCATCACTCCATTGGCAAATTTATACATCAGTTTGTGTATGATAATTACTTAATATAAACTAATATAAATTGTGCAACATCTCCATTTTAAACGATTTTTAAATTTTCTAAATTGTGAACATTCTCCAGCATAAACATGCATCATACTATTGGCAACTTTGTCAGCAACAGATTTTCAATTGTTGCAAACAACTCATGAAAAAAAAAAAGAAAAATTGAGCAATGCTGGGAAAACATTGCAAATAAAGTGAAAAGTCAACAAAAATGTTGCCATTAACTTTTCCCCCAAAATCGAAACTGTTCGCAAACATTTCTGTGCACTTTGCTTTTGTATGCTGAAATTTTATTTTTTGGTTTTTTTCCATTTTTTTTTTTTGTTTGTGATTTTGGCGAGACGGTGACTTTGTCCACACTCTGAATTCTGTTGCAAGTTTTGGTCCTGGGTTTGGTTTGGCCTCTGGGCTGCTCGCAACGGAAGCATCCCACGCTGCCGTCGTCGAATCGCCCTCCGAGTGAAAATAATCGAATTACTTTCAACAGAATAATTTCTAATTGAAAAATATTGTAACTCATGTATGGGCAGGGACCGAGTGGCCAAAGGGACGCGCAACGTACAAATCCTGAGCGCCAGCCCCGGCTAAATTCGTTCGCCTGCAGACTTTCGGGATGTGGACTCGATTTGGAGGCCAGACGCATTTGTATGCTACTCTCGCATTGTTGTCATCTCGCTAAATGTCTTGGGCCGCCTGCCCGACCTTTGTTTTGGATACATTTCTGGACTAATTTTGGTGTTTTCATTTCAAATTATGCCTTTTCCTAAGTACGCCGAGCAATCAGTGGACACAGCCCTAATGATAAGAGTTGGAAATGGGGATGCATGGGATGAGGAAATGTAATTCAATTTCCTTGGGCCACGTGTTCGTGTGACGAATTTATAAATGCATTTCACTTGTTTACATGAATCGTTATTATTATTATTTCAGTCTTACTAACAAAAGTTTCTTTCTCATTACAGGTAAAATAAACACTTTAAAAACAGAGTCCGCTACTTAATATAGTAGAATTGCAGTGTAAGTGACAGCTAATATATTTCAGAATTTGTATTAATTAAGAAACATTTTTGCAACAATTTATTTTTGATTAATCTATTATTTTAAATGAATTATTAAAAATTGTATAATATACTTGCTGTATAAAAGTTTTGGTATCCAACTGGTTCGCTGACCTTCTTGAGTGTTATCTAAGTTAATCTTAGTGAAACCTACTATCAGATCGTAATGTTGTCTTCAAGTATATTAGTTAGAAGCATAACCCATTAGCCATTGTTCAAAGAGGGTGTATACATTGAATGTTTAACTCATCCCCGTGGCTCTCAGGCGTATCCAATTAAACTTTTGTAAGACGAACAAAAAATATTTTTAAACCCAACCCAAAAAAAAAAATGAAAACAAAAAACAAAAACAGGCCTACAAATTATTCATGAATAATTTTCGAAATTTTTTGGTCTTCTTCACCAAATTGTGTTTCAACACATTTCGCTTGGTATATACGAAAATAAAAAATGAACAAAATGGGAAAACTTTAATACACAGTCGCATTTCAATTTCCATTTCCACTTCGATTTCCACTGCGTGCGCTTTCGACTTGAGTGCGTCGCGAGGCAACAACAATTAACATTTTCCATTTTCCGGTTGCCAAGTTTTTTGTTGTTGTGCTCCCTTTTGTTGTATTGTTGTCGCCGTTGCTTGCCACCTTTGTCTGCTGCTAGACGCACAGCACACAGCACGCAGGATATTTATGAATATTAATCAAAGTGCATGCCGCGGAAACGTAGCTAAAGTTTGCCCCATTTGCATTTGTACGACAAAATCGCCCCGTCCCCCTTCACCATCCACCAACGCAACCCCAAACTCCCGTTACACGCAGCTTCTGCGCTGCTGCGGCAGCCATTTTGTAGTTCGAGCTCGAGCAGCCCATTTTGAAAGCAATCAATCCGAGCGCAACGCAACGCAACACACACCCGCCCCCTCCCCCAGCAACGCCTAGCTCGGACACACGCCATTCACACAAAAATCCCTCTCGCTGCGAGTGACAGTTCGTCAGTTGGCTTGCCTAGCTCCGGGCATGATTTTAGACACTTTGCCGCCGCCACTCTCCTCGCACTCGCACTCGCACTCTCCACCATGGCAGCAGCAGTCCGTCATCCGTCATTGTCCGGGGGTGTTTTTTTTCCGACACACGCACCGAAAGTGTCCAAAAACTCCCAAAGACAACTCAAAGCAACTCTGCGCCTGTAAATGTATTTCTAGTTGTATCTGTATCTGTATCTGTAGCTGTATCTGTATATCTGCATCTGCATTCGTATATATCTACATACGTCCAGCGTGTGTAGTTCGCCCAAAAAAAAAAAACAAAAACATATTTTTGTTGCTATACTTTCACCCTCCAATAGCTCGCAGAACACATTGGAAAATGAAAAAAAAAACCGGAACACGTTTCTAAAATTGAAATTCTTTTTTCGTAGGCAACAACAACAACAACAATAACAACAAGAATGAGAACAACTGGCAACGTGTAAGTGTAATCATGCCATGTACAGTTTTTGTATCCGTTCACTGTGTTCGCTTAGATTGGAACATGTGCGTTGCCAACACCAGGCACAGGACAACGCCTGTCGCCTGTCCTTTACCAGCCTCGGCCAGATCCCCGATCCCCTTGGCCTAGCCGAGCAGAACCAAGCCGAGCCTAGTTGCGTGCCGTATTCAGTTTGGTTTTCGTCCCTGTCGAAATTGATATTCGTTACAAAGAAAACATTTCAATTTTCACTTGCTGCTCGACTTCTTTCAACCGATAGATGGGGCGGGGGCGGGGGCGTGCAAGGATCATTTTATCGGACATTTCTACTGAAAATGGCTGTGTGGGAAATGAGTTCTTGAAATGACGACAGGTGTGGATTATAATGCTCGATAATTAGAGCATTTTAACAACTGCTTAAATTATGTAATTTGTATACACTTTAAAAAAATGCAAGAAAATAGTTTAATACAAATATTTATCTAATAATATATAAAACATAATAATATATAAAAAGCAGTTTAGTTGGCCAATTTATAATATATATATTATATAATACTTTAAAGTCAATTTATTAGAGCCATTTAAGAAAATGCTGCGCATCTAAGAAAATATTCAATAACTTTTCTTCAAAAGTAGTTTATAAAAATTAAAATTCATACGAATTGTATAACAAATAATAATCATTTTGAGAAAATTCGTAACTTCAACTGGCTGGTCAACTAGGAATTATGTTCGATTAAATGAACTCCATCTTTTGACCCTTCACTCAGATAGATCTCTCCTACAGCTATGTGGAATTTTATTTTTATATGTCCTTAACCGAGGACTATACAAACTTAAATTTATAACATAACTCCCCGTGGAGGGAGTTGATGCAACGGTAACAACTGGTCGCGTTGGTCGTGTAACAATTCAGTTGGAATCTTGTTGAAAGCCATCATTCATCTCCCACTCGATTGCAGTTCGATGTTTTTGCTCACAACAATTCTATTAGCGTTAATTAATATTCAGTCACTCGCTGGCGGCGGTCGCAACACCAACAGCAACAACAACAACAGCAACAACAACAGCAACAACAACAAGAAAAACAGTTGTGTGAGTGAACCACAAAACAGCAACCACGATGCGCAGGACTCGAACACATGACATTCCCATAGCCGATGGCAACTCTTTGGTAGCAGAATACACACAAACACCCACACACACACATATACACTGGGGAGCTCCTGCGGGGGTAAACTGATGCCTGTCTGTGGCCCATTCTGTGCCCGCTGCGGGCTCAGTCTGCATGCTGCCTGCTGCCTGCTGCCGGCTGCCTGCTGCTTTTGCCGTTGCCGTTGCCTGTTGTCGTTGCTGGTGATGATTACAATGATGGCCGTTGGTTTCCTTTTGCCTTTGCTTATTTTCGGCTGTTGTTCCGAGCTTTTGTTTTGTGTGTTGCCTGACTTTGGATCTGGATGTGGATGTGGATGTGTGTTTGAGGATGGGGTTGTAGATGTGGATGTGGATGTGAATGTGGCTTTGCCTGACTGCTGCCAGGCGAGGCCTCTTCGCTTTTTGGTTGATAATTTTTTGCTGCTGTTGTTGTTGCTGTTTCAGTTTTTTTTTTTTAGGTTTTTGCGCTTGGGCTTTTGTTTCGTCATGTGTGCATTTCATTTCATTTGATTTCCTATGGCGGCAGCAGCAGCAGCGGCAGCGGTGGCGACGGTGACGGTGACGGCGACGGCAACGGCGGCGCAGTGCGCCCATGTTTGTTCTTTTGACAGGCAGTCAACCCGTCGTCATTTCATTTGTTCAGCAGCGCGCACTCAGCCATGCTCGCCCTGCTACCCACCACCAACACCACCATAACCAACACCACCGCCGCACCCGTTAGCAGAGTTCCCTTTGTGCCCCGGCAGTGACTGAAACGGAGACTCGAACTGTGGCTCAGGCAGTGGCGGAGGCAGATGACGAGGCAGAGGCAGAGGCAGAGGCAGAGGCAGAGCAAAATGCCGTTTCCTTTCCCTTTTCAGTTTCATTTCCCGTGTGCCTGCCACAGCCAGCCAGCCTGTCAGTCTAACCAACAGTGTGAGAGAAAGAGAGAGAGAGAGAGAGAGAGATGAACGTTGAGGGGGGTTGAGAGGGTAAGGATAGAGGGAGAGGCCGGCGTCCGCTGGTCCGCTGTCCGGCCATTTTGATTTATGTGCGTTTCATTTCGTCGTTCAATACTCATATGCGGAATGTGGAATGTGTGCGGATATGGGAGTTTGGAATATCTTTCGGCCCGTCACCCTGTCGCCCGAAGCCCCGACCATGCCCTGCTTTGCCCAGCATCGCATCCCAATTGCGAGCTGCGAGATGCGACCATTAGCTGTGCATGGGAGGTTCTAATTTCGAGTCTAGTGGCTGCTGCCAGGACATGCGCCACGTTACGATTTCTGATTTTCGTCTTTGTCAGCTTTGTGCTCGGACAGCTCGGACGACGGACAGGGAACAGCGGACAGGGAACAGGGAACTCAACTAGGGCGGTTGCACTGCCCTCGATTTCGGGTGCGTAAGTTGAAATTTCAATTCAACGGATTTGCCAACAATTGTTTTTGATACGTTCCTCTATGTTGGCAATTGTCTTTTTCGTGATTTTCGACCATTTCAAATGGCAGAGAGGGGAGCGGAAAACGCTCTTGATGACGCCCAGCAGAAGCAACAACAACAACAGTAGTGTGCGAAGGGAGTGGGAGTGGGTGTATGGAGGGCGGCTGTGTAAAGGATGTAAGTGCAATCAAGAGAATTGCCTCGCCTAATGGATGTTAAATGTGCTCGAAACAGATGCCCAAATAAATTAAATTAACAGTTGCCGAATCACACAAAATGAAAGCAATCGGAAATGGCAACAATTTCTTTTCGCATCGAGCTAAGCAACTTCTGGGAATTTCAGAAAAAAATATTATCACTGATTGGAATTGTTCGCATTTTAACTTATCCACTAATGAAAATTGTGTTTTTGTTGTAAGTTAAATATGCCGAAGATAATTTCTAGAATTTATAGGAAACATTTATAAATTACATTCATTTGTTTGGCTTTAGAGGTAAAAGAGGTATTTTTACACATATTATTAATATATTCATTTGCCATTCATTAATTTCTGTAGCAGCAAAATGTAATAATTTTCGTTACTTCTTTTTTGGTGCAATGTTTTTAGTTACATTTATTTTACTACAAAATATGTGTGTGTTATTTTGAAGCAGCTGCTGATAACCTTAACCCAAATTGAAATCTAAAAATTTACGTTAATCAATTTTGGAATCCATAACGCCAACAATTACAATAACAGCAGCAGCAACTGTAACAACAACAACTGTTGCTCTTGTGGCGTTGCAAATGCATTAAATAAAGTTATCAACATTTGAGTTGGGTTTGTTTTTTTTTTTCTTTCGTTTTTTAGTTTGCATTATTTTCTTACGTACGCATAGTCCAATAAAAAACAGAATTTTAGATTTATGGCTTCACGCAATTAACGCTAAAATGTATGCAAAGGGATATTGAAATCAGAAATTTGAAAGCAACTACAACAAACAACTGGGTAAAATCGCCCCAGGACCTGAAACAGAGCCAGGACCAAGGCATAATGAAGCCATTCACGTGGCCTGCTCACTGACCGACCAAACAGCAACTGCAACAACAACAAGAACAACAACAACGCCGACGACGACGACGACGACACTTTCGATGACTTCCACGTTTCCACGCTTTTCACTTTCAATTGTAGCTCAACTTTTTACTATTTCATGAGGCGCTATCTCTGTCTCTGTCTCTTGCTGCCTCTGGCCCTGTCTTTTGCACTCTTAACAATTGCGCCGCCAAAAGCCATAAATCTTTTTGTGTATATATAAAAAAAAAAACAAAAAAATGTCGTGTTTGTTGCGTGCGCTTTTAGCGGCGTCAGCGTCAGCGTCGACGTCTGCGACAACGTCGGCATATTTGTGTTTCATATGCATGGCGGTAATTTTTGTGATTATGATGTTGTTGTTGCCGATGCCACTGCTGCTGCTGCTCACAACTGAATTTCAAGTTCAGCCTGTTTCCCACCAAGCAAAAACCAGAAAAGTTGAAAGGGTTTTCGGCTAAGCAAATAACGAACGGTAAGTTGGGTCTCCTGCCCTGCCCAACCCCCCCTGCCAACCCTTTCGCACACAGCACATAATATTGAATATATTGTAGAATTATTATATATTCATGACAGCAATTATCGGCACCAAATCTAAAGGCGCCACGCATTGTTATTGTTGGTACAAATTTAAATTTTTCTATTATTTATTTATGATTTTAAATTCCAGTCTCAATTCAATTTGGAATTTTCGTTAGCGCTTATCGGTTGCATGCCCAATAAGCTGGCCATCATTTGTATCTATTAGCTTTTCATTTGCCCCATGCTCAGCTAAATTATGCAGTTTTATTAAATTCCCATTCGCTGTCAGAAGTACTTTAATTGCAATTATTTCTATATTGCTTCATTTGCGCTCCGGCAACATGCAGCCAACAAGTTTGCAGCCAGCGCGCAACATGTTGGCAACATGCACGCGACCAAATGTTGCAAAGCAACAATGCGCATCAAACCACATAGAAACAGTCAGTAATAAGTAGAATTAAATTATAACGAGAACCATTAGTACGAGCTCAAGCACTTTAATTTATGCAAATTCAAATTTGTATAAAAAAATTAAAATAAAACATATTTTATTAGAAATAGGATTATTATTTTATTCAGAATATATTTATTACTTTTGAGAAACAGAGAACAGAAAAAACTGTTAATTATTTGATATTTCTTTATATTATTCTCTTATTTAACATGGGATATACATTGAAAACTGTGCAAAAATAATCTTTGATATATTATTAGACTAATTGTGCAGTAAGACACTATTAAATGATGATGCCAATAATTCTTTATTTAAGCGAAACAACTTGAGTTTATACTAATATGTAACATATTAAATACTTGTATTCTTTTATTATTACTAAACACCATCAATATATACAAATATATATTGCAATAAACACTTCTGCAGTATCTGCTACATTAAAAACTTTGAAACTTGTAAAAACACACTCGATTTAGAACGAGTTTTCAATTTGATTCTATACACGCAGCCTGCGGTGTGCTTGTGAGTTACGATGTTCCAAAAACAATGCCGCCATTTATCATATTGTGTTGCCGGCTCGCTCATTCGCCAGTTCGCTCTCCGAGGTTGGTGGGAATGGGGCAACATGCTTTGCGCGCAACATGTTGCTAAATGTTGCTGTGCGAGCAGTAAGTTTGTGTTTGTGAATCTGAAAGAAACATGTTTACGAGCGTTTACGGTTAGTTGTGAATGAATGAACGTGCCAAATAGACGTGCTGCCGCCGCTGCTCGGTTACTCGTTCTCGCGAACTTCATTCCAAACTGACGTAAAAATATCTCCACTTGAGGGAACACATTAGAAATATATATTCGCATACGAACTTGTGTTTTTTACTGTATTTTAAGAAAGGTTTCGGTTTAGATTTCCTGTTTTAAGTTTTAAGATACCCGCAAAAAGAACAAGAGTGACATTTTGGACAAACGAAAATTGTGTGCATTATTTTGGCGCAAAATGAAGGAAGCCAACGCGTGGAGCCGCATCAGTAAAAAGTGTGCGCAAAAATGACATGGAAAATACGTAGAAAATCATATGTGGACTGACAGAGCAGCCACGCAAAGAGTACCCAAAGAAGCATCGTATAAGAATTCAATTAAATTGATTTTTCACAAATTTAACAATAACAATTGCGGGCAACTGGCTTATCAGCAAGAGTAACAGTAACAGCATCAGCAGCGCGAACTGAAATCTTGTGTCTGCAGGGGTTGAGATGTCACCGGCACTTGGGCAGACACTGGGACATCGACATCAATTTCATCAGCATCATCATCAGCAGCAGCAACAGCAGCTGGAGGAGCAGCAGCATCCAAATCGATTCCAAATCTCTGCCAAATTTTTGGCGCTGGCTCAGCAAAGAAACCAGCCGAACCCAAACCCGAGCACGAACCTGAGCCCTGAGCCCTGAGCCCTGAGCACTGCTGATAAGCAACGTATGGTGATAAGCACGCAGACCCAGACCAAGTGCCAGTTGCAGACTGAGTCTCGTACTCGAATCGACGCGACTCGACGACTATTCGAATTGATTTTGACCGTGAATAATATACAAAATATTTGTTGTTTATGGGTAGAAAACGCAAGTCGACCCGTCAACATCGAAATTATTTGCGTTTGCGTCTTCTCGTCCTTTCGTTTATCGTTCTGATTGCCATCGCTGTGGCGCGAGTTTTATTCATTTTGCTTTTGTATCGTTTGCAAAATTTTAAGAAATTCAAAAAGTTCATCTTCGAATTCGACAGTAACAATACAACAATAACAACACATGCGAAATCAAAAAACTCAGCAACAAAACATTTGCAACCTTTTATTTGGTGATTTGATGTGTGCAAATGTGTATGTTTGTGCGTGTATATAATATATATATATATATATAAATATAAATCGTGCTTAGTTTTATATATATAAATTCAACAACAAAAATTGTGATTATCGATTGTGTAAATAAAAACATTTAATAAAAAGTAAATAAAATAAAGCGCAACAGAATCATTTAAATTAAGTGTAAATCTAACAAAACGTCGACGTTTTTAAAAAGAAATTGTGATATTAAATATATACATATATATAAAAAATTAAACATACGCGAGTCCTAAAGGTAAACAACAGCAAAATATAAACAAGTCGATTTGTATATATAAAAAAGTGTATAAGAAACCATCAATAAGAATCATCAATAAGAATCATCAATAAGAATCATCAATATTTACGCACTAAGACTAAGCTGAGCAAAGTACACAAGAATATATAAACATAGATATAAATATATAAATATATATATATATTGATATATAATCATATATTTTGGGCACCGATTTTTACACAACCAAGACAACAACCAACAACAAGACAAGAATTATATCGAAAAAGACACAAAAACAATCACAAAACTAAGGTAAATATATTTAAATTAATACTATTTATATAAGTTGTGAAACAAAACTGACAACAAATAAAAACAAAATTATAACTAAATTCACAACATATAAATTTTTTAAAGCGAAAACGATTCTATATTTGTAGCACGTATATTGTTGAGTTAAGTTAAAAAAAGACATAATATGTTTATTTGGCATTGTGTGAAATACTTGGAATTATGGGATATAAAATTGGAAGTTGCGTTGCAAAAGTGTTTATAATACTGTAGATTATTTATTAAGATATACAATTAAGCTCTCAAAAAAAGATGTAATCTATCTCACAACGATTACATTTTCTCATGCACAATTGCTGCTCAGCTATTTACACAACATTCTTTGCAAACTGGGATTAATATTCCAGTAACATCAATTAAATTTGCATAAGCGCGTGTCGATAATTAAATATAGTCATCCACTAGCGATATACTCATCCCGCCCGACATCAACACCCTACTTTATGTACTTTCAAAGAGTTATGCTGTCGAAGCGAGAAATGTCAGCGGGGGCCGAAGTGAAGTGAACCGTTTGATGATATTCATGGCTAGTTGCAATTTAATTAGATCATTAAAACAGTTCATAAATCTTTTCAAAGTTGCCAGCAATTGCCACACTAAGCGGCAGACAGGCAGAGAGAAGGCCGGGCACGTTTTACACAACAAATTAGTTGTAATCACAAATCGCGAATCGCAAAACGCGAATCTCGAATCGTAAATTGTAAATTGTAAATTGTGATTTGTGAATTGCGGGTTAAACACTTGTCCGGTTCAATAATCAAACAAGTTGTTCTAAGTAAATGCCAGCAAATGACAGCAAATGAATGAAGCGAATGAGTAGGCAATAGGCACAGCAGATAGCCGCCAAAGGGAGAACCGAGCAAGAGCGAGAGACAGATAAGGGCAGAGAGAAAGAGAGAAAGAGGCAGCAGCACTTTACACAAGCATATGAAATAATTAGCGCATGGAGATGAAACCGTTCAAATGTCGAAAAGATAACGAGAGAGGGACAGAGAGAAAGAGAAAGACAAATAAATACCCAACAGATTCCCTGTTGCAACTCGTACTCACAAATGCACTAATACACTCTCACACAATGTTTGCTCTGCTATTGTTGTTGTTGTTGTTGTTGTTGTTGTTGTGATTGTGCCATAAATCATTTCTCGCTCATATTTTGTGCATATTTTTAAGTTTCTTTCTGCTGTTTGAATCTATTGAGTGCCAGTGCACATGAATCTCTTTCATGAGTGTGAATGTTTATATGTTTGTCTGTGTGTGTGTATGTGTGTGTGCTGCTGTTTGCTAGTCGTACTATTGTTGTGGCGTCAAGCAGGTATGCAACAATAACAATTACATTAAACGTTAGTAAACTTGAAAATTATTCAATTTCATTTGCTTAACTATGCAAATTAAAATTTAAACGATTGTCGAAAGATTTTGAATTACAGAAATAATTAAACAGCATGTCGCCCATTATCTTTACAATCTGAAATATTTGTTTGTAATTTATAATACAATTAAACTATTATTTTTGAATAAATTAGTATGAAATTAATACAATTGGCCTGACGGCTTGCATTGTGTTTTAAATATATATATTTTACTTATGCATGTTTCTTAAGTCTATATTTAAAAAAGTATCTTTTCATTGTATATATCCACATGCAGTGCCTGTAGATCAATTAAATTTGTATAAATATACTCTTTTCCATACATCGTTCTACCAATTTTCACACGATTTGCACTTTCACTGTCACGGACGACAGTATGTTGATCGTGTTTATATAGTATATATAACAAGCCAGTGGCAATCATTTTGCAATACAGAAGCTCACCCAGAGCTGGTCAACGGCAGCAAAAAACAAAAAAAAAAGAATAATAATGAAAACATAAAAAAAAAACTGCCAACTGTTTGGCAAAACTAAACCAGGCTCTCAGCCTAGAGATATGTGGTCAATGAGTAGGTGGGGAGGGTAGGCAGAGGGAGCCCCTGCTGCAGCCCCTGGGCGAATGGACGAGTGGACAGGCGACCCAGTCAGGCAGCCTCTTTTGTTGCTGTCATAGCTGTAGTTGTTCTTGTTGGTTGGTTGTTGTCTATCGGTTTCATAAGTTCTATGAATAAATTTCCATAAATGTGTTTATTTTTTGCCGCCACTGTTGCCGCCGCAATCGCAGCTGGTATCCAGAGCTCAAAGCGCTGAGGTAAAACTCACGCACACACACTCATGAGTACACTCATACCTAATACTCGTAACCGAACACTGAGTAGTCCGACGGATGCAACAACGCAACCCATGCAAAATGCATTGCAGAAAACAATTTTCAATATAAGCATCAAGTGACTAAAATTGTTGTTACTGTTATTGTTGCTGATGTTGTTGTTCTTGTTGTTGTTCTTGTTGTTGTTGCGCGTGTGTTGGAAGCGACAGTTTGACTGACATTTTTCTAGCATATCGTTTACATATATATTTGTTAGATTTTGTAGCAGTTGTTGCAGTTGCTGTTGTTGCAGTTGCTGTTGTTGCAGTTGCTGTTATTGCAGTTGCTGCCGTTGCTTGTTGCTTGCGTTGTTCAACATGCTGTTATATTGAATACAAGGCCCAAGCTGCGCTCCTGAACTGTAGCCAGACAACAGTGCAACCTGTCTGACAGTCAAGTGCACTCTTTGTCTCCCCTTTCCCCCCTCTCTATCTGTGTGTGTGGGTGTCCTGGCAGCTAGTGTGACTCCTGTCACTGGCTGTTTGTCGCAGTGTGTCTGTGTGTCTTATTAAAAATTAACTTGCCATAGTCCACAGTCAGTGTGCCCAGCTGCACACAAACTCGCACACACACTCGCACACACTCGCACACAAACTCGCACACACACTCGCACACAAACTCGCACAAACACTTTACACTAATTGCTTTATAATGAAGCTGTCATTGTCACCTGTCGCCGATAATCTCTAACAAAATATGCCGCACACACAAACCAATACCCACACACACACACACACACGCAAAAACACAAATGCAGATGCAACTCACGATGATTTTGATGCCTTGTTGCTGTTTTTGTCACTGCAATTGGCCAAGTTTATATCTCAGTTGCGTTCGCAATTAAATTACAAATTTTATTGCACAGCCTGTCTCCCTCTCTCTCTCTCTCTCTCTCTCTCTGTCTCTCTCTCTCTCACTCTTTCTCACACGCAACATTTGCATTAGGCAACGATCACGAAATCAGATAATGCCCAAAGCAACATCCATGAATCCATGAATCTATTAATATGACCACATGCAAATGACTCCGACTCCGATTCCGATTCCGATCAATCCGCCATTAATTTCAATTTCTTTGGAGCCGGCAATAGAATTGTCACAGTGCTTAATCAAAGAAGCTTGGGAAGATTTTGCCACAGATTGTGTTTTTTTTTTTGTTGTTGGTCAACTAGTTCCCATCGCTTCGAACCTGAACTGTGTCACTTGAGTTTTCGATTTAGCAAAACAACAACAAAAAAATAGAAACAGAGAATAACATGAAATTGTGATAATCTTTTGTGTACACATTAATTTTGGAGCTGGTAAACACAATGTTGGCACAATAGATTTGTGTTGTTTGTGTTTTTTTGCTATAATCAGTATTAGTTTTTGCCAGATCAAAATACCAAACAATCGATGTAAATTTATGCAAGCCAAATGCTAACCATCAACATAATGATCAACAGAATCGGATATAAACTCAATGTTAACAATTGCGTAGATATATTTTTTATAGCTATTTTGTTCTACTTTTAACTGAATTTTATTTGATCGAAATCAATCTCAAAATATAGAAAAATATCCGAAAGTTGTACATTTTAATAGACTTATATAAATGTACTTATTTGGCTTTTCAAATTGAAACTTTATTCAATTTCACATAGCCCGTCTTATTTTCCCTATTTCTAAGCTGTCGAAATGCAAAACAACACTTGAATTATTAGTTGGCGTTTGTTTGGGCCACTTTGTTAGTCTAGTCAAAGCCAACTGGTAAAATTAAGTCTGTTGCCTGTTTTTGTTTAGTTTTTTGGGTCAGATGAAACTGTCGCTGTTGTCGCTTCTGTCGATGCCGTTGTTGCTGTTGTTGCATTTGTTGTTGCCGCTGGTGTTGCCATTACCATTAATGTGGTCGCTATTGTTGCGAGCGGTCTCATAAGATGCACATGGCCACTTTCAACTGGCTGCCGCTGGGAAAGCAAACGGGATTGGGAAAGGGAAATGGAAATGGAATAGGGATAGGCCTGGAGTTGGGGTTGGGGCAGGAGCCGGGAACAACTGGAACAATGCAAAAGGGCCAACAATAGCCAGGGAAGAAGCCACGTTAATGATGACACGCGCTGCTGCCATGCACCCAACTAGACCAGGCTACAACGGACTAAAGATGCCAACGCCAACAAATTAACATACAAGCACAAGGCGAACTGGCCACTTGCATCTTGCTACTTGCAACGTGCAACTGGCTACAAGCCGCCAACGCAAAGCCAGTGACTCCGTTTATTACTGTTGTTGTTGTTGTTGTTGTTGTCGCTACAAATAAGGCAAGCGCACAATGCGAGTTGTAGCTGCACCTCGTCGGGGGGTCGCTTGTGAGGGGGGTGGCGGGGAGGGGGTCATGGAGTGCAGCGACTAAGCGGGGATTAAGTCAATTGCACTCAAATGTCAACCGAATGCCGACGGCAACAAGTTGCCAACTAGCAGCAAATAACTTAATTAGCCATGAGTGCTATTGTTGTAGTTGTTGTTGTTGTTGTTTAACTTGATCTTGTTGTTATTAATGGGTCATTAGCCAGTAGCAATAGTTAGCCAAGGATTAGGCGTAGGAGTAGCCGAGGACAAAAACATTCTAGTTGCAAAAAGCATTTTTTTATAAAGTGTATTTATATTTTGCACATTGAAATCAATTCTTTTAACGTTCAGTAGCATTTGTTCATATACTTATTATATTAATAATTTTAATAATGATAATAGAAAAAACGAAAAACTTGTTTTTAAGATTAACCTAGCATTATTCTCTACTATATTCAAATCAAGAGAAACGATTCCTAAAAGCTATGACATAAGCCCATATTATTCTGTGGCTAGACTTTTTTCATTACAGGTTATTATTTAAATAAGTTATTTATTTAATAATGAATTACATATATATAACATATATATAAATATGTATATATATTATGCACTTTGTAGAGCTTAAATTGACTTTGTGCTGTTCACTTTCCAAATCAATCAGTCCACTTTCAGTCGCCATTTTTCTGTAAGATTCATCTGAATTTTTCGCTCATCCCGATTACCCCTCTACGTATATTCGATGTGCTTTCAAGGCTCTTATTTTTTAATTCTGTATCGGGTTTTTAGTGTCGCATAATTGTCGTTTTCCTTTGAACTACAGCGCCTGCAATTTGCTTATCGCCTGCGATCGCGATTGCCAATGGGGAGCTCGACTTGGAGTCGACTTTAGTTCGTATATTTTGTACTGTATTGTTGTCGTTATTGTTGTTTGTTGCTGCTGTTGTTGTTGTTGTTGTTGTTACAAGCGCTGGCGCTGTCTTCTTCGCCATTGCCGTGAGGCTCGAGTACATTTCAATTAATTAACATTCAGCTGCACATGCGCAACGAAGTCGCAACGTTGGCGACGAAGCTTCAGATTCAGCTTTGTCTGTTTCTGGTTGTTATTGTTGTTGTTGTTGTTGTTGTTGTTGCTGTTGTTGACTGTGACTCAAAAGCGGATACCGAAAATTGCTGATTGCGCCAGATAAACTCATTTACAGCGGTTAAATGCCACCGGCGGCGCACATTGCCAACACTTTCGGGCGGTCCGCAAGTGAGACGTGGTCGTTTTGCCATTGGATGTGGACTGTGGATGAGGCGGCGTCTATTGCGCATTTCAAATGAAGCAGCAACATCAGCAGCAGCAGCAGCAGCAGCGACCCGTACGAACTCTCTGATCGTAGTCTAAATGCACTCGTGATTAGTACGAGTACTCGTCTACCATTTGTAGTCACTCATTTGCTGCTGCTGCTGCTGTTGATGTTGAGGCTTTTGATTGACAACAGCGAACCGCTGATTTTAATCGCTCTTAACACACACGTTTCTTACCGACACAGACCTGTGTACCCCCCTTCAGTATACCCCCGACTTCTTGGCTTCCAGTGGCCACCATGTTCGTGTCGGACTCTGCAAATTGTCATGTTGTTCAAATTGAAAGCGGGAACAAGTCAGATAGATGTCTATCGCCACGTCACGTTAGAAATGTATGCCAAGCGACATCAGGCAAATGATTGTAATTAGGCCCGTAAAGTACAAGCCAGCAAGTCATGTTAGTCACACACAAACACACACACGCCAACTCACACACACACACAGTCTCATGCATATGAGTTGCGGACTTTCCAAAAGTGGAGCAGGAGTTTTCAGTTAGGGATGGAATTGTGAGTTTGGACGCAGTTGGTTGGTGGCTGGCGCTTAATCCGTAGCACAAACAGCCAGCGGCGCCAATATCCTGAACTCTCAAACACACACACACACAGAAGAATACACACATGTACATTGGCACATACGGGGACATATGCCAGAGGCAGATTATGAAAGGCAAACCCCATGTAAAGTGTAAAGTGTAAAATGTCTTAATGATAAACAAACAGAAAGTTTGCGGCGCCCTGTGCCTGGTTAGGATTGGAGTTGAGCAGCAGAGTGCGTCTGCCGAGTTGGCGAGCGCCGAGCGGCTGGCGGCTGGCGGCTGGCGGCAGGGGGAGAAGTCACATTGATGGAGGGCGTTGGCAAAAGTTGCCACACTTCGTTGAAATCTTTCAAAATCTATATGTGGCAGCTGAACGCAAAACACGGCACACAAAACAGTTTTAATGCCGTGCGACGCTTCTATTTAGTACATGTGGCGTATACGTAATATTTACTCGTTGTCTGCACAGTGGCTAAATTTGTAATATGCAAAGAGGCAAATCTGATTTATATGTATCTATATAAATTTATATTTTTAATTGAAACAAGTTTATTTTCAAACAATTTAAATATGTTTTGTCAATTTAATTTAAATTTAGCTTACCATTTGAGTCAGTTTGAACCACTGTGCGTCGTCATCGCTTAGTTAGTATTTGGAAATATATTCACAATATTTCATAGACGAGTGTTTATTTCACCTCACTCTCTCCCTCTCTTTCTCTCTCTCTCCACCTTTCTCACTCTCTCATTCTCTCTGTCTTTTTCTGATGGTTACATTGAAATTGCATGTTGGCACGCAAAGGTTGTTACTTTTGTTGTTGTTATTGTTATTGTTGTTGCTACTGTTGTTAGTGTAATGTCTTCTTATTATGCTGCGACACTGTTGCGGTTTTCCATACCCGTACCTGGCCAACGGGGCTTTAGCAGTGCTTGGGGTGGCGTGGTCTGGCCTGGCTTGGCCTGGCCTGGGATGGGATGGGATGGGATGGAGGTTTCTCGTTGGTTATTGGTAAATAAAACGTCTAAGCGCGCAAATTTTGTATAAAAATAAAATATGGTTTTACTATCAGCAGAAGGGATCGTGTATGCGGCTAATGCTAATAACATGCAATTTCCACCAGCAACAACACGCATGCATGCCACACAATGTTTTTCCCAAAAAAGGAGGCAGGTGAAAAGTATTCCATTTGCATGAACACCAACCAAGCAATCAGCCCAACAGCCCAACAGTCAAGCAACCCAACTGGCGACGTCGCTGGCAACCCGCAGAGGCGCACCAGAGGCGAAGGTGTTGAAAATTAGTAACTGTCTGTGAGTTCAATCCTCTGCCTCTGCCTCGGCATGGTGCTGGTGGTGGTGGTGGTGGTGGTGGTGGTAGTTGTGGCGTTGCTGCTGATAAATTTTGAATGGTGGTGCCAGCTACCATCTAACAGCTGCTGCTGCTGCTCCTAAAGTTGAGTTATCGATTGCCATTGCTGCCACAGCTCATATGTGATTCTTGGCAAAGCTCTATGAAAGTCAAGGGAATATAAAAAAAAACTGAATACTGCAGCATTTTAATGAGCCAAATTGAATTGCAAAGAGGCTACACATAAAAAATATAGTAGATAATATAAAAAAGTGGCATTTAATAATTCTATAGGAAACGAATTTGATCGATTTCGAAACTGGCAGGAACAATACAATTAATCATTATCTCCAGATGCAGATCAGCTAAGAACTTGGCGCTGAAATAAATTTCATTTCATATTCATGCCATGGAGAATATTTGCTGTTGTTGTGAGCTGGGGAAACGAACAACTTTATGTGACGACAACTTTACAATGTGAGCAAAACGAAGCAGCAACAACAACAATAACAACAACCAAAAAGAGACACAAACGGAGGCAAACATGAATAAAATTTGCTTAAAAGTGGACACAACGAGCAAATAAACAGCAACGAGAGCAAACAACAGAGCAGGCAGCTGGAGACAGAGAGAGAGAGAGAGAGAGAGAGAGAGAAGGAGAGAGAGAGAGATAGAGGGAGATGGGTATATTTGAATTGGAGACAACGCTTGGACTTTGGGATGTTTGCAAATGTGGATGTGAATGTAAATGTGAATGCTTAATAAAATAATGCGACAGAAGGAACGACAATGACTATGATGATGGTGATGATGCTTATAATGATGATCGAGTGTGTATTTGTGTGTGTATGTGTGTGTGTGTGTGTGTGTGTTTGTGGCGCGAAGTGAATTAATGGCTTAATTGAAAAATTTGTTCTCACCATGAGAGTTTCTTTGTGTCGACGACGACGTCGTTGTGGACAAATTGAGCGACTATCCGCAGAGTTGCCGCTGACCCGATGGCAACCCTAATAAAATTAATATATATATAAATTACTATATATATATATATATATACATACATAGATGCATCGTTGACATCTTTTGACTTTGACACCTTTTTTCTACCATATTTTTTTGTTTTTGGAGCGAAATTAGCATTTTTGCTGGCAACGCATTTATTAAAACGGACGAAGACAGTCCAAAAGTGCAAATCTCTGAACGAGGAATCGCAAGAGAAACGAGTTTCTCCAACTGACTTCATCGTCTGCGTTGTCGTCTTCGTTCCACTGGGGCACTAATCAATTTCATATCAATTTGTAAATTTGCAATAATTACGATAATTAGCTGCGAGTATCTGACGATTCCAATGCCGATGCTCCTCACTGCTCCAGGCAGACATGGAGGCTGTCTGGAGCCGGAGACCTGTTTCGTATTCGCCTCCAAATGCATTCAAAGAATGCGTCGAGGTGATAATGAGATTTTCAATTCAATAAAACATCAGCCAGCATCCGCGACGCATTCGTATTTGTATTCGTATTCGTATTCGCATTCGTATTTGTATTCACACTGACCGTTGCCAATTTTGGGCTCTGACATCGCCAGGCGAAATCTCTGCATGAATATTTCATTCAATTTACACTTTGCTCGCAACTTTTTTGCTCGTCTTTGCCATGGCCAGAAAGGAGTTGGCCAAGGATCTCGCGGCAGCTAATTAAGTAATTTTTTTCTTGCTGTGCCCTGTATTTGTCTTGGCAACTGTTGTTGATTTTGCGCCTTGCCTCGCCTCGCCTCGCTTCGCTCTCCGCTTCCCTTGCAACTTTGCCACATTGCCTTTATGGCTGCTTAATCAACACTCTGTCCAGCTGCTCGTAAGTTTGGAATTGGTTAGCGGGTCTGCTGTTGACTTTTGCTTAATTGCTTCTTACAGCCGATTAAGTGTAATAGCCGCAAGTCAATTGAGCACTCGAAATGGGTTCAATCGAGCTTGAAATTGTGGAAAACTTATCCACGCATTTTGCCAGCTGCCACAACAGAAGATCTACTTGATTTTATTTTACCCATCCAAAAGTGGGACACACTCAAGACTATTATATATATGAAATACTATGCATTTTATTTATTTGATAAACGTTTATTGTTCATTTTATAATACACTCTTTTAACTGTTTTGATTAACCATTTTTCAAATTGTTCGTCTCGTTTCAGGTAAATATTTTCGATCGTTTTATTCAACGCAATCCACAAACTCACAAAGTAAGCGAATTGAGAAAAAATAGAAAACCCATTAAAATTCAATACCAAATTGTTACATTTGCTGTAATTAAATGAATGTGTATTTGACACCCTCCCGCTTCAATTTGAACCCCGCCATGAAAATGGAAAAACTTCAATAGCTGAAAGATAAGTCAACTTTGCAGCCTGTTTGGCACTGGCGACGCACTACCGAGCAAATAAAAGCCACCCTACAAAAAAAAACATTCTACACACACACACACAGCTTACACTTATACACACACACTCACGCACACACACGTATGTCTAGCGAAGAAACTTACCCCGTGGACGGGGTTGTTTTTCCATTTTGCGCCATGCGCTTGTGAAAATGAAAATGAAAATCCACCCGAGCCGTGGGGCGGTCTGCAATTTCGATGTTTTAATGCCATTTTTAGTTTTTCATCCATATGGTTGGTCTGGCTGGCTGGCTGGACGGACTGACTGCCCAGCTGGACGGGAGCAGTTCAGCTTATCGGCCACGCCGGACGACTGTTTAGGCCAGGCCAGGGCAGGGTTGCCAACAGCTTCTTAGCTGTGCTCGCTTGTTGCGTTGGTTATGGTACAGTGCGGATTGCTCGTTACGGATTAATCGCAGCCCACACACGCACACACATACGCACACACGCACACACATTCGCATCGAATCAACGTTGACTACTCCCGTGGGCATACAACTAAATCTGTGTATCTGTATCTAATGTGGGGACAACTCGGTGGCCATGGAGCATATCGAGCATATTCCATCTACAAGTAGTTGCTGGCTGGCAATGTGCTGGCCAAAAGCCGATAGCCAAAATTGCAGTTGAAACGTTTTTATCGATTTAACAGCTGCGTTTCGCAGTGGTTGGGGCTAAACATTTTATTGAGTTTGGATTGGGTTGGGCTTGGGTTTGGGTTTGGGTTGGACTGGAATTGGGTGAACTGCTAAAACTGGGAACAACTGTTTTCGTTGACAGCTACAAGTTGAACCTGCCTGAGAAAGTTGCAAAGACTAACAAATTTAGAATGTTTACATAAAATGAACTTAGAGCAACATTTACACTTTGTTTATGACCAATTTTATTATATTTAGATATATCACAAAGGCAAATTAATAATTTGATTTTTGTACATTTATTTTTAATCTACACTGATTTTAATTTTATGAAATTCATTTTAATGTTGAGTGCATTTTGAGGACAGTTTTTGTGCATTTGGTTTCGTAGTATTTGGGCCATTTGTAATAATTAAAGCAAATGGCACACAGTTCAAGGGCGGGGCAATGGCGGGGGCTGAGTGTAATTTTTTTTTTTTAATTAGCAGCAATGCCAACGCCAACCGTCGCCTGTGGCAACAGCTTCGGCGTCGGTTGGCCGCTGCGGTGTTGCAACACGTGCACAAAGGCTGCAGAGCTGAAAATGAAGCTAAACAGCAAGCGAGGCGTGGCCAGGGCAAGTGGCGCCATACCCCAAAACCCAAACCCAAATCCAAATCCAAACCCCAAACCGAGCTCAAGCACAGCCCACAGTCGAAAGCAAAGGCCTGTTGTTGGTTAAATCCCAACGGGACCTCCACGTTTCAGCTTCAGTTGCTGGCTTGGTTTTGTGGCTCTGTGAATTAACCGCGCGCAGCAACAGCGAAAACTACTTTGGCAAGGTGTCAGCTGCGCATTAGGCACAGTCCAAATCCCCACCCCCCACCCACAGATCACCTCCCCCACCTCACCTCCACCACCGCCTTCTTCGGCCTACCTAGCTAACCAGAATCCCGATGAGGCCTGCTAATGGGCGTGTTTGTGCCGCAGGGCGGTGACGCTGGCAGCTCGTCATGTTGCCAACTAATTTCATGAAAGTTGACATAGAAGCACATGTGAAATCAGGCAAACGAGGCGAGTGGGAGGGCAATAGGGTGGAGGGGGGTTGGGCTTGGTTCTGCGGCTGTGGCTGTGTCGGGGGCAACAATGCCCAATGGAATTGTTTTATTTGTTGTTGCTTCTGCTGTTTTGTGGCGTTGACTAAATTAACATTGACGTGTGCGTTGTTGTTGTTTTTTTTTGCTGCTGCTGCTGCTGCTGCTATTGCGAGTTGCCTGCCACATGTGGCATTTGGTGCCGTTTTCGGTGCTTTCTGTGCTTTTGTTGTTTTTATGCTGTTGGTAAGCCAAATGAAATATTCACACATTTTCTATTTTATATTTTGACTTGTAGTTGTCGCTCCACGTTGCCTCCCCTCCCCTGCCCCCTTACTGCCTCTCCGTTCTCGGGCAATATTGGCTTTCTGCCGTGTTGAAGTTTTACGGTCGCATATGAATTTAACATTTTGTGTGTGCTTTTTGCGGGCACCGCATAATTATCATATCATAGAGCAGTGAATGAGTTAAGGACAGACAGGGAATGAGAGCGGTGAGAGAATCAGTCTCTGGAGTGCAATGAGCGCGTCCTCTAAAAGGGATTTGGGACCAGGCTATTCTGACACATTACCATAAATAGGAGCGGGTGGCTTTGCTGACGGGTTTGACTTGGTTTCCTGCAAAAGACTTTAATGTCACTCAAATGAAACTTGTACATTGCATTAGCTAAATAAATTGTTTCAATTTCATTGAATTAAGTTTCAAAGTTATATTCAAGACAGATATATATATATATAAAGATTTATAATAATTTAATTTGAGCTGTGAGAAAACGTTTCTTAATCAAATTTAATTTAAATTTCATGCTAGAATTAAAGCTTTTAATTTTGAATTGTTTATGAATCGATGAATACTCAAAATACAAATACAAATGGATACTCAAAAAAAAATACAAAAATTTAATAGTATTCAAAGCTCATAACTCAAATGAATATTGGCGCCCAAACAGATTCAACTTATTTTTTTGGGGTCAGCGAAAAAGAAGTCAATTAAAGTCTTGTTTGCCGCATTGCCAAGTAAAATCTAGAAATTTATTATTTTTATTATTCAGCTCAATTCTGAATTAGGCATTTGCGTTTGTCTTTTTTTGCTGGTATTTTGTTCACACAATTCACTTAAGCGAACGCTTGAAAGTGCTAAAGATGCAGATACATTTACAGATACAAATGCATTTCCAGTTGCAGTTGCAGATACAGATAAATTTTCGCACTGCGTTGCATTTGTGTGCAAATTTTCTTGTTCAAACTGATTTCTCAGTCAAGTTCAGTTTGCAATTTGTTTTTGGCGCGCATTTGATTTTCATTGTTGTTGCTGTCGTTGCTGGTGCTGCTGGTGTTGTTGGTGTTGCTGGTGCTGCTGGTGTTGCTGGTGCTGCTCCCGAGGCATTTCACGCTGCGCTGCATTTTCTTTTTGTCGTTGGCAGGCGGCGGCGCCGACGCCGACGCCGAAGCGGGCGCGCCCGAGACGGAGCCAACGAGCCATTGCCAGACGGAAAGACAAGCTGACAGGCGGAAAGACGAACGTTTTCGGTTGGGGTGGTCGGGGGTTTGGGTTGGGGGACATGGGACAGACAAAAGCCAAGTCAACTCAAGTCGTGTCACGGCAGAAGCAGGCAGCCACAAGATGCGGGGGGACGAGGTGCTTGGTTTTGGATATGGGGGCTGCAACTGGGGCGGTCGCGTTTTCCATTTCGTTGAAGTGGAAAATATTTTGTAAATATTTTTGTGTGTGTTATTTTTTTTTTTTTTGTATTCTTTGCCTTTGACTCTCCTCGGATGTTTTTTTCTTTGATTTTCGTTTTGTGTGGCTGCTGCTTCTGCTGCTGCTGCTCTGCTGCTGCTGCTCTGCTGCTGCCTCCGCAGTTGTTATTTTTGTAAAGCTGTGAGTTTATTTTTTCGACTTTTTAGTCTGTTATTGTTGTTGTTCTAGCCCACCCCCCACACCCCTTCCCCATCGTTGCCACGCGGCAACCGCTTGTTGTGTTTTGTATTTTTACAAATATTTTGTGTAATCTTTAAAGCAGACAATGATGACAGCGACGACGATGGCGGCATTTTGTGTCACATCCTGAAAAGTATTCTCTCATTTTGCTCTGCTTTGCTATTGTTGTTGCCAAAGTATTTAAGCACGTGCGCACAGTGGGGCCAAACGATGTTTGAGTGTGTGTCTGTTTTTATATGGCCCTGAGACGAAACTGCCGCAGGCTACATCCCTTTCACCAACTGTATCTAAGTATCTGCGTATCTGGGTGTATCTGCTGTGTATCTGTAGCTGTAGCTGTATCTGTATCTTACGCTGAAATGGACTCATATTTCGCGACAGGGCTGTTAGTCAGCAATTCAGTTTGGCGGGGTCCCGAAGTCACTGAGCCTGTCATGACATTCACTGGCTCTGGGCGAATCTTTTCGTTTCGTTTCGATTCGTTTCATTTTCGTTTTGTTTTAGCATTTTTGCCAGTTGGCTTTGCTGCGCCTCGCCTCTTCTCGACCTGCCTCATATTCGTTGTATAAAACGACACCGAAAAGAAGCAGCAACCGAAAAAAAAAAAACAAAACATAAAAATAAAAGAATATAGAACAAAAGTTTTGCTCATGGCCTGTCGCTGTCAGAGAAGTGTCAGGCGGCAAGTTGAATAGGACAGGGATAGAGACAGCCAGGGCGGCAGTCGACATGAGATGGGAAATGGAAATGGAATGCTTGCGGAGTGTGTGGGGGGTTGAGTGGGTGCGGGGAGGTGAGGGGGATTCTGGCGGAAATCTCAACGATTTGAATAAGTAAATAAGCATATACGTGTATGGCAGGAGGAGCAGGCAGCAGTCAGCAGGCAGCAGGCAGCAGGCAGCAGGCAGTGGCAAAGCAAATGGCTGCAGATGACGATGACATTGTTAATAGGGCTAAAGATGAGCTGGCAAAGGCACTGAATAATAAAATACACTGTGATCAAAAGAAGCTAGCTTTATAAAAGAGTTCAACCAAATAAGTAAGTATTTAATGAGAGTAAGTTCAAATGAGATAAGAAAATAACAACTTCAAATGAACAACTTAAGTTCAAAAACTCAATTAAGAAATTAACACAACACCTTTGAGCCTCTGTTATATGACAACTTTATTATGTGATTCACACACCACACACTCACACACATTCAATATGTAATTGCTTAATTACAGGACAATACAACAAACTTAAATTAGTTATACAGATTGTTCGATAATGAATTAATTACTGCCTGTTTTCAATTAAGTGTGTATTTTATGGCAACCCTTGGGTAAAGCTGGTTTTGCGATAATCGCAGCCACTAACTGACAATTAGGCAAATACAACGTTGTCAAAATAAAATAAAATGAATCTGAATGACAAAATGTGGCCAGGGTCTAGGAAGCCACTCGCTGTCACGTCGACAAGGTTAATTGCTCTACTTTGGGCCAGACTCTGTGCAATTTCACGGCCTGTCTCCGGGCCTCAGGTATTCTCAGCACACCTGCGTGCCACAGAGTTCGGGGCCTTGAGGCCTGTGTCTTACGCAATTTATTTTTGAGGAAAACTATGAACAATTGCATATCTCGGACTTGGTTCTTATGCAATCCCAACTTTCACCTCGCCTCCCGCTGACTATGTGCGCTCCATGGGGAGTCAAATCGTTATCCCGAGCAGGTTCCTCACTGTTTTCACTTCTTTATGACCAGGCTAATGGTCTGTATTTTATATTAGCCAAAATGGCGAAAGTGGTGACAACATTTTGGACAAGAAAATTATAATATAAATAGCAATTTTGTAAACGGAAAATTTTATGTTTGGTTAGTTTACAATTTACAAAACCACTAACAATTTTTATTGTTTTCATTTCACTTTTAACACGTTTCTAAAAAAAAATAAGTGTCATAGAAAATAGCTATAAAAAAAAAAAGAAAGTCACAAATTCGTATGTCACTTAATTTCAAATATTTTGCAATATTCACCTTCTGACTTGTGTCTAATGTTGGGTTAGGTTGCCAACCTGGTAATTCCAGCACAATTTCCGAGCTGCTCATTAATTTGTTATGTCCGCCATAAAATGTGTTATTTATGGTTTGTGACTTCAATTTAATGTGCAATGCTAGAATTAAACAATTAATATATATATATACATACATATATATGTATGTACTTTCATTTGCGCATTAAAATTAAATTTAATTAACACTTCAAAGCTGAACAAGCGAAACCGAAACCCAAAACTTGCAAATTGTTGACAACATTTTAAGTAACGTTTTTTTGTCGCTGACCAATGGTCAAGCAGTGGTTCGGTGGTTCGGTGGCTCGGTGGTTCAGTGGTGCGCAGTCTTTGTCGCTCTTGAAACTGCACACGAAATTATAATTTTCACACGCAATCGCAACTGGGCAAACCGAGTTGGGGCACTGTGGAATGATGTCTCTTGTTGCCTGTTGCTGGCCCCGCACACACTTAACAATTCAATTGTGGAACAATATTACATGGCAGGCAGACGGGGGGAAGAGACTACTTAAACTTGCTCATTATAAGATTAAAAAAGAAATAAATAAAAAGAGGAAAATGAAAAAGAAACAGAAACACAAACAGAAACAGGCGACAAGCGTTCGCATTTGCACTTAACAAGAGCAGCCACAAAATGACCAGTGACAAACGTCGATAAAGCTGCAACAAAGCTTGCCTATATAGTGCCACATAGTGCCCCAGCCCCCCTCATTGCGTGCGCCAGCTGCTCCTGCTGCTGCTTTTGCTGCTGCGTGCGTGAGTGCGTGTTATGTCTGACTATGGCCATGGAACACTGTGCCTGCTCCGACTGCGTCTGCGTCTGGTGGCCAGGTTGGCCATGCGCATGCGTGCATTGCGTTTACGCATTGCTTGGCTTGTAATGAAGGTATTCCTCATTACATTACTGATGGAGGTGGGACAAGGGGACAACGGGACAGCGGGACAACAACACAGCGCTGGCCATGTTGTTGCCAATCAATTTCCAATAGGCAACGGCACACAGCATTTTTCTCCTGCCAATCAACGGCAACAGATGAAGTCCAGTGTGGACACAACAGACAGCATCACAGGCACCAAAGGGGCCACAGCCACATCCATATCCACTTGACTTGCTAGCTGGTTGGCTGCTTGGCTGGTTCCCTGGTTCGCATTATCACAACGGGCAGCAGGGCAACGAAAAGATTGATCGATCGAGCGATCGCTGGATCGATCGGTGAGTGCCATGTTGCGATGGATGATTCGATATGATCGCAGAATTTATGTATTGTTGTGCACATTGTACATTGTCAACTCTTTGGGCATAATTATAGCAATGGCAACAATCGTTCGACCGTCTGACTGATCGATGGGCTGCCCCCTAGCCCCCAGTCCCCGGCAGTTTCCCGATCCAGCGATCATTAGCAATGCAGTTCATTTTTAATTGCACGCACTCACATATTATTGGCTGGCTGAGTCGGAGTCATGTCAAATCTCAGGGGACTAGCTGTGATGCACTCGCAGTCTACCGGCGCAAATGTGTCAATTAGATTTATTATCAGTTCTTGTTCTGCACTCTCATATTCCCAACTGGGCTGCAGTTGGACGCTGTGCAGGTGCTGCACGTTGCACACTGCACACTGGGCCGCATGTCCATTAGTAAATGCTAAATAGCGCCAATTAAATGTAAGAAATGCGTCCGTGTCTTCGTCTTTTTCCCCGCTAAATTTAGACAAAGTTAACAGGCAATATCCTCAATCGATGCCCTCCTTCTCTCTCCCCCTCTTATTCTATCGCTCCCTTTTCTCGAGCTGTTCCCAATTTCCAATTCAAATGCAAAATTTTATTTATGAACCGGCAATCGTCAAGCAACTGACATTTTTATTATCAGGGGCCAGAGCGCGCGCCCAAAACTCGATCCAGCTGTTGGCCACCTTTTGAGCTCTTAGCCCCTGCGGCCAACAGAGCAATGTTCAGACGCTGCCCCTGCCACATCTTGCCATGCCTCCTCAATTGATAGCCGGACTAGCCAAGCGTCGCGGACGGCCGCGTTGACAAGCTCAATTTCCAATCGCAATAAAACGCAGCACTCGAAAAAAGATAAATGTGAGAAAAATGCAGGCCTCGTTGCGTCCAGTTCTCTTAGTTCCCCACACATCTACCCCCGCCCTCAACCACTTTACCACTCTCTTGTGCTGGCTGCCGCTTCCGTCTTGTGCGCCGTTTGCCTCTTACGCTCGTTCGTCTTTATGCAACACCGTCGCTAAATCGCGTGGGCTTATCCACAGCACCCAGGCAACCAGGCTAACAGACGAGCAGACCAACAGACAAACAGACCAGGCCAGGCCAGAACTGGAGAGAGGAACCTGCCGTCGCGTCTGCGTTTTGGTCCGCTTCAAGTGCTGAAATTTATAGTGGTAATAAAATTTTATTTGCTCCTTTAGTTGATGGCACAATAAACTCTTCTGGCATTCGGCCTGAGCACGTGCTTCCACTTGCCAGTTTCTGTTTTTTATATCCCTTCGTTTAACAACTTGCATATTTGTTTTTCTATGCGCACATTTTTGTTAAATATTTCAAGGCCATTTGCATAGCGTTTATTGGTTGTTAACATAGAAATAAGGTTTGACTTATGACATCAACTTCGTCTACTTATTTTAATACACACAATTTGGTTACACAAATGTTTTTATAACCGAAATTGCTTTACAATGTAAAAGTACATTATAAAAAATATTATTTGCTTAGTAAACATACTTTTCCGAGTGTTAAATGCCAACTTTCTACAAATTATAAACATGATTTTTATATTTCTGCTTATAATTAATTTTGATTTTACAGAACTTGGCTGCTTATCTCCCAGAACAATTACTTTATAAATAGTTTGGCTTTGTGTTAGTTTAATTAGTTAGGACAGCTAATTAGTTATTATTTAAATAAAATGCAAAACAGTAATTTAAGCAAGCAGCGCAGCGGAGCAGAACGCTCAACTCAACTCAACTCAACTCAACTTTGCTTAATTGCTACTTGGCAACTCTACACACTATTTGGCTAACTGGCAGCAAATACCTTTGGTGAGTTTACCGTTGCCTTGGTTCCTCTGTCTGAAGATGCCGACAACAACAACAACAATAATAACAACAGCCGAAAGTAACACAAAGGGAAACGTTGATGGGCGACGCCTTCGCATGGCCGCTATGCAAAACTATGAAGAAGAAGAGGAAGCACCGACGCCGACGCCGACGCAATCGTAAATCAAAATGGCTGCAGCTGATGGCTGAAGAATGAAATCATTCATTTTCATTTCATTCCATCAGCAGAGACAGCGCATGCGTGTGAGTGAGTCGCTTTCGGCATCGCCTCGTTGTCTGCTTATGTGTGTCCGTGTGTGTGTGTGTGTGTGTGTGAGTCTGAGTGAGTGCTGATTAACTGCATTGCTGAGCTCTTGTTGTAGTTGTTATTGTTGTTGGTCGCCTTTGATGGATTGGCTGCCATATGGGCTGCGTTACTTCACGCTTCGCTCTTGTTGTTGTTGTTGTTGTTGTTGCTCGGGTCAGCTGTAGGAGGCAGCGAGGAGGGTGGGTTGTCGTTGTCGTTGACGACTTAAACAGGTAACGGGACTGGCCATATGCCATGCGCAATTCCCGTTTTGTTGTTTGTGTGTGCGAAAGTGGGCTGGGCTTGAAACTATGGTTGTTGTCTTAGCTAATTGCATTACTGATTGCACAGTGGTCAAAAGCCTATAAAAATAAATTAAAATTAAAAACGAATAAAAAGTAGACATTCTATGTCAAGTATTTTTTCTAATATATTAATATTAATATATATTGTTAAATTAATTAAATGATATTATGTAACTTATTATTATTTTTCTTAGACACTTTGTTTAGCAAAATATGTTATATATTTATTTTAATTTCAATTTAGCTGTTTATAATAATATTTATAGTGATAAGGTGGAACCAATAATTTTTAAGTTCATTGAATCTCAATCAACTGTCACCAGTCACATTTCAATCATTGTCTACAAGAGGGCGCCACATGTCAGTCAACCGAAAGCGACATCTGTCAAAGTTGGACTTAGTTGTTTCGGTGTAAGGCCGCTAGAGGGCACAAAACAAGTTAGCCTAAAAGTATGCTAAATTTAATGCCACATCAAATTGTACTTATGTTGCATGCCACAAAGGGCTTAATACAAAATAAAACTTTGAGTTGAAAATAGATTATTTAAACGGATGTTAAAAATGATTGTTTATTAATATCACTCAAACAGCAAAATACTGTTGAAGCTCTTTTGATTTTCCTGTGCTGCAAATCTTTTTTTGCTAATCAAATTTTAGCATTTGTTCGCTTGAATAAATCACATCAGACAAACATAAATCATAAAGTAAACACACGTACACACACACACACGGACAACCACCTCCATTGCGGAACAACAATAAGTGGCATACTACAATACAACAACACCCACACACACAGACACACACAGACACCCATACACACACACACTCACGTAACACACATCAGACATTATTATCATCTCGCTCGTGCTTGAGTGAGTTTCTTCGCTCCCCGCGGCGTGAAAAGCGGCCATCGTCCAACCGCCACGGCCAAGGCTGCTGCTCCTGTCTCCCGTCTACCGTCTCCCGTCTCATTCCCCTTAACACGCCCACAGCCACAGCACATGTCTGATAACCAAGAACTTACATATCGTTTACTCGTTTACGGCCATTTTCTCCATAGGCAGAGCGAGCCACCGATTTGCCAGCATCCGTTCGATGTGGGTGCTGGAGGGGAGTGGAGTAGAGCGGAGAGGCTGGGCGGCTCTGGCCTTTGCGCCCGGCATCGCTTCCTTCCGGCCGGCATTGTCCTTTCGCGCCGAACTTGTCCTCCCGGCCATCATTTGCCCCCGTTCCACACTCGGCTTTCTCCTTTCTCCGTTCGCCGTCAGCGGGAAATGTGTAATTGAAAGGGAAGCTTTGGCTTTGGCGCAAGAAATTATTTCGTTAACAAAAGCGAAATAGCAGAGAATGTGCGAAAGGGAGAATGTGAGAAGAAGGAGAACACACACAATGCGAATACAATGCGCCGGGGAATGCCAAAAGCAGGGCAGAGGGTAACGGGTAGCGGGTAACGGGGGAAAGGTAGCAAAATATGCAAGCAGCGAATGTTGTTAAAATATTTTTAAAGTTTCACGTTTTCTTTTCCTTTTTTGGCTTTTCGGGCATTTCACAAAGTTGCAAAAGTTTCATTTCCGACAACAAGTTACCGTTAGTTAGTTTTCGGCAGGGTTGTCACCACAGTCAGAAAGACAAAGATGTGGAGAAGGGTGGGGGGGGAGGGAGCGTAAGAAAGAGAGAAAAGAGAAGCTGCTTGAATTCTTATATAAATACAGACATATCTGCATGGCATTTAACGTGTGTCTATAACTGTGTGTGTGTGTGTGTGTCTGTGTGTGTGTGTGTAGCTGTGTGTGTGCGCCTGTCTCATTCTCTATCTGTCTGCATTGTTCGAGTTTTGATTTATGAGGTCAGAGAGTCGTGATAATGAGCCAGGAAATTAAATCACTTTGACCGGAAGGATGTCAGGTCAAAGGGGGATAACACAATTGATTTCATATTCATAAATTCAACGAATGTTGTCAGCTTGTCAGACAGAAATTGAATGACATTTCTATTACAATATTTATAGAAAAAAATAATCAAAATATTTGAAATGAGACGCCAGGCACAAATAAGTATTAAATATTAGCCAATTTCATAATCAAATTATGGGAATGGGTTAAAAGTTAGCATAATATTACAAAATAATTTAATGATAAAAATTAATTTAGATATTGTAACCAAATAGAAAAAACTTTAATTAATAAGGTTTTGTGCATAGAATCACATTATCACATTTCTTTTGGGTACGCTGGGCGATTGACCACGCCTTTCTCTCTCTTTCTCTGTCTGCCTCTCCTTTGTCTCTCTCTCTCTCTTTTGATGCCCCAATATTAATGCGATATTTTGCCAGAATTCGTCAAAGCATGGCATAAACAATTTATCAAACGGCAGCCCAAAAAGATCTTAAAGCACATGTTGCTCCAAGCTTGAAAAATCACATCTGCACCACAAAATTCGAGCGGCACTTTGAATAGAAACTTTGTGCGAATAACAACTAAAATACAAATTGTTCAATTTATATTTATTTTACAGAGTTTCAAAATCAAAATTGAAAATACCAACTAGAGGATAAGGCTACTTAAGGATTTAGGCAACAGCAATTACAACAACAACAACAACAACAACAACGGATTTTCTACCAAATTAAGAGGAGCAGCGAGGAGCCAAACGGAGGAGCAAACAGAGGAACAGCAAAACGCAAATCACTTTATACCTCACACACCCCCCCAAAACACACAAAAACACACACACACACACACACTAATAAATTTAAGGCGCAACTGTACATTGTACTTAAGTGTTCAAAGGATATTTAGGTAAGTGTTTAAAATCAATTCTTGATCAGATAAAAACTCCATTTTTAACATTTCATTTTGTGAACAACATTTTTGCTTGCATTTGTGGCTTTTGGCTTCTTGACTAATTTTGATTAACACTTTTTATTTTTATTTTTGAACCAAAATCACAGTCAAACTTAAGAAATCATTTATTTTTTATTTTTAAAGTGTATATGTATTAATTAATATTTGGCATTTCTATGCGATATTAAATAATTAAATAAATCAATTTTTGCAGTTTACTTTGTATATAGGAAAGTAGCTAAAAGCACACGGAGTCGAGTCACAGTCACTAGCAACTAAATAACTACGCGAGATAAACTTGTAGAGATAACACACACACACACACAGTCAGAGCAACAACAACAGCAACAACACAAACCATAAACAACAAAGAAGAAAGAAGAAACAAAATGACGATGAGTACAAATAATTGCGAAAGCATGACGTCATATTTCACAAACTCGTATATGGGAGCGGATATGCATCATGGCCACTATCCGGGCAACGGCGTCACCGATCTCGATGCGCAGCAGATGCATCATTACAGCCAGAATCCAAATCAGCAGGGCAATATGCCCTACCCGCGCTTCCCGCCCTACGATCGCATGCCCTACTACAATGGCCAAGGGATGGACCAGCAGCAGCAGCAGCAGCACCAGGGCTACTCACGTCCCGACAGCCCCTCCAGTCAGGGGGGCGGCGTCGTCATGCCCGTCTCCCAAACGAACGGCCAACTGGTTGCAGTCAACCAACAGCAGCAGCAGCAAACACCACAGCAACAGCAGCAGGTGCAATCACAGCAACAACAGGCGCAGCAGCAGGCGTCACATCAGCAGCAACTTCCCCAGGTGACGCAACAGGTGACACATCCGCAGCAGCAGCAGCAACAGCAGCCCGTCGTCTATGCCAGCTGCAAGCTACAGGCGGCCGTTGGGAGTCTGGGCATGGTGCAGGAGGGTGGCTCGCCGCCGCTGGTCGACCAAATGGGCGGGCATCACATGAACGCACAGATGACGCTGCCCCATCACATGGGGCATCCGCAGGCACAGGTAAGCCCATTTCATATTTGATACGGTCGAAGGGGTAGACTTAATTCCGGATGCTGCTTGGCCCCTCAAATCACATATTTAATATGCCCATCTTCCGCTTATAACAATCTAAACGCATCATTCTTCTCTCTATCTCTCATCCGCTACCCGCTACCCGCTCCCTCTTCAGCTGGGCTACACTGACGTGGGCGTACCCGATGTGACCGAGGTAAGAACCAGTTATTCAATAACTCATCATTTTGCTCGATGCGCGATTAACAATAGTTTTTGGAGTTGGCTTCTCTATTTATATTGTTTTTGTTGTATTAATGTGTTGCATATGCATTTTGCAGGTGCATCAGAACCATCATAATATGGGCATGTATGGGCAACAGCAGACGGGTGTGCCGCCCGTGGTGGCGCCACAGCAGGCGATGATGCATCCGGGCGCTGGACAGGGGCCGCCACAGATGCTGCAGGGACATCCGGGACAACATACGCCGCCATCCCAAAATCCGAGTTCGCAATCCTCAGGGATGCCGTCTCCACTGTATCCCTGGATGCGAAGTCAGTTTGGTAAGTGTCAAGGAAAGTGATCGACAATTCCACGAAACGTATTAAGTGGAATTTTTCTTCTTCTTATAGTAGTGGGTTGCTGTAGTTAGTCATTGATCGTAGTTTAACTAAGTAGTTGCGTACAACAAAAACAACAATAACTTCAACTATTATTAATAATTAACAAATCAATTAAAATTGAATTTACAAATTATTTATCAAATTATAGCATTTTTTTCAAATTCTGAAATGACAGTTACGCGATGATCTTTTCGTTAAGTTATCGTACAATGCACTGCTTCCTGCAGTTTTGAGCACTGCTTTGTTAAGCAGTTACACTGCTTAAGGTTTCGTTCAGTTGCACTGCTTTGCGACATTTGAAAGCAATTTGAACGTTTATATTAAATATTTGAACGAAATTATCGATAGATTGAACTATAGTCGATAGAATAAATCACTTTATATATACGATATTCAACGATTCCCATATTAATATTTATATTGTATCTTCATATTATTGGAAAAAAATCTAACTGTCGTATTAAATCAGTGCAAAGAATTGACTATGCTGATATTGCAATGGTATGGAAAAACACGTTTAAATTTCATTAATAATGAGAGCTAAATTTAAACAATAATACAATATAAGCATTCAATTCAGTGATTCAGTTCAATTATTTCCATTTACTTAAATTGCATACAATTCTAAAGACAAAACAAAATCATTTGCTGACCTTGACTCGTCTGAGTAATTTCACTTTATTGCCCTGGCCAATCGGTCGCATTAACCGTAATCCATCTGCAATGAGGACAAAAACACCGCCCGGTTACCTGACATTTTGCCAAATTTGCAAATTTCCGCAAACGAAATCGATGAATGCACTGGGCAAAAGGGCCAGCACTTTGGAAAAGGCTGCGACAAATGTCAAACTGTGTGAAAGAGGTCGAAGGTGGCACAAAACTCAGATTCCGACTCCGACTCCGACTCTGGCGATGTCAGTCAACACAGAAGGCGGTCGGGTAAATAATGCAAATTGACAATAGTTTTGAAAACGAAAGCGAAAAGGTTTGTAAAATCGGAGCGTAACTAATCCAATGACAATTTCCGTAAAAGGCTCGACGCACGTGGAGCCGACAGAGAAAATAGAGAAACCGAAACAGGGATCGGCAGGCAGATGCCCGAAGGATGCGAGCGAGTGTTGCATAAGTGGGCGAGGCGCATTTCCATGAAGTGGGTTTTGACAATCCAAATATAGAATCTCCCTACCATTTGCCAGCGAGTGAAAGTGAGCAGAAGCAGAGCTCAAGTGTGCTGCTCGGCTCCAAAAGGCATTTCCTTTGCATCCTGCCTCGTCACTGGCCATTACCAATCGCCGCCGAGTTGTTTGTCCACATCCAGGCTCAATCTTAGCATTTTTTTGTCGTCTTGTTCTGTTCCTTTTTTTTCGTTGTTGTTGTCGTATTATTTTGTTGTGCTGCTTTGGCCAGATTGAGATGTAAAGCAGAATTGATGAGCGCCATTAGTTACACGTTATGTGCAATGGATGCCATCAATTTATTAATCTCCAGAACACGCCGCGGCCGCACTCCATGCTCCCATGAATGGGGGCCCGACCCGACACCGGACGGCGTCTTGGACTTGGCCATAGCCAAACACTTCGTCGTCTTAATCCCGCCTTCACACCACTGCCCCAGCTCCAGCTCCAGCTCCACCTCTGCCTTTTTTTTTTGCGGCGGTGTCAGCGTGCAGAAAATAAAAAATAAAACAAGAAGTAAAAAACACATTGTGCGCCTACAACAAAAAAGTGCATTGAAAAAAAGGCAGCCACTCGCCGCCAACCAGCCCGCTGCGGTCACCTGAAGTTTTCTTCTTGTTTTCCTTTTTATTAATTTTTTTTTTATTTGTTAAAATAAAAAATGAAGGAGCGACACAGAAACAGAGACAACACGAACGTCACCCGCGGAGGGTGCGTCCAAGTTGTCCGAGCTGGAGTTGGAGTTGCGACTGGGGTGCACTCTGACTGTGCCACAACATGATCTCAAGCTTAAGTTACGATGATTAAATGCATACGAGTTTATTTTTTTTTTGCTTAGTTTTTTGCATTCAGTTTCTCTTCCAGTGCAACCTATAAAAATAGCCAAGACAGTGGAGTGAAAATTTAAAATAAATATTGCAATTATTATTGATTTTTAATTCAAATTGAATTCGTATTCCTGTAAACAGCATCAAAATGTATACTTTCCAATGATAATAATTATCATGGTTATTATTATTATTTCTCTATATCTCCACTTTACTAGGCTCCACTGTATCTTTGCTTTTGAGTACTTAACGCCTTGTCATATTTCACGAGGGCATTAGGCAAATAACCAAAGAGTGCCGATCGTGACTCGCAATCCTGGCAGTCCTGGGAGCTAAGGGAGAACTCGATTCGTGCACTCTCAACAAAGCGCAGTTTCAATTAAGTTGTAACTCATGAGCACAAAAACATTCAGCACAAACCACAAACATCCGACTCCAGATCCCCTCTCCTGTCTCCAAGTCAAGTTCAAGTCCAAGTGCAGCTCTGGTATCTTTTGTCAGTCGCTTCGTGGCGGCGTTAATGTTGTTTTGATGCTGTATTGGAGAAGTTGGCAAAGTTTTAAGTTGCTTTTTGATAATTTCCTCATAAGCAGCAAAAACTGGCTGCCTTTTCAACCCGTTCGCCGCTTGCCTCTCCTGCTGCTGCTGCCTCTGTCGCCTGGCGTTGGGTCATAAATTTAAGCGACAGTCAACAAATATTCGCAACAAGTGGCAAGTTGGCTAGAACTGAGCACAGCAGAAGCAGAAGCACAGCCGCAGCATCCTCTGCCCCTTCCTCTGACTATCTGTTTATATGTTTGAAACGAAAGAGTTTTATTTTTGACCTTGTTGCGCCACGTTGCTTATCTAAATGTGGCTAAATTTCCACAAACCAGGCACTTTACAATTGACGTTATTTTTTGTGGTAATAGATTGCAGCAGAGCTGGCCAACTGATTGGTTTATAAGTTGGGGCAAGTGCAACGAATGCTAAATTAGTTATCAATCTTATTCGTAATGAGTAATGAAATTAGATAAATTGTTGTCAAAGTTCTTTGAGTAGTAAATCATTAAAGTAATAACAAAAAGTTAGAGCAATATTTATTTAGCCTTCTTTTGTAATACTTTTATTCAAATCTTTCCATTATACTTAAGTAGCACTCAAAGAAAATACCTCTCAATGTTTGTTTACTCTGAATGACAATGATTTCTTTTTATTGTGCATTTATTTAAGAACCAAATGCATATCCAATTGGTGGAAACGTGGAATTCCACTGCTCATCGGTTCCGGCTCGTTTGAGGCAAACAACTTTTCAATTCTTTCGAGTATGAAAAGTGCACTTCATTGTGCGCATTATGTGCGACAGCTCCCAATCCCAAACAGCCAACAGCCCCCAACTTGCCGACACCACGGCCTTGGGCCCCCATCAGTGTCAGAGGGCGCAGCCCAATGAAAAGAACTTCTCGCCAAAAAGTTGCACATTGGACGTCACACCCCGTGCCACTTTTGTGCCCCTTGTCGAGCGTTGGCTGTTGTCTTTTGCAAAAGTTTTCCACGGCTCCATGGCTGCTACGTAAAACGTTGATCCCCGGCCATCATCCGCTGGCAGCATACTTCTCCTCTCCCCCCATCATGAGCATCAGCACTTGGCGCTGGCTTTGTAAAACTTTTGCCTCGCACTTCTTTGCAGCGACTTTGTTGTCTGTTGGCTGTTGGCTGTGTGCACTTAATGTGCCCGGGCCGAGAGTCCTGGCCGGAGTTTTGCTAAGTTGAGGATTTGCGCGCAAACTACTTTTCGATGGCAGCGCGAGACATTTGAGACAACAACTACTTAGGAAGGCGATTGCCCCGGCTTACATGCCTGCCTTCTTTTCAGCTAGATGCTGCCTGCTGCCTGCTGGCTGCTGGATGCTGGCTGGCTCGTTGTCCACTGGCAGTGTTGACATCGCATCGCATTTGCAGCCACCTTCCGGTGCGCAATTGAAGCGTGCGGATCAAAAGATAATTTGCCAAATGCGTGAAGATTTTTTAAACCAAAAAAGAAGGGGAAAAAAAAAACGACAACCAAAACCACAAACTCAGCCCCAGCTGTCCAACTACCACCACCACCAGCACCACCTAAAACATGAACCACTGGCAGCTGACACAGGCTGTCAAAATGAAAGCGACAACGACAACTGAGTGGCGAGTGAGAAAAAATGACACAGGAACTTTTGGGATTTCCATGTGCGGCAAAAAGTTTAATAAAGCGCACCAAATGCGAAAAGGAAATTTCGCTTTTATTTTTTGCTTCCCCCAACCCCCCCATTCCTCTTCCCCATCTGTGTGTGTGTTTGTCCATCTCGGATCTTGGTCAGCATAGAAGAGCAGTCCAAAAATAATGGCAACAGCTCGCCAAAGGTCCTCGGGGTATTGCCCCGAGGCATCCACAACAACAACAACAATAACTGTGGGTGTTTGTTGTACTTGTTGTTGTTGTTGTTTTTTTCTTTTTTTTTCGTTGTTTGCATTCATTCATTTCGCTCAATCGCAGCGTTGTTTTTGGATGCCGCTTCGGCTTTTTTTTCTTTTATTTTGGGATTTGGCCAACCTTTTTGACAAATTACGAATATTATTCATGCAGCAATGAAGTGAGGTAGCCCTCTCGTGGTCTGTCCAACATCTTTGGCCAGGCACCAGTAACAGAACCACAGCTGTATTCCATATTCTCCAAGCCATAAGGTATTCAAACCACTCGGAAATGGCAGTGCCTTTAATCAAAAAATATGAATCATTACTTGAAATAGTTAAAGTAATTTCAAATGTCATCCAATACTCTATAGGAAAAGTGTAGAATATATTTAACTAACCGTTTTACTTTTTAACTACCTATTCAAATATATCATAATTGATATTCAGCTATTTACTTTGATTTAAAAAATAAATAATCCAAAGTATTATAATTTCAAATAAATTAGCTAACAGCAATTAAGATAACTCTAATTTCTAAAAAAACAAATTGTGTTTCTTTTATGAAAATAATGCGTTTCAGTGTATATAAAAAAAAATTAAATATAATCCAAACGAGGAGTAGAAAAAAATAAAATGTGAGAATAAATGTTTTGTTTGAGCTCAAATTCATTTTTATAAATTAAACATATTAAATTTGATTACAAATTTGTGCGGTTTTTGTATTTTGCAATACAGTTAACAGATAATTAGCTTTTTTTGTTTTGTTAATAATGTATGTGCATAAGTTTTTTTTTGATTTTAAAAAATAAATAATTTATATACACCTAATATAAATTCGAGTGATTTAAGCAGTAATTTTAATATTTTTCCACTGGAGCCGCTTACCCAATCTGAGCTCAGCGGCAATGAGGGAACACATGTTTCATGGTTCCAAAGTTTCAGTGTTTTCAATGGCCGCCAGTTGCGCCTGCCATGATGGAACAGGCGCTCAGCTCAGAGGCCGCTTGACCGACAGTCGGAGCGGGAGGGAAAGTGCGGATAGAAAGAGAGAGAGGTAGAAAGAGAGTGGTAGAAAGAGAGAGGTAGAAAGAGAGAGTAGATTGCTGTTGGGCTGCCTATGGATATTCGGGTATGATGTGCTCGTCGACCGCCTGACTGCCACTCTGTCTGTCTTTCTGTCTGTCTGTCTGTCCGTCTGCCTGCCAGGCAGCCCCGGTTCTCTCCCGAGCTGGTGTCCGTTCCCGTCTCGCATAGCATGTTTTAGTCAGCTGTCAAATATTTTGACATGGGTACCCATGGCCAGCCATGCAACCAGCGAGCGCCCGAATCTGAATTCGAATACATTCAAAATGGGGAACATAGAAAACCAAAAAAATAAATACAACCGAATTCAACGCAGAACTAAACAAGTATGAATTGCAGACATTGGAGTTGATTAGCTCCAAGATGCCCTGTATTAAATTCGAATAAATGGGAACAGCTTAAAAACCAATGCAAACTTGTATTTAAAAATCACTATTTAGTAGTCAAATAATCTGAATATTTGTAATAATAATGTGCAGTTTTAGAACGAGAAAGGTCTGTGATCTGACTGGAATAAATGCCAATTTTACAGGGTATCTTTAGAAAATGTCTTGTGATTGTTTTTGCCTTTGCTTAAGCGATAACTAAATAAAGTTTAAAGTCCCACAAGCCCCTCCCCCACTCCCTCTCCACACATGTGCATGCGTCTCTAATGAACGCATTCATAAGGCAGGTTGCATGCCACATCTAAAACATATATCTCAGTTGCCTTTTGCGGTCCTTTATGCGCATTTTGTGTGTGTTTTTTTTTTGTTGTTGTTGTTTACTTCTGTCAACTTTTGTCGATTTTTAACCCTCTTAAGTGCTTAACAAGTCCCAAATTAAAAAGTCGCAACGTCTCCTGAGATTATGGCCAGGAGAAGGGAAAACCAAATTAAAAATGTTTAAAAAATGCGCTGCTGGTCAATGGTAATTTTTAATTGTTTCCCTTACCTCTTTCCCTCTCTTTCCCTATCAACACTTCTCTCTCTGTTTGTGTTGAAGTTTAATTAAAAATAAAGAAACTGTAGCAAGAAAATAAATTATTAACTCATCAAATCGCTCATTTGCAAACCTTGAATTTGAGATTGGGTTTTCCCGTTTGACATTTTTATTCAGCAGCTGAAAAGCGTGTGAATAAAAACTACTTTTTACTTTGGGCTCCATGGAGATAATTGGCCAACCCCCACCGACAGGTGGCGCTGTTTAGTTAGCACAAACTCATCGCCTGACTCGACAGCTTTTGCACTGGGTGACATTACAGGCTCCTCGAATGCCACACACGAACATTCTTGGCTAAAATTTATCAACTCTCTGGCACAAAAAAATAATAATTTGTCAGCATTTGTTGTGGCTGCTCGCCACGTTTGCCTGTAATTTCCGCAATTAAAAAAACATTTACTCGCATTTGATGTGTTTTTCTGTGTGTGTGTGCGTGTGTGTGTTTATTTATTTATTTTTTATTTCTTGCAATATGCACAGTTTTACTTTTCGCCAACTGCATTTGGATTTTGGTTTTTTTTTTTTGCATGACATGCAAGTTTGGCTAGTAAACATGTAAGCGACCACCAACAGTGACAACAGCAACAGTTGCTGATCGATGAATTAAATGTTGATGTTGGCGTTCCGCGAGTTGTTGTTATTTTTATTGCCCCGATCGCTGCAAGACAAATGCATAATGTAATTAATTAGCACTTTAATGGATCACTGCCAAGATGAGAGATGACAAAGAACCATTTCAGTGGAATGGATATTAATCAATCGTTTGGCATAATTGAAAATAAATCTTTTGGAATGTTTGTGTTTAACAGGTTTATGGGTCGGAAAATAAACCAATTACAATCAAATTTATTATTGCATATTTAATTTTGATACAATTTGATAATTGGCATTTATTTCGTATGAAATGTAAGCAAATCTTGCGATGCAACAATTGGCATCCATTTTTATACAAAGTGGATTCTAATTTTTCATTTGTCTTTTTTTGTTGTTGTTGATTTGCGGCTCTTTTGTTTTTAGCTAATAATAATTTGTTTGCGATTCAACGAATTCCATAAAATATTGTAGTAATTATTTTAATGATTTCCTTTAAATGTTGCGTCGCACACAATCGCTCACAAGCACGCTGTGAAATATACACGCACACACACACACACACACATACACAATAATAGTAATGTAATTGTGTGTGCACATGGGTTGGAGAAAAAGTGGAATAAAATCCATTATGGAGCAAGAAGTAAAATGGTTAAAATGGTGGCCTAATCGCAATTTAATTACAATACGCTTTCATATCAAAAAGCATTAATGCCAACCAGCCAGGCAGCCAGCCATGCGACCAGCCAACCAGTCAACAAGCCGACCAGCCGACCAGCCAACCAACTGGCTAACTGGTAGTTCAACTGGCCAGTAGCTGGGCGTGCGGGGCGGGGCGGGTTGTGAGCGGCTCAGTGCGGCCACGTGAGCTGCGCCACATTTGGCGCCTTGCCACAGCAGTTGAGACGAGTGCGTATTGCTACTCCTTTTCATATTAATTGTTTCACCTTTATTATATTTTTCGTAGCTGATACTCAGAACGCCCATTTTCTGCCTAGCCCCTAACCCTACCCCTACCCTCTTCCCACATACCCCTACATGCCCCTCAACCCAACTAGCGCTGCTTCAAAGCGCCATTAATGCGTTTATAATAATTTTTCAGTACTACATTTTCGGAGCAGTGTAAATGGGGCGCCGCACACTATACCCAAAAGACACACAAAAACAAACACAACAAAAAAAAACAAGTAAATTAAAAAAAAAAAAGTAATATTTTGTTTCCTTGGCTTTTGAGTGATGGCCGCATGAAATGTGCAAAGGCATCATTAAAAACTAATTTCAGGCAGCCAAGAGGGAAGCGTGCACGCTCTTTAATTGCCGGAGACCAAACGAAAGTTCCCCTACCCTCTGTCCTATACCCCTCGACTCCTCCAGTTGACCTTATCCCATAACCCCCCCCCCCCCCCCTAAGTCGCCATCAGCTTGTGAGCCACAAAGGTGTTTTATCAATTAAAATAATCAATTCTTTTGCGTTGCATGAGCTGGAAGCATGCCCCAACCGTCGGGACAAGCTCCGACTACGGAATGGGCTTGCTGGGATCCGCTTGCTGCTAATTAGCTAAAGTTTTTGCACTGCTTCCGTTGACGGAAATGATACTGCTAATGGCAACGTGTGCAACACAAAACATGGCTAGCAAAAAATGTTGAAAATAAAAGAAATATTATTAAAAATTGTAGTTTTATATTGACAGAAATAATCAAAAATATTTTGGATATTGATTTATATAATTTACATAACTTTATATAATTATTTTGTTTTAAACATATTATTAAATTATTAGTTAGTCTTTAGCTGTGCACAGAAAGAGTATTTTGAAGTTTGACTATCGCAAACCAAGTCTAAGCCGATTCTCTTCATCTTTGGCTAATACGCAGCTTAAGTTGAGCCAAGTCTTCACTTCATGCAACTGCCAATACTGGCACTGACGGCCTAGACAGTTGGGAGAGAGAGTGGTAGAAAAAAAAAACACACGCACGCTTTTTACCACAATTCTCTTAAGGTTATTTTTTTTCATAATTTTTTCATCTTTTTTTTTTGTGCCGCTGCGGCGACTCGTCTAACTGATGATGATTAAATGCGAACGCCTTGGGTTATAGACATGGCATCAGTCGTGTCATTTAAAAGAAGGTAGCTGCGTTGCCCCCCTTACCCCTGATACCTCTTGCGTCTTGAGCTGCCCGCGGCCGCCACGGATCTACCCCCTTGTGCTATGAATCGGATTCGCGCGCATTAATGGCCGCCGACCAAAAAAAAAGAGGTTATGATGTAATGACCACCAGCCAGTGAGATCTGAGGAAAAAAAAACAAAAAATTGAACGGGCGAGTTGAGCAAGACAAATGCCGGAGATATTATTAAAAAATAGTTAAGCGAGTCAAGATGAGTTGAGGCGAGTCGCAACGAGTGGAGACGCCCCCGTTTGTGGGTAATACGCTATTTGAGTGACCAGCTCCGGGAGCTGTTCGTGTGATTTTCAACTTCCCAGCCATTTCCCCATCCGCCGTCCGAGGGTGGAGCTGGCGACAATTTGCAACGCCAGCTCCGAACTCAGCTCACACGCTAGCTGACCATTTCGATGGGTGGCCACCCATGGCCAAAAGAAGGGGTGGTCGAAGGGGGGGCAATTGACAATTATATTATACTTGACATATTTTCGTGTGGTTTGCTTTCGGTTTTTCTTTGGTTTATGTGCTAGTTTTTTTGTCATTACCAAAATTATAATTATTGTAAGTGTCATTAGGCGCTGAACTCATTGCGGGCGCAGTAATTATTCCAAAATTATTTTACAGTTACTCGGCTACCGTCGTCGAGTGTTTTGCACTGACTTCAACCTGACTTCAACCTTCTCCAAAACCTCTTCGTAATTAGTTAGACTGCCCCCATCCGTGTCGCTGTCCCCCCGTCCGTTTGTCCATGAAATCTGTACAACCATAATCCCAGAGAGGCCACAACGCAACACATACCCGTTCGCTGTCCCCTATCGGAGCCTGTTGGGATTTTGACAAGTACAAATATCTGAATTCGGTAAGGTCGTCTTTTAATCAGCGTCGGTCTACATGGCGGACGCTGCATGCGTCTCGCATCATGTGGTTTCGGTCGGATAGGGATTGGGTCTAGAACAAAGCCCGCAGAAACATTTTTACAAATACAGCTACAGCTACAGATACAGATACAGATACAGATACAGATACCTCTACAGATACAGATACAAATTTTGATATGTGACTGCATTTCAGCTCACATTTGTAGTTGTTGGTTGTTTGTTGTACGCATTCTATTGTTGTTGTTGTTGCATTTGTTGCATTTGGTATTATTGTGCGTTTTGAGTTGATTTTAATTGTGAAGTTTTCTCTTTTTTTCCGTGTTCATCTTGGAACCAACAGAGCGCAAACGTGGACGCCAGACGTACACACGCTACCAGACGCTGGAGCTGGAGAAGGAGTTCCATTTTAATCGCTACTTGACGCGCCGACGACGCATCGAGATCGCGCACGCCCTCTGTCTGACCGAGCGTCAGATCAAGATCTGGTTCCAGAATCGACGCATGAAATGGAAGAAGGAGAACAAGACAAAGGGCGAGCCCGGCTCCGGCGGCGAGGGTGATGAAATAACGCCACCCAACAGTCCGCAGTAGTATGGCATGGAGAGGGCTAATTCAAGTCCATGTTCAAGTCGGAGTCCAAATCGGAATCGGAGTCGGAATCGGAGTCGGAGTCGAAGTCCAAGCCGGAGTCCACGTCGGAGTAGCAAAGCCAGCACAAAACTAAATGAAATTTCAAGCTAAATACAATTTACAATTTATGAATTTGTTTTGAATTATCTAAGAGGACTATGTAACTATCTATTTGTTGAAGTGGTACATAAAAAGTACACTAAACAACACAACACAGAACTACACAAAATACTACACTTCACTACACTAAACTACAACTTAGTTAATTGTTATTATTTTCTTATTATTATTTAATTTTTACAAAATGCAAATGGAGAAAGCGTAATAAGTTAAATAAAAGAATACAAGTAAAGCGTAAAACTCAACAAAACCAACTCATGTGACCTCAGAATTAAATAAGCTATATACATATATACACACATATATATATATATATCTATATATATATATAATATATTAAACTAATAATATAACTATAATAATACGATTACAAATAATAATAACTTAAAAGCATATATATGAAACATATATACGATTAAATATTATATATACACAATAACATTAGTTCTACTTTACGAGTAATCTACGATTAATTTATATAGTGTAATACTGGTATACACAACATAAACCTACATATAACATATAACATATAAAGTAAATAAAATAAATTGAATGTTTGTAGCAATTTTTAGCGCAAAATAAACTCAAAACTCAGAAACCAATTGCTAAACCAATATGCAATATGCCGAATAGTTTGTGTTTTATGTTGTTAGAGCTGACAAAATAACGACCACTCTCTAGCAGAATACAAACAGAGAAAATCATGCAGAATACTAAAAAAAAATAAAAAAACAACTAAAAAGCTAAACTAACAATATGTGCTAAATGTCGCAAGATTAGACAAAGAGATACCAAAACCATGAAGGATGTTGCTAAAACTAAAAAAAACACAATACAAATAAATGATAAACCAAAAGCAAAGTTGATCAAATGAAAAAAAACAAACAAATGAAAATAAAAACTCGAGATACGATTCGGCAAGCCGAATTTATATGATTTTTCCCAGAAAATTTGAATATTCAAATATAGTTGAAAGGAGGCAGCTGTGGAAAGATTATCTCGCGGTTTTCTTTATATACTTACATTTATTATTTCTTGTGCAATTTATAAATCTTTCTTGTTAATTTTTTTATTTTGAAATTTGTAATTTTCGAAAAAACGAAAAATTGCAAGCACTTGAATTAGGTCGTAAAGGATATAAAGTATACCGACAAAACCAATTGGCAAACATTAAAAGAAAAAAATTATATATTGTTAAAAAAAAAATGTACACGCTGTTTTCAAAATACTTAAGTGTAAAACAAAAACAAAATGAAATAATCCATGTAAAGTAGAAAAATATAATAAAGAAAAAAGAAAAAAAAAACGTAAAAAACAAATAAATACGAATATGCATATATTTCTGAATGCAGGCGGCAATTGAGTCGCCTGATCTTATACCTATAACAACTATATTGAATGTATGTACGTAACTCAACTCAATTTCTACGTTTTTTCACAACAAAAAAAACAACACACACACACACAAGCATACTGAAAAACGAGAAATGTAGAAATCCATATACCAAAGTTATAAAGAAAATGTAAAAGTTAAAGAAGAAGAAATGGAAAAAAAAGCATCATACTATGTTTATATGTAGATATATATATGTATTTAAATCGACGCAATATAATGCGTGCAACTTGTAGAAAACGTTTCGTTTTGTAAATTCCAATTCCCCCAATTCCCCTCCCCCCTCCTGAATTGAACTGTAGCAAGGCAATAGCAATAGCAAAAGATACGTAAAGTCCCCAAATACTACAAAAATTTGTGATTCCAAGCGAGAGAGAGAGACGAAGAGGGAAATGTAGGGCAGACCAACAGCCAAGTGTGGTATTCAAAAAGATTGCACCGTAAATTGGCTTAGAAATCAAGAGTAAAATTTTAACTCAATCCAGATACGTAACTTTCGGCCTCATTCTGTAAGAAACTAAGCGAATAAGTTTCAATGATCAAACAAAGAAAAAATTAAAAAATTAAAAACAAAAAACAAAAAATATTGTAGAAATTCACAAGAAACAAAATTCAAAATGCGTATGCACATATATAAAAAATAATACATATTTTGTATGTATGTATGTAGAAGAGAGAATCGCACATACATTTCACAGCGAAATTTGAATTGAAATGTGCAAATAAAAAGCTAAATAATTTGTTGTAAATAAACCTTAAATTTTAGTGTAAACAAGATGAAAGATGAGAGAAGAGCTGCAAAATGCAATGAATAAAACAAGCAGAAAAAGCATAAAATTATAATTAAATTACAAATGAGATTTTGTTTTTATTTGTAATATTTATAATAAAATATAGTATTTAAAAATTTAAGCTTTCTGCTTTCATTTCACATACAATACACACTCCTGGGATGCGTGGGGCTAAAACATTATTTTATGTATTTATTTTAGGCGGAACGATAATTGCCAAATATTGATTCTATATATAAAGGTACGTATATATATATATCTTCTATAAACAAATCATTAATTATGAGTGGGTTTTTTTTTTGTATTTGTTTTTACAGATTTTCACTCTATCTCCGGGCAATTCCAATAATAAACTTCTATGGATTCGAGTGATTTCAATGTCAGAGGTAAGAGGCAAAAGTTGTTGGCTTGTCGGATTCATGCGAATAACATGTTTGGCTTTTTGGCCGCTTTTGCAGAGACCACAAACAAGCCATTTGGAAAACGATCTTATTAATCTGACATCATAATAAGCCATTAATCATCTGGCATTAACAAAACACTGACCAATGGCCACCTGAAACTGAGGCCAGACCCAGCCACGACTCTCGGATCAACATTCGCCAGCCTCGGCCTCAGTTATTGCGACTGCGACTGCGACTGCGTCAGGAGCACATGACACCATTGCCACCAGTGCCAGCACACAGACACCTGGAGGCGTTGGAAGCTTGGAGCTGCTGGTTGCAGTGGAGTGGCCTGGTGGAGACTGCGTACTCGATCTCTGGCAGCAGCTTAAACAAATTGAATTCGCATTGTTCACATAATCGTTGGCCATTTGTATTCGGTGCACAGAATGTGCTCACGTTTATGTCACAAAATCAAATTAATAATTTCTGCGGCATTTTTCTCTGAATTGAGACGGCAAACAAAATGTTCTCAGCGATTTGAACGTCTGGCAGTTGCCGCAGGCGCGAGAAAATGCCTCAAAAACATAAATTGTTTTTTCGCAAATGCTTGGAAATGTCAACATTTGTTTGCACCACACCTCACCTCCCACCTCCCACTTCACCATACTGGCTGTTGGCCGTTAACGCCTCAATGGCTGCTTCAAGTACATTCAACATGATGGCGAGATCCACTCAAAATAGTTCTTGAACAGCTGCCAATTTCAATCCCAATCTGTCCCAGCCACCACTTCGACAGCCAACGCGGATGCGCCTTCTGGCCACAGAGCAGTCGAGCAGCATTCCCACTCCCATTCCCATTCCAATTTTCAATCTCATATTTTCCTTGGGCGGACGTAAGATTTTCTGCAAGAGCGCCTTAGTTTAGAGTTCCTATTTGTTTTTCGGTCTGTTGAAATTAATTAAAAACGTTCTTGTTTGCCCAAACGAAGTGCCTCAAATAGAACTTTAATTGAATTTGCTACCTAGAGAAAATAATGGTCACTTGGATATTACTCAAAAGATATATAAACATCTTTCAGATAACATTTATCTGATTTAGCCAATTACTAGCAAATCGTTCAAAATATGATTATGACTTGACTTCATCCCAATTAAACTAAAGACAAGAATAATTTACACTAGGCCAAAAGTGTAAAATTCTAAATGTATTAATAAGATTTGAATTGTTTAAGCAATGTAAAATAGATTAAGGACAAATTGTACTCATTATACAAAATTGACCATTTAAAAATTTAAGCGATTCTAATTTATGTAATATGGTTTTATTTAAAATAAGATTACATGTTTATTAAGTGCGGTAATTGTTAATTAATTAATTGATTGATTTAGAGCTTTAGCTAATTAAAAACATATACTACGATATATCTAATAACTGTTGAATGTTTTTACGTACCAAAATTAGAATTATCTTAAATCAAATATGCATATAATAAACAAAACTTAAGTTTTATTGTTTTCAGAATACCTCAAATATAATTAAGATTAAAATAAATATATGTATGTAATAATTATATATAAGATTGAAGTTATAATACAAAAATAAGGTTCATTTTCCTAATATTCACATATTTGGAAAATGAAAGCCCGTCGCGATTGCTCAGAGACCAATCAGCGTAAGAATGTTGGAGCTATACAACAGTTGGAGACCAACACTTGGTAACAATCATTAATAATCACTTCTATGGAATTGAGACAACACTCGGCGATACTTGAATAAATCATTAATTATGTACAAATTGAAATAGGCAGACAGATAAACGCCATATCGAGAAACAAAGCAAGATGTCAGACATTCAATCGAGGTACTCGTAATGATGAGCCCTAAACAAGTGCACGCTCTTCCCGCCTACCCCAGCTTGGCCCTCGGTCCACAACGGTTCACACAATCCATCAGTTGATCGATGATCCATCAAGGTGATATTGAGATGGCTTACCCGCTGGCCCCCTGGCGCAGCGAAGGCAAATGATAAATTTAAAAATGGCTAAAACATAAATCATTGGAAACGATAATTAGCAGATGCAGACGAAACACCGAAAAACCAAGAGACAACAACAACTCAAATTGAGTTGTACAAACTATTACAGAGACAGAAAGAGAGAGAGAGAGAGGGAGAGAGGTCTTCCAGCAGAGAAGCAAATATTTGCCAAAATCACCAATCGCAGTTTCAATTGAGCTGAACTGGAAAATTGCAGCAGTCAGTGCACAAGTGTGCATATCCATATCCTTGATGGCAATCACACAAATGAGCCTCTAATAGAATATTAACTCCCGAAAAGCATCGATGGGAGCTGTAGCCGCAGTCACGACAACAGCAACAGCAGCAGCAGGTAAACCTCAAACTTGAGCTCGACGAGAACCAGTTCTGTGGTACGGCGGCACCTCTTCGAATAGCCATGCAAGAGTCGAAAGCATGCTCGCAATCCGGTTTGAGCCGCACTTCGAATACCCACACACAAGCACACCCAAATCGATATCGAAATTCGAAGATCTCGCCGGCACCAATACCAATGCAATTCGGTCACCAATACACTAACAAAACGGCTGAGAGAGCCAGCCAACTTTCGATATTCCGAACCTCGAGCAGCGACCATCGTAGGTTTCGAAATTCAGTTAGTTTTCGAACACAGACTGCTGCAGACCATCGGCAGACATGCTGTGCTGTGCGAGCCCAGCGCACGCGCATTGCATTCGCTCAAAAGGGAGACGAAGCATTCACGCCGCCTACTGTCTACTCGCTCGCACCCGCATGCGCACTTGACGGCGCCGCTGACTCCGCCCACCAATTTCGAAATACTTGACTGATTTTCAATATGGCCGCCGCAGATGACCCTGTTGTTGTTGCTGCCTGTGCTGTACGCTGGACTGCCTGGCACGGCATGCGGAGCGGAGCCACCGGCACCGACAACGGGACCCTGCACATGTTTCTGCTCTCAAATCATGCCGGCGGTGGTTCCATTTAAATATTTTATCTTTTTTTTTAAATAATATTAATGATAATATTGTATAATAATACGTGAAAATTATAATTTTATAAAATTAAAAAGAACTCGAATATTTTAAAACTGTAAAATGTTTAAGAGTATATTTAATAAATTTACGGTAAATAATTTTTTTTAATTTCAACTGACTTTTTTTTGGTGGTGTTTACTTCAAGAATATAGTGAAAATACTTTTATGGATATTGTTAAAAAAAATATATATGCTGATTACAAAACATGTAGCTATTCCGATGCAAAAGATAAGATTCTGGCCGTTAGCTATATTATAAGAGCTTAAAAACTTTTATTTACAACTATTATATAGTTCAATTTACATGAAATAGATAACACTTTGATAGCCATATGGAATTTTGCTTCATTAATTTTAATAATATATGGAAAAATGACATAGGTATCAGAGTTGGTAACGGTATCACAAATTAAATTAAACGACTATAAAAAGGCATTTCATTCACCTCAAGCGCTTCTAATCGTTAAGTTTCACTATGAGGTAAATAGCTGCATATTATTGATATTTAAATAAAATGACTATAAAAACATTTCTTGAGGTATAAGATATTTAAATAAAATGACTATATAAAATATTTCCTTCACCTTAAAGACCGGCATTTTTTCCATAAAAAAGTTTCTCTCTCTGTGAGGTGTACTTTATGTAGTGAGATGTAGTGGAATGCATATGATAATAATTAATTTTATTTCTTTTCGCATTCTTCAGGGCTTTATGTATATCTATATCAATCATTTGCCTGATAAGCTAAGCATTTATTTTTATATGTTGGCCATAAGCAATCTTAATTGAATTACCTCTTGAAAGTAAGGCACTTGTCAAAAATCACTTATTATCTACTAAACATCTTAATCTTTTGAAGTGTTATTGCCAGCCATTGGAATTAAGTAATTTGAAGACAAGCGGGAAAATATTGTCACAACATTCCAGTAATTACCAGTGATGCCTAGAAAAAACGACAACAACCACGACAACTGCTTAGGGCCGCTAATGATCGAATCATTTCGGATAATGTGCCCAACCGGCAAGAGGAGTAGCTATTGCTGTGACCATAAGGAGAGCCAAAGAAACCCAAAGAACAAAACTCGAGCCAAAAGTCAACTGAAAATTGAGCTGCAGATGTAAGTAAATCAAATAAAATCACGTGTCATTTGTCTCGGCGGTTCATTGAAAGATAAGATTCATTCCACCAGCAGCAGCAGCAGCAGCGGTAACTGCAACCGATATGATATGAGTGTCATAACTTTGGTTTGTGGCAGGTTAGTTAGCACGGGGCATATGAGGCTGCGGAAGTGGCTGAGACTGGGCTAAAAATGAACTGTGTGGCAATCAATCAACGCTTTACTAAATTTAATATGCGGTTAAAAGTGCTAATGACACTGGTCTGGCAATCGTTTAAGCCAGCTCCCCATACCCGTCCACATCCCCATTCTCATCGTCCTGGTCCGAACTGGTCTCTCCGTCGTCTCGTCCGCACAGCGACCTACACTACCAAACGACAGACGGACGGAGAGACGGAGGGACAGACGGAACAGTACATAAAGTTTAATGAGAAACCACTTAACACTTTCAGAGCTTTTTACGTTTTGCTGTCATTAGAATGATTTTTGCCACTAACTACGATGCTTGCCTGTCCTCTCCCGACTCCCCCCACACTGAGCACCCAACCAACTAACTCCCTCACTGCCTGCGGCCTTTTGCCAGTGCACATTTCTTTCCGAGTCGTCATCGTCATCGTCGTCGCATCGTTCAGGCCGCTGCCGTTGTCGTCATTATCCGGCCATGTTCGCAATATTCCACTTTCTGCCCCGCCCACAAGCCGGCAAGCTGGCAAACTGGCACCGCCGCCGCCCGCCCGCATGCGGCACGAGAGCTTCGCTTTTAGCCCGAGGGCAGCGCAGAGCAGTGTTCCGTATTGGCGAAGGCGTCAAACTCAAACTCAAACTGAAACTCAAACTCAAACTGAAACTCAAAGGAGAGCGAGCGCGTGTATTTCCAAAACAAATCGGCAACAATTTCATTAAATGAGTATCATATTAAATTTAATGATGCAGCCGTATTTCAGTTTTCGTTCCGTTTTTTGTGCACACCGACGAGTTTTTGTTCTTGCCCATAGAGTGTCTGGGGTAGCGGGATCAGTCCGGAAGCAGTCAACGGTAGCTGCCAGCAAATCTTCAGCTCAACTGGGCCCATGCCAGCAGAGCTGAGGCAAGAAGTTGAGCCTGAGCATGCGCCTGAACCCGCTGCTGCTTCAGCACTAAAATTGAAGTGTGATGCACACTTGTCAGTTTGGAATTTCTATTCGAAAAGTTATCCATATTCCACTTTGGCTGCACTCAGCTGGGCTGGCCCTGCCCCAGTCGAAACCCTGTTCTGTCTTTCGTCTGGCATGATGAAGAGGTCGTTGCTGGAGCAGCGTCGAGTGACTGATTGACAGCGAAGAGCTCTGCGATTATGGATTGCAATACATCTTCAAACTTGTATCTCCAGCTGATGTTTATCGTTCAAGAGTGTCTAGTCCTATATTGACTTTTAATTATCGCCTTCGGGCAATACATCAATTTACTGCACCAAATAAACACATTAGCAATTGAGACAAATAATTGAGCTATGATTGAATGGTAAGCTATGAAAATGCCCATTATATTTATATAGTAAACGTTAGTTTATATCTACTGAGAGTAGGATGGATACTCCAAACTCTGCATGAGACTGGATGCAGCTGTAATGGATGATTTGTATAGCTAGGAAATGCAGGTGCAATTATAAAATAGGGTTGCTTTGGCTGACCTTTGTCAAACTCTGACTCTCTGTGGGATAGAACAAGGTCAAAAGGGAATTAGACATATTTAAGCAAACAAATTCAAAATCAACTTAAAAGAGCGATTAAAAATGTTTAGTTCTCCCATCATTAATTCAATTTGAAATGACAAAAATATACAAATATTGAGTAATAAACTGGTCTGGTTAGCCGAGTTGCTGCTAATAGAATTAGCAATTGTTCTACTAATTTGTGTTTGCTTAATTTGATGGGCACTTCAGCCACTGAAGACCGAAACAATTTTCTTTCAAAAACAATAATGGAGCCAAGAGAGAAGTGTGTGAGGAGTGGAAAAGAAAACAGGAGTAATGCATAAGCTCAGCCAAGTCCATTACCAGAGCCAGGCATCGATTGATGGCTGCACAACAATGGCTGGGGGAAATTAACCAATTTATCTTTGTTTTCTACACAGAACAGCAGAACGCAGAACGCAGCAGAACTCAGAAAAAAAGCAGCAAAAAAAAAAAACGAACCCAGCGGAAAGGAAAAAGTTTATAATAAAAAGCAAAGCTGAGGCAAACCAAACAACAATCCGTATGACAAAAGCAGCTCCACAACGCGTAGGAGACACCAGCAACGGCGACAATGGAGGAGCCCAAAGCAGCCCAAAAGTATAGAAGAAAAACTTAGAAAAAAAAGAGGAAGAGTGGAAACACCCAGCAGAAACAACAGGCGGGGCTGGAGCTGTCCTGAAAGGATTCAGCCATTACGTTTGAAAGCATCACAGTGAATAGTGGCTGCATGGGAGGGAAAGGAGGGGTAAAAGGGTCGGGGGATGGTGAACGGGGGGGGGGGAGTGTTGTCGCCGACGTGTGACACATTTCTGCTTTTAAGGAGGATTGCATTTGTTACGCGTGCGTTGCTCCGTTACGGTTCAGCGGCAATCGATCAAGGGTAAACATTTCGGTTGGCGCTGTCCCCTGCCAGTAAAAGGTCTCGAAATTTAGTCAGTCTGAGTGAGTGCATCCATATATTACTCGAGTGGCTCAACGCTGGTTGCTTCGCATTTTCGCTTTTTTACATTTTCCCCTTTTGCTCCCGATGCGTGTGTGGCATTTTTGTTTTCGGTAATGGTTTGCATGAGGGGGTGTGGGGAGAGCTGGTTGCGGGTGTTGCACGCATGCAAAATGCAAATGAAACTATCTCCTGCAGTCTAACGGCACACTTCCCAGTTACAGTCCCACTCTGTACTCTGCACTCTTCACTCTGCCCTCCTCTGTCGTTGTCCTTCCTGCTGCGGCTGTTGTGCCACGCAATGGTGCATGAAATTTGCTCGGGGTCGAGCTAGGCTCACTTTCACTTTTTTCCCAGGAGCTGTACTATCCTGTTCTGTTTAGGTAGCTACGACGGCAGCTACTGCTGGCATTAGGCTAATGTTATTAGGTTGTGCCGCTGCCGTTGCAGGACCAAGCACATTCCTCATTTTGTTGCAGATGTGCTGACAGGCTGCAACCGGAATATTACGTGTCGCACTTCAAAATTTGCTCGAGCATCCTTTTAGCGTTGCTGCATTTGTAATGTGACTGCCTCCATCCTGTGCGGTTCCTTGTTGCGAGCTGCTGCTGACACACTATACACATGTTACACAACGCCGCCCACACACCCATACACACACACACACGCACACAAAGATACTGACACAACAAATTTCAAATGGCTTTGGCCCGGCTCGACTCGACTTTGCATTGGGAGCAGGCAGCAGCTCAGGAAATTAAAACCCATAAATCTTTGCCGCTCATAAGTTTGTGTCCTCTTGGGCGCTCCCAGCCGCGAGCTTAACACTCTAACTGAATTGTATATCAGCCAGCAACAACAAGTTGGCTAAGATTTACCAGTATGTGTGTGCTTTTTAATATCATAAGTGGAGCAACATGCAACAGATGTTTGGAGGCCAGATGAGATCGGAAAACAGAAAATATTCAAGTGAGTTTAAGCTTAACTTAAAGAAAACCTGACTGAAATTGAGAGAATTGCTTTGTTCAGTAACAAATGAAATTCAAATTATAAATTAAAAAAATATTTCCTTATTTTTATTATTTTTCTATATTAGCAATTCATAATATATTTTTTTATATTTTAAATATATGGGATGAATGGGATATCCCATTCGTTTTGTGTAAATAATGTAAATGCATATAATCGTGTGAATATTCATATATACTTTATGTATTTATTTAATGTTTATATGATTATTTTTAATATCTTTTGATACGCCTGCGACCTCCTAAGCTGTGACTGTGGCTTGATGGAGTCGGCAATTGTGCCAGCAATTTGGTGCCAGCGGCCATCATCATCATTAGAAACTGCGAAAAATCCTCCAAATACTTAACCGGTGTTGGCCTTAAATCGTTTCTGATGTACCTCGCTATCAGCGCCAGCAAACGACAAGGCAACTGCCACAACGACCAGCTGCACCCAAACACACACACATACACACAACCAGAGACGATGACGGAGGCGGAGATGGAGACGAAGATAGAGGCAATCAGCGGGTCAACCATATAAGCAAGGGGTTCGACTATGGCGAAACCCACTCCGATTGCAGCGTAGCTGGAATTAACCTAAACATTTACTCCACACTCACTTTTGCGTCATCATTTGATGATGTGCAGGTGTCGATTAAGAGGCTGGCTGCAACTCCAAGCTCCAAGCTCCGAGCCGAAGCTGCGGCCTGCCACAGTAATGCAACTTTAATTGCTGATCAGTCGTTAATTGTAGCAAATTATGAGAGAAATTGCACAACTGACACCAAAGGCATCTTTTAATTGGTCTAATTAATGGCAACGCATTGCTGCACACCTATGCACCACACTCACATTTTGTATATATCTATTTACGCTTCTTGGTAAGAAAAAAATTTAAAAAAAAAAACTATTTGGTTCAACGTGATCAGCCAGAAGAATACAATATTTTTATAAGCTATGCAAACATTTCTGACAAACAATATCTCACAAGATGTTTGATTATTATTGGTATTTTCATATTCGTTATAACATAAGCTGCCAAATTGAAGTCCACTATTTCGAAACTAAATATAATTATTATTAAATGCCTATTTTGAAGAGAAAAAAAACTTGAATAAGTTGTACACAAGAATTCGACATCACTTTTTTAGAATATATACAAAAAACATATTTTGAATAATCAAGCAAGTTTCATTAGGCGTAAAATTTATTATTTTAAAATTCCGATTAAAATTTCTGAGCATAGATACGGATAAATAAACGATCACAAATTTGTTGAATATTTGCTAATTCAAATTTAAATTTGACTAAATGCATGCAAGAAAGAATTGATAAATTTGGTGGCCATTTGAAATATTTCCTAAAATCTATTATAATTTCGAGCGCAAAAAGCAATTAAAAATGTTCATTAGCTAAATATTTGTATGATACAGATGCAATAATATGAGATAAAAGCGTTCATAAATGTTGAGATTCACTTAAAGGAGACACATAAGGAACCCATAAGCATTATATTTATAGTTACATTCAATCGATTTAGCTTAATGCTTGGTTATAAAATTACAGCGCTTCAGAGAATATTCGATCAAAATTTGATTGAGCTGCAAGTGAATGAACCTCACTCAAAATCTGTGGCCAGTGATCGCTTTCGCGTATCCCTTGGCCATGATGGGGCATGTGGCATGAGGCATGTGGCATGTGTGATGTGTGCACACAGCCAGCCGACAACCTCAATTATTGATAAGACTCTCGTCTCTCGATACGCTGAATTTTAAAAGGTTATTAATACTTCAGCGCGTAATTAAATGAATGTTAAATTGCTACTGTGTCAGTGTGTGTGTGTGCGAGTGAGCGTGATTAATAAGAATGGTGGCAATTACAGCAATTGCTTCCTTGGACCTTCCTTCCGTTTACCTGTGTGTTAGTGTTCGCTTGCGAGACCATGTTTTGAGGTGGCATGAAAACTACGTCTGCATATTATACTTAATCATAAATGCAAAATAAAGACATTGCCGCAATCAAGCGCCTGCCCCGCCCGCCCCGCCGCACCTCGTGTGCAACATCAGAGCCACAAAGTTTGCCATAGATGGAGAGTGCCGCTCATTTCGCAATCGCTTTAAAAACCCATAATAAGGGTGAGATTGTAATGACTTTATTATGTGGTTTTCGCCAGAGCCAAAGACGGGCGATGTGGATGCCCTTTACTGTTGACATTGCCATTAGCCCGTCCCTCAGTGGATGGGTTCGGTGGTTTGGTCAGTTCGTGTTGCCATCCATCAATTCACTGCGTTTCATGTTTTACATTGCAATTATATGAATTTTATTTTAAGTGGCTTTCAATTTTCGAGCCGCGTCTGGCTGGTGCAAGTGCATTAACCTAATTCCAGCCATGTGTCCAGTGCACAGCGCCATTTTGAAATGCAGCCGCATTTGAAATTTGGATTGGGATTGGAAGCGGGAAGCAAGAATCGAGTTTGGGCGCACAATCAAAGAGAAAGAGAAATGCCCGTTTTATCTTGGGTGCCATTAAGGTAGCCTCATCTATTGACAGGTAGAAAATATATCGACTGCATTCTAGTGCCGATGCTGGTGCCCATTGCTCCTCTGCGTTCATAGGTCAAAACTGGTTTTCTGCTGCTGCTCGCCCACTGTGAGGTCAATGGCTGATTTGTGTCTTTGTGTCTTTGTTTTTGGTCGTGTTTAATTACCCAGCTAAACTCGAATCTGCATGATTTAAATAAAAGGTGTGCTTCATTTCTGTAACCCTCGATGACTTAATATTTGAATATTAGATGAAACAAAATTGCTAGATAAACATAAAAGCGTCTGACAACAATATCAGGCATTTAGCCACTGTTGCTTACCAATTGGTAGTAAAGTATAAAATTTACACTTTTAGGGAATTCAATTTTCACTACATTGATTCAATTAATTGTATTTAAATAGTGAAATAAATGCTGTAATAAATTTTGAGATGTTGTGCGATTTATGACTATAATTTTAACAGGTTTGTTGAACAATTTGTATTTGTTGGCATTTTCAATTACTTATAATTACTTAAAATTTACATCTCCTGCACATAGATTATTTTTTTGTGTGAAAACATTCTAGCAAAATAGTTGTGAACTAAGCAGATACGGTTATTAAAATTTTCCCGAACTAATTGAGAGTAATTATAAGAGTCATAATTAAATTTAATTGAAGCGCAAGGCTGACTCTAATGAATATAAATTAATAATTACAATAATTATGCAAATGTGCAACATTTTCACGCAACGCGTCGCTATTCAACACACAGCCCCGCACCACCCCCCCCAAAACCCTTCTAGCTGTAATTGGGGTGCCGTCTTGAAGTTTCACAAAGTGAATGCACTTGATAAACTGACTGATTGAATATGCGAATGATTGACTGACTGACTGACTAATTATCCATCTTGACTTCGACTGTCATTCTGTAAAAATAAACAAACTGAAGAAACAGTTCAAAGTGCCATACAGTTAAGACCTTGAATATATATCTATATTGAATATGTATATATATTTATATAATGGTTTATTTACCTACTTTAACCAGCTGAGCATTCAGGTAAATAGGTTTATATACTCTTAAATATATATACATATATAAATCAACATGTGCTTCGTACTTAATACTTTAAAGTTGACTCTTATCCGTTCTATTTAAGTGTTTTCACCGAGTGTCCTTGATATTTTCCGGATGCGTAACGCTCTCGCATATGCAAATATTTGCACTACAATTGTTCGGCAATCCTTTGTAATCCTTGCCGTAGGTAGTCGTCCTTCCTCCACTGTTCTGTCAATCGATGTCATCGATGACCGTCATAAAACTTTGCTTCTCACTGCGTGGGTTTTGTCTGTCTGTTTGTTTTGTGTTTTGACTTTTGACTCCTGACTTTTGACCATCCTTTATCCTTTGTATCGTGGCTCTGTTAGCAGCTCTTGATTTATGACATCCGACTTTGGCGGCCAGTTAAGTCAATGTTCCATGTGTATTGGATTTTCTCTGCAGCAGTTTCAGTTTCGTTTTCCATCTTGACACAATCAGTTCATCATTTAAACGTAATGTTGAAAACTTAAAGGGATTTCCAAAGCAAAATGTGTGAGTAGAGTTTATAAAAACAACTTTATAATTATATTGAGTTCTCAAATTAAAATCAGCGATCTTTTAGAGATAGGTTTCTATCTGATGTTTTGATAGACTTATTTAGAAAATAGGAGTTCGTCTTTTCAGATAGATAAACTAGAAGTTTTCTTAGGAAAATATTATTGTTTATTTCGTAAATTAATTATTCGTTTATTTTGTCTTTGCGTGTGGCCAATTCCAATTCAATATAATACGCTCCACATGTAGTACCAGAGTTGGAAAAACCATCAACTACCACATTAAGCAGCACGCTAAATTTAATTATTTTTCCATAGCCAGAAAACGAACTCTGCTAATGGAAGTTTTGCTCAGTTTAATTGAGTTGGGGTTGCGCGTGACGATGATCGATCTGCGGCAAGGAGTAGCAGCAGCAGCAGCCACTGACAGGATGATCGTCTTGAGAATGGGATTTAGGCCACAGCGAAGCCATTGTAGCCAGTGCAACCACTGGCACCACACCTGTTTGCTCCACAAATTGCGGTGACTGCCCCTTGTTCCAATGGATTATTAATGGCTAGCGATCGATCGTGTGGCGATCGCGCGAATGCGCTTACAAAAATAGCCACACACACATGGGTGTGTGTGTGTGTGTATTTGTTGGTCTGGCCTGAGACGGGGCGAGAGAAAGGGCAGCAATGCGAGGCATTTAGCGTTAACGTTAACTCAATCGACCTGTCATTTGCGTTTCAGTTGGCTCCTCGCATAATTGCCACCGTCACTTGAAGCTGTTCCTTGGCACATCATTTGTCAAGCGGTGCCCAGCAGCCACAGCGGCGCGGCTGCGACTATTTATAGATGGTTTTTTCATGGAATAGAATAGTTTAGAACTCCAAGCGTATAAGTTCGAGTTCGAGTATTAGAGATGGTAGCAAAGAATGAATAAATCTAGATTTGAGTTGGTTTGACTATTATTATTGGAGTAAGGAGCTTACTAAAATGGGAAATTCTCTTGATCAGTGCATACTTAACGAGCAAATACAGCAAAAAAAATGAACTAATTTAAGCTTCTAACTTATATGGAGTCGAGTGTTAATGCTGATAGAGAATATGTATATAATAAAATCGCAGACGTTTCCTATTTCTGAGCAAGTTAATCGAACACATTTACCTTAACCTTTTTTCTCTACCGACTTTAAATTGTTTAAGGAAGTGTTGCTCTGTAAACTCATCTTCAGTAAAAAATAATATTATAAAATCAATTCGATTTTTCTTGGATCAAGCACGAAATTCGCGCTTATTGCTTAAAAAAAAAACACGAGAATTGTCCATCTTTAGTTAAAATACGGTAAACTGAAAACAAAAACTGAATTTGCATTGACTGTTCGCAGTGTTCGCCGCGTAGTTTGGTAAATCATTTATCAATATTTAGTAGAAATTAATTACTAGTCGGTTCGGGGCCTGTCTTTAATTCGATTTGTATGCGATATGTTTGGGTGTGAAACGATTAATCAAGCGCGCAGCTCCAATCCAAAATCGATCAAACAATGGCATCAATGATGTCGACACGAGGTCTACGATATTCCAGATGCAGGATACTTTGTGTCTCTGGCACTGCAGACAGTGCGGTTCCAGCTCCAAAAAGAAAACCAAAACAACTGCCTATGAAATTTGGATGGCCCCTGCCAACGCCCCTCCGTGCCACCGCCCTGCCAAATGGGCCAATTCTCTGCTCTGTCATCGGCACACTTTTCAATTGCGCTTAGCCTTTGTTTTGTTTTGTTTTGGTTTTCGGTTTTCGGTTTTGAGTTGATGGGTTTGTTTTTGTTTTAAATTTGTGCATGCATTTCAACAAAAACTTCATTAATTTCCCCTAACATGCAGGAGACAGTAACCCAAAAGTCCAACATTCCCCGCTGTCCGTTGGCAGGGTCTGTTCCTTTGGGCTGGACGCACGTTTAGCACATCTTCCACTCGCTCTCAGTCTTTAGGCCAAAAAGAGGCATTCATTAATTCAATTCCAGAAAGTCCGTCTTCTTGTTCCTCTGTTATTAATGATGTTCAACAAAACGGCGGCTTGTTGCTTGCTTCATTTTTGTGTTTATGTTGTGCCTCGTTTTGTGGCCATCGATGACACTCACTGGCCCACTGTTGATTTGCGGGTGGTTCCTGTTTATATTGTATTTGTGTTTGCAACCGATGATCGTTGTTGTATGGCAGGACTGTTAGTTGTTGCACCTTCCCCCCACCCTCTTCACATATTTTATAACAGTTCCCGTTGGCAAAGGCGCTGGACTTTAGTTCAGTTCTTATCATTATCGAATGTTGAATGATGCCGAGTGTTTGTTTTGACATCGAATGTTCTTTGGTGATTGTTATTAAACATTTAAACGTTTGATTAATGACTATTCAATAATCGCTGCTTATGCCCTTAACCTGTGTGCTCCGCAAATAATACAATTGATGATGCGACTTGAGCGCAATCCTTGTTCGTACTTTGTGAAGGTTAAACTTAAAGTGATTATCTTAAAGGAGTCATTTGGTATTATTGGCAAAGTGTTTTGCTGGTCTAAATTGATTTGGAAATTATGTGTTGAAATTAGTTTAAAATTTATTTATTGCGTGTGTTGTTAAAATTTAACTTATTTAGTCTACTTAATAAGTCTCATATATTTTTTATTCACCAGAGTAGTTTCGTTTCCAAACTGCCACTGATATAAAATGTAATTTTTGGCTATTGGAAAAATCTTTGATTTTTTAATAATTGATAAAGATGAACTTCTTTGAAATTATGCCGCTGTGTTACCAATATCTCGACTAACCAATTCTATAAGGCCAAAGTATGTTTGAGATCAGTGCGCCCACATCACTCAGTCAGCTAATAAAGCAAAGCCCAGGCAATAAACGCCCCCATCCTGGCCTGAAACAACACACGACTTACGGATGGGGTCGACGTGGATGCAAATATTTGTGAATCGAAAACACTTAACGCAAACACATTTAGTGATTCCATGCAGTAAAACTGATTCGCATATAATACAAACAGAATGCGGGCTGGGGGAGTGGTTGGAGTGGGCTGGGCAATTTGGGTAGTTGTGTAGCCACCCCAAGTGCCTGGGGGAGGACTCACCCAGAAGCCAATTCTAATTCCGAGAAAATGCTTTTCATAAAAAAATGAGGCAAACAACGAAAATATTTGACAACAAATTCGTCAAACTCATGCGTTTGCCGCCTTGCCACTGTGTTGAAGGCATGGCCAGGAGATGGTGGGGATGTGGTCGTTTTGGGGGGAGGCAGGGCAAAAGCTGACTTTTTGGGCAAGTGACTCTAAGGGCAGCATAGGGTGGCAGGACTTTCTCTCCTGCCCCCAACACACAGAGACAGGCGAGGCGCACTCGCTCCTGTCCTTTGAGGCTGAAATGGAAAACGAAAATGTCTGACATTGACAAATGTCATCCGTCATTGCGAACACAAGATTGATATAGATTGGAATGTGACACAAAAATACGCACAACTTCCACCACCACCACCATCGCTACCACTAACACCATGAACAGCAGCACCGCCATCACCGTCAGCCCCTGTAGCAACCACTGCTAGCGAAAGTCGGCGGCAGCCGCTCAAACCAAAGACACAATGGCGGCAAGGGCAGCTCTTGCTTCTCCTTCCCCTTCCACCTCTCCGTTCATCGTCCCAGCCGCGGCGTTCCCATACGACGCACAATTGTGCGTAGCTGGCGATGGCACAAGATGACGAGCGTTGATGAAAAACGTCGTCAGCGTCAACTCCGTCGACGTCTGTCCATCAAGTCACCCTTGTTTTCTCTTGCTCCGCAAAAAAAAAAAAAAAAAAACCGAAAAAATAAGAAACGAACACAAAACCAACAATGGATTCCTTTTCGGGGATGAAAAGCTGAATTTTTTCACGCTTCGCTTTTCGGGCTGTTTGAAGAATTCCAACGGCAATATCAAACAAAATTGTTGATAAAAAAAATTGAAGCGACTATCTGTGTTAATTTTGCGAAAGGCAAAAAAAGAGTAGTTCACAAATAGAATTATTTTTCTAGATAAAATATAAATATAAAAGTGCCTTAGATTGTTCACATATATATATATGTAAGATGATAGTCACAATTGAATAGCTAAAATAAAATATTAAACATAATTTAATAAATTCCAATAGCTTCAATGTTTATCAACACTTGCTAATCTTATGCGCTATGAATTCTCTGGCTCATGTATCGTAAACAGTAGAAACTTTTCGAGCAACCCCCCGTTGGAGAACAACGGTATTTGTAAGTGTGTGTTTTTTCCTTTTGTAGCTGTAAGTTTTATGTGCGTGGCACATAATAATGGTGGATTTTCTTTGTTTGACGTTAATTTTTTATTCTTGTTGCTTTTGTCTCAGCTTCTGGCCCTGCCCCCTTTCCTACAAAGCAAGCTGCACTTAAGTTTATTAGAAAGAACAAAAGCGAAAAACCGACCAATGGCAGGAGCAGGGGCAGGGGCATGGGCAGGAAGAGGAGCTGGGTGGAGCTGGAGGGGAATATCCCTCTAGGAACGTTAAAATTTGATAAATTAATGTTTGCATTAATCTTGTGCTGCAACTATTTTAACAATTTGCATCCAGGCCGTTCGTTGGCTCTGCTCCTCCTCCTGCTCTTCCTGCTCTTTCTGCTCTTCTCATGCTGCTCCGCCTGCTGTTGCTGACAACGCCAAAGACCAAATCTGTTTTCAGATTGCAGCGAAATAGTTGGGAAATTAAAGCGATGTCTCCCCCGTTGCTGCTTAAGCGAGCAAACAATGTTGGGCCAAAGTTTGCCACTCGTGCTGAGCGCTCCCCGAATAATAATCAAGTGTTAATTATTTTATGGTTTTCAAAAGTTAAAGTTTCGTCAAGCTCACACCGCAAATCATCATTCGAGATACGCATCGATTTCCAACGCTCTGCCCTGCTAGCCGGAGGAGAAAATGGGAAAACGGTGTGTAGCTTCGGCATCTGCTCATTTCCTTCTGGCAACTGTAATGAAACTTCCGCTTTACCCCTCTCCTGCTGTTGTTGCTACTGCTCGTCTCGTCCAGCAGCTGGCAAACTAATGCGCTGCCATCAGTTGACGATGGCATTCAGATTAAGCTGCTGGCAATGAATGAACTCGATGCGGTGATAAAAACATTTATCAAACAAAAAGACGAATAATCATTCCTGCCAAGCCATGCGGCACGAGCTGCTGCTGCTGCTGCTACTGCTGATTCCCTTGGAGCAAAATCCTTCCTGTATCCAAGACTTAGCTAAGCGCTTCAACAGTAGGCGGGGCATAGCCCTTAAGTAGAGGCTTGTCACTGGCTGTGCTGCTGCAGCGGGCGAGACGTGATTATATAATTTGTACGGCACTTAAAAATCAATTAAAATTGCTTACAAAAGGATCCACATTTCGATAAGCAAAACAAATATAAATTCCAAAGCGGAAATGGAATTTCGAGAAATCAGCCTATGAATAACTATTAAACTAACCGATGATGTAAAACATATTAAAAAGACTTTAAATATATCGATGATAATTATTTCCTTAACATACAATAAATTTGTATTATTGTGAAATAAGTTTGTTCCATTTCCCATAAGAAACTAACTTAATTTACCACAAAGCAATTCGAAAAACAAAGCATAAAATCGTTTATAAATACTTTGTCTAGAGGATTATAAGTTGAACAGTTTACAAATCGCGTTGTCTCCAAACATGGCCTGCTCATGGGCATGGGCACATAGTATATACATATATCTACACATACATATACAAACCAAACATGTATGTAGAGTTGAGCAACAACAATGAGCAGTCGCAGCCAAAAAACCTGAGACCATTTGGGGAACAAGACAAAATACATAATTCGGAACAAGATCTTCGCTTTAGCTTGTCATCGGAGACTCGGAGGAGAGCAAGGGAGGGAAGGTTAGTAGTAGTGGGAACGGGAAGGGCACTGGATGCCCCGGGAATGCGACTCGAGAATGCTACATCCCACTGACAATGGTTATTAATCAGTTTCCGATAATGCAGCTGAGCGAGACAAGAGTTTTGAATAAGAAAAAACAACAAAAACACTCGCAGACACCTTGCCGCGCCCCCGCGCATCAACATCATCTCCCCCCAGTTGTCGATGATCTCAGAGAGACTGTGCGAGTACCACTAAGCAGTGCCTGAGTGTTTGCCCCGGGTATGTGTCATAGTCACACTTTTGTTGTTAATTAAACGTGGCGACTGCACGCTTGTGCATCAGTCTCAGTCCACGTCTCAGGTCCAGATCCATGTCGCTGTGGTGCTGTGTGTGACGATCACGCTAATGCCAGCCTCCTCATATGATAAGTGGCATGTAAGTGTATAGTTGATGTCAGTCTGTGTGTGTGTGTGTGTGTGTGTGTGTGTGTGTAAGTCGAACTATTCATAGAATTGCTGCCATTGGACCTTGCCAACGTTGCCAGCTCTTCCGGCAATTGATTAATCGCTCCAAGCAACACACTTTTGACGCCTAAGTGGCAGGAACTTGAGCAATCTGGTTGCACGATTCTTGCACCAAGAGACACACAACGGTGCTGACCAAAAAGCCCAGAAATCCAATTCCAATTTCAGTTCCAAACTCGGCTCAGTGGCAAGTAATCGCCCATGGCTAAGCTGACCAAAGTTCACGAAAAATGACAAGCCAGAAGCTGAAACACAAAACACAAAATGAGAGCGAGATAGAGAAAGAGAGAGATAGAGAGAGAGAGAGAGAGAGAGAGAGAGAGTGAGAGAGAAGAGAGGGGAGGGAAACAATGAAAGGAGATTCACAAAAATGTTGTCGACTGGCTTCTGCTGAATTTTCGGTTGGTCGTCATGTCCATCGAGTGATTTGATGAATTGCTGTCATTAATCTATGACGTACGCAACTACCAAAGGAAATGCCATCATCATCAAAAGCAGCCCAAGCCCAGGCAGCAGCCGTGCTCTGCGCTCTGTGCTCAGGGCCCGGTCTCAGATCCGGGCTAAGGCAGCAGTGGCCCGCAGGGAGCCAGGGCAAACTGAAAAAAAGGGGGCATTGGGAAAACAGTGCACAGCAACCCAATCCGAACCAGGGGTTTTCGCTGGCGCTGCTCGAGTGGTGGGCAAAATGTAACATTTGGGAATATCACAAAATCACAAAATTTCGCTTTCATTTTGCAGTTTAAAGCGAGCAGCTCTTTTTTGAATTAAATTTCTCTAAAATGCCAGAAATACATTTTCAGCTATTTATAAGTCGCTGATTAATATTTAAATTCTTCGGTTTGCGTTTCAGTTGGGCAAATCAAATTTATATATTAAATATTAAATTAAATTATTAAATAATTAAATAGTTAAAATACATTTTTTTTTAGCTATCTACAAAGAGCTGATTAACATTTCAGTATTTCGTTTGTTTTCTATGCATTATTAAATTATTTATTTATTTGTAGTTGCGATATATAAATGTTAATATTATAAGTTAGATATATATATATATATATTTTTGTTTTTTTAAATATACAACCAATAATTTTCTTTGAAAATACATACTGGCAATGATTGCCCAGAAAATAAAACTTGTTGAATTGATACTCAATTTATTTAATTACAATATTGTTTGACTTTAATAACTTCATTTGAAGCAAGTCGCAGATATGATTTCGATACAATATAATTTGAGTATATTGTACATTTGCACCAATACTTAATCAATACTCAACTTGCGTGTTTAACTGGTCAAAGATGTGCCAGCAGCTTCATCTGACAATTAGTCATAAATACATATATTTTCACTAATGTAGTTGAAATTGCATATTTGCTGCTATTTATTTTGTCGGTTAATATAAATTGTTGTACAATTAGCAATAACAATTTAAATAATATAGCCTTTAATGGGAGCAATGCAGCAGTGTGAATCGATTATAAATCTATTTAGTATAATAATACAAATAAAAAGATTTTAAGTAACTAGCTTTGCAATACGTGTCGTTCAAATTAATACATTTTATACAATAATAAAAAACAAATGAGAATAAGTAGCAACTACTATTAAAATGATGATGAGGAACACAATCATCGACGATCGAATGCACTGTGAAATTCGATTTAGGATGTCACTACAGGTGAAGAACGCTTCTGCACCTGGGATATAACATAACCACCAAAAGTGTGCATGAGCTGAAAAAAGTAGCTAAACCATTAGATAATCACATAGAGTCTCATATCTTAGCCATGATGTAATTGATGTGATCGATGCTGACCCTCTGGACAAAGTATGAGTTGCAGCTAGCACACGGCTGGTCTCAAGGCATAAACTCACCGACTGCTGAATGCCTTGCAAAACAAATTCAAATACGATGCGCAGAAATACAAGCAAACCCAGCTCGATTTGTGCCTCACCTCGCCTGGTTGAGTTCCGGCAGTAAATTGGACCACTCCCATTTGACCATCCCCACAACTATGCACAGAGTAGCGACTCCTTCTTGAAATGCCCACAGGCCGTGGTGGCATTGATGACCATCTGCCCACTAAGTCAACGCATACATCATAAAATGATATATATATATATATATATATATATATACATATTCTGTATAGATCATAGATTAATAATTTATTCTGCAGCTGCCGTCTATTTTGTCTGTTAATAATCTTTTACTTTTGTTGAATCTTGGTATTTACAATTGACAGAATTATTGTCAAGCAAAATGTGATTACCATTTCAAATATTATGACCTAGTTAGTTAATAACAAATAACAAACATTTTATTTTCTAGCATACAATTCAATGCATATATTTATAATGTATAATGCCAAATTATAAGCACACTTTTAATACAGTTAATACTGATATATCGTATATACAATGCCCCAAATATTTGAATTAACTATTCGTTTCAAGTAATCAAAAATTTTAAGCAAAAATGCAAAAAGAAATTTAAAAACAAAACACTAGAAAATCTCTTTCTATTTTGATAAAATTGTAGTTTATTAAAATAGCCTAAAATTGTTTTGCAATATAGTTTTAATTTTATATAATTGCATTAATATTCTTGTTATTCGATGTATTCCATTTAAATGCAACTTTCTGTTGAATAACGCCCAGTCAACAATTGTTTTATTCAACTTTCCCTTGAGGGTAGGTGAAGGGGAGTGGGTGGGGGTGGTGTTATGCACATATTTTTAACATTTCAATATAAATGCATTTCATGTTTACATTTTTCCAGTGACAAGTGTCTGAATCATACTGCAACATGGGATGACATATTGAGGCAGGGGAAGCCAGCGACACTCAGCCGACAATCGATTAATCAGCGTAAAATAATAAGAAACATCTTCTACCAGGCAACACTCGCTGCTCCGAGCTACATGCTCTTGAGGATGGTGAACCAAGATGCTCAGAGAACCGAGGCAGCGCGAATGCGGAACTGACGCTGGAAAAATGAGCGACTTCAGCGTTTTGGCAGCCAAATAAATACGAAACATCAGACGACAGACAGAAATTCATATGTTTAGACTATGTTCAACTAAAATTCAAAAATGTATAAAAAAAAAATAAAAAAGAATATTACACTCGTCCTTTTCCCCAGTTTCTCTTAATCTCTTTCATTGTGTTTCTTATTCTTATATGGAATTCAGAAAGCACTTTGAATACGATAATAATTAACACAAACCAATATAAGAATTTGGGATGAGAAAAAAGTGTATAACAAAATTATACGAAACGACCCTCGGAATAAAGACAACAATGAAATGTCAAAGCCAAATGACTGACCAAAACTCTTTACAACAAAACTTCAGATTGCCCAAATTAATCTAATTTTCAGTTTATTCTTGTTGCTGTTGTTGTTGTTGTTGTTGTCTTTATTCAATGTCAATGAGTTGTGCGCATTGTCAGTTGTTTCATTCAAATCATTTCTTTTTCTTCGCCGATGTTTCTCGTTGTTGTTTCTCACACAATTCTCACATAATAGAAAATTGTGTATGTCATTTGTAAGTCAGTTTTTTTTCATTCATCGAAATTTAGATAAAAAAAAACTTAGAAATGCCGATACTCAGCCAAAACTGATTTTATGATTCATGGCACTTTTTGTGAAATGCAAATGTAAATAGAAATAGGCATAAAGTAAGTATAAAAATATAATAATATTCATGCATTCGTAATAAACTCAAAAAACATTTAATAAGCATATTTAAAGCTTAAGCAAAAATGAAACAAGAATACATTAAAGTTGATTTGTGTTTATAATACTTGATTTGTCAGTGTTCTTTTGGACATCTGCAATCAAAACCAAAATGGTTGAGCTCCACAAATGTCGCCAGTCAAAGGAGCACCCAGTGAGTTTTACTTGTGTTCTCGCTTTGATCTCCACTTGATCTGCAACTGCACAGTGGGAATATATAAATCGCGTATCTTTGTATCTGTGTCTACATATCTGCAACGCTTTGGCTGACATTATTAATTTGTGCCTGCTTGCATTGCATTTCACATGGGGAATTTGTGCACGCCTTTTGGTGTGGGCATATGGCGGGTTTTGATGGCGCTGCCACTGCGTGTATGCAACTGCCAGTGCCACTGCAACTGCCACTGCCAGTGCCACTGTCTCCTCTTCGGTTTCCCCCCCTGTTGCGATCGTTCTCTCACTCACTCTCTACCACATCACGTTTTGTTTTTATATATTTATTTATTTATATTTTGGCATCACGTGCGCCTGCCACCGCTGCGCCTGCTGCTGCCACTGCTGTTGTTATATTTGACATATTGCCGACATTGATAGCATGAGACGTTGCAATGAAATTTGTTTTGCTCGTCAACGAGACTCGCGGCCATCACTCAAAGGGCCCAGCCATGATGCCAACTCAGCTCTCCAACTCCGTCTGAGATGGCATGTGTTATTATATTGCCACCCCAATTTACTAAGTACATGCTTCGTGCCTCTATCCGCTTATTCCTGATCAGCCTGCAGATCTACTCGTTAGTGATCCACGCATAGGTATACCACAAATGGTAGATACGTATTCATGTTTATATCAATATTTAAGAGAATATATAGTAATAATATATACATAACATTTAAGTCGGTGCTTCTTTTCTAGTTGTTGATGTTAGTTAAACTCTATTTCTATTTTAATTAAAAATTACAATGAATAATTATAATTATGTGCATATTAATAAAAAAAATAATTTATTGTAAAAATATAAAATAAATAAACAAGACCTTGAATTAATGATAAACATATTCACAACAACTTATAAAATGTTATTTAGTATATGAAATAAAAATGAATTGTTCAGCAATAAGCATAATTTAGACATTTTATTTTTAGATTACATTTTGTATTTTCAAAGATCAAGAAGAATATTATTGATATAAATAAATATTAAATAATTAAATAAAAAATTAAAAATAAATAAAACATAAAGTGTTGCTGTCTGTTTGTATTTGTTTTAATATATCTAATGATTTGTAAGGCATTTCCATATCTTTTGTGCGTTTCATAGAAAGCATATAAAGCCAACAGAAATAACATGTGTCTGATGGCTGCAATTATTTGAGCCAACTGAAGCAGCATTTCTACTTTTCTATTAACAAATAAGTGCGTAATTTCCTTATTGAAGCAGCCACGCATAAAATGCCATTTTTCACTTTCCCTTTTCACAGCGGCAACTTCAATGCACACAGGCAAAAGAAACAAACACACACACACACACATACACACGTAAATAGGAAGAGAGAGTGCGAGAGAAAGGGCCGAGGGGGTGTTGGCCCATCAAACACTAATTACAAAGCAACATCAAAATAATTATGGCCACTTCGGCCATAATAACTAAAGAATTTATACCTGGCACTGCAGTCAGTGGCAGCCAGTTTGACGAGAGATTTGCTCAAATTGCTTTCACATTAAAAACACTCGCACACCTCACCCACCCCCGACAGCAGAGCCACCATTGGTACCACTGGCACCACTGGCACAACCAACTTGTGCGGTGGCGATTCCATTTCTATGGTCATCCGATCGGCCTACCTGGCTAGCTGGCTGCCGGCGTTAGCAATTAATACCTTTCACTCTGTCCTCCGGTTTGATGTGTGCCCTGTCCAGCCTATGTCCAACACCCAGCTCTGCCCACTGCCAACTCCTCGTTGCAGGTCTGCCATTGACCGTCGGTCATTTGTTTATGTCAACGCTTGTGCGCTTGATGCTGCACGGATTAGAAAGTAATCAGTGCCGATAAGAAGCGTCCAGCGTCTCTGGAGACTGTGTGAGTGTGGGTGTGGAACTTGATCTGGATGTGGTTGGACGAGACTTGCTCTCAAAAACTGCGTGGACGTTCGCAATTTAAATTACAGTGGCGCGGCTGAGTCCATCGAATCCTCCTCCTCAAATCAACCTTCCATTGCCATAGCTATTCAGTTGGGTTCTGGCATTGGGCATTTTGCAGTTTGGTTACAAATGTCCATTGGGACTTTGCTAATCTGTCATTCGCCATGATGTGCTCCCAGAGGCGGCCTTTCATTTGGGGTTGTACCGTCATACACATGTGCACACACACACACACCCCAAAACACCCAACCACCCACAACGAGAGAGCGAGAGAGAGAGAGGGAGAAGGAGACACCAACTGGCAATGAAAAAGGACGAGTGTTCATATAAATGACCAAAATGCCACGCATTGACCCACGCAGAGCCCGAAAACCCCTCACCCGACCCACCCCGCCCAGCACCCCTCCTCATGCCCGTGGCATCGACGACATGGCAGATAAAATGTTTCAATGTCCAATCGAGCTATTTGTCAAAATACTCGCACCGGATGGACATGGACATACACATGAGGACATGAGTATTTTGTTTTTTGCCGCCAGGACAAAATGTTTTTTTTAGCTATCTTTCATTTTTCCTATATATTCGTTGAACATAACATTTATGTATACTTTCATCCGATCAGACGCCTCACAAATGAGTAAACATAATCAAGTTCGTCTACTTCCAAATTGACAATGATTATCAATAATAATAATTACAACTTTCGCTTTCATAATTTGGGCAAAATTATTATAAATTTTGCTACAAAGGTCAAGCTTTTAATTTTAATGAAAACATTTTTGGTGGTTAAATTCTTGACAATTTCGTATATATATTAATACATTTTAATTACACGCTTCGGTTGATGGGCTAGGCAAATTGTGGGGGCATTTTAGATTTGTTCCACGCATCGCTACGTGAATAAAATATAATGAAAATTTCAACGCCAATGATGGCTAACGTCGCTCTGACATCACTGACGGAATGCTGACAGAGACAGTCAGTCAGACCGTCAAATAGATAGAAAGATGGCTGGTGAAGGGAGACGGGCTGAAGGCGCAGCTTGGCTCAACTGGCGGACTGGCGGCCTGTCGGCCTGTCGGCCTGTCATGTCTGTCAGTCTGTCAGTCTTTCAGTCTTTCAGTCTGTTGTTTTCTGCTGTTGGCTGCCTGCAGCGTGCACACTCCGAGTATCCTTTTCGCTTGTTCCAGAGCCTCCCTTAAGGGCGTACATGATAAATGGCGACGAATTCGTCAATGTCAAAATCAGACTGTTACAAACAGCGCTGCGACGATGATGGCAACGGCAATGGCAATGGCGATGGCAGCGCCAGTGCGCAATGTTGCGTAGAGGTAGAGCTCTGGAACTGGCTATGGCTATGACTATGGATGGCTCTGGGTCCAGGACGTGTATTCAGGAACACTGTCTCAGGAGAGGAGAGCACAATAACAACAACAGTTACATTCATATGAATACATCGAGAGCCTTCTGCTCTTCACGCTACCAATGACAACCTACTCCGACCCTTCCCGGATATCGTCAAGCTGCACGAATTGAAGTCGAATCGTTTTAATATTAATGCAAATTTCTAGCTCTAGTTTTTGCACATTTGGCCATTTTCACTTATGCAAATTTTCTCGCATTTAATGCGCAAATTTAACACGCACCCAGTGGGCATTATGAAAAAATTATTGAGTGGAAATCTTGTTGACTAATTGTTTGGCATTAATCCATAGATTCCGGGAAATACATATCAGGCATATTGCGTTATTGTTCAGAACTGAATTAGATATGGTGCGCTGACTTCGGTATGAATATTTATATTAAATAAACAATAAAAAAAAAAAACAAATAAAAAAAAAAAGTAGTTTTTCTAAAAAATGTTATGGTTTATTTATACTTTATTTATTTGTAATTTTCATACATTTATATTTATAGCTAAAAACACGAGTATTGATAATTTAAGCATAAAATCCGATAAGATTAATTAATGTTTTGTGCAGCAAATTAAGTTTAAATATATTTTAAGTTCTATAAAATCCACAGCTTGCATTGAAATTTAAGGCTCCAAGCTTATTCAGATATAAAATATAAAAAAAAAAATATGAATATGTTTTTTCTACGAACTGGGGAACCTGTAAAACCTGTTAATTCATAGGGACTTTCTTGCAAGTTACATGCAAGCGAGCCAAATATTAATTAGGTTGTCAACTTTAATTTTTCCCTTTCATTTCGTGGAGACTTACATTTAACAGCTCAATTAATTTGGAGCTGGCGTCGCACATGTGAGTGGGGAGCGGGAAGCGGGAAGCAGGGATTCGAGGACCGGGCCCAGACTATGATTTGAGTTATGCGATCCATTGACATTATCTGCACCGCGCTCGCATGTGACAAGCGGCAACTGATTCATTTCGCGATCGGGTTTGGGCTTGGGGCAAAAGGTTTTGAGCCAGGGCCTGGGCAAAGGAGCAGAATATCGCTTTTCGGTGGCGATAAAGATCTCAAAAGGATCTTGCTGACTGTTTTGGTTTGTTGTTTCTGTTGGCTGGCAACAAATGGGCGCCATTACTGCGCGACAACTTTTAGTTGTGGTGAAAACGACTTTAAGTCAGTTTTAAACTGAATAATATTAATTAGCATGATATTCCGCGTGATCGCGGCCATTAATCAATTAATTAGTTTACCTCTTGTACAAATGCGACTATCTCTTTGGGCCTGCAATAACTTTGTGTCGTCGCCATTGCAATGAATGTTGGTCAAGAAGGAAAAGAGTGAGACGGAGTACTACAGAGTGAGACAGAGAGAGAGAGAGAGAGGGAGAGAGACAGATATTGCTAGTCGTGTAATATAATTATAATTGTCTTAGGAAGGGCGTAAACATAAAATGCAAACACAAACACAGAAAAACAAATGTAATTAATGATAATAATAAAAAAGGTAGGAAACGGTGCTTTGCGGCACTTTTATAACATTTTTTTTTTTGTATTTTGTTTTTTAATGGCCAGACAAACAAATAAAAGAAAAATGTCGTTCTGATTGACGAATTGCGTGCGTATAATTGTATCTTCCAGATACTTTGTTTACTTGCGCCACATTCGTTGGGAGTTCAGTGTTCACCGTTCAGTGTGTGGCATTCGTTTTGTCTCCGCCGCTGCCTCAAACTTTAATTGAGCCACAACTGTGGATGCCGAACACGAGTGCCACAAACTGTGCGTCTCACGCGACGCATGAACAAAATGTCGGACATCTTTGAAGCTATACACAATGGTAAATCCAATGTACATATATATATTCATATCTATGAGTGCGTTTCAGTTGTATGTTGCTTTAAAAGCCCATTCATGTGTTGTAATTAGAGCATTGTAATAAATGTAATGAATGAAGCATGAAATGTGGAAATTTGATGTAAAAGATTTGTCTTTCAGCATTTATTTAATGACACAAAAAATTGAAGACATATCAGGTTTCTAAGTTTTTCAACTTCTCAATTTTCTTGACTTGACATTAACGCATCTCACATTAAAACAATATTCAGATAAAAATAGCTTAACATTTACTTAACCTTAACTGATATACCAATTCAAGCTTTTTATTAAATTATTTGCTTAAATTATTTTTATTGAAGAACTGTATAGAAATATTTTTTAATAAAAATGCTTTATATTATAACATTATTATCTGCTAAGACCGTTTTTAGCTCTTAGTCTTTAAAATTTTTTTCATTACAACATATAAAATGAAAACAAAACGTCTTGTTCTTGACAAGCAGTGCAAAGCAGTTCGTACAACTTCTGCACTGCTTGCTGCGCTATCCATTTCTTTGCCATTCTTTGGGTTGCTGTCTCGGCTGACCTAATGCAAATGGAAAAATATAAATGCCGGAAAATTTATATTCCAATGGGAATTCGAATCCAGCTTGCAAAAAATATGCATAGTCAGATTTTGTTGTTTGCGAATTTGTACGCCAGCTGGCGTTTAGTGGCATTGCCTGCATCATAATTATATATGTACATATAGAATTTTGACTTCTAGATCCAAAAAAGCTGTGCCAAAAGGAAATAAAAACATTCGACGTGCCGCTCAGTGCCCGTCATATGTTTTTTGGCGGCCTCTTTGACGTGCTCAGCCGTCACGTTGGGGCCTGTGGAATATGGTCCGCTCTTGGTTCTGGCTGTGCCCTTAAATCATTTTATGCAGCGCTGATTTTATGTACATATGTTTGATTAAAAATTAAAATTATCATTAACGGCCCATTTAAACTAAACCGACCAAAGATTTTCGCATGTCGTTCTCATTTTTGAAATAACAAAATCTTCTGTGGCATCTGCATGAAAATAAACATAGGGAGGACTGCACATTGTTATTAAGTGGATTACCTATTGTATGAACTATTTACATATACTACTTGTGGCTTTATTTATAAACTGCTGATGATATGTATATTTCAAATACATATTATCTTTCAATTGTGCATGAGCATATAAATGAATCAAGTCAAAATAAGTAGGAGCGGATATATTAGATGGACCGGAGTCGACCTGTTGACAGTTTGGCTAACCTTATATTTATTATGTTCTTATGAAAACCTGATTCTCATATATATCTCGAACAGAGAACTTAACTCATTGTCTTATTAAAATTTTAAGCCAGTATAATATGTATTTTTATTGCATATAAATGTTGTAAATCGTTTTTTATGATTGAAATGATTTTGATTTCTTATCTTTTTAGTGAAAAGATCGCTTAACTTTAAAATTATTATTTAAATTTTGTAGGCAACATATCTTAATATTTTCAACATATATTTCTTAAAAATTGTATGCTTGATCTTCTTCTAATCGAATTCCATTACACTCGCAGATTTTGGACGGTCTTTGTTCCTTTATTTCACAAATGTTGTCAAGTTATCTACGCCACTGGAGTTCAAGATGCTCTCTCTTCGAGGAAACAGCTAAATATCCAAAAAAAAAAAAACAAAAAAAATGTTGTGACAGTTTTCGAATTCTGGGTCTGGGCCTTGACTACCATAAAGTCAGTTTCTACAAAAATCGCTGTAAAATAGAGCTGCAAACAAAAAATGTAGCACAAAAAAATGTTTCAGTTCTAGTTTAGTTTTGAGAAAACCTCTGTGAATGGAAGAAAAAAAAATGGTAACAGAAATATGCGCGTATAATAAAAAAAAGATATGCAATAAAATATTTTAGAGCGAATTCGCTTTGTGTCGCGCATTTTTGCTATTGTTAAAAAATTGAGCATTTTTTTCGCTGGCGACCTCATTTTTTCCACTCATTTTCCATTTAAAATGCAGAGCAGGCAACAGTTTTTACGAATTTATGAGTTTATCGTTTTACGACAGCGTCTGAGGCCCAATAAAACTTTATTGAGTTGCCTGAAGACTGGCAGGACTGTGCTCGAGTTTCCGACCGTAGACCTTATTTGGTAGCAGCGAAAATTGTAACAGGGCCGTGGTCCAAATTCCCGCTTCAATGCCCGATCCTTGAGAGTGCACTCTGCGAATCCTCAAGGACGTGCCCGGTTATGCAAGTCTATGCAACGGATGGGCTTGCATAATAAATGCAAATATTAGTTGAACCCAAACTGCTCTACTTTTTCCATTGGTCCATTGTTTACATAGTCAACCCGGCAACGCCCACGAGTCGAGTCAATGGATCGCTGGTCCTCTTACACAATATTCCACAATATTCACGTAAAGCCGTGGATTAGCTGTCTTCAGCCAACAATTATGCCTGTCGCCTGTCTTTGCTCTAATTTAAATTACCAGGACACACAATCTTCACCTTCCTTTCTGTCTGTTTCCCCTCTCGCTTCAAAGGCTGCTTAAGCATTTCCTAAAAACTTACCCAGTTTTTGCCACAAACTTGTGTTTTGCCGGTTTCATGTTTATGACTTTTGCACTTAATTCTAAGAAATTTTATTAACATTCATTCGCTGTGTATTTATACTTAGACACTTTTGTTAAAGATCTGCAAAACCTATCAGCGCAAAAATCTGAGTTCTGAAAATCATCAAAAGCGTGGCCATCTTTTGACACAAATTGTTCGATTCCAGGAACGAAATGCTTAGACTCTAACTTAGTAATTTAGATTATATATTAATTTAAATATACATGTTTTAAAATATATGAAATAATTTGAATTTATCATTAAGTGCCAACTATATACATGACATAGAATATGGATATAAGAATTAGTTTTACTCATAATACAAATTGTTTGATATTCTGTCAAGACTTTAAATTTATTGTATGTTAAATTTGTATTTATTTGACAGCTCATTTATAAACCTATATAAACTAAAGAACTTAAAAAAATCTTTAAGGCCGAAGAAAAATTTTCTTTCTTGCTTTTTGAAAAATCTAAAACAATCTTATAAAAATCACTTCTAAGTTTTAATAAATATTTGTACTGATATTTTGAAAGTAAACTTTATAATTTATTGTGTAAATAGCTTAACAGCAGCTATTTATTTTTTAAAAGCTAAGCAAGAAGAAATTTTCATGAATTCTAAAAATTATTATCACAAAAATACTTTAGCTGGCAATTTTAGAATATTTTTTTGAGTACATTATTAATACTTCCTCGGGGGGAAACGACGAAAACAAAATCTGATGTTTCGCTTAAAAATGAACTTTAAGCAAAAATGTGCAAAGCGTTCTCCTTAAGCATTCAGCAGGGGCGGGAGCGGGCGTAAACTTTGTTTAGAGTAAACAGAATCCCTTGGAGTGGTAAATCAAGGACTACCTGAGAGTGGCAGAGCGACGCGTGTGACTCGCATTAGAGTGATGTCTTGTTGACGGACTGCGAAGGACGCGGCTCGCGCGACTCGCCTCGACTCGACTGTTTATGGAATGTAAATGTACCGTGTCATGGGTCCTTAAATGTCTTAATTGCGCACGTATCCTTCGCCGGTAAAGCGCTATTGGTTTCCAAGGCGGAAATATTATTGCCACGTCGTAAAACTATAAAACAGTCCGCAGGGGGCGCTGACGCTGTCCAAACTCAACTGCCCAGTAGACTCAACCAGCGCAGCTCTTCTGCAACTGCAACTGCAACTTGCGATCGCCATCAACAAATTCGCTGAATTCAAGACAAGCGCGCGTCTCCGATCGTCCTGTCGTACGACTCGTCAACGAAATTACATTGAGTCCTTACAACGAACTCGTAGGTGGCCCACTGTTCCAAACTACATTGTTAATGAAAGCAATCCTTATTAGCTGTTGATATACAGCAATATATATATATATATATATATCTATAATATCTGTAATATCTATAATATGTATTTACAGACAGAAACACTACAAGTCCACATTTAGCACTATCAACTGAAACATTTTAATCAACCAATTAAAAGAACAAACAATTTGACTTAATTATTCGAATATATAATTTTTGTGTTAAGCAACATTAAAGCCAAATGTGCTGAAAAATTTGCTGGATGGCATTTCATGCAGATTAAATATAAAAAGAATAACATGAAATTGTGCAAAGAATGTAATTGGAAAAATAGACACTTCTTGATCAAGGCGATATAGAAGTATTCGTCTGAGTCTCATAAAAGCTGAAAGAGCTAAGAAAAAAGAGATTTTTAAAATAAGTTTTGGCTTACAAAAATCAGATTAATACCTTTTAAATTTCATCAACAGCTGACTATTTTCTGCAAAATCGATAAGCATAGATTTACTATAGTATTAAAAACCACAATTTTAAGAAAATTTCATTAAAAACAAGTAGGAAACATAGTAGAAAATCCGTCATTAATATTTTCTATAATAGAGCATAATAATATAGCAGCAAGTATAAATACCCTTACTCTCATAATTCTGTAGGAATTTAACTTAGGGTATTTTTTAGTCAATCTCTCTCGACTAAATAATTATTAATTGTTTTATCTTAATCTGTGGGATTAGTCTTGTTTCAGATTTATATATTGAGCGGTGATTGGCCAACACCTAATTGCAATACTTTATTGTGGTATAATTTATTCTTGTTAACATTTTAACACTTGATTATTATTTATTTACAAAAATAAATTACTACCACTATTGTAAAATAATAAAAGGTTGCTTAGAATACAAATGTTATAAATAAATAATTTAATTCCAGTTGAACTGGATTTGTAAATTGTAAATTGATATTAAATAATAATAAATGAAGTCAGTTGTTAACACACGGAAGGTGTCAACATTATCGATTGATTGCAGCACAATTCGACTTTTTTATTTATGGCCATAAAGTAGGTGAAAAGGAAATGTCAATGTAAATGCATAATTCATTCCATAGCAGCAACTTTACAAGGACCTCATTATGAAGAGTGCGAAACAATGCAGATAAGTGTGACAGAAGCAATTAATGCGCTAAGGAAATGTCAACACACACAAACACACACACACACATACACACACTGGGTGTTGCAGGCAGGATGACATTGAGCGCAAATAGTCTAACGACAGCCAAAGAAAGAGAACAGAAGCCGACAACGAGGACGATGACGATGACGACAAGGATGACGACGAGCCAAGGACGAAGGCGACGCGTGACGCATTTAGAGAATGTTTGTACACATAGCGCTAGAAGGAGCACAGCCTCCTGAGGAGTTTGCAAGTCGCCTTGACTTTGATTGGTGCGTTGGGAATCGATCGTGATTATCCAAGGTCAGCTCACCCAGGCTGGCATTTCCAAGGCGCTCATTCAGCAGCACTGATTGAGATGACCTCGAGCGGACTTTTTGCAGCGGGAAACTGTGGATCAAGGCCAGTGAAATTGTGAAATCGTACAGCATGCGAATGAGGCATGCCAAATGTGGCAGCAATGCGTAAGTAGCCAAAACTGAAAATTACTTCATCTTCATATTGCCAAGAGGCAAGCGGCAACACCTGCAGCGACGGGGCCTGAATATACATTAATATATTCTCAACCCAAATCGAGACGTGTGCATTTTAATTGCTAAATCAAACAACATTTTTGAATAATTCTCTTTCTCTTTTCACAAATTAGCCGTCGATTGAGGCAATCAAATTGATGGCATTTCAACGGATTCGATTAGGATTGCTTCGAAATTTCTTGGGCTGAGAATACGAATTGAAACTCCTGCTGTGTTCAGGTTAGACAACCTGACGCTCATACTATATATATATATATAAATCTGACTAAAAAGTGTAAAACACTACAATTTATTTGTTTTTTTTTTTGTTGCTGTTTTGTTGTTGTTGATAATTTTTCTTGGCTATTTTCATTTTATACGCAGCTTGACGCCGAATTCGAATGTTTCGGTCTGATAATGAGTGGCGATGTTGTCGATTTTGTTGTGGTTTCTGGCTGCTGTTGTTGTTGCCGCTCAATTAGCATTTGGGGACGGCGTAATGAGCAATAGCTATAGCCATAGCCATCTACGACTCCCAGAGGAGTTCCAGCAACTTCAAAGCCACAGCGTGTGACCCTCAACCGGGTAAACGAAGCCAAACAAATAAACAAACAGACAAATAGACAATCGCCCGATTTGAAGTATCTTAAGCGATACTTATGTAATGCTCCATGGCAAGGGGGAAATGCAAACAACTCAAATGCCAATGTGAAATCCTTTGAAGTTTCTGAATTATTAATGAGTTATCGAAGTCGATATCAAAGTCGAAATCGTTTGCTCGTGGATATATCTTCATTAGCTTTGATATTAAATGATCTTTTTTTTCTATATCCCCGCGTGCAGCTGATAATATTAACGGTTTATCGCTGGATATTAACACATTCACCTACTTCAGGCGCGTGCCTGTTTCACCTTCCACATATACTATATATATATATATATGTATGCACTTCCGATGTCCAGTTGCAGCAGCTAACCCTCATGAAAGTGCTTGTAAAAGGGGATGAGCAAGCAGCGGGCAGCGGGCAGCGGGCAGCGGGCTGGATGGGGTACGACGACACACACACACAATGGGATGTTCCCGATTCACTGTCAAGGTAATTTATTAATTCGGCAATAAAAACGCACGAAACGTTCCCGTCCCCGTCCCCGTCCCCGTCCCCGTCCCCTTTCCCTTCTCTTTCACCCGTCGTCCTATCTGGGGTGTGTTGTGGTTGCAACACTCACATGTGGGCCTTACAACTCAATTATTGTTGCTGCAAAAGTTGACTCTGTCGCACACAATCAGCTTAAGCATCAGATTTCAATGCGTTCTACAAAGTATTTTATTGGGATTATATAATCAGTTGAGTGATAAAAGTCAATCGCCCAGAAAAAAACCCTTGAGCTGTGGCTGTGGTTACTTCAAAAATTTAAACTGCACCTGATCCAAAATCGATCTGTTTGATTTGAGAAAAAAAAAAGATTTTTGGTTAAGCCATTTGGCAGACTGATTGATTGCTCCAAATTGATTGGTTGCCATTTATAAAGTGATAGGCAGAGAGATGTCTTAACTCAGTTTTTTAAACTAATAATATGAATTTTTAACTCAATTTTATTAACTAATAAAACAATTATTAGGTTTTTTTTGTGATTATTCGACTTATTTATTATTAATATATTATATATATATATAAAGTGACAGATGTCTTCCCTCACTTTTATTAACTAATAAAATTATTAGTATTTTTGGTAAATATTCGATTTATTTATATATATATATATATTATTATTACATTATTATTGTTGTAACTATTCGATTTATTTATATATATAAAGTGATAGCCAAACAGATGTTTTATTAATTATTAGTATTTTTGGTAAATATTCGATTTATATATATATATATATATATATATATATAAATATATATATTTTATATATTATTATTTTTGTAACTATTCGATTTATTTATATATATAAAGTGATAGCCAAACAGATGTTTTTTTATTTTATTAACTATTATTTTATTATTTTGATTAACAATTTATATTTTATTATTTTTCTTTAAATAAGTATTCTTATTATTAGTATTACTTATTATTGAATGAAAAATTTATGCTTCGTTTTCAATTCAATTTATGGAAAAGAACTTTTCTTTTGCAGAGTTGGATATATTTCCTCATCCACAAGCAGCGCTCTGTAGGAGTATCTGTTGGCAACATCGATGCCCTATCTATAGATTTGTGAGCGTTTGCAACGTGCAACGTGGTAGGGCAGAAAGTGGGTTGTCGTGGGTCATGAATCGCAGTCGCCTGTCAAGCTGAAAAACGCCATAAATTCTGGTCCGGCTGTCACCGAACGTGCGCAATGCAACAACAACAATGGCAATGGTAGAGGTAAGGAAAACGTTGGGAGTTGGGGCAGGCAGAGAGAGAAGAACAGGGACTGTCGACAGGGGCAGGAGGCAGCCGCACAATTCGCACATGCACATACTGCACACATATGCCAGATCCGGAATCTATTGATATCAGTCGATAAGGGTGCAGAGGGTGGACTTTAGATCAGATGTCGGGGGTGGTCTTTCCTGCTCCTGCTGTTGCTGCTGCTGCCATCTCCTTTGCTGCCGGGCTAAGCGGATAACGAAAGTTGTGTAAACACAAAGTTGGCCATTTGGCTGTTAAGTTTGTTCGCCTTTTGGCCAGTCAATTTACTTGAGCGGCTTACGGGTCAGCTAGGCAAATATGCTTAGGCATCTTTAGGCACTTGCCCCGGCCACAGTGAAAACCCTTGGCGAGCAAACAAAAAGTGCAACACGCGACGCAACAAAGAGCCACTGAAGATGGCACAAGGAGAATGGGAATGGGATTAGGAACGGGTATTGGTATGGGAATGGTTAAGGAGCACGCGCAATGTTATCCTTTCACAGCCCTTGCGCGACTTATGCAAGTCTTCGGCTTCGTATCAAGCACATATTTCCTGGCTGATGTGAATACCTTCGCGATTCCTGGAATCGATGGCAGCCGCTTCGGAACGATGCCGGAGAAATTTGTACGAATTTACGGCTGACGGGCTGTGACAATAAACCAGGGCCAGAAGGAAAAGCCTTTTGTGCCAACCGTTTTAGCAACGTTTACAGTTTACAGTTCTGTTTATGTCTTTATGATTATTGCAATTAGAGAAGTGCAGCATGAGTCATCTCGCCATCTCACTCGCTCGCCCACCTACAAACGCATGCGACTTAATTACGCGCCTGTGGGATGTCCTGCGCACGTCTCAGGCCAGCTCAAGGACACAAGGATGTCGCAGGAGAAATGCACCTACGGATAAGTTTCCTCAACTCGCGATGATAATGGGCGCGATGGGTAGGTAATAAGCAGCGCAGCAGGTAAGCAAGCTATGCGGACGACTCTCCTTCTCTCTCGCTCTCTGAACGGATAACTGGACTTGCGGATAAACGTTTGCTGCTGCACTACCCCTGCAAGCAATAAATCTGGCAAGGTCCTGGAGGGGTAGTGCAACGCAGCTCAGCGCAGCGCAGCATGTGTCAAAGTGTCATGCGCAGGGATATTTATGCGCTATGACGAGCGCGTGTGCCGTGCATCAGGCTATATTAAGGCAGGATCAGGGGATAGAGCAGCTCATTCGCAAACGCAGCAGCGTCGCGCACACATCGTACAAATAGATTCAGCAAGGACAACTTAGACACAGATTTGCAATGGCAGCAACGAATACGCACAGCCATAGTTACTATGCCGACAGCATGTACAACATGTACCACCACGCCCTGCCGCCCACCTACTACGAGAATAGCAACAGCTACTACCAGCAGAGCAACTCCACATCCTGCTCCAGCTGGCCGACGAGCTATCAGCCCAGCAGCTATGCACAGTATGGCCAGGAGAGCTACGGCGACAGTTGCTATTACTCCAACTACCAGCAACAGCCCCAGCACCAACAGCAGCAACCACATCCGACTTTGACCATGCCTGCGCCAGCTGCACTGCCTCATTACCAAGCACCAGCTCCGGTTCCGGCTGCAGCAACAGTCAGCAACACACCCGCCCCACTGAAGAGCCGCAAGCGGAAGGCCGAGGAGAATGCCGCGGACATCATTGCCGCCGTGGAGGAGCGTCCGAGCACACTGCGTGCCCTGCTCACGAATCCCGTCAAGAAACTGAAATACACGCCCGACTATTTCTACACCACATTCGAACAGGTGAAGAAGCCCAACAGAAGCAGCTCCGCCGGCGAGCTGTCACCCTGCTACGAGCAGGACTACGCCGTGCCCACACCATCCACCCAGCAGACGCACATGTCGCCACAGCGCAGCAGCAGCGAGGATGTTGACTATCTGGATGTGTACTCGCCACGCAAGCAGGCCAAGCATGGCGACTTTGTCACCCCGCCACCAGCAGCCACCACGCCCACCGCCACATCCAGCACACCCGCCTCCCTTGCCGATGGCATTAACATTGGCATCAGCACGCCACCCCAGTCGCCGGCCGAGAAGAATGAAATCAATCATCGAATTGTGACAGCTGCCTCCAGCGGCAGCGGCAACAACGAATTCAATTGGTCGCACATTGAGGAGACTCTCGCATCAGGTAGGCATCCCACTCTCTCCCTCTAACTCGCACACTCTCTTTCGCTCTCTCTCTCTCAGTTTGAATTGTTACTAACTTGCCACATTTCTTCTTTGTTTACCTTTTGCAGATTGCAAAGACTCGAAACGCACTCGCCAAACCTACTCCCGCTACCAGACTCTGGAGCTGGAGAAGGAGTTCCACTTCAATCGGTACATCACTCGCCGGCGCCGCATCGATATTGCTCATGCGCTGAGTCTGAGCGAGCGCCAGATCAAGATCTGGTTCCAGAACCGACGCATGAAGTCCAAGAAGGATCGCACCCTGGACACCTCACCCGAGCACTGCACCAGCGCCGGCTATGCCTCCCTTTTGCCACCGATTGATGTCATCGCCGTGCCTCCGCCACAGTCGCAGTTGCAGTCACAGTCGCAGTTGCAGTCTCAGTTGCAGTCTCAGTTGCCTTATGCTGCATACCCCGCTTTCCTGCCCGCCACACAGCAGAGCTATGATTACCCGCAGCAGTCGCCGCCGCCGCCGCACTTTGGCCAACAGTTCGAGGCACAGTACACACCGCAATATCATCAACAGGCCCAGCAGCAGTGCAACTACCAGCAACAACAACAACAACAACAGCAGCAGGAGTTGAGCACCTCCAACCAAGCGCTTTATCATCTGCCACTGCCCTAAACATACCCGCAACACACACACACACACACACACACACACACAAGCGGAACAAACGCGCCACAACAAATTCTCGACCATTTGCCGGTGACACGCAAATGTCAAACGAGATGCTGCGCAGTCGCTGTTGCTGCCACTGTTGCAGTTGCAGTGGCAGTGGCTGTGGCACTCGCTGCCGACGCACAAGCAGCGCGCACTCCCTACGGTGCCCAGGACACCAGCATAGGATGAGTGCGCCTGTGCATAGATCGCGGCGACTCCTTGCCGTGCCAACTCCGACTTTACCTCAAAAACCCAGTGGCTGGCCATGGGTTAACCGTTGCCCGCTCCCTCTTGCCTACATTCTGTTGCCTGTTTTCTGTTGCCTGCTTTCTGTTGCCTGGAGCGCTCGATTATCTTTGAGCCCATGGGCTGCGGCCAGGCATCGATCATGCCACACAACTTGGAGACTGAAAGAATATGTTTTGTTAAGCGAAAGTGTAAAGTTAGTTTCTAAATCGATTTTACTATTAATATTTATTAAACAACAAATATATATACAAATTATTAAAACGAATTTATTGAAATTAATTTAAGTATTTTATTGAGTGGTCTGAGGATAAAACCGTTATTGAAATGATTATTGAAAAATGCTTCATTAAAAACTGGGGAATATGGCAGATTGTTCTGTTGAGCTAACCAAAATGATATAATTTTTCCCGGGGGAAAACTGAATTTATTCTTTACTATTTAGGTAGCAAATTTGACATGGCAATTAAAAAAAATATACAAATAAATATTTTATTATACTCTATAAATATCATAATAATATGAGAAGAAAATTGTTTAGATTGGTTAAAGTCTTCTTCTCAATTAATTTATATATTCCTTCAATTGTGCGACACAAAACTTATTGTTGAATAAATTGTTTTATAATATTTAACAATACCAAATTGTGAGTTATATTTATTATTTTTATTTACTTTATATATTTTAGTTATATTTATTATTTTTATTTACTTTATATACTTTAGTTATGTTTATTATTATTCTTCTTCTTTGTTGGGTCTGTGGCATCATTAAGAATCCGTTGCACATGGCAACCACCCAAAACTTGGAACGCTTAAGCCAGAAGACAAACGTTATTGATATCAACTCTAAATCCGAGCAGCTGCAATTTGCCGCTTCCCCTCCCCTTCACTCCACACCTCCCTTCACATCATTTGATTTTCTATAAAATACACTATTTTCGCAATGGAAAAACGTCACATTTAGGTCGGTTTGGGTGTTTTCAAATCGCTACCCTCCACCACCACCAGGAGCAGCAGCAAAGGCATCCTTTTGGTCTTTCGCTGTTTGCTCATCTATTGAAGTGAGACATTGATTGGTCATTTTTCATTGCTCTCCATGACAGTTATCGGCAATGCAACCCAAGAAGCATGTCCCATCCCATTTGCCAGGCGGCATTTATACGACTTATTAGAAACCAAAGTGGACATCGGGCAGCATCATCTATGGGTACTTGCACCGTGAACCACCTCCATGGGGTATTTTGAACAAAAAATCTATTAAAATAAAATAAGAAATTCTGAATATGAAAACAAGTCAAAATGTTATAACGATTCGAAATTGGTTCTCTAGTTTTTCACAATTTAGTAATGTGAAATTCCAAACAGAGCAGACAATATTTTAAAACAGTTTATTTTGTATATATAAATATTTAAAAAAATTAAGTTATATTTAAAAATTAAAAAAATTAAATTAAATTAAATTTCTAATTTTAAAATATTAAGATTTGTGCATAAATTAGTTCTATTCATATATTTAATCATTATCTTTATTTATATCTCTATTTTATTTCAATTTCTTGTTGTCAGCACAATAATAAATAAGTTTAAACATTTAACTATAAACAAATGTTATTTTCATATTAGTGTACTTTATATATATTTATCACATCAACTTAGAAAAATACCAAATATATTTTCTCTTCATTTCTAACTAGTTATTTGGCAATATTTAATATGTACGTGTTTTCTAGGAAATGCCACAAGAATTGTTTATCTACCTGGACTCTTGGCTAACATTAAGTCCAAAGTCATAAATTGAGAATTTTTTTAGCATTTAAAGTCAGTTTTATTTTCTGCTTGTTTTTTTTTGTGTTTGTGTTTGCGTTTTTTACAACTTCTTGGTTAGTGGTAAAAGGCTTACGTGCAAGTTGCGAAAGAGTTACGTTAACTCTTCGATGTCCTTCGGAGAAGTGAAGTCAATTTATTGAAAATCCAAAGGTCGCTTTTAACTCATTCGCGAACCATAAAACCCACAGTCGGGCGAGGAATATTCGCGGAATGCTTCATTGTGGGCGTTGGCAGACGATCGATGTGGCAGTCAAGGTTGCAAAGTCAATCCTTTAGCGTAATCCTTTAAATAGTCAAAACAGGGCCCGCCTTTGTCAAAACAATTGTGCAGAACTTCTTCTTTACTCTTTTGGCCATCGGATTCGCAATGCGAATAGGCGTTCTATTGTGTCCACTTAGCCCGACACGGTACCTGCCTCTCTCTCTCCTGCCCCTGCCCCTGCCCGTGCCTCTGCCTGCGCGAATTACCATTGTAAAACTATCCTTTCGCAAACACGAGCAAATACTCAGGCGAATCAGGATGGCGAAGGAGTTACAAAGTCATAAAAACAAAACACCTTTGTCTCTGCATTGTCGGTTGGCGAATTATCCTTTCTGAGCCGCTGCCGAATCCTTAGACTGCATCCTCGGCATGTTTACAGACAACCCGCCTTCCACGACAGATTCGCAAATGACTGCAGTGCGAACGGAGTCCGTCCACGAAGTGTAAGCCTCTTAACTGGAAGGGATTTAATTACATTATCCTTATGTTTAAGATAAACACAAACAGCACAATTCGGATGTGGCACGGCTTTAAATTAACTTACAAAATGACCTTTAACTGAGTTCTTGCAAACACTATTTAAAATTCGCTTTCCGTTTTGTATAAATCTAACTATAAAATCTTATTTTATTATTATGCACTTTTTAATATGAATATTTACAATTTGCACAGTATTATTTCCAAGAATAGATTTAAACCAGTTTCGACTAATTGCTAAAATTTAACCTATTATTATAGAAATAATAACCTTAACCTGTAATCTTGCAGATTTTCCATCCATGCTAAATTTAGTTGAAGCAACAGGTTTTTTTTTTACTCAAAGTCCACAAGGGCGTTATGATAATTCTGGAAACACCCAAGGGAATAGAGAATCAGCTCGTGGGGAGGTTAAAGATGCGGCTGTGCCCCTTTGTTGTGATTACCACTTTCGGTGCTGTATTTATGGCGCTCGAAAAGCAATTAATTGTGACCCAAATCAACAGTATTCGAATGGTTGGCAACACCAGCGCCTCGTCTCGGCCTGGTCTAATGGCCCGGCAAATGTGTCCGATCGCCACTGGAGCAGAGCAGAACAGAGCAGAGCAGAGCGTGTGAGCTGGTCAGGCACAGGGGCCACATTCGAATGAGTTATGAGCACAGCGGACAAATGTCGCTTTAAATGCTCCATTGGCATGCATAAATTTTGGTTTACAAGCTCCGTCGCTTCGTTTCATAGAATACAACCGGCTCATCCCGAGCGCCAGATGAAATCAGCGCCAAAAAGCCTCCGATCTACTAGAGTCAAGTCAACAACGCGTTGGCGGCTAGATCAGTGCGTCAAAGCCGCCAACTACCGACTCCAACCCCCAACTAGCCAAAACATTAATATGTTAATGCGCGGATCAGGTCGATGGTGCGGTGGTCCGGCGGAGCGATGGTGCGGCGGGACGGTGGCTGACAACGACAACAGCCACCGTCTGTGGGGATTTATGGGTTCACCGAATGCTTTATGGCGTGTCGCTTTGACTAATTTATCTGTGGACTGTGGAGCGGCGGAGTGCGGAGAGGCGGACTGTGTGTTGGCCACAAATTTATTGTTAATTTTTGATTAAGCTGATTGTGCTCGAAAAGGTTTCTGGGCTTGTCGACGTTTTTATTTGATTTCTACGCTATCCTTTCATAGACAGCACAATAATATTCGGCATCATCATTTGGCCCTCTTCGTCTTTTTAGCCAATAGTCTTACTGCTAATACCCTTCTAATTTAATCGAAGTATATATATATTCCTGATCAGCATCACTAGCAACCATTCCATTTTTTTTATGAGCAAAACTCTTTTAGTTGTAAAGCATTCATATATTTTATAGCTTCAAAATTTTAAACTCTTCACTAAATTTAAATTTTGATCTACAAGAGTAGTAGTATTCGACGTGCCAAATATATTCGTTCGTTACTGTATTTATTTCATTTTGTTTAGCCATATTTATAAATAGATAATTAACTCGAACCAGTAACATACCGATTGTGAGATAGAAACAAATTTAAAAACATAAAAATGTTTTATATCTTTTTCATAGAAGCAGCTGTTTGAGAGACCATTTTTGTTATAAAAATGCATTATTATTTTTTGTGATTTTTTTTTCCCAAGATTCGCCTGCAATATGCGCATGCAATATGCGTTTTAGTTGGTGCTCGAAAATTTTTTGATCCGCGCTGTTTGTTATTAAAAGGCATAATTGAATTTCTTGCAAACAGTTATTTGTTTGTGAAAGATGTGGCCTGAACATGCAAAGCGGTGACCCCAGCCCAGCCCCCAAGGAAAGAGGGATCCGGCTGGCGCTGAAATTTTTCGAAAGTATGAAAAAAGCAATTAAAAGTGAAATAATGAATTCATTCTTTGCAGTTTTGCCATGTTTCTGTCCGCTGTCTGTTTGCTGTTTGCCAGTTGTCTAAACCCCAAAGACACGAGCCGCTGGTTGGCTGGTTGGGTGAAGGGATCGGGATCGGCAGTTGAATCAACCTCGGAGCGTAGCTGCTTGGGCTGATTAGCATGAGCCGTAACAGTTTTTAATTGCAGCCACATTTGACGGCGCGTCGCAATATGCCAACAGCGAGCACTAATCTTGCCATCAGAAAGTTGAAAAACTTTTACCCCTCTCAGACCATTTTTTTTTTTAATAACAATCATAAAAGTTGTTGCACAAATGTTTTCCATTTTCCTTATCGCTCGGTGATTAACTGTAATAAATATAAAAAAAAATAATGTTTTTTGTCTTATGGAAGTTTTTATATTAGAAGTGAAATAAAGGCATTCAAAAAATTTGCTTAAATGCATTTAATGCGCAATGAAAACGATAGAAATTATGCAATTCAATTCAAAATAAACAATAACAAAAATTAAATAATACTTAAATTAAATTGAATTTTATTTATTTATGTTACACTTAAAAAGGAAATAGCACTCCTATATACAGATATTCTTCAGTTTGGATTTGACCTATTTTCCGGCATGTTTCTTCATCAAATATACACACACATACACACACACACACATTAGAATTTGTAGCTTTGGGCATAGGTGTGTGTGAGCGCCGGGTCATTAATTTTGATCATGCCCTAATATGTGTCAGACAGTCAGTCAGTTCGTCGAGCAAGTTGCCACCCAGCCAAGTTGCCAGTCCGTCTGCAGTCCTCGTCAAAATTTCCATTTACAATCAACTCCGGCTACACGCACACAACAACAACAACAACACACAAACACACAACACAACAACAACACACACACACACACGAATACCTTAGTGGATGCATACTATATTCAAATTAGGCAAGGCGCCTTCCACAACCCCAAGCCCACATCTCCATCTCCATGTCCATCCCCTTTGCCATTGCCATTGCTTTTGGCTTAACCGGAACCAGTGCTGGGGGCTGCACATGTGCCGAAGTGTGTGGCGGAATTTTCTAATTTATTTTTTAGCAAATGGTTCAAGGCCCTTCACGTTCTGAGGGCAACGTTTCAAGTTCGAGCTTGCCGCCAGCAACAAATTGTTAATGGAAATTCACGCGTTTCGAATTATTGATTTTTTGGGCCCGTCGAAAACAAACTTTCTTTGCTCTCGACACACAATTGACATTTGAATTGTACAAATTTGACGTGAATGAGGCGATGACGATTAATGGCCAAGGTCGATTTTAAGTTTGACAGCTCGCTGCGAAAGTTCTCAACAATTTTCTTTTAAGTTTATTTAAGAATGTGCTTAAATTTTCGACATAAATTTTATTGACTTTAATGTGCGCAAGCATTAGATCATAAGGAACTGCACTAGCGACCTCTGGAAGGATGTGGCAGGCAACAAATTTAGCTTTCCAGTTGGAATTTCGCTAATTGCATTTTCGCAATATTCCGATATGCTGCGAATGCTGATAGGAAGTGAAATTTTCTCCGGACACAAACCAGAACAAATGCAGTTTTTCCAGCTGGCTGGTAATGCAGTGCATTTCGCACTGCTTGCTGCAAGATATTTGTGTGAATGCACTGCTTGGCCTTGGAATATAAGAAATGACGGCCAAAATAAAAGAAATATATTTTAGAAAAATTTGTAAAATGGAAATTCACTAACTGATGTGTAAAGTGCAAATATTACAGATGCCATTCGTGATTTATTGCTAATGATAATAAATTGTGTATTAAATAACAGACCAATTTAAGATTTTATTTTAGATGTATTATCAAACTTGGTACGGAATCTGATTCAGTTTAAATATGTATTTCAAGTTATCTAAATGACTTCTACATAAAAAGATCTAAATAATTTCAATGAATAAAAAATAACAAATAAACTTAGTAAAATAAGCAAAGCAATCAATGCTTTTTATAGATATTTGCTATTAATTTACTAAAAGCACATGAAATTCGAATTCTTCTCATAAAGTCTTGTTTAAATTTAGCCAGGCTAAAACTATTAAGAAATTGTATCGTAGCTGAGAATATTTAAATGAACCTGTTCAACACAGCCCTCTTGCGACCGTGTCTAAAGCATTTCGGGTAAAATGTGTCCACATTGTGAGATACTGATTTAAATCCTAGCGTCACATTCGCATTCGCATTCGCATTTAATGTGGCCTTGATGACGAACACTAATTAAAGCCTGCTGATTAGCAGCAGCAGGAACTAGAAACTGAACACGTAGGCACATAAGGAGTTAACCCATATACAAGTGACTGCCACATTGTTCACACGCATAATGTGGGCTAAAGGATTTGGCGGCGCGCCGCAGGACGATAATGAACACAAATGAGCCGAGCGAAAGGAGTTTTTGCAAGCGCTCACGAAATGGCAAACATTTGCCGAAAACCAAAAACCATCTAGAACAATGGGCAATGGGTAATGCCGGCGGACCTGTTGGTCCTGTCGAACAGTAACTGCTGCAGAAGGACGCGACCTTGACGCAATGGCTCAAGAGCAAAGTCAAACAGCCAACAAGCCAGCCTGCCAGACAAACGGACAAACAGAGACAGACAGACAGACATTTCAGTCAGGCATTTATAGAATTTGGCTGTGTATCTTTTGTTGCAATCTGATTGATTGCTGTCAAGCGGATGGGAAAGAAAAGAACCCCTATATATATATATATATATATATATATATACAGCCTGGCAACAGCTGCCAAATGGCTTCCTTAGACTGCACTCGGCGGCGACGCCATTTTAAAGTGAATTATTTGAGTCTTTCGTTTGTGTTGCAGAAAATTTAAATTTTAAAGCACCGTCGACTGCAGCAATTTGAAGGTGGAGCCACTTTCCATTATGCCACCTCCCAATTAATCATTCGACTAAGCACACAGCCTGTGGCCCAGGACATGCGCAACAGTCGCTCCGCTCACCAACCAGCAGCCAAAGCGAGAGGCAAATAGCCGGCGAGCTTTTCCCAGCAAAAGCTTTGTTATCTGGCCTGCTGGCTGGCTGGCTGGCTAGTGGCACGTTGTATCTATATAGTCCTGTGTACATAATGGCATAAGGATACACATGTGTGTGTGTGGGTGTGTGTGGATGCCAGCAAAACCAATTCAAAATGGCGCCATAGTCAGAATATTTTTGAATGTTTTGCGGCAACTAATGATGAATTTAGTAGCTCGCGTGTCGGTTTAGCTCAGCTGTTGTCCTTGCAACGACAGCAACAACTGCGCCTAATGGCCTCAGTTTGAGCTCCATCAGCAAACGCCATCTTGCCCGGCTAAGTAGCTCATCGCCTGACAGCTGAGACGCGTTTATCATAATCAAATGTGGATGGACAGTGACACTGACACTGACACTGACACTGACACTGACTGTGACTCTGACTTTGATGCTGGCACTGACACTGACACTGACTTCAACTCTCCTCTGGACTAAAAACAGAAAAAAGGTTGGAAATTAATTTAAATTGGCTTTTGATGTAAATGCATTCCTCAATGCTGCAGCTACTCCACTTAGCAATGATGGGGTATGTATATAGTATGTGCTCCAGATTTGTCTTATTCCATTTATCGCTGCCTCTCTAAGTAGCTGCAAGTTGTGCTGCGTTGTGTGTGTGTGTGTGTGTTTGTCCTAAATGGCGCATATTTATCAAACTGCCAGTAGCAGCTACAGTTGCTCCTCCCTCCCTGCAACAACCCCCCTTAAGCTGGATTTCAAGCTGCAGTGCGTGAAGAACTCAAATGGCAAGGTATTAACGAACTGTCGTGAGTTGTTGTTCCCCGCTGCCTGCCCCTGGACAACCCCCTGCACCCAATGTCGGCTTGCCCCGCCGCGCCCTCTAGTTCACCATGCTTTCTGTTATTGACCATTTTTCTTATGTCGATGGCACTGCGTTTAATTGAAAACTGCTGCAGTTCCGTTGCATCGCTGCAAGTTGCACAGTTGCACAAGTTCTATGCCCACATTTAATGTGAAAATTCCTCTAGTTTTTTGTTGCTGTGCAGCAGGCAAAAACAAAACTACAAGCGCTGCTGATTGTTTCATATTAAAAGCGTGTGTGTAACAGCAACAACAACAACAACAACATCAATATTAACAACATGCGAGCGATGATGAAAAATCGCCTGCAACATGTTGGATGCTGCTGAGGCAGAGGGAATGTAGCTCCATTTCCATCTACGTCTCCATCTCCATCTCCGTCTCCGGCTTCAGCTCGGGCATTTTTGCTGCCCGCTGGCAGCTCCGACATCAACTCCAATTACAAAAGTACACGCAGGCGTCTCTCTTATGATTCCTAGTTTTCCCCTATCCTTTTTTTCATTTTCATTTTTTCTATTTTTTTCATTTTTAATATGGTTTCCCTCATGTCGTGCGGACTTTGAAAAAAATATATTAAACACTACAAAACAAAACGAAACGGTTGCATGTCGTTAAAGAATTGGTAACCATCTGGAAACCAACTGAATGCAATGACAACGCAACAAATACATATTATAATAAATATATATTTCATGATGATAAATAAATTAATTAATTAAAATGATGAGAGAATTGTGAATATTTGGTATTCATTTACCTTAATAGGGAAATTAAATTTACGTAAGATACTTTCAGATAAATATTATTATAATAAAACTGATAGGTATATTTGTTAAATGCTTACATGTAATAATGTCAAATCAATTAGGAGTTGCAAATCGCATTAAAATGTATTCCCAAAATAATTATATAAATCAATCAAAATAATAATTTCTTTTAGCAATAATCAAACTGTCGATATTAATCATTTTATTGCATAGTGCGTATAGTAATTTGTATAGTTTATTGGAGTGGTTATAACTGCAAATTTAAATCTTGAATATTTAATTTAAATACTCACTTAAAATATGCAAATGTTGCTTTAATCTCAAATACTAATTAATTTTTTGACATGTTTATATTATTGTTACGCATTGAAAGGTATTATAATAAATTCTGTGAAATACTTAAGAAAATATATAAATGTAGTTATTTAAATACTTAAATGCCTAAAAATTTGTCTATATTAAATATACGCAAACGCAATAAATTATTGTAGGAGAAATACAACAATAAAAAAATCAAAATAATATTTATTTTCCCATATCTAAAATATGTAAATTATTAACTAATTGTCCACATTGGGCAAGATTATAGCTATACTAAAAATTATATTTTGTATAAACTTGCGTGGTAATATTTAGTTTTTTACTTGACTCGGACAATTTTTTCAATCAATCTTTCTGGATTCAAATGCAAATATCAAACGAAATTCACAAAATACTCGTTTGTGTATTTCTTGTTTTGCTCGCTTGGAATTTGGTAGCACATCCAAAATTGATTTTTAATTAAGGCATTTAGCCAAAGTCGAAGCCAAACCCAGCCCAAAAGTCCGTGGCCGTAACTCGTACCTCGTAACCCGAAACCGAATGAATCATAAGAACCCAAAGACGTCGCCAGACAATGTGCTCAATAAATTTAAATTCCGATTCAGAATCGGATTCATAGCTAGAGTGCAAACGAGCTCATTTTAAAGAGATGCAAACAAAACACGACTTGGAGCAAGGTTTAAAAACAACAACTAAAACAACAACAACAAACTCATTTGTCGCTTGTTCCTTTTATTTCTTTTGGAGTTTTTTGTTTACAGAAAGCGCTGTAAAATTTCGAACGCAACCAATAAAAATGGAAATGATGGCGCACTGAACGAAACGTTTATAAAATAATAATGCGAAATAATAATGTGACGGTGATTTAGCGGAACAGCGCCTCGATTGAATACAAATAAAGTGCCTGGCAGCGGGTGGGGCAATCGGGCAAATAGGGATGGCGGCAGCTTCCCGGGTAGCGGGATGCACTAATCTAGGATGATTTCAGCCTAATCCCGAGCACAAAAAACAACAAAGCAGCTGCTGGTGCTGCTGGGTTCCCACAGGAGTCGAAGAGTGCGAGAATAAAAACGATATAGATAGAGCGAGAGAGAGAGAGCAATGACAAGGGGGTGGGGGGAGGGTGCACGCTGAAGTTGACGTTGACGTTGACGTTGAGTGGCAGGCAATCATCTGCCTCGTCCAGCGTCCAACTACCTGTTTTCTGTGCCGTTTCTGCCGTTTGCCAGCTGTGGCTGCCGTGGAGCCGCCGCCGTCGCTGCTCCGCCATAGGCCGGTTGGTCCAGGCCATGCAGCACCCCCGAAACATAAATCAAAGCGTTGGGCGTGGCCTAGTCGAGTGCGAGCGAGCGCAACTGCTTTTCGAACATGCGCACACTGAATGCGGCTCGCTCGCACCCGCTGCGCTCAGGCCGAATGATTTACAGTTTTCGAATACGCACACAGTCGAACACACACACAGACGTTCACTTGGACTCGGTCCCCACTGCGACAGTCAGCGCAGCGCAAGGCTCTGTGTCAAACGTGAATCGAACGTGGCGCACTCAAGTACGCCAGCTGCGCGCTCGGTACTCGGTCAAGTTTCAATCTAACTTCTACTTACCCAGTGAAAATAGTCGTGTTACGCGAATCACCGCATGCCCAACTGGGTTCAGCCCCAACTTAGCTTTCAATCGACGGTAAAAGTGCACTGCGATTAAAGTGTCATCGGAATATTCAACGCAACCGCCAACGGATAACGGATAACCTAACGGAACTCAGTCCCAAGGATATATATATATATATATATATACCATATATGCAATATTTGATTCTCGAATTTTCTTATGCAAGTTCAAAAATTCAAATGGGCTGTAAAATGCTTTAAAAATGTATTTGCAATTTGAGAATGTCACAAGAATTGCGTAAACTAATCGAGTCAAGTGTTTTTTTATGTATTAAATACATAAATATTGTTAAGTGTACTAAAAAAAATAATAGTATTCAATAGTAATCATAATCAAATACAATACATACACTAAGTGAAGTGCTTACTCAAATACCGTTCTTAAATCATCTGAAAACAAAAGATTGGAATTCGAAGCATTCAACTTATTTCGAATTATAGGTAAGCTAAAAAGACAAAAAATTATTTGTGGAAAATTATGAGCAAAATATATAAAGGGAGTATTTTTTTTATGTATCGATAAAGAAATATCTTAAAATTAGTTGAAACTCGACAAATGAAAGGTTATTATAAATATCATTGACTTTTAAACGAAATAAGAAGCAGAATGCTAAATAAATAATAATCCTTGTGAGTCAACTTAAAATTTGCTATTCTAAATAAATCACTTCAGAAATGGGCTAACTTTTCCTCAACACCTTCGAAGCAGTTTTTGTTTGGCTGCGCAAACTTTATAACTAACATAAGCTTTCTTGCTGTTATCAAACTTTTTGATACACGACAAACACACACACACACACACGCATTTATATATAAATAAACACAAACCATGTTACCGAATTTCGAAATTCGAATATTCTTCACTTAAAGCGATCCCAGCTCTCACACGTACACTGTGTGTGAGATCAATAAGAATGTTCGTGAGCAATTCGAAATGGAATGTGTTCATACTCGAAGAGCGTAAACAATTCGAATATGCTCTCTTTCGAACTCAGAAACACACACACACACACGCATGTACACTCAGTTGTGGCTGCGGCAACAAATTTCTGTGTCCGCAAAGGTAACAAAAGCTGTTCAACTCGTGTGAGTGCAAGTGAGACAGCAAGCAACCGCATTAGGTGTTGTCGGACTGCTCTAACCAGCATGACTTGTTCGAATTTCGTTTCTTTTTACGCGAGTGTTTAATGAATGCACTCGGCTGAATGTGTGTTTGCCATAGCAATAACTGTATGTGTGAATGTGTGCGTGTGAGTCTACTTACTTTTGGTACTCGTAGCTACAATTGGCGGCGCTGGCGCTGCGCATTGCATGAGTTTTTTTTTTATTGATGCTCAGATATTTGAATTATGCCCGAGCAGTCAAAGTGAGACATTGGCGCTTCGAGCACGTATTCGCGGATACATTCATCGAAACAGAAACACAAACAGAAACAGAAACAGTAAAAGTAACAGAATCCGAAACAGAAAACTTTTTTTTTTGGCCCTGGCTAAACAATCCGTCAATCTGTCAAAGCACTTGCTCGCTCCGCGAATCGTGCGGCTCTCTGCCAGCCAAAATACAAAAAACGAAAAGACGAAAAAAGTAATAACAGAAAAGCGTGCATCCGTTGGATACAACAGATACAGAGACACATTCAATGCACAACGCTCCGCGCTGACTTTGAGCGATAATAACGAAAGATGGATGGGCAGCTAAGTGTTTGCAGTGCCAGTGTTTTCATCGATGACGTTTAAAATACATTCGCGCTGATGGATACCATAAATTCGGAGTGAACCACTCGCAAATACATCGCCATTCGGCGCCTCTCAATGGGATCGATTGTCGCTCTTCGAGCCGCTAGAACTGTGACAAATTAAGTGCTTCTCTGCTAAATGCTGTCTGCCCACGGCAGATAATTACGGTTCCAAATCCGCCAAATGTCAAGTGCAAAAGTAAACACAAGCAAAACTGCAATTAAAATCGGATTGCAAACGAATTAACTTGACGCGATGCGGGCTCAAATGGCACTTGGCAATTAGCTGGAGGCCTTTTTAAAGTGATCGCCGCACTTAAAGTGAACAACTTATAAACCAAGTTGGAAACAATAACTATTATCCATTTGTAAAGTGAAGAAAAGAAAAACAAACTCAGTTTTTAATTGTTATACACAAAATAAGAAACTCCGACGGCAAAAAAATTTGTTTCAATTCTTGCAAATTTCGGGCTTGGGAAATTAAATTTTATTCATATCAGAGGTAAAATTAATAAATTAATTAATGAGAAATGTTTGTTTATAAATGTTTTATGAAAGAATTAAGATTTTAATTTGTGTTATTTTTTTTATTTATTGTTTGATTTGCATAATGCAAAAGATGCTTAAGTGAAGAAAACATATCTCAATTAAGGTTTTTTTATATAATGAATTACATTTTTAAACGGTAAAGAATACAACAGTTGAAATATTTTGTAAAATGCAGAGGGAATGAATAAGCAAATTCGTTTTTGAATTAAGTGAATAAAAAAATAATTTATATTATGGTCCATGACAATTGTAACTAATTTCGCTGATTGCCTAAAAGGCATTAAAATTTGTATTAAATCTTGTTCTCGAATGGATTGCCACTTAGTTATCGAATTTAAAAATTGAGTTGTTAAATAAAATGGGCATAAACAGGGCCAACCTTCAATTAAATTCGGCTGTAATTAATAATGTGGCTTAGACACTGTGTTTGGGCACATCCAATTTACATTTGCTGAGTTCCATTTTTGTTTTCGTTTCAGTTTTAGTTTTGTCGTTTTTGTTTTGGGTTGCGTGCGCGATATCAACGCAAAGAATTTTCACTTCATTAAAACGAATGCAGCCGTTTTTGAAGTAATTAAGAGCCACAAAGGCGAAATGTCACAGCGAATGAAAAATGCCTAACAAGCAGCCACAATCTACCTACAAAGACCCATATACATAAACACAAGTAAATACATTCCTTATGAATATACATAATATGCCCATGTATATATTTGAAATGTAAATAGTTTTCGAAGTAACCCATCGTTATACATAGGAATTGCGTGCAATAGCGATCAGAGCCATCACATGACAGAGAAGTCATGCTGACCAGACCGAAACACAAAGTATATTAAGCCAAACTGGCACTGAACTGCGCCCAAATCGCCTGCTTCTTGGCGAGACGCATTCATATGGAACAGCGCAAGCACAGCCCTCAAAGAGGTTCTACTACACTCAGAAAAAAAATACTGAAAATTTCCCAAACAGCGGCGCTAAAAAATAACTCAATTTATTATGTAGAATGCGCGTTTTTAAAAAATGATATTTTTTTAAATAAATTCAATATACATCGAAAGGAAGTGACATTTGCTAATGACAAGAATTTATATATCTATTTATATATATTTTGATTTTTTATATTTTCTAGTATCTTAAATGTAAATGCTTAAAAACAATGGTTTAACAATAATGCGGCATTAGTAATAAATATCTTTGACACCTTATCACAAAATTTTGCAATCAGATACTTAAAAAAACACACAATTCATTAACTTGGTAATTGAATAACAATTGGAAAAAATTTGACTTTGAAATAGTTTCAAAATACAAAAATATATCTGCTAAAAGCGACTTATAATTTCTAAGAACTAGCGCTTATGTTTCACATTCAATGTTTCAACATATATCTAATTATAAGTTTCTAAAATCCAAAACAAATATATGTGATTTCTTGGGCGAAGTTCTTAGAACCATAGTTTATTTTTCGCAGTGTAGACAGCGATGGGCGCCCATGGTGCGCCTAGGCTAACTTCGCTGCATGTGCACCTCTCACTGTCTTTATCCCTCTCTCTTTCGCTCTCTATCTCTGTCGCTCGCTTGATCCCGCTCTCGGGGATCGGGCACACATGGCAGTGGGCTAGTGAGAGTGTGTAAATCATATTGCCACTTGATGTAGGTCACTTTCATTTGAATGCGCCCTCTCGCAGGGTGGTCGACTCTGATCAAAGAGCCCTCAATGGGAAATTGCATAATGTGGACACAACACAAATACTGCTGCTGCTTCTGCTGCTACCCGTTGAGCTAATTGGCCTCCTAGTTGTGCACACACACACACACACACACACACACACTCTGTTTGACCGATTCGAAGTATGGTTTAGATGCGCTGCAATTTTTGTTTGGCTTGTCAGCAGCTTGAATTTATGCCATCAACATTAGCATTTGAGCTGCGCCTGGAGAACACATTCATCATTCTATATACGAATGACACTGGGACTGGGACTGGGACTGGGACAGGGACTAGGACTGGAAACGAGCTAAAATACCATGATGATGTTTCAGCTTGACTTATTTATATTTATAAATCAAAATACTAAAAGAAACAGAAAAAAAATCCAAATAAAATTTATGAAACACGCAAACTTTGCCGCGACAACAGCCATAACAACAACAACTACAACAAGAATAAAGTATTGTTGGGGCGCCGTTGATCTATTGGGGCGACCGCAGCCATTTGCCCAACTTTGCATTTGAATGTGTAGGTACAATAAGTGCCGGGACACATTTGTTGTTGACGACCCCAGCAAATGGCTAAAGGAGCAGACGTCTACTTTTTATCTGTGCACCTTTATGGCAAATAGGTGATTTATATTTCAATGCATATTCAAAGCAAAGATATATGCTTTCACATATGCAACAAATCATATTTCAAATATTTCACTCCGTATGCAATTATTTAATGTTATGTTAAATATAAGCATTGGAAAAATCAAATCAAAGTTGAAGAAAAATTATTATTGATTAACAATCCCATCAAAAGTTAGGTTGGCCGAAAGCAGCTCCTTACAGTAGCCAAACCACAAACATGTTGCTCAGTTCCCAATGTCCTTCGCTCTTGGACAGAGGTCAATGGATTTGGGAGAGATACAGCCATTACGTAACAGATCGTAAATTATGTGTGAAAATTAAATGGTAAGGACACAAAAGGCGAACCGCAAACACGTCGAGTGTCGAGCACTTTTGAGTACGTGTCAAAAGGTCAACAATGGCTGCTCGCAGTGAGGATCGACAACGAGTCGAGAAAACAAATCAAAAACTCATAAAAATTATGAGAGACGCAACCGCAAACAAAACACAGACGAGGGTTGAGGCGAGCAACTGTAACAGTAACAATAACAGCTAAACATGCGTGCGAGCGAGCGAGATGGACATATACAAAGAGAAAGAATGGAGAACAAACAAAAAAAAAAACCAAATAATAATATTTATGACTACTTTTATGAGGTGCTTACAAATTTTTATGAGTTTTTAATGGGCCCACTTGCACTCGAATTCGTTTGTCGTTTCTTTTTTGGCGCAGTGCGAGTGAGAGGGAGAGAGAGATAGAGATAGAGAGAGAGCGGCATGGCAATGAGTGTGACTGCGCGTGCGCAAATACCTTTTCGAGAATTGTGCGAGTGCGAGTGCGATTTCGTCTCAGTCCCCGTCCCCGTCGCCGTCTTGCCTACTTGTCTCATTGGTCCACAGTTCAGGCGCTGGCCTGTGGCAGTTTTTTGAAGCGGCATGTTTACATATACACGCGCTACGCCCATGTTGACAACAAATATTAAAAATTATGATTTATGAACAGACCCGATACCCCGCTAGCCCCGGCTACCCCCCGTGCCCACAAACAACGAACAAGGCACGCTCGAAATCTGTAATGGTGACGGCGACAACAACGACAACGATGGGCGACGACAACGGGCGACATTTGTAAAAGTAATAACTGCCAAGGGTTTTGTTCATTTCATAATTAAGAGAAGGTTCGTTTATGCTTAGAACGTACAATAATGATGGCTATGATGATGATGATGAAGGTGAGGATGATGAAGACGCCAACGCCTGACAGCTGCTTAGAAATGGAAGAAAATTGAATAGTTTATGAAGAACAGCGAGCTACATTTTTAGCAGCTTACAAAAAAAATTAATCAATGCTGTATTATAAACAAATCACTTTTATAAATTGCTAACGAACAAATAAAAAGTTAAATTTAGAATTTATCTTAAAAAAAAAACGGGTTACTTTCATGTGTTATAATTAATTTGATTAATTTTTAACTAATATATCAGCTAAACTGCACGCTAATAATACGAGCTAAAATCAAAAAAAGTGTGTAAATTAATTGATTCCAACACTTTTGATTATAAGTTGGGAATGTGATGAATAAAAAAAATACCTATTATTCACAGAAATATAAAACGATTAATGAGTCAAGTCAAACTGCTTTCTTGATTTCTTCCTTCTGTACAAGATTTAATATCGATTATGCAAAAGTTAATCATCTTAATTACAAGTCGCAACCCCAGTCATAAGATCGGTTTCGAAAACGTCTGCCATTGTTCTGTTGGAGTTATCGTGAAAAGTGGCCAGAATGGGAAACCCTTTTCAGCTGTCGCATCGGGCACAATTTGATTTATGGTGACACTGAGTTGGTCTTGGGGGGAACCTCGGGAGTTGCGCATGTGCAACTCAATTGCTGTTTATTTACTTGGACCTTGCAACGGCTATGTATCCTGCTGCATGGCACCATTATTTACCATTTACCTGTGGGTTAGGGAAAGGGAAATTCGTTATGCGGTTTAAGTATCCGTATAGAAATTTCACTCCCGTTTGTAGGCATATTAAAACGGCTTATACAAAGGAGGCCCGAGGCGGAGAATAAAAGAAAATGCTCATATGCCGAGACAAGGGAAAAACTCGCTCAGTTTTGCTCGGCTTGTTTGCTCCCTCGTCTCGAAAGTGTCATTGCCCAAAGAATTGCCATAATTTATGGCTTTCTTATGAGGCGACAATCAGCCAGGCGACCGTCGACCGGCGAAGACCAGCGCCAATCTATACCAATATTATTGTATCCATCATCTATATATGTACACAAATATTTATATACACACAAACACACACACACACAGAATACCCGTTGGAAAGCGCTGAGAGAACCCGCAAATTTGGTTTGCGTTTTCATTATTCATGGATTTAATTAACACCAATTGAACCGCTTGTCGCTCGACTCTTTGGAAAACAATTTCCAAAACTCGTATAATTTATTGCTCTTTATTTTTACTGAATTTTTAATTTGCCCTTAAGTGATCGTAAATATGAAGAACAGACTCCGCCAGTTGGCTCAATTAATTGTTGGCTAAAGATGCAACTTCCACACTTAAATTTAAGTTAGAGAATAGAAGAAGTCTTTTGAGGATTGAGAGTTTCAGTAAGCCATAGATGTCAATGCCATTCTCATCACTTTAAATCACTCGAATCTAAGCTCGAAGGTTTTGCTACCAAATTGGACATGATCTTTTGACCTAATCTATACACAAACCATTAGCCAGTATCTACATGACTTGGGGTAAGCGTATAATTTCGATAATCAAACTATTTGTGTGTCGATTTGGCTTAGGCCAGCTTGGGCTACGGGCTAAAAGAATATCGGACACTTGAGCGAAATGCCGTTACGAATGCTTTAAACCTCATAATCGGCCATGGCCATGTTGGAGTTGGAGTGTACATCGTTTGCAGAAACACGGCTAATCAAATAAATCTCTGTCGAGCCTTGGCTCATACCATTGCCACTGGCAGCACCTTATGCCCTGTTCAGTTTTTGGCCAGTTGTACTGTGCAGTGAAGATAGGTCGGGCAAATGGAAGAGTGGAAACCGGGCAGGGTTAGGAACGGAGCAAGGGACAGAGACGGAGCTCAGGCCGTGCTCCGTGCGCCGATTTAATTTAAAGCTTCAACTCCTTTCTTTTGAGCATGCTAAAGGGTTAAATTGGTTAAAATTATTGGTTTCATTCGAGGCCCCAAATAAGCAGAAGAAAAACCAGAACGCCAAGAAGAGAAGACGCAAGAAGAAGCATTATATTACTTGCTCTGGAGTGCAAAATATTTCCAGAGGTCGATGCATTGTTTTTGGGCAACTCTTCTCCTTTCTTCTCCACTCTTTTCTCTTCTTATAGTTGTTTTTTTTTTTTTCTCGGCCATGTTCATGTGCTGTGTTGATTTGGCATTGGCTTCCTCATTGCCTGGCCTGGTCCAACAACCTGGTCCGGTCTTTGCCATTGCGTTTTACACTTTTCGCCTTTCGGCTATTTTGGGGCCAGGCCAAGCTGTTGTTTCGAACACAACAAAAAAGAAGAAAAAAATTTTAAAAAAGAACTTGCAATCGTGGCTGTTTTTGTTGCTATCTCCGAAATACAAGTTTTCCTCGGTGCACACACAAATGCGATATCAGCGATGGTGTCCAACTCGGAGCTGGCCTTTGTTTTGGGCGACATACCAGGGCACAAGTGCAGCCACAAATTCCGGCAAGTGTCCAGTGTGCAGCAACGAGAATGGGCGGTTCATCCTCCATGCACTCCTTGCACCACCCTGCTGCTCTGGCGTGGCCCACTAAAATTGCTTGCACGTAATGCCAATGCTTAGCCATATCCGCGTCTGCCCATCGGCATAAGTGAAATTCAAACAGTGGTTTTGGCTAAGCAATATTGCATTCTTAGCCAACTCAAAAATAATTGCGAAAACGATGATGCCCTGTAAAAAAATTAAACTGCATTACCACCCAATGTAAAAAATTATCGGGAATATATAATAATATAAATTATATTAAAAAGATAATATTTACCACTACACAAGAATAATCTAACAAAATTAAATTCATTGTCTAAATTATAATCATATAGCATAAACTAAAAACAGTTTTGATTATTATTGATTGACTTTTCATTTTCAAATTGAACACATAATTGATGCCTGTAAAACTATTAAATAAAAACCATTTGAATCTAATTGAAATCAACTGATTTCGATTTGCTGATTATAATTAAATTTAAAAAGAATAATCATTATGTGGAGGAGATCTTTGGATGTCGTCTCTCCTTCAATTTGTGTCTACACATTGATCCACTGTGCGTTCAAATAAATATGTTAATATTTTCAACTTAATTCAAAACCAGATAATTTGAAGATTATGCAAAGAGGTCTACTTTTTTCTATAGCTATTGCAAATATTTAATCAGACTGAGCCCAGAAGCTCTCCTTGCCGAGGACGAGATCGGACAATCCGATCAGTGCTGGGCGGGGATTAGGTGAACTGCACCTAGAGCAATTTTCTTATCTGTTGAATGCATCTTGTGTGGCTGAGCTGAGCTGATTCTAACCGCTTCATTTCGTTGCAGATACTGATACATCTTAGCGTAGCGGCCACAACATGGATCCCGACTGCTTTGCCATGTCCTCGTACCAGTTTGTCAACTCGCTGGCCTCCTGCTATCCGCAGCAAATGAATCCGCAGCAGAGTCATCCGGGCGCCAATGCCAGCGCAGCGAATGGCAATGGTGGTGCGGGCGGCGCGAATGGCGGCCAGGGCAACTCTGGTGCGGCGACGCCGGGCAGCAACGATTACTTTCCAGCGGCGGCCGCCTACACGCCCAACTTGTATCCGAACACACCACAGGCGCACTACGCCAATCAAGCGGCCTATGGCCTGGGCGGCGGCGGTGGGGCGCCGGTCGGTGGACAGGCCAATCCCGATATGGTGGACTACACACAACTGCAGCCGCAACGATTGCTATTGCAACAACAACAACAGCAGCAGCAGCAACAACAGCAGCAGCAACATGCACACGCAGCGGCCGCCGGTGTTGCCCAGCAGCAGCAGCAACAGTTGCCGCAGCAGCAGCAACCACACCCGCAACAGCAACAGCAGGCGAACATCAGCTGTAAATACGCCAACGATCCGTCGACGCCCGTTGGCAGCAGCAATAACAACAACAACAATAACAACAACAGCGCAAACAGCAACAACAACCAATCGCTGGCCAGTCCGCAGGATCTCTCCACGCGCGACATCTCCCCAAAGCTTTCGCCCAGCTCGGTGGTGGAGAGCGTTGCGCGCTCCCTCAACAAAGGCGTACTCGGTGGCAGCCTGGCCGCCGCTGCCGCCGCCGTCAGCCTCAACAACAATCACAGCGGCAGCGGTGCCGGCGCCGGCCCCGGCAACGTCAGCGTCAACGTGCCCATGCACAGTCCGGGCGGCGGTGACTCGGACTCGGAGAGCGACAGCGGCAACGAGGCGGGCAGCAGTCAGAACAGCGGCAATGGCAAGAAAAATCCACCACAGATATATCCTTGGATGAAGCGAGTACATCTCGGACAGAGTAAGTTCGAATCCAATGAATCCATAAAATGAATCATCCGCACATTTGATCAACTCTCTAATAAGCCCAATTGCATATTGGAATAAGCTAAAAATTCGCTTAATTCCTCATAATTCCTCTCATAACAATTTTACATTTGCTGAGACGTTCATAAACCTGGAGAAGCCAAAACATTGTTGGACAATAAATTCAATAATTCTGATTGATTGTTTCTAATTAAATTATTTTTTATTGCTCTTAGTTGCAAGTCATTTATTTTTTTATTTTTTTTTTATTAGTTATATTTAAATATTATTATTATTATTATGAAATAATTATCATACAATACATATGCACCAGGATATAAGGATTGAAACAATTGATGAATCAATCAATCAATCGATTCGAAAACGCTTAGCCAAATAGTAAATCCGTTTCTGTTAACCATTCACAAATCGAACTTATAACTTGTCCAGTTACTTGATTAAATTGCATAATTTAGAATTTGAAAAAGGCCCGAACCAATTGGACTGTGTGGGGAAGGGGGGGAATCCAGAGCGTCTCCAGCACCAAGTTGTCTGGCAAAGTTAGCGCGCGGGGCAACTTGTCAAAATACATAAACAATAACAAAATATGTTCCTCACACAAACACTTTCCCATTTTTCTTGCGGCGCTGCGTGAAAACTCGACCGCGAAAATCGCAGCGCGTGAAATTGTAAACAAAAAAAACGTGTGCCCCGCCTGCCCTCCCCCCAGCGCACGCCCCTGAGCAACACGGACAGCCGGCACCCGCGGCTAACGCAGACAGACTCCCACAATAACTCATAAAAGCGAATACCTAATTCAGATACAGATACATCCACAGATACAGATACATCCACAGAGATACTGTTGCGTTTGGCTTGATTTGAATCTCGCACCTCTTCTCGTTCCGTTTATATTTAAATTCTCCAAATTTCGTGAAAAATGCGTTGCGCCTACCTAGCTGAAAAAGAAAACTGAAAAAACCCTGCATTCTACAGATACATTTGGCTGTGCGGCAACGAAAAAAATTGTGAGTCGAAGAAATCGTTGAGCGATTTTTCTTCATGTCAATGGCGCGCAAAGAGATTTTTCTTTAACACCCCCAAACACTGTTCCCCCATCCCCCCTCCACGGCTATGCAACGAAAGCTTCTTCGATCTCTGCTGGTAAAATCACATTATTGACTGCAGTTAATAATTTTTTCGCTTTCTTCACTTATCAGGTGCATAAGTCACTCGGGGGTCTTGCCACTCAAATCAATTTCGTCGGTCTTCAGACGGATCGTGCGACTCTTGGTTGATTCAAAATAATTAATAAATTCTACCTAAATTGCGTTTGGTGTAGTTTTGATTAATTTGCATCTGTGCACCTGTCATAGATCAAACGCCTGTCTGACTAATTAGCATTCGCAACGGTTCATAGGTGATTGCAACTAGTTGGCGTGCCTTGCCACGCCTTAATTTGACTTTTCATTCGAAAACAGTTAACTTAATGGAAAACTAAGTTATATATATTTTTCATAATACATTTCACACATTATGGAAAAAATAGATAATATGATTTTTTAAGCCGATATAACTAGATTTAACCTAATGCATTTCCTGCTTCACTCTGGTGTCTAAGCTTGCATTAAATCAGACGTAATAACTTAATAATTTTAAGAATAGCGCTTGCAACCCAAATTAGCATCAATAATAGCCAGTTGTCGGTTCCGATAATTGCGATTCCGTCGTGCAAACTGACACTACTTGGCAACCCAAAATCACAACATGTCAGCCAATTAAAGAGTCGTTGAAAATCACCATGAAAATGCACTTGCATTCATAAATACTGAGCAAACAAGTGCAACAACAACAACAACAACAATTGTGGATACATATTGATTGTGGTGGGAGGGGGGTTAAAAACGTTTTGCGATTTTCCATTTGTACAAAACTCGTTTCATGCCGTCCAAGTCCAATCAATGGGGCATATTGTTATTATAATTTATGTATCTGTAACTCATGGCAGCCGAACTAAACCAAAAACAACAACAAAAACAACAACTACAACAATAACAAGAACACGAAGAAAATGGGAAACTGGAAAACAAGTGGCGGCAAGTGCAAAAATAATTGCGGCGTCGAGTAGCAAAAGCAAAATGCCAAGATGCGAATTTCTTCTGTCTGGTAATTTAAGAACATGAATGAAGCCAACGAAATACACATTGAGACTGCCATTTTTAGATACATCCATGGGTAGTACTCAGCTACTCAGATACATTTGCATATTTGTGTGCATTTATTAGGGTGTGTTTCTGCATTATATAGTTATAAAACTTGTCTGTATTGGTGTATCTCATTTATGTATCTGCTTTTATGCATCGATGAGGTTTAATTAGATTCTATCATCTGATGTGAAATGCAACCAGCTACAAGTCAGAGGATGTGCGAGAACGCGTTCGAGTATTAATGAATATTTATAGTCATTTTTTCCTCTTGTATTGAAGTGCGATTGTGAATAATTGCTGTGACCAGCGCAGTTTAAAAAATTAAAAATTGTTGTTGAAAAACTGGAGAACACAATTTTTAGAAATCCTTTGCCTCATTAAATTGTAAAAACTAAACATTTCAAGCTTTAAAAACATTTCGGACTTTAAAAAAAACAACAGAACTTAACCTAATGAAATCAATTCAAAAAATATAACATTATTCTAGAGTTTCTTTTAATATACAAAAAAAATAGTTATTGTTTTACAACAACTCATAAAAATGTGCTCGATATTATTTGTACAACATGAGTACATATATTTTTAATATATAATATATATATAAACTGGTATATAAACAAAACAAAATACTTTTAATATATTATATATAAAAGTAAAAAGGTAAAAAGTCAACATCCTTTTGAACTTTACAATCTTAGAGCCCAATTAAACAATGAAATGTAGCTTGAAGGAAGTATTTACTCTTTATTGCTTACAACTTAATTTTGAACAGCAAATGTCTTTATTATATAAATTTATTTTACAATTAAAAATAAAAAAACCACGCAAAAAAGAAATTTAAAAAATTGGCACCTGAGAAAAGCTAAGCAGGCAAGCAACGCAAGTGCCAATAATTAACCGAATTGCAGAAGGCGCAAGTAAAGAAGTGAAAGAGGCGTGGTAACAACTGTATTTGGCTGAGCCAAGAATAGGCACCGATTAAAGTCCAGCAGGAACAAGAGACTGAAATATAAAGGCAGTCAACTCGACTAGGAGATACCCTTTCAAAATTACTTTTGGTTAAGAAAATCATTTTATTTTTTATTTATTTTGTATTTAAATATAATAATTCAATATTATATTTAATATCTGTATTGCCTCTGAAATCGATGTTAGTCGATATGCTCGAAGCTTGAAAATTTAATAATTAAGTTAGCTGAACTCCATCTGCCTATGTTATATGAAAACTTATTTCACAAATTTGGAGTCTTCTTCAGCTATGGCCAAATCGACTCAATTGTTAATGCTGATCAGGAATAGATACACATTAAGGTGTCGTCTATGCTTCCCCTTGCCTGTTACATGCCTTGGCACAACTCCATTTAACCCTTTTTACACATTCCAAATTGGTTGAGGGTATCAAAAATTAAAATAAAACAGCAGCCCAACAATTACAATAACAGCATGTTAACCATTATGCAAATTTGTGTGCATGTTGCTGCAATCAGAAGGTGCAAGTGGATAACAACAGCAACGTTAATCGCATGCACTCACGTCAAGCTCTTTTATTATTATAATTTTATTTCACTTTAACCACCATTTTAAAATAAACTTGAGCACCATCTTGGTGAGGAGACCAAAGTGGGCTCGGCACGAGAGAGATGGATGTCCGAAACAAGCATGTGAAAGATAAATAAGAAATAAATACACATGTTTAAATAAATAAAAAGATTGCGAAATAACCAATAAAGATGCTGGTTTAAATATCGCATGCAATCTTGTGAAGTTTCTGTGAGTGCATTTCTCTAATTGACAAGACCAAAACTGGCGTCGTTCCAAGCAATTTCGTAGCAGATCATCAAAGATCTTTGTCATCTCGTCGTCCGCCCACAAATTGAAAGCTAAACGCATCTATGGGAAATGCATAGAATTGTGCAAACTTACGAAATGTCAAATGCTTATTAGATGCAACAGGCCACTCCTCTGTGCCACCGTTCCCCCAGCCACTCCTCTGTGGCTACCACATACCCGCCACAAATTGTCAATTTAATAAATTTGTGAAGCGCGCTGCAGATGCTGGCTGGCTGGCAGAGGGACAATCGCAGTCGCCCGACTGCACCCTAATTAGTGGGGCTTTATTTATAAAAATGTAAATAACCAAACATTTCAGCAATATTTCGTATGTGCACATTTGGGTTAGTCGAAACCAGCAACGTCTTCAATAAATTTGCCTCGGGCACAGTGCATAACTGCAATTTTCAACAAGCTGCTGCAATAACGTTGATAATTACGAAATAACATGAGAAAGAACCAGTTAACTGAAACTGAACAAGTTTAAAATATATACATACAATAATATTAAATGTTAAAATCATATTTTAATTTAACAAAAAAGGTCACCAGTCAGTGAACAATATAAATACAAAACTCTTTAGTATTAAATTATTCGGTCAGGAAAACTATCAAAATTTATTAAAAACTTTTTATTTTTGTAGAGCTTAAGCTTGTTAGATATTCGAATATATATTTATATATATATATATATATATATATATATATATATATATATATATATATATAAATAACCTTTTGGTATTTCAGTTATAATGCTTGAAATGCAATTGGCAACTTGAAAAGTTGGCTTTAACTTGTTTTGTGCCGTCTTTCAACCCGAAGGCCACATTGAGTTGCAGGATGTTGTACAAAATTAATAGTTTACAAACGAGTTGAACGCCAGATATTTACAAGATATAGCAACGATGGCTGCCAGGCTGCAACAACAGCAGCAACAACAGCAACAACAACAACAACAATAACAATGTTTTTTGTATCTGGCCATGATTCTGTTCTTGGTCTGGCCCTGGTCTGGCTGTGGATCTGAGTGCTTGCTGCTGTTTGTACTCCAGTTTCGCTCTCCTTACTCTGCTCCTCCACGGTCCAATGCTACTCGTCTATGCGACGGCTCCTGCTCGTGATCGTCGTCTCCACGCAACACCGGCCACACCAGACCCGAGACTTGGCAAACGAGAGACCCAGCGAGCAGAATCCACTATCCACAATCCAGAATCGAGAATCGAGAACTCACAGACAGTGGAGCGGAGAGTCATGAGCCGATAGCCATAGCCAAGTGCCAGAAGTCCCAGTTGCATTCCCTGGCCAATTACATTTTCATTAACTTGGGACACGACTTTTGAAATAGCTACGTTTAATCATAATGATTGTTATTATTTTGGTCTCCGATCCGACTACTTTCTAAGAGTCCCGATCCCCTCCGCACCACCACACCCCATCATTATTATTATTCCAATAATACACTCTCCCCCCCCCCCCCTTAGCCAGGGGTAATGCATTAAATAACTGCAAGGTGCTGAAAACGATGCGGAACATAAATTAATTTAGCCCCACGAGGTGTTGCCAGTCAATTTACCTGCTATTATGAATAACAAGAAATGAATATTTATACATTTTATAAAAGAATTTTTCATATAAAATATATTTATATTTCAAACAAAGCGGACAGTGAAATACACTGATATATGTATTACTTAAATATATATATATTTTTTATATGTGTATATACTTTTTGAGTTGCCTTCTTGTCACATCTGATTGTTCTTAATGAATTCTGATCCCATTCATTTCAGCGGCTCGCAGAGCATGAAGTTAATTCTGTCGGATGTGAAACTTATCACTTTGCTTGAATTAAAATTCATTTGCTGCAAATGTAACGCATTAGGGGTATGCGTGACTGTAAGAGCATTTTTATTACATTCGTCATTTTTTCACTTTACCACTCGAGCCTTGAAACTTTGAAGATATACTGGTATCTGGTCCGTCTGTGATACGTCCTAGAAACTATCGATAAAATCGATAATTGCAAATCGATAAAGTCATCAAATTCGAAAGATATATTGTTGGTAATAGCTACAGTTACCAAACTATGAAATTAGATTACTAGGAATCTCCATCAAAGATCGTCACTATTTGAAACACCCTATCAGATTGTATTATTTATTGGTATCTCTTGTCTTATATTTTTTTGTTATCTTTTAAGTTTAAATGTATTTTTAGCGGCAATGTTCTTTAAGATTTGGTTGCACTTTGGGAAAATATCACTCAACATGTTGCCCAAATCAACAGCACTTTCATAGTGCCTATCCTGTAAGCGTTTCCTCTCGATTGCCAAAGTTTTCTACAAAAAGATGAATGATTACACGAAGCGCATCCAAATTGTTTATACGAGCAGACACCAAAAAGTGCTTCGATGCCGTTCATGCCGATGCCGTTGATGATGATGCCTTCAAGTGGCTGCAGGCACAATTTGGCCAAACTTAATAAAAGCGCATAAAAAACGCGAGACGCTAACAATGGACTGCCAAAAAATGAGAAGAAAATCAAGGAAAAAAGAAAAGAAAAAACAAAAAGAAGGCACAGAAAGTGAATCAAGAAACAAAGACACAACAACAATGGCGCCACTAATGACTGATGATGTGGCAGCGCTGATAGATGCATATAGTCCATATTCTCAAATACAGATCTTAGATATATGTGTGTGTGTGTGTCCGTTCTGGACGCCTGCAGTTTTAAAAATACGCAAAATGCTATTCATCAGTTCATTAGTTCAAAATAATGGGTGAACCCCCCCTACACCCACCCCCCGCCAGTGGTTTCGCTTTTGTTTAGAGAGCAAACAGCTCAAGCGGCGCAACTATTGCTGTCTTCCTGTCTGTCTGTCTGTTATTTTTCTATATCTTTAAGATACGGCGATTGCAGCAGCTAGTGATGGAAATTAAATTGCGAATAAAGCAAAGTAATTGCGATTTGAATGGTGAAAAAGTGCGAGTAATAAATTTAACTGAGTGTCAAGCGAGCGCTGCATGCGAATTTATCAAATTCAGTCGCAAATTGGCGCACATCTGCAAATTGGCATTGCCCGGCTCCTGGCTGCTGCTCAGCTCCCACTTGCTCCCCCTCCATACCCCTACCTGATATCGCCGAGATACGCATAGAATATTAATCTCTGGGCGCATTAACTAAAGCGAAATGACGCAATGGAGATAAACGCAAGCCGCACAGTGGAATAGAAACAAAGTGAAAGTGTTCAATTGAAGACTCCAAATCCACACAACTAGTACAGGTGTTAGTTTTGGAGTGGCTTACAGGGATAAACTGGATTTACACTCCTTGAACAGTGCATGTTAAATATTAATGTATATCTCAAGCTTATAGCATATATTTAAAGTTTTCTGTACGCTCGTTCCACTGTGCCGTAGTTCGCCTCTAAAATAAAAAAAGGTGCAAAAGAAAGATTAAAAAAAAAAAAACGAGAGAGAATAATCCGAAAACAGCAACAGGCGGCTCTCGGGGAGTCACCTGGGCCCCCAGCCAAGAGCCAGGTGAAGCAACCTAAGCGAAAACCATCACAAATCGCATACAATTCCAGATGAAATTGTGAATTATTAATGCAGGCGGCAAACTATTTGACTGAGTAGACAAACCCACGACCCGTTCCCATTTCCCGCCGTACGTGTGCAAGTCTCCCACTCTCCACCGCAAGCCCCCATTCCCCACCCGCCTGCTCTTTGTCGAGCTGCTTGTCCACCATTGAAAATTGAGTTACACGCGTGGCCTCCAGTCGGCTAAGTATCTGAGTGTGTGAGTGTGTGTGTGAGAGAGTGTGTGTGTGTGTGAGTGTATGTGTGTGTGTATGTGTGTGTGTTTGTCTGCTGCCCCCGCTGAACATTTAACATTGGCAGATACTTTTACAAGTATTTGTATCTGACTGTTGTACGTGCAGCACGAGCTTACATTTTGCAGATTAAAACTATGCACAACAAACACACACACAAAGACACCCATACACATACATATATATATATATATATATATATGGAGGCAGTGCCACCTCAAGCCAATTCGATTTAAATGTCTGGCATTTCCACTTTGCTTTTCCTGGCCATAATTTTTCGCAGTCTTTGCTTGATTTTATTTTGCCATAAACTCTATGCAAGGAAATTAGGGATGGCTAGCAAATGAAATGAAAGGATTGTTGTTGCTCATTGTTGTTGTTATTGTTGCTTTTGCTGTTTATGGTGTGTTAAACAAGCCAGAGTTCAGGGGGTCAACAGCTAAAAAGTGCAATGAAGACATGCAGCCATACGAAGCAATACTGCAAATAAAAACTAAGCCGCCAATCCGAAACAGGAATAAACAACATGCATGCAACTTTATGAGTGTGTAGGATGTGTGTGTGGTGTGTGTGTGACTATGCCTTGGTCTGGGTATGGGTCTGGGTCTGGGCACAAATGACAGCGCCAATGCAATGGCAACAATTGCAATTTGTTCGCAGCCTGCCCTTGGGCCCTGGCGATCAGGCAGCAGACACCAAACTTGAAAGTGGTACTATGGAGTTGTGTACAGTGGGACGCATTGGCTTAGTTTACTTTCAATTTTGCCCTCTTTCGTATTCGCTGCACTTCGCGATTCATTAAAAAAGGGCGGGCGGATGCAAACAGCAGTAGTAGTTGCCCCTCGCCCCCTTCCCAACCTACTTACCATCTGCTATGCGTGACGACAGCAAATTTGCAGCTCGCCAACAAAAAATGTTGCGATGCGCGCAAAAAGTCGAAATTAAAAGATTTTTAAAGACACCTTTTGTAGCAAGTTTAAAACTTGTTCCGCGCTCCGACTTCACCAACTTCATATTCAGCTTCATCTTCATCTTCATCATCGTCACAAGACCCACAGCCTCTCTTTCATTGTTGTTGTTGTTGTTGTTATTGCTGTGGTTTTTATTATTTTGTTTTTTTTTTTTTTGCCAAGTTTGGGTGTTGTTTTGTTGTAGCTGCTTTTGTGGGCAGCCATGTTGAATACTTTTGTTTTCAAAAATCTCACTGCACAGTTTTTAAGTTAAAATTCAAGTTAGTCGTTTTGGAAACCCACACAATTCTCCACATTTATTTGTATATTTATATCTATATTTCTAAGGCGAGTGGGTTGATTCGCAGCACCCAGAAAAACAAACCGGTAGCAAATTCAGTTGAGTCAATTTGAGGCAATGATTAACAAATAAATTGCTGAACAAAGCACAAAATTAAATAAATGCAAATCAATTTGTACAAAAATTGCAGATTAGGGTTTCTTCTATCTAACAAGTCAATCAACGCATGGCTAACTAACTTCCGAGTAACCAGCTTCTGAGTATATATTTTTTAGACAGAAATCTGAACGTCAGCAGAGTGGCGCAGTGGAAGCGTGCTGGGCCCATAACCCAGAGGTCCGAGGATCGAAACCTTGCTCTGCTATGTTATGTGGTTCTTCTATTTTTCTTTTACAAAACAAATGATTTTTTAATAATTTAAAATTATTTTGATAAGCAGTGTTTTTTTTTACTATTTCTCCAATATAAATACAATGCTATGTGTTCTTCTATTTTTCTATTACAAAACAAATGATTTTTTAGTAATTTAAAATTATTTTTATAAGCAGTTTTTTTTAAAACATTTTTCCTATAAGTACAACTGTAGATATTTTATCAATTATTTATCTTAAACTTTTTTAAATATAGGAAATACATCTAGTATATTCCAAGTATATTTTTAGATAGTTCTTCAACAACACTTTTAATGTTAAGCACATTTCTTCCCCTATATAAAAATAAAATGTTTGAATTAACTTAGAAGATAAAATGCAATTAATAAATCACTTAAATAGTATGAAATCAATCATCTTAGTGGGTTTACTTCCGCTAATTTCGATCGCAGTTCTTTAAAGAAAAGTAACCATTACAAATCTTAACTGTCAAATCAATTTCTAATTTGCAAACAGAGATTTACTGAGTTAATTGCATTATTTAATTGTTTGTCTAACGCAAGTTGGCTTTGATCTCCGTCGAATGTACTTGTTATGCAATATATTCTGCATGATAAATGCTTTTAAATGCATCAGACCAAAGACAAATTGATCAGAGTGCGGATTGATAGACCATTTTGCTGAAAGTGGTAAGGGAAATTGAGGTAAATAGCCACCTCAAGATACATAATTGAAGCTAACTTCATTGCTGTTGACGTTTAGTGGACAGTAGCTCTGCTGTGTCTGTGTGTGTGTGTGTGTGTGTGTGTGCGTGTATTAAAAAAGAATTTATCACAATTACAACAATTGCCGCAGGATGCAATTCACAAAGAAAATTATTAATGGAAAGTCAATGACTTCTGCTTAAAATTCTGTTTTATGCCTTTGATTGATTACACGATGCCTGCTACCGGCTTCTTGGCGCTGTCTGCCTTTTTTTCTTTTATGTTTTTTATTTTATTTTCGTTTTTATTTTTTGTTTAAAGCTCTGGCACTTAATCAAGGACATGGCGCAAATAAGTGCAGAAGCCCAGACAACAACGGCGTTCATTCAACTGCAGATGAAAGGACATTAAAAATGAGTGCACAGGTACTCGACTGCCGCTGAGACAAGGGACAAGGGACAAGGGCAAGGGGAGTGAAGGTGGTGACGGCGGGGGGGTGCATGAACTTGTTGAAGGGGTCTCTTTGTAGAACTGGTTTGACCGTCGCGTCAGCTAATTTATGTGCGCAAGCGCGACGCTTGCTCCCTACTCGGGAGCCCCATAATTAACTGAGGTAGTCATTTTGAATTCGAACATGCACACAAACAGACGAGCGAGAGAGAGAGAGAGAGAGAGAGAGAGAGAGAGAGAGAGAGGGAGATAGGGAGAAAGAAGGAGAGGGAAACAGGAGTTGAAACAATCAGCGAACGCGCTTCTGAGAGCCTCCTCAGCGCTCTCCTCAAATCAAAGATAAACGATAATTATTTGAGCGAAAAAACGCGCGCATAAATAATTTGCAAGAAGCCACATTAAAATTGTATCTTAAAGATATGCATCGCTTGATAAAAGCCACAAGCACAGCTCTGGCCGTGTCCAACGGCTTCGCTCTGCTCTGGGTTCGGTTGAGGTTCTTGGTTTGGGCCCAAAAGAGTAACGAGTACAAAAGTTAAAACAAACTTGGGCATTTCTTGGCCATTCGTCTGTTTGCAGTTTGCGCGCTGACTGCGACGCGCCATTAAAAATTAAAAGCTCATTAATTAAGCAGATAATTCATTTATTATATTTTCAACACAACGCCAGCTCATTAAACAGACATGCCTCGGGATTGGGCCAGGATGTTGCTCCAAGCCTCGTTGCGATGAGTTGGCAACTGCTTCGAATTGAAAACAATTATTGCTGCTTTCAAGTTCAGCTCTCGTTAGGAGGGTTGTTTACCAACTGTCTTGCCCAGGGGGGTGGGGTTTGAGCGGGTTGCGGCACGTGTCTCTTAGGGGTTTGTCCTCTGCCTAATCCCCCAAAAAGCACTTAAGTTTCAAGTGTCAAATCAACCTGTTGATTTCGGCTTGGGAATTGAATTTTAATTGTTGCAATTAAATAAATAAAAAATAGATGCAAATTATAATTATATTTATGAATAGCTAAATACTTGAAAATATTTACAATATTTACAATAGATGCAAACTATAATTTTTATTTATGAATAACTAAATAATTTATAAATATTTACAATTTGGATTGCTATTGAGAACTAATTTTCACACTTCTGCAACAGTCTCAACTTAAACACAATCAATTTATTTTCTTTTTTACACACTTTAAAACTCAATATATATGAAACCTGCTGCAGTCAGCCAAGCGACTTGGGCAGGCCATTGGGCCAAGTGTTTATACCGGAAACCATATGCTGCCAATTGGCTGGAACTTTGAGGGTTCAGTTCGTTCAATTTGCTACGGCATCAGCTGTTTGAGCTGGGCGCGAAGTTTGGAGCGCATGATGTCATCTCAGTTGAGTGGCTTTTGAAATACGCAAAAAACAAAACCAAAAATAAAAATAAATAAATGAAAAGAGAGAAAAAAATGAAAAACAGCCGCCATGCAACTATTGTTGATGTTTTCAGCTGACGAAACTGAATGTGTTCGTGAATGTTGTGTTGACAACGAACATGGAATATAAATTGAGAAATGCTTTAAAGCGAAATAATCAATTTACTTCTTGACATAATTTCCATTTTTCACGAAACCAAAGGCAGCCACGCGAGCGAGAGAAAATGCCAAAAAAAAAGCCAATAAACAAAAACAACAACAAACACAAAAACAACAGCTGATGAAGCCACGCACAATTCGCACATAAAAATGTGGCCAGTGAACAATACACAAAACAAAAAGAGGGCCAACAGAAGCAACATGCGGCTCCAAAAATTGTTAGCTGCAAATAGGCAAATGCGGACAGCAGAGCGAGGGATGGGTTGCGGGAGGGTGTTTTAAGTGCAGGCGGGGGCAAACTGCTACCGTTTTTCGAAAGTGCTCATTTAATATATCGACCATTTTTTATGATGCTGACCAACGTCTGACGGCAGCCTCTGTTTTTTTTTTATTTGGGCTGTGATTAATGATTGGCCAGATACAGATACAGCTTACACTTACAGCTACAGATACAGATACAAATACAGATACAGATACAACAGATGCTTCGGTCTGTTTGTCTGTCGTCTGACAATTGAAGTTGTAACTACGATTTAATAGGTCTTTAATGGTGTGTGAACAACCAACACTCCCTTCCCCCCCACCAAACCGAAACACCTGTTGTTGTCAAACAATCTTTCTCTTTTACTCTCTCTCTCTCTCTCTCTCTTTCTCCTTCTCTGTCTCTATCATATATCATTCAGTCGTATCTATTTGTGGCTCGTGCTGCTGCAACACTTTCATTATCACAAATGTCACATCATTTGTCGCATTGCACAAAACTGCCCGCTCATCATTTATCACCAAAGGAATGCGAGAATTCTCACTTACAACAAACACACACACACACACACACACACATAAACACACTCATGTAATAGCTGGCATATTTGATTAATTTCATTTTTCCGAAAGAAATTAACCCGCTGCACATGTCGACCCCAAGTGCGGCCTCTTTGACGTGCCCCTCGATCGCAGCCAGCCAACTTCAAGATTTATCTCTTGCAACATAGTTCGAGCATGGCCAACAGGCGCCCGATTCACGATTCCCGATTCCCGAACACATTAACCTTCTCCTACACTCTGCATTCCCTTTCCGTTTCCATTGTTGTCTCCAGTTGATTTATTTATATATTTTTTTAAAATCAACAAACACATTTTATATAAACAAAAAGGGGCGTGGAATTATAATAATAATTATTATTTTTGTTTTATACAAGTAGCTAGCAACAAATGTAAATTGCTAAAAAATTTACTCAAATTAAATTAATTAATACCTTTTTGTTAGCCTTATTCTATTGTCAACAAAACAGCTTTTAAATTCAATTAAATTCTTAATATTTTCTTTAACCGGTTAATAATTGTCAATAATTGTTTAGATTATTATATAAAATAACAGCCAGTTTTTATCACATAACAAACAAGGAATTTCGATATTATGACAGAAATTCTAATTTTTTGTGCTTGCCCCGCGGCGACCTTATCGAGGGAGTCTCACTTATGAGTGATGATCATTTGACGGCATTTTGACACTGATAATCGTTTTGGGTAAACGACTCATTAGCCGTGCCACTTAGTAGCCGTTTGCAGCAAGTTGCTGTTTTGGTGGCAACTAACCACTAATCACTAACCAGCTGCATAATCGGAAGTGCGTTGATTTATTAACTTTTAGTTTGAATCTCGAGCGCAAATTGCAGATGCTGCAACAACTTTAATATTATTGTTGCTGTTGCCGCATTTCACTACAAGCACAACTATTATGCCTGTGCATGTTGTTGCTGGTGTTGTTGTTATTTATTTGCGATAAGATCGACTTCGAACTGAAGCCGGTTGCAAGATGAACTTGGCTCGTACGGCTGACAGTAACTGAGATTCGGTGAGCTGCATGCCCCACACGTTGCACGTTGCTGATTACGTTGACGATGTTCAGTTTGGCTGTTTGTTTGTTGTTTTTTTCATCTGTTTTCTGTTTTTCGTATTTATTTTTTATATACCTCAACTGTCTCCAGAGCGGGGCAGACAGTGCGCCGGCCGCTGACAAATGACCACTACAAGTGTTTGTGACAAGCCGCAAGCGTTTTTTATTTATTTCTATTTGCAACGAAGAAGACAACAGCGATGACGATGAATAAGCAGGGGCAGAGGCAGCGGCAGCAGAAAAAAAAAACACAATTAAACTTTAAGCCGACTCCAACTCCAACTGCATGCTTCTTCTTCTACTGCCTCTTGACCTAGGCCAAGGAATTTGAGCTTAACTTTGAACCTGTGTTCGTATGCTAATCTTGCGTCAATCACAACATGATCGGCTTGCCCCCCCCCCCCCCTTCCATCAGCCAAGTATGCAAAATGTGGCAAGAAGACAATGGCAATTTGAATTGCAGAATTGCTGGCGATCTCAGTTTGCCTCCTGTCGCTGTTCCTGTCTCAGTCTCCGAGAGCCTGTGTGTCACTTAATAAATTCTGTTGCAGAATTTTTGCATGCACCAAATTTCAAATGTCAACTGATATGTTAAGAGGCTGTCAGCGTTTGACTTTGACGTCATCTTACATGAAAATAAAATGCAAAAGATCAAAACAAAAGACCAAAACAAAAAAATGTCACATGAAATTCCTCATTCACAGCACTTCGCAATGCTAAAAGCATAAACATATATAAATATATATATATGTTTATATATATATATATATATATATATTGTGTATGCAAAATCCAATATGTCTATATAGTATTTCATGAGCTGACTAGACTAAACGAGCGAAATGGGCACAAAGTTGTAAAACGCTTCGAATGTTCGCTCATTGGCGCTGTCAAGAGTCGACATGCCCATGCCCCCTACTTATGTATACTCATCCCAATCCCATGCCCATTCCCATGCCCCATACGATAAGTGATATGACACGCCAGGTGCCAGTGCCAGTGGCAGTGCCTCAGCCTCAGCCAACTGCTGTCATCTTATGGGGCTTTGCGCCTGGCCATGACGACAAGCGACAACGATGCGCTACTTATGTATTTATGTATGTACATATACATACATACGTATATGTAAAATTAATGTATGTAGATATGTAGTTAGTCCCAGCCACACTCCCATTCCCAGTTCCCATTCCCAGTGTCAGTTTTACAGGCGCTTTGGTGACATTTAGTTGAGCCCTCAACGGGTTGCCGGGCAATCGGTTCGGTTTGTTTTGGTTTCAGTGTTGATCTTTAGCTGGAAATCAAGTCTCCCGTCTGAAGACTGATTTAGACATAAATAATGTTCTTTAATAAATGGAACAAGTTTTCAGGGCTACAAAATACAACAATCAAAACAAAATATTCATTATATATTTTTATTATAATAAAAAAGTGTGTTCGAAATTTAAAAAAAAAAACAAAACAAAAAAACAATTTTACAATAATTTTGTATTTAAACATTCGAATTTATGTTTTTGAAATTTTCAGCTTGAAAGTGTTATTGTTGTGAAAGGTTTCCAAAACCAAATCCCATAAGTAATACCAAAAATGCTGTTCGGCAGACATCCCCAGATACTTTACATGTATCTCACAGATACTTGACGCGCGTTTTAATACTCGCATGATTCTAGAGGCCGCGCCGACTGCAGCCGCGCAGCTGTGAGTGTGTTGCATGTGTAAACAAATTGCAACATCAGATGACAGCAGCATTTTGACAATTGTAAATGGTTTGGCGGCAGTGCAAGTGTTGTATGCCCCACTGCCCCCTACTTGCTACACTATCCCTATCCCTATCCCGGATACCCAACACATTATAGAAACATGAAGAGTAGCAAATGGAGCACATCTCCCAACTGGCCTCCAACTCCAAATCATATTGATTTTCTACTGGGAGCGCCCACGTCTTTTGTAGTCCATTTTGTTTTTGAACTGGGCAAGGTCAGCAATAGTTGCAACCTGCAGCTGCGTCTGCACTTCATACATCAAGTGCCACTGAATGTTGCATGAGATGTTGCCTCGGTCTGCAAAGTTCTTGCCGCATTCTGGCACTTTTTTGATATCCTCTGTGTGTAGTTTTTAATGGTTTGCGAGAGTTATTAGTTTCTGAATCAAATTTGATACTTGATAAGCTGACTGACAGCGTTGCCAACTGACCGAAATGGGTCAGAACTAATGCTCTCTCTCTCTCTCTGTCTATCTCTCTCCCTCTATTGTTGATCCACATGAGTGATGGAGGCGATGTCTGTGTCTGGTTACTGTCTGCTCGCTGTTTAGGTGGTCATTAGTTTAAACCCCTTCAGGATGGTTCACGAGTTGTGGTTCACAGCAACACAGCACACCCAGGGACGCAGACTTTTAGACATGACTGTGAATAGCGCAAAAGTGCTTTTGATGTCTGCCACATGTGTTTGTGTGTGGGTGTGTGTGTGTGGGTGTAAATGTGTGTTGTTATTTGTTTTTTGGTTTTTGGCGACCGTCGCTTCGGTATTTGCCACAGTCAACTACACTTTAATTAAATGAGTGGTAATTAATTTCAACTTTAATCACAAATTCCATTTAGATTTTCTACTGATTGATGTGAACCGACATCTTTCAACGACGACGTCACGTCGACCACTAAACTAAACTAAAAAAAAAAGAAAAAAAGAAAACACATAAAAAACAAAAATAGGAACAGCAAAAGAGACAGCAATAGTAAGATTTACTTGTTTTTATTTAAAGTTTAAATTTAACATCACAACGAACTATTGAAATTAAGTTTAATTTTTTTATTTTTTATATTTTTATTAAAGAGATTAAAAGAACAATTCGAGCATTAAAAGGAACTAAAGCGAAATAAAGCTGATTTTTGATAGTTATCTGTTCAAACTGGAAATGCATTTTGGCTGACAAAAAAATCAGCAATATTTACAGTTTATCAGTGTAAATGATATATTAATTAAAAATCTATATCTTTACAATTTCGGACGCATATTGATTTGTATCGAATTTCATGAAAAGTTGGCATATATCGACATAAGTGTAAATAACTGAATAAACATGCTTGATCTGTCGATGGTAAACAAGAACTTTTATATAATACTCAAAGTCTTTTCGATCAATACTCGAAGTAACTTCGATTAATACTCGAAGTCTCTTCGATTATTCAGGCGTAATATAATAAGCCAGAATTATTATTAACAATATTTAAAATGTATTTAAATATTAAAGCTAAGACAAGAATATACAAAACAAACTAGGAAAAAATAATTTACAATTGATAAATTAAATATTTGTGTATAATTAATTAATTTAAAGAAAAAAGGGCAAATATTAATTATTAACAATGCTCATCGGTTGTGCCACAATTCGGCATCTTTGAGAAGTATTTTCAAATGCGCTTGGAAGCATTTCTTTAACTTTGCCGTTTGCCCATTTGGCGTTCAGCAATGGGCCGTGACCCATATAAGCTCAGTGGTGCGCTGCAGAATGTGGCAACCAAGGGATCCGGAAAGAACATTTGTCGGTTTTCCCAAAGTGCTGACAGAATGAAGAGTTCCTCAGTTGGCCTGTCTATCACATTGACTGACTGCCACACATTTCACAGACTGACTGACTGACTAGGTGTGTGTGTGTGTGTGTGTATGTGTGTTAGGCATTGTCTCATTCTGTCGTGCGTTGAATGCCGGGCAGGGCCAATTGACTTGGCCAAATAACACGCCACGGTAAATGACTTTTAAAAGTCTACTTTGCCACAAACCGCCCCCTCATTATGAACGACGCGTTGCAAACGCCTTCGAGCAGACAAAAAAAAAATGACAATACTTGATTGGTGGGGCAGAGGGAAGAGGCGTGGGGGAAGAGGCGTGGTAATTGTAGGGTATGAGGAAATTGTCATTATCTTTTGGGCCGACATCAGTGGGAGGAAGTCACTGAAACTGAGCAGCAGCAGCAGCAAGAGCAGGAGCTGTCCTAGGTACTCCATGGAGCCCCTTTTTCAAATTGTTGATGATTTCTTTTTTTGCTAACAACAATAACAATGAGAAACGATTTCGGCAGTGAAATCAAATTGCACCTTGACACGTCATATTTATGAAATGAGCAACGTAGCAGAAAATAACTATATAAAAAAAAAAAAAATAAAAAAAAAACAACAACAGACAAGAAAGAAAAAACAACAATAAAGTAAATAAATAAGCAGAAAATTAAACTTAAACTTAATTTGAACGGTGCCTCGTCCACTTGAGGAGTCGTCGATTGCCTAGAAACGCCCTCCAGCGAAGTGTAAAAAAATGTTGAGCATAAGATTTACAATGGACTCGCTCCTGGAAATTATTATTTCGATTCTTTAGATTTTGTGGATTTATAATTTTATTGTTTTATTTTGATTTGAACTGAGTTTGCGATATGTTCTAATGTGAAACGGTTTGACCACTTTTGCAGGTACTGTGAATGCCAATGGCGAGACGAAACGACAACGGACCTCATACACCCGCTATCAGACACTGGAGCTGGAGAAGGAGTTCCACTTCAATCGCTACCTGACGCGCCGGCGACGGATTGAGATCGCGCACGCGCTCTGTTTGACGGAGCGACAGATCAAGATCTGGTTTCAGAATCGCCGCATGAAGTGGAAGAAGGAGCACAAGATGGCATCGATGAACATTGTGCCCTACCATATGGGCCCCTATGGCCATCCCTATCACCAGTTCGATATCCATCCGTCACAGTTCGCGCATCTGAGCGCATAGGACGCGTGGCACTTTTCGGGTACTGGTTAGAGACTCAATCAGTTGTATCAGGAACCATATCAGGCGGCGGCAGCGGCCAGCGTGGCCGGCGGCTATCAGTCACAGGGCTCTCAGGATGCCACAGCGGCGGCCTCGGTGCTCGGCAGCGGCAGCGCCAACGGCGGAGTTGGCAGCAATCTTGGCGCCGGCAATGCCGTCTCCAATTCGCTATTCAGCTCCGCCGCGGCGGTGGCCAATGCCAGCAATGCCAATGCCGATTGCATCAAATATCCGCAAGAGTTCTGATCTCAGGTAATCATCAGGCAGCACCAGCAGCAGCAACAGCAGCAACAGCAACAGCAACAGCAGCAGCAGCAACAACAGCAGCAGCAGCAACAACATCAACGTCAGCTTGACCAGCTGCTGGACTCGGACTGTGAGCCCGAGCCGGTGCTGAGCCAAGAATTGGAGCTGGAGCTGGAGCTGGAGTACAAAGCGGATATTGTGGACTGCGATTTGTTCTGCTGCTGAGCCGGTGCCTGTGCCATTGCAATTGCCACTGCCAACTGCCTTGCGTCCGCATTCGCATCCGCATCCGCATCTGCAACTGCATCTGCATCTGCATCCGCAACCGCCGCCGCCGTCGATCAACCAACATCAAAGACGATGCTTCTTGTTTGCAACTGATTCGTGTTAAGCTGAGAAATGAGCCGTTGCTGGAGCGCGGCTCGTTTGGGTTTATGATACTGGAGGTGGAACTGACTAGTTCTCTCAGAGCCTTACACACACACACACACACACACACACATACATACACACACCCTTCAACAGAGACACACAACACAGCTCGAGCCTTGGGCTTGAGCCTGGGCAAGGATCTGGAGTTAGCTTTAGTTGACGTTGGACATCCAGTATGATAAACCTCTTTCTCTAAGCAGTATTCGAAAAGCTATTAGTTATAAGTCTAGCATAAATTTTAGGCCTAAGCCGCACAGACGAACAAAAACAAAAACAAAAACAAAAAAGAACAAAAACCCAGCAAAATCGAACGTAATATTTGCAATAATTTCAAAGTGATTTCTATTAAATTTAGTTTTCGTTTAACACTTAATTCTAATTATAATATCCTCAGATGTGTACTTAAAACCCTAACAGTCGTACATAACATATGTATGTATGTATGTATGTATATATATATATATATATATCTATGTATATGCATATCTACCCATATAAGGCTTTGTTTAGTTTTGTATATAGCAGAGCGCCCTCAATCTCAATCGGCGTTATTATTATGTTTGTGTATCTTTTTATATAAATGAATTGTTTTTTGCTCGAGAGCTACTTTTTTAATAATAATAATAATAATAATGTGAACCGAGGTGTTCCGTTTAATTTGTGTTTTGTTGAAAGTGCTTTAGCAGATTTTTTAAATGCTTTACTAATTTAACTCAAAATTATTTAATACTTAACTAAAAAAAAAACAAACTTGTTTTATTTGCACCCAATTTCGAACAAATTCGGAGTACAAACAGGAATTTTGGCAAAACGATTAATTTGTGGCTCTATTGCGAAAATTTAGCACAATTTCTATAGCTCTATAGCCACTGAGAATTATCTATAGCTCTCTCTCTCTCTCTCTCTCTCTCAATAATATTATTTCGAGTTGAATCAAATCTTTTATCTCTGTAAATCGAAATCGTAAAACAAATTCTATACATATTGTCTTGTAGCGTAAGTGTGCATTACAATTAAATATCTAAGGCAATGCGCAAATTGTTAAACTCTTAAGATTAAAAAACAAAACAAAACAAAACAAAAAAATAAAGAAAAAACAACAAAACAGAAAAGAAAAGAAAACCTATATCTAAATGTAATGTAATTATTTATGCTGTACTTTTCGCTAAGCTAAGGTTAGTGCATTCTAGAACTTATCGGTAGTCTATGTGAACCTAGCTCATAAGCCTAAATTATGTGTATCGAATTAGCAAGACAAATTTTAGTGAAAAGTAATATAAATACAAAAACCAGGGCATTAAGATATTAAAAACGAAAAAAAAACACAAACACAAACAAAAAAAGAACAGGCAAACTCAAACAAAACGAAACAAAAAAAACTTAGCACAAATGAATTAATTGTTTTTGTTTAATTTATGTATATTTTTTGCAATTTGTCGAAACGAATTGATTTCTCAATCAAAATGCAATTCAAAGTTTGTAGTTTTTGGGATAGGGGAGCACATCGTGCGTCAAAGCAAAAAGTTTAACTGCATTCCATGTAAAAATAAAATTATATAAATAATTTTAAATGAGATCCATATTTATACAACGATATGATATGGGTTCAATTGCGTATGCAAATGATTATAAAATGAAACTTTCAACTATAAATCCATAAAAACATACAAATATAAATAAATCAAAACAAACGAAACATATGTAAACATGTATGAATATGGCATAAAAATAAAACTATTTTAAATTGTAGACTTCATGGTGTTTTCCTGCATTTCATTATTGCCTACACTCCTAGCCGAATGATCCTGTTTCTACCGACTTTATCAGAAGTGTTCCTTGACCAGCATTTAATATATGCCCGGGTAGCTCAGTCGGTAGAGCATTGGACTTTTAATCCAAGGGTCCAGGGTTCAAGTCCCTGCTCGGGCGATAATGTTTTTATTTTTTTTTTTAATATTTTAGTTCATTTTTTTTAGATCTTTATTTTCAATATCAAAATCAAAGCATTCAAATTATAAATGTTTTGAATTATTTTCGTGGCATTGAACACTAGATGTTATAACATATAAGCAGTTCTAAAGCATTACACACTGCTTTGGAAACTGCAAAGCGGTTTGTAAATTTGTACTTAAGAAGCAGTGCACTATGCAAGATTAGAAGCAGTGTATTCACGCGTAGTGTTCAAAATGAAAGCAGTTAACAGATAGAGCAGTTCAAAAAAACTTAAAAAGTAGCTTCACAAATAGACGTTTAAGAAACGAGCATTTCGACTGGAAGGTTGGCAGCTTCTGTAATCACGCTTCTGTGAGGTCTGATTGTGGGATGGCCTGAGGCTGGGGATCACTGTGTAGTGGACCAGCCATGTTGACGGAACGTCCGCACTAAGCTTGCCATCAATATGGGTGCCGCGGAGGAGTCCACGGCATTCAGGTTGGCTAAGGAGGGATGAACCGGGCCAGGGGTGAAAACCAGCAGCCAAGAGTTCCCGTGGTAGGCAGTAGTGGGATAGCGTACCGGAGTGGACTGCCATTATCAGCCTTGCCAATTGTTGGACCGCAATCTTTTTGCCACAATACAATTTTTATTTCTAATTTGCATATACTAAAAATAGACAGCATAATTTTAAGATATAATTTTAGTCATAATATAATCTTTTCCTAGCCAGATTATCTCCTAATCGGCTACTGTCAATATATATATAAATTTATTTATTTCATGAGCACTGTTGGACCACAATAGTTTTGCAACAATACATTTTTATTTATTTCATAATAGACAGAAACATCAGTCTTATCATATTTGTCTAGGTACAGTTAACCTCATAATACCTATATAATTATATAATTCACTTCTCGACTAGTTGATATTTACATATTTCTTGATAAATCAGTTGGTTTACTGATTGACCAAGATTGCAAATAGCCCCTTTGACGTTCTTCACCGTTAATATTTTTATATTATTTCATCGTATCGCTTGCAAATCTGTTTGATTAGTTTGCTTAAATACTTCAATGAAAGCAAGTCGTCAATATTAAGAATTAATAATGATATGAATATTTTATCAGTATAATAAAAAAAAACAGATTTTTAACCATTTGGGTACATTTAAAATGAAAACCCAAAGCTTTTAATATTATTAATAAAATGTATCTTATGTTTATTTATCTTGTTCAATTTTGTATTCATTTACTTGTTTTATTATTATTTTGATTATGATTATAAAATAAATGTATTCATTCTGACTTTACAGTATATTTAAAAAATGCGCCCAATGTGTTACAAAAAAAATTAAATAAATCGGGAATCAAGGGGGTAAGCAAACTTTTCTTAATACTTACCTCGTATCTGGCTGTGCTTACAGCGAAGATTCCTAGCTACGATTATATTGATACAGTTCAATAGTTCAATAAATTGAAAATAAAAACCTTCAAAAGCGGGTCTTATCAATATACAAATAGCAGTGTTGAATACGCTGAATATTACCCGAGAGTCTGAATCTGTCATGAGAAAATGTATTTACACTTGGGTTGCACAATTTCCCACAAGTTTCCCAATAATGACACTTTTCGGATCACTCGACGAAATGACAAAAGTAAGAAGGTAAATGTACTAGAGAAACTTTCAATACTAATCGACTTTTTACAATCGTGTGAAACGTTTCCTGTAAATAAATATACAGAGCCTCATTGGACATGGTTTGAGGTTTGCTAGAGCTTGATTAAAAATATATAATAATGATAATAATAAAAAGTTTACTAATAGAACGGCTACGGTCATAAAGGTAGTATTAATAAATTCAATCAAGGTAAACGATGACAATTACAATTTGTGTCAGATTTCATCATTACTACAAGTGTCATTTAATTGGAATGTAAGCCAAGTCATTAAGAAACTAACGAATAAAATTATAATATTATTTTATCTGAAAACTATTTTAATTCCCAACTTGACTGATGAATTGCGAATAGTTTCCGTATTTTACGTGATTCTTACGATTAATTACTGTAAACCAAATCGCTTATCGATAAGAAGGGATTAGCAAAATTGATGTGCATTGCTTTGGGTGCAATCCACTTGAACTTACTTTCTAAGATAATAGCATTTATCTGCCTATAACTATAAACTTTATGATAATCTTTACTTTTTGGAAGATGTTTAGGAACATTCGTATTACGTTTAATCATAGCTTAAAGAAATACAATCTATTTGTTTCGTAGCTTCCGTATTACTTGTGAGAACAGAATTGGCTGAGTACTTTGTTAAAAATGAGAAATGGCAATCTGGAGTTGTTAAATACAAATGCTCCATTAGCAATAAGATATTAATTTTTAATTTTGGCAATATAAATAACGTGACATTAACTTGCAACAAGCGGCCTCTTGGTCGGTAATAATATACTAAAATAGCTTCATTTATTCATTTAGCAATATTTATCAATTAATGGCTTTCACTACAGTCCCGAAAGCACAAAAATTCAAAATGTGATAAATTTATGAATACAGACTTAAATATTCTGGTTTAAATGTTAATCGAATTCATTGTTTTTTTTTTTTTTTTTTTTTCTGCAGTTTGACAATTTTTCTGCGATTATCCGCAATAGTAGGCATGGCATGGCTGCGTAAAATTATTGGTTATGCTGCTGGGATAACTAATTTCGATTTTCCATATATTTACTAGATTCCAGGGGATGTTATTATTTTTCGTAACAATCTGGACAGAGGAAATCATAAAAACTCTAAATAAAGTTGCGGGAATACAATTTAGAATACAATTATTAATGTATTTTAAATCCCTTATAATTCAATAAACAAATAAAGGGGATCAAGTGGTCGCATCCTCACTCAATTCTCCAAAAGCTCGTCACTTATCAAAAATGATTATGTGAATTTGTATTAAAATTTACATTCTATAACAATAATTTTCTGAATACTTGATAATAAAATAATTATAAAAAATAACATGCAATTGATTATTTTTCTGTTCTATTAAACAATCCTTTCAAAGGTCTCAGCGGGAATACGCTTATCATTGAATTTTTGCGCCAGTCAGATACATGCCCGGGTAGCTCAGTCGGTAGAGCATTGGACTTTTAATCCAAGGGTCCAGGGTTCAAGTCCCTGCTCGGGCGACATGAACTTTTTGCTTCTTTTTTTTATTTTTTTTTAATTTACAAGATTTTTTTTATTTTTTAAATAAAAAAAAACAAAATAATATGCAATCTATTAATAATATAATTCAATTAATTTAAACCATAACCAGAAAGCAGTGTTATTCATTCAATGCTATTTATAGACAACACTCTGATAACAGCAAGCAGTGTACTAAAAGCAGTTAATCGATAAAGCAGTTCAAAAACTCAAAAAGTTGTTTGTCAAAAAGACGTTTAAGAAGCGAGCACTTCGACTGGAAGGTTGGCAGCTTCTGTAATCACGCTTCTGTGAGGTCTGATTGTGGGATGGCCTGAGGCTGGGGATCACTGTGTAGTGGACCAGCCATGTTGACGGAACGTCCGCACTAAGCTTGCCATCAATATGGGTGCCGCGGAGGAGTCCACGGCATTCAGGTTGGCTAAGGAGGGATGAACCGGGCCAGGGGTGAAAACCAGCAGCCAAGAGTTCCCGTGGTAGGCAGTAGTGGGATAGCGTACCGGAGTGGACTGCCATTATCAGCCTTGCCAATTGTTGGACCGCAATCTTTTTGCCACAATACTTTTTTTTTTCCAATTTGCATATGCCAGAAATAGACAGGATATAATTTTAATCATGTTAAGTAACTGCCAAATGTATGGGAAGGCAGAAACAGATTATCTCCTAATCGGCTTCTGTCGATATATATATAAATGTATATATTTTATCAGTTAAAACAAAATGTTATTTTTTTTATCAATTTCAGGGTTCTACTTCAAGTTATATTATTACGGATGTTAGAATAAACTAATGGCCTGCTGCTACTTGGGCATCCCGGCCATGAGTTAATATTCTATCTCAGATTGTACAATATTTTTCTTATAAATTTCAACCTACTCAGCCATGAACATGCTTTGCAGTTCTACCTTAGGCTTGTTTCCGCCAAATGAAAGCAATTAACTCTCCAATGGCTCTCAGATTGGTTCAGTACGCATATCGTGCAATGCATCGTACCTAAATTTAACGGTGAAATCCAATTGGAATATCGATAATGCCGTTACCTTTTTCTCCACTCTTGTTCATTGTTGTGACTATGCCTGCTAAATTTCACAACGGCTGTTTAAGCTGGCAGCCGCAGTCGCGACCATCGCCGTCGCCAATTCCTCCGCACTTTTGCCGTTATTTTCAACCGTCTGCGCCTGTTAGTCGCCAACGCGGACGCCTTGCAAATGTAGCTGCTCGAGTACATTTTTCACTGAAGCACTTTTAGCTATATTTTTCTTTCCCAAACACGTCTGCTCGATTTACTTTATTCACAACAATTCAGCTCTTCTGCTTCGGGCTGGTGATCGCACAAATGTATCGATCGATATCGATAGTATATGTTAAGTACATAGTTGCATGTTAAGTTACAGATGTTGTCTTACATCTTGTTACAGACAATTTTTTTCTCTTCCAAACGTGGAAGAGAACTTGCTGCCTTTGTCATGGATTGACCTCGATTTTAAGAACACCATACATAATCTCATTTTATTTAAAAGTAAATGTTATCAAATTTGAAAAGTGTATTGCTAGTATTCCACTTTCGAAAAAAATTAGGTAAAAATTGGAATATTTCGATTTCCAAAATTGTATCGCCACACCAACTCCGACTCAATGGGCTTAGGGTCAAACGTAAATTAATAATACTGGTGTAAATGTTAAAGTTAATCGATTTTAATATATATGGAGTTTTATGGAGTTTCTTGTAAGCCAGATAATTGTACTGGTTTTAAATTTTCTGATAATCAGCGGATTTTATTGTTTTCGATATCACACATAAAAAATTACGTAATGAAAAATAAATAATCTATATATAATCAAGTGACCAGCCTCTCACGAATGGAATGTACATTTGACTCATGAATAAAAGAACTACTCATTTGTTTAAATTATCTTTATATTTCCCAACAACAGAATAAACACCTGACAAAAATCTCTTTTCTGACAATTTTTTCTTTTACTGTTTCCAATAAAAAAAAATCAATATGAATTCAATAAATAATGTATTTATTTATTCCTTCAAAAAATATAATATAACAAATTGATTTTAAGTGCTTTCAGTGAACATCTGGTTGTCAAGAATTCGAATGCAAGCAGAATAACAAGCAGTAAATAACAAGCAGGTTACTTCACGCTGATGGTGACCAAGTAGGCCAAGCTGTATTGAGCACCGATGCAATTATTACACAATATTCTGCTTTATTTATATTTATTGCTTACAAGAACATAATTTAATAATTTAAAGCTACAGTTACGTTGTAAACTTGTGATACTACTTTGTGGGAAAGCAATTGAGCTTTGCACTGAAAGCTTTTTAAAATATGGAAGCTTTTTGTTTGGCAACAATGTCTATGTATTTTGGCATGCGGATTGCAACTGCCCGGGTAGCTCAGTCGGTAGAGCATTGGACTTTTAATCCAAGGGTCCAGGGTTCAAGTCCCTGCTCGGGCGACTTTATTTTTTTCTTTGTAAAATTTTTAAATTTGTTTGTATATTTTAAGTCAAATGCAAGTCGGTAGATTTAAATATATTAGAGTAATGGAGAAATAGTTGATGAATTTTTGTGTTTTCGTTTAAACTAGATCCGAAACTAACAATAAAAATGATATACAAATAGAAATCGTACAGCAGCCAAACGTCTAATTGAACCCTCATGAAATTAGCACCTTTTGTTTGCTTTTCCATTTATATACCAAAATTGTGTGAAACATACTCGAACATCGCTATCTGTAGCTGTATCTGGGCATTCATGTTGCTATCTTCTATATACATTTATTTATGCTTATGTCTGCGTATCTACTATATCTGTCTGCATGTTTGCTAAGCTAAGTCAGCAGCAGCAACAGCAGTAGAAGCAAGGCATGTGAGGAAAGGTTTTGTTCATGGATACGCCTAAGAATTTTGACACACTTTGTTACCCTGGACGTACGGCCCACGGCATACGATAAACGTTAAAGTTGAACGAATACATAGATACACACACACACACAGCACACAGTGATATATAGAAGGGAATTCGTTGCTTTGGCCTGATGTGGATGCTGCTAGCTGATAGGTGGCAAATGTACTAGAAAACGAATGCGTTTAATTAGCATTCATTACGACAAATCATCAAATTGACTCCGTTGAAGCGATGCAACAATAAATCCCGTAGCTATAGCCCAAATAACGAACTAGTTATTGTACAATACGTTTGTGCTAATCTACAAAATAAACGCACATTAAATGTTAAACCAGAGCTAAAAATTTCCGAAACTGTTCCAAGTCGACGTTGCCCCTAAACGACAAAGGAGAAATCGACTAGTTGCATTTCTTTGACACCATCTTAAAAATATATATAAATTTTAAATTTATAGATAAATGGAAACAAAAAACTATTTTCTCAGCAGGCGTTTGGCAATTGCAAAAAATACTTCAGGTAGAAGTTGCTGAGTAAATTGCAGGAAATATGGGTCATAAATTAAGAAATTACTAAACAATAGATAAAATATTTCCTTTGCTCGAAGCAGCTTTCTTTTTTTCCCTGTTCTACCTAGAATTCCTAACGGCTTGGGACATTTGTACAGTTTACACCCAAGGTTGCAATAAAAAATAGTTATAGCTAAAACTGAAATCTTAAAAATATATAGACATATATACATTAGAGAATAGATAAAGGCTTTACTTAAATGCCATTTACCAAACATCGTGTAATTATCAATGAAACAAATTTGATCTTAATGAGCGCATTAACGCTCTCAAGTTAAGAGCCTTGAGTTGTGGGACACTCAACGCCCAGGACTCGAGGCAAAGACTCGAGACTCGACACCTCGACATCCAGAGGCACAGTCGAGCTGGGGTTTACTTGAGGAAAGCAGACGTCTGATTAATGAGGCTTTAAATATCCCACTTTGATTTCATTTTGAAAGACGCGTAGCGTGCAACAAAGAAGTTTCATTGACTCCACTCTGTAAGAGAGAGCGTGCAACGAAGGCTATAAGGATACGCGGTCTCGTAAATAGTCCCGCTCCTGCCTCTGTTTCGCTGCGAGTCCTTGCTCAGCACGCACACGAAAATGTATTGGGCAATTCCATTTGGAAACAAGATCCACAAACTCTACACTCGTCTCTGCTCTGCTCTGGGTGCTCTCCCAGGCACGGACACAGAAACAGCATATATATGTATATATGTGTAACTCTGTGTGTGTGTGGTCACATGCGTGTACATACATATGCACATATACATAGGAGGCATGTCCTGGAAAATGAATGAATTTTAATGCACCTCGCAAAATAAATATGACCATCAATCAAGTTGTAATATTTATTTATTCAGATAATATGTAAAAATAAATTCATCAAGCTATTTCAAGAGTTATGTTATAAATAACACTTATTTAACAGTTATTTTCAAAGCGTGCACCAATTGGATCTTCACTCCATAACATAACACTTCATAGCCGATGCTATTCATTTGCTTAGTTTTCTCTGAGTGTATTCACTCTCTCGCTCTCTTACTCGCACTCGCTGTGTGCACGCTCTCTGCCGCTAGGTGCTAGGTGGTTGTGTTGCTCACACGCACGCACAAACACTCGCACACAGACTCAGCGCACACACACAAAGACAGCAATATGGCTGTTATCAACTTTAGCAAAAAGCACCGTTTGCCTGCGCGACTGTTGTTGTTGCTTTTGTTGTATCCGAATATCGCGTATTTCCAGCGGGAAATAAAAGCATGTTAAAAGTACACACAATGCGTACAAATTCGGCAGAAAAAAGATTTTCAGATTATGTCCCTTATTTCTTATACATATTTCATTAGTGCGACAGAGAAAAGGCTCTTCCAAATTGCTTCATTAAAATCTGTCTTTTCTATTGGCTTCATAAATATTACCAGTTATACTAATATACTTTTATTTTAGTAAAACAAAAATTTTAATTTTATATATTTTTTAGCTTCAGATATGCTGATAGTTTCACTAAGAAATGTTGCTTCTAAATCATAATACATCTGATACTTGATTGGCCATGCTTGTAGTTTTTACTTACTTTCTAACTGTTTACAGTTTCGCTAAGAAATATTCTTACTAATTAACAATAAATGCTTGGTTAAATTTGCCATTTTTACTAGCTTCATTGGTTGTTCAGTTTTACTAAGAAATGTCGTACGGAATTACTAAACAATTTCATATTTCTATGGTCAAATTTGATTACTCGCTTCATAACTGTTCAATTTTAACTAGAAATTGTCATTCAGAAATAAATGTAAATCAGTTGTCTGCTTGGTTATATATATTTTTAGTTGAGCCATAAGTTCTCCCACTTAATTATTTAATTTCCAATATATATTATCTTAATTAAAATTTTATATGTTTAACTCTCGCAACTTGCATATTCATAAGCAGCAGCAGAATAATACCACGCCGAAAAGAAATATTTGTCGAGCGGAATCTTTCCACAACGCATTCCAAAAAATAAGTGAAATCATAATGAAAACGTCCAGCTGGGTAACTCGTACTTGGAGGGTCGCATTCGCATTGGGTTTTAACTGCGGCCATGTCGGGCCAACCGACTTTAGTTTGAAATTTGACGCCGAGCGCAGCAGTTCGTTGAAAACGAGAGCGCGGCCATTGCCAACAAATTTGTGGCTGACAGCGTTGCTGTTGCCGCCGCTAAAGGGACACACACACACACAGACACATACACACAAATATCCTGCAGCCAGCGGCTGCCCAGGATGCTGCTGCTGCCAGCAAAGTTAAAGCCCAAAAACTTCAACAATGTGCAAAGTGTTAACATTAACAAATTGCTGTAGACTTTGTTGTGCAAGCTAACAGAAAAATAAATAAAAAATAACGGAAAAGAAGGAGAAGGACAGCAGCAACTGATGATGGTCAGCTGATGGATTGTTGTATTTCATTGGACCAGGTAAACGCTTAATGGTCGCAGGTGAGTTCTTAGTGCGCACTTTATTAAATTGCTCGACTGCAACTAAACCAAAAAAGTGAGCCAATTTTTCGTTGGGCCAACTAGATTCTGGCCATTTGTTGTTGTACGCATGTGCCAGAATTGGGGCTCAGCCGTAGGTAATAATCATGCGCCCCCACTCTCCCACTCACCAAATACATTTCCAAACTTGAGCTCGATTCTGTCCTCATTTTGACTCGTCGCCACTGAAAGTGTGTGCATGTGTGTGTGTATGTGTGTGTGTGTGTTGGTGTTGTCGTTGTGCGCGCCCGGAAATGTGCAAAGCAGCCAACACGCCAGCGCCTTTCATCCACTTTTCATTTGCGCAGAACAAGCACAACCCCAACTCCAAAGCACCACAGCAGTTTCAGCTTCGTTCTCGCGCTATCATCAACAGCAGCAGCAGCAGTAGTAGCAGCAGCAGCAGCAGCAGCAGCAACAGCAACAACAGTTGCCACTTGAGCAGCAACCCCCAGCCAAGTCTTGCGTTGTATTTGCGCTATAAAACACTTGTCCCGCCATTTAGTGCATGGGTTAAGTAGTATACCGAAATATTAGTGGCAATTGCCAAAACGGCGACAGCTGCCAACACCCTGCATTACCTCGCTTATCCTCTTCCCAGCCCCCCACAGAACCACAGAAATGCCACCCACCATAGGCAAGTGCTATAGTTACTGAGATGACGATGACCCAACCCGAAATTGCAACCCTGCGCTGCCGACGGCGACGGCTGCACTTAATGTCTGCTGGTGTGTGAGTGTGTGTGTGTGTGGTTGTGTATGTGTGTGTGTGTGTCGTTGTGTGTGTGTGTGTGCGTAAGGTGCATGTCTATGTGTGGGCAATATGGCGCGACGCCTGAAACCCACATTTGACTAAGGTCAAATCGGGCCACTGGACTCGGTCTGAGACAACGTTTATAAATTCGGTTTTTCTGCAGCTGCCAGGACTCGAACTCCAACTCCAAATCCAACTCCCTGTCTGTCTGTCCACTTTAGAGTGTGTGTGGCAATCTGGGCATCTTGTCCTTGTGTGCATCTACACCAATTACGAGGCACTTGACTAAGCTGCTGCGCCTTTTCTTTGCCCAGCTTTCCACATCGCCATCAGCTTAATGTGTGGAAAATGATCCAATTTCTGACAACGTTCACCACCCATCAAGGACTCGATCTGATGGTGCTATTCAAACTGTGAGGCTCTTCTATGGTTAGCTTACTATATGCAAATTGACAAATAAAAAAAACATAATAATAAAAAAGTAGACAACTAAATTTGACACTGGGCAAATCGCTGTCATGGCTATTTTATGCATTTTGTTCAGCTTAATATTTAAAACTTGAGCTATTCGGAAGATTTTTATGACATATTTGGACTTGACGCTAAACAACTTTAGCCGTCTAAAGATTTAAAACGCCCCCGTTTCCCCTCTGCCTTAAAAGCTGACTCTGTTTGTTGACCTGAATTCGGAGTGTGTGTTAGTGTGTGTGTGTGTGTGTGTGTGGGTCTAGTCACATACACACATAATGTGTAGCAATATCGTTATTGCTGGTTATTCAAATATTAACTTAGTCCACAAAATGCATGCAATTCCTTTTAATATGACCCGAATTCCTTCAGCTTATTAAAATACAGAAAACATAAATTAAAATTTTGCCTTTTTTATTATCCTATCACATGCAAAAGCATTATGAGGAATTTCTGAAATATACTTCAACTTGCATCGACTTCAACTCATGAGTCATGCAACGACACAGAAACAGATTGGAAACTAACGTCTTTAATCTAGTTTTTATGCGATTAAATAATAATAAAAAAATTATAATATTCAAATGCAAATCAAAAAGTCAAAAGAAATCACTTTCAATGTTGGCGGAAGCTTAAAAACAAATCAACAAATGTTTAATACTTTGAACGCATAATACCCTGGAATATGTTATATAATCGAGAATATATATATGTATATACATATAATACATATGTATTATAAGTTTATGGGGTTGCAGATGACTACTGCTCTCTGCCAGGGTATCAAAAACCACATGGACCCATTTCGAATCGATTTCAATTTGTTCTATTCACAGACAGTGTGAATTGCCTACCAAGTCAGGGGTTTGGTGGCAAATGAACCACTTAATTTGTTGCCCCTTCGGTGCACTGGGAACACAAATGCACTTTTGGTTGAACTGCTGCCAGACTGCACTGGCATATTTATTTGAATTTCATGCAAATTTCACTGCACAGAACTGCAGCTGCTTCGGAGAGTTTTGTCGGCAGTTGAGTTGAGTTTTTAGTTGTATTTTTTGTTTTTTGTTTGTTTGTTGTTTAGTGAGCAGCTAACCACTGTGCGTGTTCATTTTCATAAAGAACATTCAGATAATTCTTATAAAAGGAAAGCGCGTATTTTGTAAACAACAAACAGAAACTTCAACAAACTAACCGCCCCGCCAACAACATCATCAGCAACCGGTATACAGAGCACCGTGTACAGATACAGATACGGATACAGATTCAGAAACAGATACTGATACAGATACCGGGCATAGATACAGCTACAAAATGCCGCAACTTGCAGGTTGAAAGCAAATACAAATAAAAATACACACACACGCACACACACGCATGTATATTCACTGCTAAAGGTGAGGCGAACCGTTTTAAAATTCTTTTTTTTCTTTTTAATTTCTACCTGCACCCATTTTTCGACTTCAGCGAAATATTTCGCGCTCCGAAACCGAAAACGAAAATCGAAACAGTGAAACAACAATAACAACAACTGCAGCAACAACCTTGGCCTGAAGTTCTTCTGTCTCGCTGGCTTTCAGAACCAATTGTCAATATGCAAACAAACAAATGTGGTAAGCACAGTGAGGCAAATCCATTGAAAATGTGCATTTGCTTGCGCTTCGAGAGTTCGTTCAAATCTCCCCATAACCACTGTATTTGGATAAATGATTCCCGTTGCTCGTTTTGATTTATGTATGTGCAAAGTTGTCTTCTCAGTGTCGCTAAATCCGCCAGTCATTGCCCCGTTTTTTTTTGTTCGCTTATTTTTTTGCATTTTGCGAGGGGAGCAGGGCACATTGCACACATTCTTGGCTTACCTTTTGTCTACTTCCGTTCGCAGCGATTTCTTTCCTGCGAATGCATTCAGCGAAAAATAAAATAAAAATCAAGACTGCAAATCACAATGAAATGCACACATTACCGTATCTTACAACTGTTTAACACACACACATACTTATATGCATCATTAGTATGCACATACACACACGTGTAAGTATGTATTTACGAAGTTACCCAAATTGTCGAGTCACTCATTAAAGATATATTTATCTATGTATTGCCAAGTACATTTTACCTACAACACCTTCAATTTAATGGCTCTCAAAACTGATGTTGCTCATATTCATCAGTTTTATCGTAAGGCAAACAAAATTAAAAATATATACATTTGTATATAAACCGCATTTTACGGTTCATTCGATGTAATTATTATTGTTCGGCTTATGCAAATTGGTTAGTCCTGATCAATCATTTGCTCATGTGCGCTCTAATTAACCCCTTATTCAACAAATTTATACAATGTATAAATATTTTCATTTTTGTACAATTACTTGCTGGACTGTCCTTCAAAACTGTTTCTACTGAAAACGTAAAAATTATTTATAAAACAAAATAAAACTAACATTTTTAACAAAGCTTAATTCAGCATTAATTTTTCTTTACCAAAAATAAAACTAGAAAAAATACATTATTTATTTGTGAAATTATATTTCGTTTACATATAAAAAGAAAAATGAATCACAATTGTTATATATTATTTAAAGTATACACAGTATATATGGCAAATTGAACTATAATTTTTTGCTTTATATAATATTCACATTTGCACAAAATGCTGTCAACAAATGTTGACTGACTAACCGAAATGCGAATCGCATTTGTTTAGTATTAATATTATCCAGAGTCGAATGGTGCTAAAAAAGCGTCACACGTGAAATCAATTAGCGTGTTAAATGGAAATGGGCCTGCGGTCAGTTTACGGCAGTTCGATCCGTTTGCCTTCAGATGATGTAATGCATTTTATTTTTTGTCGGTTTTGCAAGCTTCAATTTGGCGAAGATGCGTTAATTTTCCCAAGGTTAGTTAGTTATTATGACTATCTGGAGCAGCTCGTGAAGTTGGCATGGCTAGCAAGATTTGGGCAGCGTTTCAAATCGTTTTCGGTCCCGTCTTAATGTGCGCTGTGGAAGCCACCACCAACGCAGCAGGACGAGAGGCAATAATGGCAGCCCTTGTACAAAATCCCTTCAGCTGCTGCTCACCCTGGCCTCGCACTCTCTCTCGCTCTCTCGCTCGCTCTCTCTCTCTTTCACACTCTCTTTGGCCTGTTTTTGTGGATTGTGTGTAGACAGTTTGGAGATATATTTACGTTCCCACATTGTATATGTAGAGAGAGCAAGAGAGAGCGAGAGAGATAGATAAAGAGAGCGAGTGTGAGAGTGAGAGAGAACGAGTGCTGCCATTGAGGCTGCAAAAAGGACAAATGCCACCACCAGACATAGAAAAAGAGAACACACACAAAGAGGCAAAAGCAGTCAATGAGTGTGTGTCTCTGTGTGTGTGTGTGTGTGTGTGCAAGAGTGAGACAGCGATGCTGAGATTGTGTGCAAGAGTGTGTGAGAGACGTTTTAAAGAGCGAGGGTGTTAGGGATGTTATGGGTATGAGGGGTGTTTAGGGAGTCAGTTCGCTTGCCTTTGTTTACGCAAGATTTGTTGCCATTACAGAACTTAATCCGGGGTCTCAGTTGCTGCCTACTGGCGAAAGGTTTTTGACTTCACTGGCTTGACTTTGGGCACCGGGGCGCGCCCCTTTTTGTGCAGCTTAGGGGCGGCTTATTTAAGTTTAGTCCTAGGCGATTAGTGCTAATGAGTAACGTTAAAAAGTCATTAATTAATTGACTCGAATCCGCTTTGCTTGCAGCACCAACAACAACATCAACAACAGAAACAGCAACAACACACACTGCGTCAGATTGGATCTTTTGTAGTACAATGCCCAACGACCTTGCACAATGGCAATGATTTGTTCCAGTTCTGCTCCTGCTGCTGCTGCTCCTTCTGCTGCTGCGGATGTCCTTCTCATGTGTGCGTCGTCCATTATTCAGCAGTATTTCGAATACTAATGCTGAATCATCACTGACAAGACCAGCAATGGAGGGGTGAGGCGTGAGACAACCCAGTGGCAAGTGGCGCACTGGGGCTTACAGAAGGCTTACCCACATGGCGCCAACATCGTCGCCATCAACATCGTCGTCGTCTTCGTCGTTGTTGTCGCCTGCCTAATCGACGCTGGCGTCTTACAATGCAAACAAATTTAGCTGAGTGCAGCGATTGTAACGGGAATTGCCAGAGCTCAACAACTGAGAAATTACCTGATTGATTCGTTGGCTCAATAAGCACACACACGCGCACACACAGACACTCACTATATGTACATTAAATTAAACTAACATTAATTAATGTGATTTTTTTCTTATCGCAGGCAACGAAAGCTTTTCCGCTGTCCTCGACTCGATATCGATATGAAGAAAGTGCTCTAATCCGTGAGCAATCAATTAGATACATGAAGTGCTAAGACATTCGACATTCGGCGGTGCTCTTATCTTATCGTTAACTTTAACAAATAGATTTTCGGGCAGTTCCACCTCCACCTCGCCGGCACTTGGTGCGAGTCATCTTCAGTTGGTGCCGCAAAACGCAGCTGAAGACAACACACGCCGTGGAGTCTTGGTCTTCAAGAACGGCAAGGTTTGCTGTTGCTACTGGTGTTGGCCAACTTCGTGACTGTGGACTGGGCGCCATTGTGTCCTCGAAGTCTGCGACGTGTTTCAATATAATTACCCAACACACTTGTGAGCATTATAATCATTTTTATGGGTCATTTCATAATTTGGCATCACGTGTGGCACGACACACACAAATTATAGCCGCAACTCTATTCAAAAAATTCAAAATTGTGCCTGCAAATTACAAGTAACATTTTACAGGTTTCACAATTTTTCAAGTGACTATATAAATACATATGTACTCTATATGTATATATATATATATATATATATTTATATATATACTTTGTTCCACGTCTACCCTGTAGATCCGAATTTGTTTTACTCTAGCTTTAAGGACAAATTCGGTTCTAGAGAGGTTTGTGTGGCTCAATGCCCAGCGAAATGAATAGTGAATTGTGAATAATAAATAGTGAATAATGAATACTGAATAGTGAATAGTTTTATGAAGTGATATAATGATTACTATATTTTTAAAAATAAGAAATATGTGTTAATTATACTATCTAAAATATCTAATATATTACATAATTATACAAAATTATATTTATTGCATTATAAGAAAAATTGTCAAATTCTCTGTTAATGCTATAAATAGCAAAAATTCAGATATTGTTATCTTATTTATAACCTAGGTATTAAATTTGTATGCATCTTATCACATTTCACAAGCATGACAAACAATGTATTTTCAGATATTGTTATTAATTATTAAATGTGTTCCGACTTTGCCTGCCTTATCATATTAATGTATTATATTTTTCTGCAGTTTGGCAAAGTCTTCTTTAAATATAACTTAATTTTGTCTCTTTTAGTACATATTAATCAATATTACGTAAATGCATAAATTTAGCTAAAAAAAAGAAAATGTCCTTCTGAGTTGCATTGAAAACCCATTTGAAATTTTTGTCGACGTCCTTTTGTTTTTAGCTCAATTGCTGACTTCAATTTATTCGCTGACATTTACATATAAAATTTAGCATATAAATAGCCCCTTACGAGCCAGTTACAGAAGGCCAAGGAGTGGAAGTGGATTGGAGGATGAGTACTTGTTTGAGTAGCCGTGCTTGGCATTTGGGTCAATCGTCTGCCGATTTTGTGGCCCGTTCGGAATTTGCTGAGCTTGTGCAAAGAGCCGTGCAATTTTTTGCAATTTGCATATGCCGCAACTGAAGCCACACATCCGCCAAGAGACTGGTACCATCTGTCATGGCCAGGCGACTGTCATCTTGTTGTTGGTCGACTCCACACATTTCACAGGTCGCTGACTGTACATATTTTATTTGTCAAGTAATTTCGATACTTGGAGGAGCTTATATTACTAATTATTGTAGATATCAAATTTAACTGATGGGCCTCCGTTGCTGGGGCACCCAAATCGTTTAAAATTATTAGATAATTGCCCTGATAAAATAATCTTTTTTTGATAAAGCCCACAATAATACATAAGTTGTGTAATTATTCATATTGTTTAAATAAAAGCAACAACTTTCCACATAGCAACGAATCGAATGTTTGTATTGAGTAATAGTAACTTTTGTATTTGTTTTTATCTTTAATATGCTAATTCACCTATATTTATATATTAAAATATACTCGATATATAAGTTTTGGACTGTGGTGTGACAACTTAATTATATTTATACATTTATTTATTATAGCTATATATTTTCGTTCTAATTTTAAAAACTCATTTTTTTATATTAAGAATTATGACTTGATGGTTACGCCCAACAAATATTGTCATTATAAATTTAAATTGCACCTAATTTGATTAATATGTATATGATAATTGCTAATATATGAATATATATGAATGATATATGATACATAGAACGACATTTCTTCCTACAATGAATTCTCTGATAAAAATTAGAGCATATATATATATATATAAATATATATATAATATACATAATAATATAAGAAGTAAATTAAACCCGAGCATAGGCCCCAATTTCTTATTACTGTTGTATGTTTTATTAAGTTTTGTTTGTTGTTTATATTAAAACGCATTATATGTAATATTAATTTTAAATAATTATAAATGAAAAAATGTTATACCAATTTAAATATTTATTGTAATGAAATGTATTATGTTTAATACCAAACAATTTTAACTAATAAATAAATGAAATAAATGAAAACTCGGAACTCTTGTTGATCAATTTAGATATTGTTTACATTATTGATAAGTCAATTCAGGCGGCTTTGACGTACAAATTTCGGAATAAAATCTTTCTGAATAATGAATTAATACAAATTATAATATGCTTTGCATATTTTTTACAGCACTTCAAATTATTTGTACAGCTCAATGACTTAATTAAAAGGTTGCAGTTCTAATATTGATAAGATAAATATCCAAATATGTTATGGAATCATTTCATTGGTAATTTGTATTTAAACCAACTTGCGATGTTAAATTTAGATGTTTATTTAGTCTTTTTGGACTAAATACAAATTAAATAATGAGACATGTTTACGATGATTTATATTTAAATACTTTATATACTTGAATTTATCGATACATTGCTGCCTTTTATTATCGATAAGAGCGAGAGGGATAAATATATGACTCAGAGCAGTGCAGCTAGTGCAATGTGCCTGGTTGTTGTCCTAAATATGCTTTGTGGAAAGTGTGGATCGCATTGCCGCTGGCCAACAGATGGCGCCCAGTAATGTATTTTTGTTTCAGCCTACGAATGTGGAACCAGTTTTATAATTTGGGTTTTCTTCCACATAAATTGATATAAGAAATATACAAATTATGAGTTATTTTTAGCTTGAATTTTAATAAACCCAAAATTCAGCATATAATTAAAATTAATTTGCATATAATAATAAAATATAGTCAAATTATCTTGGCTTAATTTTAATATAACGGCATATTTTAAATACAAGTTTAATTTGGCCGATAACTGTCGATGTCTGCGCAGAATGGGAGAATGACGTTAGCCATTTTGGCTGGCAACAAACAACCAAAAGAAATGGAGTTGGGAGAGAAAGAGGAAGAGTTTGTTGCTAGTGCGAACATCTTGAAAACCTGTCAGTCAAATTTGATGAAGGTTTCTTACGCATTTCGCCTTTTAAATGTTTTTTCGGCTCATTTCGTGCTGTTGTTGTTGTTGTTACTGGTTGTTGTTGTTGCTGGTTTTGTAGTCCATGCTGTCTGTTTTTGGGCCAACCTACGTTTCACGGGCTTAAGCGCATTTTAAAACGGCCAACGGACGCAAGAGTAGGTAGAGCTGTTGCCGGAATCATTTTTCTAGTTTTAAGACGCAAAACTCGACACTTTAAACACCAAGTTCCACCCTCGGAAAAAAAAAACATGGCTACAGCCCTTTGCGCTGTATATCTGCTGGTGGAACATTTGACCCTCCAGTGGGTCATATAATGGAGGGGGGGATGTGTTGTTATTCTTACCCAAAATGGTCACTGCTGGCTTCCGGAATGCGAGTGTGATTTGCGCATTCAGTCCATTGTCGACATATGTCACATCGTACACCCATCCCGACGACTCCCCCACTTCCATCATCCACAATAACTCCAACTACATCCCACATGACCAGCAATCGTTTGGGTCTTTTCGTGCACTCAGCAACTGCTTAGGCGCTCTAATAACGAATGGACTTTGGTCAAAACTCAACTGGTGCTGAAATTAGTCAGCTCTGCATCCAGTTTAATTACTACCAACTTTGGTACATCAACACTTTGTCAAAGTGCCTGCTTCAACAAGGTGTGTGTTTGTGTGTGTGTGTGTGAGTGTGTGTGGGGTGTGAATCCCAATGCGTGTCACACCCACACAAGTTCTGATCCTTCTTTTAATTGTCATTGTCATTGGGAGGGGCAGTGGGAGTGTGGAGTGTGCAGGGGCAAGCAGTGTGGATGCCTCGTGTGAAATAGCCAATGATAATTACTTTGCCACTGTTCTTTTATTCATGAGCTGTGCTGTGCCAGTAAGCGTTTGTTTTCCTTTAATGGATTCCATTTGATAAGTCAAAGTGCAGTGCGAACCAAGGGGTTGGCCATGCCTTAAATAGAATTCCCCCTAATTACTTTAATGCCACACTCAAGTGGATATAAGAAATAAATGAATTTTTCCATTGTTTCTTGACATTCAGTTAACTAAAGTTACTTAAAATCTTCACCTTATTTTAAAAGAATTCACGTTTTTCATTTATCTCTTTTTATTCGCTTGGTTAAGCTATAAGTGCATTAAATAACGCATTGATGTATATATATATGTACACATATATATATATATATATAAATATATACATCTTGTGGTGGGTGGCATACCCCAAAAAGTATATATGTTCTTGTTCAGCAACCAAACCAATTCGATATTGCCTTGTTCGCCTGTATTAAGTTTATGCTTTATTTATGCAAGAAGACAACTTAAATTCAATAAGAGAATATGTTAAATAAATAATCTGTTAAACAACTGTATTAACAATATTTTAGACAAGTACATCAATTTGCATATTTCCTATACAAAAAAAAAAAATACGATCAACAAAAAATTATAAGCAATAAAAAAGCACTTAATAATCTGAGCATTATTATTATTGGCTTTATTTTATACAAATGATTCGCAGATATTTGTCATTTTTATAGCTGGAAATACTCCCCAGTTAGTTGGGGCTTACTTTTACTTTTTGGAATAAAGTCAGTCACATCTTCTTAAATCTACAGAAAATTCGCTTGGCTTTGGAAAATCATAGGAATTACTTGCTGAATATTAAATGGAAACTTATTTGGTCAAACTCAATGCTGACAATGCACTCAAAAACCGAAGCAGGCATTGTTTTCTCTTGAAAACTTACTTTATTTTACTTTACGCAAAATTGGACTGTGTGTATTTCTTGTTGTTGTTGTTGTTGTGCGGTGACTGCTGGCGCAGAAATGGAATGGAAAACGCTGGAGATGAAGCGGATTATGTGCCCAAGTGTAACTAAAGAGAATAAGGGCGAAAATCAACGAATCATTAATCAATCCTTTCATGATGTGACGCGGTGCGTGTCCTTTTATGTGTCAAAAAAGAAAAACCCCGAGCAGAAAAAAATGTGGGGAAAACGAAAACACGCTCGCAACTCACACTTTCAGTCGCTTTCAGCGAAGAAAGCGAAAAGCAACACTAAAATAAATACAAAAAAAATAAGACAGAAACAAAAGCAGAAAAAGAGAAAAAGAAAAGTATCTTTTTGCAAGAGTTTGACAGACAGAGCGACAGATACTCTCAGGCAGGCGGTGCAAAGAGAGCGAGGAGGAAAGTGGATGAACTGGCGAGCAGGGATGAGATACTCTCGGCGACGGAGAGGAGGTTAAAGACGAAGGAGAATAAATAAGGAGGAGGAGGAGACGAAGTGTAAAAAAATGGTGACAATATTTGCTGAAGGATACTTCCATTTACATTTTGAGGCCGTGTTGATTAGCTGAGTGCGAGTGGAGCAAGCAGTTCCCAAACCCCAACCCCAATTCCAAAAACCAATCCCAAATACAACTACCAAGCCACAGCATCTCAGCGGACAGCGGCACACGCAAATGACAGCGCAGGCGGTCGATAAGAAATGGAATTATGTGTGTTAGTAGGAGAGAAGGATGGGGAGTGGAGAGTGGGAGTGGGAGTGGGGAGTGGGGCATTGAGAGTGGGTAACTAGGAACCCGTCAGCCAAAACGTGGGCTGTCAACTTGCTGTCTGTCAACTTGGTGGCTTAAGGTGGCCCAGCGAACCGGGTGGGCATGAGTTATGGTTGCCTCTGAATGCTGAGCTCAACTGAGCTCTGCTGTGCTGGGCTGAGCAGATGCATCTGCACTCCGCTGGCAGAGATGCAAGATGTTTTGGGCTGAGATGTGTGTGTATCGTGTTAGCAATGCTTATCGCAGTGCTCGCTGCGTCTGTCTGTGTCCAGCGGGAAAGTCTTTCTTTTACATCACGTGACCAAGAGCAAGAGATAGATAGAAAAGTGACAGTTGCCGGTTGCACATAAGAAATGGTAAATAAATCTGAAATCTAAACTCAGCCAGCAGCCCACGGATATGCAGACATGCAGGCGGCCCGACAGACAAACAACACACACACAGTCGGAGACGGAGACGGAGACGGAGACAGAGACGGCGACGGAGACCTACACCAATGCGTGAATATGGAGCAGATCATTAATTATGCGCAAGACGAGAAGACAACGGGCCAACTGCCTTGCCTGGCTATGGGCCAGTTGCAGTTGCAGTAAAGTTGTGCCCAACCGGCAAACAAACGTGCATTTTGAAGACGGAGACGGAGACGGAGACGGAGACGGAGGGCGATGCCGATTCAACTGACAGTTTTGGTATTGAAAAGTTTTTGCTCTTCCTGTGGATTTCTTGAAAAGTGAAAGAAGTGCCGCGCTAGCCATGTTTTTCTCTGTTTGATTCCCTCGAACAGATCATTTATTTTCCTCATTTCAAACTCTCAAATACTTATGATGCACACATGTAATGATTCTGCTTCTTCTTCTTCTTCTTCTGTTTTGCGACATGTTCTGGAAATGCACTTAGCCAAGCTAACACCTCCCAAGGCGAACTCAATTGAGAACAAGACCAACAATTCGATTTGCTATTAAAGACCCGATTTTGTAATTGTAACGATCACCGATAATTGACTTGTAGAGATTTCCTCACAGATGACTTCATTTTTAAGGGGAGTTTCGATAAGTTGACAATCCAACTGAAAATAAATGAAAAGATTTCCAAATTCAATAGAATTGAATTTTAGTAAGGAATACATTTTCCGTCAGATAGTCAGACAATTTGCGATCATCATTAGTTGATGGCTTATGCAACAGCTGAACGGGGGGGTGGCAGTGGCAGAGGTGTAGTTTTAGAGAATTAATGAAATCGCGGGGCAATTTGTGTGGCTAGACTTGGCTAAAAAGGCGCTTGAATTGATTCAATGGCAAGGTGCAAATTTCAGTTGAAAAAGTTGAAAATCATGGCTTGCGCTCAAGTTCATGACTTGTGGAAGCGAAAAAATGCAACTTGGCCCGAAAGCTATTAGTTGATTTGTTGTGTTTTAACGCAAATATGTGTGTTCATTAATTAAGTGGCAAGTTGTGGGACTCAGCTCGCATCATTATGACACCAGCGAACACCAAAAAGCATCAGGTAAATTAATTGCTCAATTGTCGGCTTAATGATAATTACGGGGGGCAAGTGCAACTAAGCAAACAGCTTACGCAACTGTGGCAGCGAAACAAGAGGCATCTACAATCTGGCCACAAAACGCAGCTGAAACTAAACTTGGCACCAGTTGTATTGAGGGAGGGAGCAGGAGAGCGAGAGAGGAAGGGGGAGTGGGAAAGGGAAAGGGAGCTGTGCACACATGCAGTCAATTAAATAAACATTTATTAGCCGAGCCACTGCACAAAGCTGTTAACAAAGCCATTTGGCCATTCAGACCTCACTGCCCGTTCCCGTTCCCGTTCCCCATCCCATTCCCATTCCCATTCTTGTTCACAGAGGTGTCTAGGCCCCAGATGTGAGAGTCCAGTTGGGCTTGAGCCTCGGCTCGTTGGCGGCACAGAAAAGCTATAATTGATGGTACTGGCAGGACACACACACAGACACATACACACACACACACACACACACACACATATGAGAGTGCAGCTTGTCGCTGTTGGACAGGCTGGAGCCCACATGCAACTCGATTGGTCTCTAGCCTCTATCTGGGTTCTGTTGTTGATTTCACGCATGGAACTCAGTCGGCGGCCGTTGTGGAAGGCGGTCCAAATCGAAGAGGCAAAAACCAGACCCACTCACAGTTCCCAGTTCCCAGTTGTCCGTTCGCTGTGTCCCATGTTTCGAGTCCCTCCCGGGCTATACATAGTAAATTCGAATTGAATTTTGGCGCGGCATTCATTAATCATTATTTCAATCATGATCATGAAACAAATGTGCTCTTGGTGCTGATGGTTGTTGTTGTTGTTGCTGTTGTTGTTGTTGTTGTTGTTGCCAGCGTTCTTGTTGCCAGCACTGGCTTTGTTTTGCGTCTTGTGAAATCTTGTGTCGAAGCGTATCGATACTCTTGCCCCGCCTCCTCCTCGCCCCTGTGCCTCCCATTGCCTCAACTCAAGCTGGACTCAAACACACAGGCACACTGTCTGTGCTGGCGATGTCGATGGCGATGGCGATGCGCTTCAAAGATTGATAATCTCTTGGATATCTTTAAATTTAATTAGTCACATTCATAACAGACCGCCAGCAAGCTGAATGCTGGGTGCTGTTCGGGAAACGGGCAGCACCGCATCGGATGCCATCCCAAATTACATGTTACAACAAACTGTGCGCTTCGCTCTTGGCCATGCTCCTCCTTCTCATTCTCGGTTCTCCACGCTGCCACTGCCACAAATTCGCTATCTCTTTTTAGCACCGCATGGGTTGGCTGTGGCTTCAACTTCGGCTCTTCTGGCTCGTTACAAGCCAACACGATATACCCTCCTTTGAGACAACATTGGTAACATAACATCTTGAAACCATGGATCGAATCTATCTCAAGAATTTCTAGCAAAATCACATCCCATCTTAAATAGGAACATAAACTGTACACCTTATGGAGAAACGTTTCTTTAAGCTTTAAGAACTGATAATAAATATAATAAATATTATAAAATTAAAATTATAATTAAGAAGTACTTTTTATTCAATTCATTTCATTTGACAATTTTCATTTAATTTTAAAATTAATAAATATTTTAATATGAAAATTATAATTAAAAGGTATTTTTTATTCAATTCATTTGTTATTTTTCAACTAATTTTTAAATTAATAAATATGAAAATTATAATTAAAAAGAATTTTTATTCAATTTGTTTTCATTTGTTATTTTTCATCTCATTTTAAAATTAATGGAAATTATAATATGAAAATTATAATTAAAAAGTATTTTTTATTCAGTTCATTTCATTTGTTGTTTTTCATTTAGTTTGAATTTCTGGTATACAAATAAAGAAATTTTTTATAGTGCATCCCAGCTTCGACTTGACTTGCATTTGAGCTTTGTTGTAAGACTGGTAAGAAAACTAGTTGTTTTTGTTTTTGGTTGTGTTTTTTTTGATACCAAGTGGATGGAGCTCCCGAGCCACGCACATGTGTGAGAAAGTTGGTTCTGTGGGTTGCTGCTGCTATTGTTTTTGGTGTTGTTGTCGTTTATGTTGCGTTTAGGTACAATTTTTGAGGCCCTTCAATGAAAAATCGATGTTGTTACTAATTATGATTGACATAGACGTAATTGGAAATTTGAGCAGAGCTTTGGGCACGATTGCCATAAAAAAAAAAAAAAAAAAAAAACCAAAACAATGGCGTAGGGAAGGAAAGGCAGTTGGTCGGCATCGGCATCGGCATCGGCAGTCTTCAAAAGTTTCACTAAATTAAAGGGTTAGCTTAAATACCTATCTTAGCCAACTTTCTTTGATGGATAAGCGCAAGAGGCGTGGGGCTCTCAGGTTATCTTCGAGCTCAGCTTCAGGAGCCTGTGTTTGGTGTGAAAATTTAATAGAAAGTTTTGTAAATCAATAGGTTTTTAATTTCCATTAAAAACGCTGAGCATCGCAATCGGTATTAAATTCCATTTTCTGATGCATATCCAAAATGCCTTCAGTTAATAATTGGTGTTACGTATATTTGGTTGCTTAAAATATTTGTGCTTTATTGTATAAAATACAAAATGGAAAAATAAGACAAGTTTTGATACAGAATATTTTTTACCAATTACCATTTATTTTTGCTAAGAATCTACTCAGTATTCAAATGTGTTTTCGAGCATTGTAAAATTTGTTTTGAACATCATATGAAATTTGGTGTAGTTCTTGTTGGAAGGCAAAAAGGGTAAAAATTGTTGGGATCATTAAACATAATTTTAACAGTTTCGTAAATTTCGGCTAATGTGAGGCAATTACGAACCCATCTTTCAAAACATGCGCGCATTTAACATTTAACCAATTGGCGGCAAATGTGACCCAAGACGGAGTCAAAGCCAAAACATAGTATTTTGGCCCCAAGCCAAATGTGCAGTCGCAGCCTTCATTATGGCCAGTCCGTGTGTGAGTGTAAGATTTGACTGAAATGAAATCAATCAGAGATAATCTGTCATGGATAATGGGTACCTGTGCCTTGTCCCACTCCAGTCCTACACCAGCTACCTCTGTAACCCCCGAGCGCTGTCTCAGCTCATTTAAGCCATTCGTGTAATTATTTTAAAGCAGACGCAGTGTAAATTTTAGTTAAACACTCATCTCGCTCTCCATGTGTACAACCTGTACAGGTATCTGTGCCTGAGTCGCCGATTTGGGCATAATATGACAGCGAACAGTTGAGCCAGTTGATAAATGGAAAACAACGTTTAGCCCAATGGCAACCAAATGGATCACATTTAATTGGTCTTCATCTGGTCTTACATGTGACTCAACTCTGAAATGGGAAGAACCGTTAGACCAGCAGTTGACCAATCCGACTGGATTTCAAAACATGTACGAAATTTCAGTTTAAAGTCAATAAAAGTCACATTAAACATGCTTTTGCTCCCAGCTTTAATTGCGTTGCCAGTGATTGACGCAAGTGATTCAGTCAATCATTAATCACTCAGTCAATCATTTCAATGAGCCACGGCTTCCTTCAGAGTCCTCTTCTAAATGCTCCTAGGCATCTCCACAAGCTCATCGCTTAAAATGTGAAATGCCTGCGTTGAGGGAGATCCACCTAATCAGCATTCAATTCCCACACTTGTCACCCAACCTTCAATCTCACTTGTCAACATGTCGTTAACACAATTTCCATACCAAAATGATTACTCCGAAGGGTGGCAAGCAATGGATTTTGAAAAGTTAAAGGACTTTAACGACATCAATTTTAAATACTTTGATAAACTAAATTTATATAAACAGAACTTTTGTGATTAAGCTCGTATTTTTTACAATATTATTAAAGTCAGATTAGTTAAGAAAACATCGAAGAATTTGAAATTTCTAATTTCTCTCACATGTTAATATTACCTAAAAGTTAACTTAAGCCTTAAAGACCAGGCTTAAATCGAACTTAAGCCGATTTTTCACCGTACAAAACGATCATCTCCAAATTGCTCTTAAATGGATTATAATCTAACCGATTTTATTGTTAAACAGGAATTTATTTTGACTATAGTTTCAATCATCATTATCAGTGTTTTATAAGAATGAAGAAAATTTGGCTATTAATAAATCACATCACTTTGCCTCGATATATTATCTAAAAGCTGTTGGCTATCCTATGTATTTATAATAATATTTAAATATTTAATTTTACCCAAATTAGACATTAAACAGATGATTAGAAAATTGGTCAACTCCCATTTGCATGATTTACGTTTATAAAAGGTAACTTTGAACGAGTTCTCAGCTTGCTTAATTTTATATAAAAACTTATTTGATGGGTAGCTTAAGGGCGAGTGGGGTAAAATTAAAAAAAAAAAAAAACCAAATGAAATGAAAGAAACAACAAAGAAAAGCAAAACAACTACAAAAACGAATACGAATGCGAACCAAAGACCAACAGTGTCTCACAACAGGGCACACATAATGTGCCCGGCATAGAACCATTAATCACATTTGCCTTGTGCAGCAAGTGAACTTCCTTTGCCGCCTGACAGTCGCAACTGATTGCTGGCTCTGAATTGGGATTTGGAACTCAAATGCTGTGCAAACAGCAGCAGCCAAGGCACCCACTTTGCCAGCCTGCCTTCCTTTCCATTGGATCATCTCGTAGACAAAGCTCACAGTGAATCACCTAAACACACCAAACACACACACACACACACCACCCACACCATCCGCCTGCCCTTTCATTGTTATACGTCCCTTGGTAAGCGGTCAGCCTCATATCATACAGTAAACTCAAAAACTTCAAACTTTTAGTGCAGTGGAGCAAATGGAGAGACCGGACATTCTCAGGAGTTTGTCAACCAAAGAGATTTGTATAAGTGACAATCAGATTTCGAGAATTGTTTGATATATTTGTATCCTTTTAGTACAATAAGATAAATACATGTAAATATCCACTTATCAAGGACATAATGTGCATTGATGTTAAATTTTCACAATCACACATCAAGATTTATTCAACAAACATAAATATGTTTTTTTTATAATATTTTAAATAGCCATTAAAAATGGCCAAAAAAAAAAAACATAATAATTTTGTGGAAATGTGTGTAGCATGCAAAAGGAAGCATCTCCGACCTCATATAGTATATATATTCTTGATCAGTATTAATAGCCGCGTCGGTATAGATATGTCCGTCTACCCGTCCATTCATCTGTCTAAACACGCTGATCTCAGAGACTATAAGAGCTGTAGACTTGAATTTGGTTTATAGGCTCTCATATATCCTGCGCAGATCAAGTTAGCTTTATTTTTATCGATAATGGATTAATTTTGATTTCCGATAGCAATAAATGCCACAAGCTTAATTGATCTGATTTCTACCAGCAGATGTAAACATTATCTGAAAGAGATGGCATCATAATCGTAATGTGTGTAAATATGTTTATGTATTTGTTTCTAGCCAGCCAGTTAGGAATCGGGCTTGTAAATATAAATATGCGTTGCATTCGTTCTATTTACTCTTCGGAGCCTGTGTTTGTTATAAGAATTGAGTTAACCTGCTCACAATTGGGTGCTTTTTAAAGAATATTTTCAACAGCTTTGTGCAGAGTATAACGTAGTCGAGCTCAATCGACTAGAGAATTCTTACTTGTTAATGTTTCTTTAATGTTGCTTCTATTGTTTCAATCCTTAGGTCATGTGTAATAAAAAAAAGGCAAATGATTCAAATACGAACATAGATATACATATGTATGCACATATTTACATATAGTTTTAAGCTAACACCAACAAGTCAAATAAAACCATTGAACACAAACAGTTGAGTGCCACATGAATTTTAGTTCTATACACTTAATTGTCCTAATGAACTTTTGATAGTCACCATCAAAATCGAATCAGTTGGAAGTCGATTAATTAGTATTCACTCACACCCACTCACACACACACTCTTAACACTCACAATAACTGGACTGGCACATATAGCACGTGTGTTACAATGGAATGAGTTCAATTATTCGGCAATTAGACGATCTCCGGGCTCACCCACACAGCCCACATGAAAGGCGGGCACATGGCAAAAGTGTGACTACGATTTAAAACTGGAGATGATTAAAAAAATCTCATTAGAGTGTTTTTTTCTAATGTTGCTGTTGGCAGTGTATGGAAAGAGTCTAAATATTTGGATGTACTGATATTAAAGCGTTTAATGTTCGACCTTCTTTATGTGCATTATACAACAATCATTCTATCGATTTTCCATGTGTGCCCGCTTCATTTGAATATTTGCCAGTCATGCTCATCATTTCATCAACATTTTCAGCAACAATACAAATCACGGTAGTAATGATAACAACAACAATAACAACACCGGCGACAACAATAAACAGCAGCAGCAACATCCCCTCCCCATACCCATACACTAACCACAATAAATATGAAGCATTGCGCCAAGTGCGGTGATATTCATTCAAAATTCAATGGCAATGGCCAAATATTGCAAGTCAGCCGGGACCTTTTGAACTGCACACAATTATACATTGATTTGTATGTATGTATTTGGTAGCCATAAGTGGAGAATCTCAACTCGGTAGCCATATCAGAGTCTCTGACTGCGATCGATACGAGCAAAGTAGTCGATGAGAATTCGCTGCATCCGTTTGTAAGTTCTGGTTAAAATAAATGGTCTGCTCTGCCATATTCGCATGCGGGATCGATGAAAGGCATAGTGAAAAGTGGGCGGTGCTTGTTGGCCACGCACGACGCGTCTGTCGACGATGAGGGCAGTATTTTTTTCATTCGATTTTGAGCGTGCGCCATAGCCGAAGACCACAAACCAACACTCACACTCATATTCACATTTACACTCACTCTCGCTCAGACAGCATCAGGCGTTTGTTGATTGTGATGCCGCAAAGAGCATACAGTCAGTTCCTTTTAATTAGGTACAGCCGTGTTTTTACAGTAGACTCCTTCGAATATTAATGTACAGGGTATTAAATAAAAATAAAATAAAAAAATTAAAAGCTACCTAAATAGTTGTCTAATAGTCGAGACCTTATTCATAAGAACACTTTTATACTCAAATTATACAAATATTTTTAAATGGAATCAAGTCACTCTTATTCAATATATATATTAAAAACAACTCATAAAAGAAAATGAATAAAAAACATTTACTTATTTCATAACTACATTAAAATATACCTGACCTTAAGTGTACAACTCTGGGAAAACTGTTGTATTTAAATTATTTGTTCCAAGACCTATCAGCATAAAAATCAAGACAAAGTGTTACTGTTGGAAAGTGTCATTTTTATTCAATTGCCTTCAAATATTATTTCACACTGTCATTGATTAGAGAAAAAAGTAAATAATTTAATAATAAAAGAAATGTTTTAATTTCATTTTTCATTTATTTAATGATATATAATATATTTGCAGGCATGCTCAATAATTTGGCCGCACCTGTAGAAAGAGCAAGGCGAGCAGCATCGAAGAATGGGTGTGACTAAAGTTTGTGCCATCTCGCTTGCTCGATCGCATGCCGGACTCTTCACGCTGCCGCTGTCTGCTGGTGGTTGAAAATGGCGTGCAGCCATGGCTACAAAGTTCTCACTGTGTGTGGGCTGTCCTTTGTGCATTGTTGTTGCTTCTCTTCGCGGGCAAAGCAAAAACAAAACCAGTAAATCGAGTTTCGAAACTCAAGCGTCGACGTCATCGCTGGCTGTCAATGGCAATGGCGATTTCCACGCTGCGCTTCTGAGCGAAGCGACACACAGAGAGAGAGAGAGAGGAGGTGACTGAGAGCGAAAGAGAGGGATAGAGAGCGGGAGAGGGTGAGGTTGAAGCAGAGAAGACGAAAAACAGTCAAAAGCAATTGCGAACAAGGAAAACAGAAAACAGGTTCGTTCGCGCTCAGAGCATTCGTTCGTATTCATAACAAAAGAACGGCTCGAATTGAACGGTTCGCATTCGCACTCGTGAATCAGACGCGTCGTTTTTTTCAAGTTTTTGAATGTTTTCTGGACGTCGCTGTAAAATTGTTTGGCATTTTTGTTGCTTACGCCGCTTGTTTTTAACGTTTTCTACGTGCCGGGTGCGCGGCATTCGCGCTGTGTTCAATAAACAAATAAATCTCCTGCCACAAAATATATAATATAATAAATATTATAATAATAATGCTGGCCACAATCAACAAAAAAAAGTGATCGAATAGTGCAAAAGTGAGTGCCAATCAGTGTATACTTTAATGAAATATGTGCTCTGGGTGTAGGAGTGGAAGAACCAGAGCCTAGCACAAGTTTTCAGTAATCCACGATAGCAATACAGCAATACTACGATGAGCTCATTCCTCATGGGTTACCCACATGCGCCGCATCACGTCCAGAGCCCCATGTCCATGGGCAATGGCCTGGATCCCAAATTCCCGCCGGTTGCCGATGACTATCACCACTACAATGGCCACTACTCCATGACCGCCTCCACGGGGCACATGGGCGGCGTTGGTGTCGGCGTTGGCGGTGGCGCAGCTAGCGGTGGTGGTGTTGCTGGGGGAGTTGGCGCCCCTGGAATGACTGGTCACCCGCACGCCACGCATCCGGCGGAAATGGTCAATGATTATATGGCCGCTGCTGCACACCACCACAATCACAGCCACAGTCACAACCACAACCCGCTCCCGCATTCGCACTCGCACCACCACAGCAATAGTGCGCTCTCTGGCCACCATCATCAGAACGGCGGCTACACAACAAACTATGCCACAACGCCGCCAACTCATCATCCGCATCCACATCCGCATCAGAGCCTTGGCTATTATGGCCATCATGCAGCGGCGGCGGCAGCGGCAGCCGTGCACCACGCTCCCGAGTATATATCCGCCGGAGTGGTGCACTCGGAAACGGGTTACGGGCCGCCGCCGTCGGTGAATGTGGCCAATGTGCCGAGCAGCGGCGCCAACAGCTCGAATGGATACTACGGCGGCTACTATGGCACCACTAACGGCAGCGTGGGCAGCACTCACTCCCAAGGCCATTCGCCGCTCTCCTCACAGATTATGGATCTGCCACTGCAATGCTCCTCAACGGAGCCACCAACAAACACCTCACTGGGCCTGCAGGAACTAGGTAAGCCTCCCAAAGCAATCGATTCTTAATCATATAAAAGTTAATAATTTATATATATATATATTATAAATATTTGCAAACTATGCATTTTAGCATTTAGCATTATATATATATATATATATATATTTATATATATATATATATTTATTACCATTGTAAAACTTAGTTTGTTATTTATAGAGAGCACTTTAAAACGAATTATTGATCACTAATTGAGCAAATAGAAATCGTTAATTGATCAAGAATAAAATTTCTAAAATATACATTTTTCATGACAATTTTACATCGATTTAAGATAACTCTAATTATTTTTTAATGTTTCCAACAACAAATTTTGTTGATGTCTAAATAAATATTAAAATAATATTTTATTTTAAATCTTTTTTAAATGACTGGTCTGAAAATAGGAGCAATATACTTAAAGCTATTCTGATCTATATTGAACTTTGTTCATAATAATAAAATAACTTTTCCAAATCTATAATTTGAGCTACAACAGAATATGTTGTTTATTTCTAACATTATTTCAAAAGTGTTTTCACTTATATTAATAATAAATCGAATATAGTTTTTAAGACATAAATATTAAGACCTGTTTTTATAAAACATATATCTGTTTAATTATACATATAAACTATAAACTTTACTACAGGCTTAAAACTAGAGAAGCGCCTTGAAGAAGCCGCGCCAACTGGCCAGCAACTGCAAGAAGTTCTACACTGTGATGATATGGGATCAGAAAATGTAAATATCAGCAATAGATTAGTTAATGGATAGAAAAGAGTAATGTAAAATGAATGTCACCTATGCAGGATATGTCTGAGGAGGATCGCCTTATGCTCGATCGATCTCCAGACGAGTTGGCGTCCAACGACAATGATGACGACCTGGTTGATTCAGACAGTGAAGATGATCTGATGGCGGAGACAACCGATGGGGAGCGCATCATTTACCCTTGGATGAAGAAGATTCATGTAGCGGGCGTTGGTGAGTAATGCTGCTACAGATACCTACATAAAGATGCACCCACCAGACACAGTGTGCCCCATTTTCGTATGCTAATTAAATTAGTTAGCTGCCAACACCCACGTGATCCACTGACAGACATTGTAATGCTCGACTTTGGCAAAAAAGAAAAAAAAAATGAAGAAAACTAAAAGATACAAAAAAAAAACAACTCTGCTTTCTGCTCATTAATCAAAATCAAGAATGGCGCGCCTTCTGCTGAGGGCAAAAATATATATGGCGAGTGACATATTCACATATGATTACTACTATATATGTATAATATATATACATGTGTATCTGCATGCAACTGCCACTCGACCTCTTCAGTGCTCTTTCAACACTTGGAGTGTCTATAAGTGGATTCGTCAAACCATGCAGGCAACAATTGTGATACTTAAAACATAATTTGTATAGGTAAAAATAGATTTTTATAAATGAGTCAATGAAATTTCGTAAAGAACTTAATAGTTGTTCTTAATAGGAAGAAAAATATAAATATTTATTTAACAAATATATATTTAGTTGATCTATAAAAGATTTCTTAAATTTGTTATCTTAAACTTGCTATTGTGGCAAAGCTACCTGGCAAAAGACAAGAGAAAGTCTAAAAAAAACTAAAGAGAATATTTTATAAAGCAATTCTTTAATTTCATAAGCAATTGCTAAAAATCGTTCAACTTTGCGTTAATTCAATGATTTTTTCAAATATTCTAAAGCTTCTGCAAGCTAAAATATTTTGTATCGATAAAATCAGAGATATAATGTAATGACTGAAATTGAATACAATATTTCTTTTTTATTTCTTTTTAACCGATCTAAAAAATATAGAATTTGCATTACGGTTTGCCATATCTCAAAAGAAAAACTAAAGAGCACAATTTAAAAAAGAAATATTATTATGTTAAAAGACTTTATAGGAAATTTCTACTTTAACTAAATATTTTTGTTTATTTTTTAAATACAATTTCTAGAAATTCCTTAAGCGATGCGTTAACTAAAGATTTTATTTAGCGTTTCGTAGATTGATTTTCTAATTTCCGACTATATTCAAAATCTTTTAAATATTTTCACACCATGCGCAGCTCAAATGTGGGCTGCAAAAACAGGTTTCCATTCACTACACGATAAGCGGTTATTTCTATGTGTGTATGTGTATGTGTGTGCGATCGATTTTGAATGTTTAGTTTCAATGAAGAATAATTACCATTAATTGTCGCGACGGAACATTAACGGGCCTAAAACCATATTCATTGAGCCATGTGTTGAGTGCCATTATCAAAAAGCGTTGCGACATTTGTCAGCGCTTATTGTTTTAATTCTACCAAAATTGGCTACCGCATATGGTCGAAACGACAAACTGGATTGGGCCCCGAGGCACCGACAGCTGAGCAGCTGACAATGGTCTGACAGGTTCAGGTGGCGAGTGCATAATAATAATCATAATCATAATCATAGGCCTGACTGCATAAGTCTGGGAATGGTTCTAGGTCAGCTGTTCTGTTGGCTGATAAATTGTTTTTTAATTAGCCCATCTATTTGTGCGTCTATATTTGCCAAGTGTGAGAAATTTGCTTAGTCCAAGCGACTATGCAACTCTGCGATGCACTCCAATTAAACATAACCTTGACCCTAATGGCCAATTATATCATTAGATTTCGCCATGCGACTTTCAGTGCCACTCCAGAGAGACAGAGAGATTGAGAGACTGTGAGACAATCACCGACTCGAGGGGATTAGCTATGCTGATGAGCATCAAATCGAAGTAGTTCGACTGGCAGAGAGGTGAGCGGACTGTGGAACAACAGAGTTTAGATCGCTCAGGGGCAAACACAAAACTCCGACTGAGTGACGGATGGTCCGTGTCATTTGATGTTAATGTTGTGACATTTATCATGAGCGCACGACTACGAAAACAAGACGAAACTTGATTATCGCCAGTGCATCATCTCTCTCGTTATGCCGGAATGTGGCTGTCCCCAGTTCCCCCAGACTCAGCTCTTCCAGTTCCAGCGCCGTGTTCTCAGTTCAATCTCGTTGCCTGTTGAGACGGTGCCACTTTGCTGCTGTGGTTGTTGTTGTTGTTGTTGCTGTTGCTGTTGCTGCTGCTGTGGTTTTTGTTGTTGTAGTGCTCAGGTCTTTTACAAATGACTTACACTCGGTTAGCACTCGGCTAGGTCCAAAATGCTACATGGGATGGCGTGCGTATCAGGTGGCGTGTGGTCCGGGAACTGACCCTTCAATTTGTATAATTCGTCTTTAGCCAACGACACCAACAACAACACCAACAACAACAATAACAGCTTAAGGCAAAGCTATAATTTAACAAAGTTGATGTATTTAGGAAACAATTTTGCATTTATTCAATTAACAAAATAGTTGCAAAGTGCTGACAAGATTATAAACAACCGACAACTGTCAACAATATTATTACTATGATTTTCCTTAAATACAATCAATAATTTATTAATTATAAGCAGAGATTAATATATATAATATGTAAATTACGTGTGTCCAATTTATGTAGATATAGGCTAAATTATTCAATCGAAAGGTATCCATTGTCTCCCATATTAATCCAACATTTAATTAAATAAATTAAATGAGCTAAAAGTTAAAAAAATGAAAGATATCAAGTTCTAAGCACTTATTTAAATATTATATTAATTATTATTTTGATATTTTTAAAAGTCTAATTTTCAAATTAAAAGTTTTCAAGTCAGTAATTGTATTCAAATGAATGCATAGTCATTCGAAACAAGATATATTGATAAAATTGCAAAATATTGATTTCATGCACGAAAGCTTTAAGAGTCTGGTAACCCGTACTCGTATCAAGAGTCCGTGCAGATGATCATCGAGTTCACGTTCCACATAACATTCAATAACATTCAACAACAGCATCGCACACTCATATTCATATCTATACTCATACCAACACTCACATTCATTTCTGTGCTCATAGTGAGGCAACTGAAAACGTGGTCAGCCTTGTAACTGAATTTCAATGGCAAGTCCACGATTAAGTTTCCAATGTGCCGCAGAGGCCAGGCTCACGGCTGGCAGGCACAGTTACCCGATGACTTGCGAAAAACCTCATCAGCATCTCACCTCCGTTGAGGCGGCAAAAAAAAGTGCAAGCCCAGACCCAGACCAAGACCCACTCGCAGACCCAGTCTCGGAGCGAGGCCCAGATGCGACAGAGATGCTGTAAACGTTAACCCAACTAAAACTGAGCAGCATTTGCGAAGTGAGACAAGACCTAGAGAGAGAGACAGAGAGATAGAGAGGCACAGAGCACAGACCCCAGCGGCGGCCCAAGCCTCGGGCATGACAATGATGAAAATGACGCAGTAAAAATTAAGAAGTTCGCCTTTTATGACAGATGAGGCACGAACAGCTGAGGCTGCCCCGCCATCTGGATCTCTATATATGTGTCGGTATCGCTATCTGTATGCAACTCTGAGGCATGCGAGTATCTGCTGGCGAACAAAGCGTAATTAGCGTCCCAATGGAAAACAAAAATCACAAAAAATGTGAATGGAGCCCAGAATTGACAGTGTATTCGAGTATTCGAGTCCCTTCAGAGCCTCTGCTCAATTTGCGCCAATAAAACTCTGAAGCTCTCAACTTGCGCGGAATTATTGAAATTGGCGTTAATTAGCGACGCTTTTATTGGTGCTTCGTGGCATCGGGAACACTTTTATTTCCATTCGGCAGCAGTCAAGATTCTCAGTCGCATCTTTGCGGGGTTTTTTATTTTGTACTCTGAACCCATTTTAAAGGTTACAAATTGTATAATAAAGATGTGCAAAAGTATATAGCATATAGTATATTTCGCCAAAGGGATTATATATTATGGATTGGCATTACCGAGAAGATTTAGTCTGTCTGCCTTCGGCTGATGTTTCATATAAGTTCTCGTCTAACATAAACAGTTCAAGCTTATTTATCGATAAATTTCATCGTTTTCCTCAAATCAAATTGTATTTATTATCGAAAGCAATAAAAGCTGTGATTTTAAAAATATATCTTTCTCTCTATAAAAAATTCGAATATTCTTAATAGCCAAATTAAAACTGGAGCAACGAAAGCATATTCTGCATAGAGTTTCTTGAGTGAACTGGTTGAAATATCCAATACTTATGATAGAGATTTGATCTCAGAGTATCGCCTAGTCGAGCACTCTCGACTAGATTAGTCTTACTTGTGTTTCTTTCATTTATTTGTATTTTAAATAAACGAAACTTGTGCTCAAGGTCGCTGCTATTGTTAAAGTCTTTGGAGTCGTGAGCTTCTTAACTTGTTACTGTTTGTCTTTCGGCTTTTGGCCATTACTTTTTCATAGCATTATTTGCAAGCCACAGATGATATAAAAAAAACTTCTTAAAATGGCTTCGATAGTTTCGCTGAGCAGCAAATTTTGGTCATTAGTTTCGCTTCTGGTTGCTGAGCTATGGAAAGTGAAAATCCACTGAGAATGCGCTGCGATTGCTATTGTTATTAGCGGTAGAAGGAATACAGTTACTACCTATTTTAGACCATTTATATGCCAATTATACTTGTTTAGTTAATAGAATGAGGTCATTGCTCAATGAAACCAAAAGTTGCTTTCATAAAACATACCTTTAATTCTGGCAATCCCTATTAAATAAGTTCAATGGGAATGTTATACTTTTATATGATTTTTTTAATGGTCGAATCGATTTCTATATGTCTGTTGATTTTAGTGAAATTCTAAAGCCTGGTATATTATCCAACAGTCATCAAAAACGAAGTTTGAATAAATTATATTTTACGCGACATCAATCATTTTGATGGCTTGTCAAATATTAATTTAGTGAGCTAAAAAACAAAACGTCGTTTATTAAAATTCGCAATTAAATTGATTGAGTACCTTTTCGATGAGAATTGTTTGTTTTGATTAACATGCAGTTCGTATCTATATATTCTGTGTGTTTTAGCATATAATCTGAATGCAACGACAATGTTGTTAAATTGCTAAAAAAAACACTCTCCCAGTTACAAGTTCAATTGCTGCGGGTGCTTCAGTTTGTATCTTTGAATGTATCTTTTTATGAGCTACATATATAAATATGTGTACAATTGTACAATTGTTTTGTAAGTACATGAGATTTGTGCTTCATATGCTAGGGGCTCTGTTTTTGTGACTGTGTGTGCGTGTGTATGTGTGTGTGTGTGTAAGTAGCATGAGCTCATGTTTATTTTTATTTGCCTGCCACAAATTGCAAGTCACTTGACAAGCTGCTGATGCAGCTCCCGCTGTTGTTGAAATGCTGATGTTGACTTGCCTTTTTCCATGAGCTCATGAAGCAGGCACACACAAAAAAATTACTTACACACACACACATGCCGACAATTGTTGGCAACATGAATGTTTATCTAAAAACCTGAAACAAAATTAACTTAGAACTTAGCAATTGCCGCTGGCCAATGCGTCGTATGCGCAATATGCGATTTGCATTCATTAGGGCCATGCAGCACTTGAATTCTATTTGCATTATTGAAAAAAAACATAGCAAATAAAAAGTATTTTAATTTGTTGTAACTTGTTAGATTTTACGTTGAGAGCACATCAATTCCGATTTCCCCACATTGTTTCTAACAAATAAACCGTCGGCAAAAGAGAGCTTTTTTTTTGTTTTTGTCGATTTGTGGTAACGAGTTTTGCGTTTGATGAATGAGCAGCGAAATCAAAGTTGACAGACGTAAAAATTATTTCTCTGCTTGTTGGCACGAGTCAAATTTCTCAAGCGCAGGTCGTGCCCCGTCCAAGTTTCCAAATATTTACACACTCTCGCACTATCGCGGCAATTAATCAAGTGGCTCATTGGGAGCAGTTGCCCAGAGATTGCCAATGAATGGGATCGCATCGAGCCAAAGCCCGGAAGTTGCCCGATGACCACACCTCAAATGCCGCCGATCAGTTCTCTGGATTAAACTGATACATCGAGCATCGAGCACATTGACTGGCATTGAATATGAAGAGTTAACCCACAAATGAAACCGCCACCGGCAAAAAAGATTATGTTTATTAAGTAACGTCTGACATAGTTTTGTTGTTTAATCCACCTCTCTCTCTCTCACTCTGTCGCTGTCTCTGTCGCTGTCTCTGTCTCTGTCTGCTCTTGGAAGTGACTGGGCTTTGCTATGAATGAAACTGTAGAGTCACAAATGCATGATAAATCATATGATGGGACAAACATGCCGACAGCCGTCCATGAGGCAGGGCCAATTATGCCCAACACATGATATACGTATACAGTAACACACACCAACAAGCGAAAGAGAGAGAGAGAGAGAGAGAGACGGAGAGTGAGATGGTGATTATAATCTACCTACGCACTAACATGTTTAAGAGTCGCCGCCAATTCCCCAGAGAGCGCCAATTTTCAAAACAACAAAAAAATAGAAAACAGAATACCGAAAACAACATACAACTCGCTCTTTAGCAGTTTCACGCTACGTTCCTGCAACATTGTCCGCATGAGTCGAATCCAATTCCACTTCCCACTACTCCACCACTACCCCTCGCCCCGCTCTATGGCAGTTTGGCGCAGCAACTGCTTGTGCAGTCTTGATTTCCTTGGCCTTGTATGATTTGGCATTTTCATAAATTGGCTGCCAGGCAATTGCAATTGGCACTCTTTTTGGCTACGCGCGCTCCTCACCATGACGCTGCATTTTGAGCCGGCGAGACTTTGACATGGCACTGGGACCTGGGCACAACTTGAAGGCCTCTTCCTGCACAACGCATCTCTCTCTCTCTCTGTCTCTCTCTCTTTCTGTGTATTGCGTTGAATTGTTGAAATGAAATGATACGCACTTATTAAAAACGAATTAACGCAGCTTGCTGCCAGCGTTAACGTTAACGTCAACGTCAACGCCAACGGCAACGCCAACAACAACGCCAGTGGCAACGCCGACGCAGCAGCTGACGTCGCTTTATGGTTTCATTTTCATTTGTATTGTTCTTTTTCTGCTCGTTTTTTACTCGTGTTTCTTGTTCCTTTGGGGCTTTGTAATTGATATTGTTCAATTTTTTATGTTTTATGTTTTTGTTAAGGTATTGTTGTTTATGTTTTTATTGCTTTTTTTCTTCTGCCAAATCAATAACTCATTGGAAAACATTTGTTTGAAAGCTTCTTCTTTGAGGTTTAAGGCGCGCAGAGATTGACGTGTTGTAAAATACTGACAATTTTGAATATGTTTCTTGAGTTAAGCAATGCAAATCAAAAAGATTTAAATCTTTTTGCACTGACTGCTTAAATTTCTCTTATAATAACAACATATCAATTGCAAGAATAAAAAATAATATTGTTTAGTTTTATGCAAGAAATATTTATAACTGCATGTCAATTTGGAAAAACAAAAGACTACATTAAATAAATGAAGTGTTAAGCTTGTCCGCAGCTCTTTAAGGCCTACGCCTCATTGACTCATAGATTTGTAGTGCAGAGAGAGAGATGCAGAGAAAGAGTGAGAAACCCTTGCCAGTCCCCACCCTCCCCCCCACCGCACCGTGTTTTTTATTCCCCCAGCGGCTGTCAGCGGGGCCAGTGGACAACATCATTAATCTAGTGGCTGGGAAACAGCAACGCAGCAGTTGGGATTGAAATATTTATATCAAATCGAAAGCTGTCTGTCACAGTGCAATGAAATTTTTATAAATTACAACTTGATGTGCTCCGGATATGATTGGTCAAGGAACAAAGGGGAGCAGGAGCCAACAGCAGCAGCAAGTGTTGCTCTTCGAATGAAAACATCAACTCCAAACCCAAACTCGATGGCATTGCAAACTGGCCAAATTGAAATTTATGGTGCGAATATAAATTTGATGAGCTGTCTGTTCGCTCTATTTGATCCGATGGCAATTGGCGATTGCAGGCAAACAGCAGGTGTGGCGCATAAAAAAACGGAACAGGAAAAGGATACACTCACCCCGTAGCTGAGGGGGGTACTGTAGCAGGAGGGTAGCGTAGCTGCCGGGAAATGTTTAATTTCGAGGAAAAACTAAAGACGAACGCGTAATGTTGTCCCATGTCCGTCTCCGTCTCCATGTCCGGGTTCGCGTCCGCGACCGATAGGCAGATGGACAGGCAGTTGTTCCATTTGATTTTGATTAATTATCCTGTTTCTCAACAGAGCCAAAACTGGCGCTGTGTAAGTGCAGCTCTTTCATCTGTCCGCTGCTGCTTCTTCTTCTTCTTCTGCTTCTGCTTCTTCTTCTTCAACTTGGTGTGCGTGTGTTTCTTGAAGCTACCCTTCTGGATGCAGCCCTGGGGTTCAAGGTGTTGTCAAAAGTTTTTGGCGCGCTTTTTGGGGTTGTCAACTTATCTGGCGAGATTTATTGAGCCTCCTTCTGCCATCCGTCCGACTATTATGAAACTCAATTTGAAGTGTATTAATTGTGGCGCGTTGCGACTTAATCGGCGCGCCTCACCTCGCAGCCCCGCCCCCCGCCGCCGGCCACGCCTCAGCATCAGTCTCAGCCTCAGTCTCAGTGCCAGCCCCATACCCATTCTCTTATTGCCAATCATTAATTATGCATCTTCTTGTATACTCACTATCGCTGGCTGTCTCTCTTCTTGCAGCGAACGGCTCGTACCAGCCGGGCATGGAGCCGAAACGCCAACGCACCGCCTACACACGCCACCAGATACTCGAGCTGGAGAAGGAGTTCCATTACAATCGCTACCTGACCCGACGGCGGCGCATCGAAATTGCGCACACGCTGGTGCTGTCGGAGCGCCAGATCAAGATCTGGTTCCAGAACCGACGCATGAAGTGGAAGAAGGACAACAAGCTGCCCAACACGAAGAATGTGCGCAAGAAAACGGTCGATGCCAATGGCAATCCAACACCAGTAGCCAAGAAGACCACAAAGCGCTCAAGCGCCAAAAAGCAGGCCCAACAACAACAGCAGCAACAACAACAACAACATCAGCAGCAGCAACAACAGCAACAAACTCCAGTGATGAATGAGGTGAGTGTTGTTGCATGCACCATGCAACAATCAACAGCAGATTCAAGCCACTCAAACCACAAATGACATTAGCTAAAACAAAACTTAAAATATTTCATATAAATAACATAAGTTATTCAAAGATGGAGACACATAAAGAGAAGAGAGAGAGACAGAGAGAGAGAGAAAATGAGATAGTGAATCTAAGAGGAGAAACGGAATTTCCTAGTGTGTTCTAGTATAGCAAAAATTACTTATGCTTGAAGCGGCACTCAGAAATGTTTAGATTATTCTCATGGAAATAAACGCAGCAATTTATTTGCTGAAGAGAGAGAGAGAGAGAGAGAAAGAGCTAGAAAATGTTGGAGGAGAATTCTCAAATGTGTTGAAAACAAGAGCTTGCTGTTTAAAAATTCACACTTAGAACTAATAATTGAATTAAAGTTAATAAATGATAAAAACCATGTCCAGCTTCACTGCAAAAAAATTGATAATATTGTAAATTGAAATTCGTTTTTAAGAATAAATATTTGAGATTGGAAAGCAATTCATAATCAGTTTCTGTGAAACACCTGCTGTAAAAGCATCTTCTGCATAGAGTTTCTTGAGTGTGCTGGTTGAAATATCCAACACTTATGATAGAGATTTGATCTCAGAGTATCTCCTAGTCGAGCACTCTCGACTAGATTAGTCTTACTTGTGTTTCTTTCATTTATTTGTATTTTAAATAATCGAAACTTGTGCTCAAGGTCGCGTCTATGGTTTAAGTAAGAATTTATTCTTTTGTAAATTGAAATTCGTTTTTAAGAATAAAAATATTGGAGATTGGATAGCAATTTATAATCAGTTTCTGTTAAAGACCTGACGTGACATCAGCTATTAAGCTGAGTGCATAGATTAATCTTAGCCTTAATTGCCTGTCTTCAGCTGACTTGATAAATGTACTTTAATATCAGAATACTTATTTCAACAACTATGCCCTTTCTTCAATTCAATATAGTGCATTCGCTCTGATAGCCTGGAGAGCATTGGCGATGTCAGCTCCTCGCTTGGGAATCCGCCGTACATCCCAGCCGTAGCGGAGTCGTGCGGCAATGGCAATGCCTTTGCCGGATCTCAGCAGCTTCAAGTGCATCACAACAACAACAACAGCAATAATAATAATAACAACAACAACAACAGCAGCAATAACAACAACAATAATAACAACAGCAGCAACCTCAACAACAACCAGATGCATGCGGGTCTGCATCACCATCAGCAGCAACAGCAATCCGATCTCATGACCAATCTGCAGCAGCACATCAAGCAGGACTATGATCTGACGGCGCTTTAGGTGGCCCCCAACACGCCTCCTGCACGTCCCAGCCAACTCGGCCTTGTATATTGAATCCTTTAGTTAGCCCCTGCTTAACTTCTGTAATCCTATGGTTGTTATTTTTATTTCTTTTTTTAAGTATTGTAATATAATCGTAATCGAAATTCCCCATTATTTTATACACCCGGCGATTGTGTCAAGGTCACCGGGAAATTCGGAGTATACAGTGAACAAAAAAATTACTTATAATTAGTTAAGTTAAGCGCAAACACACACACATCTATTGGGGCATCCACTCTGAATTTAGGAACCCACTCCCCACATCCCCCCTAAAAAGATGACGAGAAGAACCTTGTAAATTAGCGGTACTTAATTAGTGGTACATTTTGTATAAAGCATAGCAAATTAAACATATACACAAAACCCAATTTGTCATAGTCGTAAGTGGATCTATCTAAGTGGTAAATATAAATGTATAATTATTATTGCTATTATTATTACTATTACTATTATTATTATTATTATTATTATTATTAGTATTGTATCGAACTAGTTGCATCTGTTGTGCGTAGATATATGTATGTAAGTTCAAACGTATATATTTTATTGATACAACCAACAAACCAACCAACAATACATAAATATACCTAGACAATATAAAAACCAAATAAACCGAACAATTTTACTTGGAAATATTACAAATGCTGTGAAATTATTTAATTTAGAATTTAGAAAACGAAATTAACTTTTAGGATGAAGTGCATTTTTGGGAAAGAAACATATTTTTTCCCATATTATGATAATTTCGAATATTATTCAAAACAAATGGGTTTTTGTACTGAAAATTCTGATTATAAAACATTTGAATTTTGTGTTTGTGAATTTTCAGTAGTTAATTGCAAAGTTTAAAGCATTTTCGTAAAGTGATGCGAAAGGAACACTTTTATTTAACGCTGACTCATCGTTCATTGTCATCTAATTAGGACAAATTTAAACATCATGGAAACGCGCTGTTGGGCATGGGGTATGGGGCATGTGGCATGTGGCAGGGGGTATGCGGCTTAACCGCCAGACGGGCAATCCTACGAGCGAGCTGCCTTTGTTGCGCTGCCCAAAAGAATTCAACAAGCCTTTGTTGGCAATCAGCGTCGCTCATGTGGAATGACTGTGTACAGTGGAGGGAGTGGATGCAGTAGGGGAGTGGAGACTAAGAGCTGAGGATTCGGGATTGGAGATTGGGGCTCAATGAGGCGCGAGATGCGCCGGCTGCGATAGTTGGCAAATGCTAACAAGAGTTCTTAATTAAACATCGATTCGCAATGATTGATCGCAACCCATTGGCACCTGTTGGCTTCTGGAAATATGTTAAACAAGGCATCATCTTTTTAAAAGTGGCAGCCCAGTCAGCCAGTCAGCCAGCCAGCCAACTTGCCAACCTACCTGCCTACACAAAACGTCGATCCCTGCCAAAGAGAGCGAGAGAGAGAGAGCGAGAGAGAGAGAATGAATGAGAAAGATGGAGTGTCATAAACTGGTCTTATCCAACATGAAACGGAGCTGGAACTTGAGCTTCAGCTCCTATTGCAAATTGTCGCTGCTTATTCAGGCAAACATCGCGTTGACAATGCTGCCACAGCACACAGCACACACATGTGACAAAGTCAGGCTGGGAGCTGGAGCTGGAGCTGGAGCTGGAGCTGGCAAAGGCACAGGCTCAGAAGCTCGGCACAATCAATCTCCCCGGCTTGACAGTGGATTGTCTTGCAGGAACATGGAAACACTCTTAGCGCTTAATTTATCATTGCGAATTGATCTACGTGCATTCAGTCAGTCACTCGAGTCCAGTTCTGCTTCCTGCTCTCCGTGTCCCTCCTCCCAGCCTGCTCCGCTCGGTCAACTGGAAATTACTCGCACTCGCGCCGATGCGATAAAAAAAGGATTAAGACCTACTTACGGAAAGGAGCGTGCACCGCAAGGAGAAGGAGTTGAAGGCGCACAGCGGCCGCAAGGGTCGAGAAATTAGCAGCTCGGAATGATTACGAGAGGAGGAGCACGTGTTAAGGAAACAACTTGACACAGTGCCCAGCCACACAGACGGGGCTCCCCCCTTACCCTAATTAGTGACAACGGTAGCCCAGCTTGTCACTGCCTTTCGACTGGTTATGTCACCGCATTGAGGACCTACCAAGGAACTGATATCGATAACGATTGGAGCACCTCAAAACTCTTTATTAAAGGACGAGTCTTTGCAAGAGAAAGTGAAGTTTCAAGGTCCTTGAATTTTCTGCCTAAAATACGAAATTGTCATATGCGCAACTCAATTTGCATTTTGCTCTACTTTTCATTTTTAAATGTTATGAAACAATATAATTTTTAATTTAATTAATGTTTACTAAGTTGCGAATATAGGTTGCATATTTTAATATAGTTTCGGTATGTAGTAAATTCTATAAAAGTCAAAACAGAGGCTGATAATGTGTATAGGCTTTTTATAAAATTTACCTGATTAAAAGATGTCTTTCTGTCTTTCATGTCTTTCCGCCCAAACGATTGTCTATCTGTAGATAGAGTTTATTAAAGCTAGATACTTCGAATTTTGAATAATGGTTCTCTTATAAAAACGGAATATCAGTTAATTTAATTTTACGTATAACTGTCACAGTTGTGCGACTATCGTTTCTAATCGCTTTCTGAAAGCAATAAAAGACAAGTTTAAATGTGTAGCCTTCCTATATACAACCCAAACCACACCTAATTATTACATAGCCTTTTTCCGATATTATCATTTTCATTGACCATCTGAGACCTGATCTTTTCTGACTTGATATAATTAGTATTTGTGTATATTTTACAAAAAGTATAATATTCTTTGTAAAATTAAAATTAACAAAAAATGCTCAATTTACAAATAAATATTTGTGTTTTTATATATATATGGGAATGAATATGTCCAGTTTATTAATTATGTATTAGTTATAAATATATTTCATTTAAATATGACTATTATATTAACCAAGAAATGACGTCTGTTATCCACGACGCGCCGACAATTTTACAACTTTACATCTTATGTAACTCGGATTTTTACTACTTATCGAAGTTTTTAATGCAGTTCTTCCAAAACTCGAGATAGTCGAGTGCTTCTCCAACCACTGATAATGCTGCTCTTAACCATTTCTTAATCAGCATTGCTTCACAACTTTAACGTTACATATATATTAAAAAAGTATTTATAATATTTGCAAATTTCATTAAGAACGTAGTTTCTGTTAAGCAGAAAGTATTTTTATATTAAAGCTGTATCAGAGTATCTATGTAGTAGAGCTCTTTCGACTACAGCATTATTACTTGTATAGTAAGTATGTAGTGTGATATTTTCTTTATAAAATGTGGCTTAAATAATAAACTCAGATTTAATACTTTTTGCGTATTATTTAAATTATTTTTATTTACTTATTTATTTATTTTCCGAACTTAAATAAAATCGTTTTTCTAAAAAAATTCTTTTAACCCTTTATTTTCCTATTCAATATTTATGAATTGACTTTCGGGCTGTTTGTGAAGTATTTGAGCCAACTGAGATGCTGACCGTATCCGCCCCTTTCAAAGTCGGCGTTCGGCATGCCTAAAGGCAGTGCTTTAATCCCGTCTCATCCTCTTTCATCCTGGCTAATCCCAACAGAAGTCACCGGCCATGTCTCAGCCTCCTGACTCGCAGTCGGAGTCGGGAGTCGGAGTCAACTCTTTTGTATGGTTTCTTTTTTGACGAAATAAAACAATTAACCCGTCTACTGTTGCTAATTTCATAGGATTGTCAGGTTGCCTGTGTTATTTTGCATATTCGCCATTCGGCACAGTGACACGCCCCTCGCACACCCACGCGACTGCCGGCGGCACCAGCAAAGGGTGAAGCTGTAGGGATTAAGCCGACTCCGACGCCGAAGTCGATGTAGTAGTTGTAGTTGTAGTCGAAGGATTGCCTCACGCTGAGCGCCGCAAACCGCCCGCCGACTTTCCCTTTACTCCTTTCTGCCGGCAACGTTTTATTCCGGTGACTTTTCTAATGCGCCTCCTTTTGTTGCCAACTTTTGGCTACCGTTTTGCACGGGCCAAATTTCGTGACTCGACTTGGATAGTTTTTCCGGGAAGTGCGTTGAGTAGCGCTTACCTGCTAATTAGCTGGCGATATTTGTAGCAAAACACAAGAGTCAAGCGTTTGTCAAAATACACGAAAATAATCAATTCTCATTAGGCACGAATTGGAAACAAATTCGCCTGGTCTACGGCATAAATCAATGTGCAGCCAAGGCCAAATCTTCTTTTGAGCCGAGAACTGCATTTGCCCACTTACAATTATGGCAACAATGCACACTCCAAGTGTGGCCTCAGGAATCAATCAAGGCTCATCACTCACACAGCCACTCGGAGAGCATCGACAAGCCCTTCAAGTCCCAAGTTCATCTCTGCGTGTGTGTTGCTTTAATTAATGTTTGGCCATTTATTAAATTGGCAGTTTAGTCTTGACGTCACTTTTGGCCAGTGTTGAACATTGAACAGAGATGGAGATATAAAAAGAGAAAGAGAATCTCGCCTGCGGTTGGCCACTTATACACATGGCATCCTCCTGCTGCTGCTTCATATATGTATCTGTCTCTCTCACTCTCTATTTATATATATATATATATATATATATATGCTTGCGTGCGGCCGATCAGCCTAATTTGTAACCATTAACCGAGGTATTATGTTTGGTCAGGGCATGCCTGCTGTTACCCATGTCATAAAGGGGAACGATGCTGCCTGCATGGATGGATACCTTGAAGGATGGTCGTTTGGATGGATGGATGGATGGATGCATGTCTGACTCGATGGCAGCGCTGATTTTTGTCTAATAGAAACAATTTAAACAAATGACTGATCCATTTGAGCTATGTGAGTTCTTTTTTCGTGCTTCTAAAGAGCCCGACAACCATTCAAGTGTGAAAATATTAACAGGTGCTTCTCTATTTTAAATTATTTTAACCATTAACTTTAAAACAATTACAAATAAAAATCACTTCTGCCTAATGTTTTTGTACATATTTCAATATTTTTCAAGTTTTACGCAGTGACTGTAATCCTAAAAAAATATAATCTTCATGTCTTTAAATAAATAAACATCTTATTGAATCTACATTTACCATTTAAAATGTTATTTTAATTAGGCCAATGCTAGTCAGAAGATTGCATTTCCACAATAATAAATATAACCGAACGTAACCATCTAAAAGGTATATAAATAATTTTAAATAGTTGCACTACAATAATCAAAGTATCTTAAGCAATCCGAAGTCTATGTAAACTTGAAGGCTGCTGCTAAACTGCCATCATCCAAAATTTTAATATGCTTTTTAAAATTTTATTTTGTTTGTGAACGTCTAAAGGTAAGCTATGCTTGAGCCCATAATTTAATCATCAACTTCCGACAGATTTTTTCATTGTCAGATTTAAATTATAGTCGGCTTTTATGTCCTTATTTGCAAAAAAAAAAAAAATAAATAAATTTTGACATGCAACTATCAAGTTTTAAAAATGATTAAGTTGTGCTTGGCTCTAGCAAGTGATGCTGATTAAGAATCGATTTACCTTATGGGCTCGGAACGTCATTACATACTTCACTCAAACAAAAAAAAAACCTAAAACAGTCAAAGCTAAATAGCAATTGATAAATATTTAATATTTATACATCACTAGTTTAATTTCGTTTTAAATTGTTAATCTATAAGAAAACATTTTACAATATGACACTATTTGCTGCACTTCTACTTATTATTAAAACTTAGTCTGATTGATAGAAATGGAAATAAAAATGGTATAAAAGTTCCATATTAACATAAGTAATTTATATTTTTCTTGGAAAATTTACTTTACAGAGCTGTCCACATATTGAACTCATTTGATATTTAGCAACCCAACTGATAAGTGCCTGCAGCTATACTTCTATCGTAAGAAAAGTACTAAGAATTGAAATTGCAATTGCAATTGAATATTGAATATTGAATATCGTCGCAAGTTGCGCTGGAAACCCAAATGGAATCGCCATTAGTAGAGCCGCCTGCATTTTGTTTGGCGCATCCGTATTTGGATTGTGTGTTGTGCCACGGGATTTGGGAATGTGCTATGTATATATATATATATATATATGTGTGTGTGGGGTGTGTGTACATATATATATATTTACGTATATATGGTATATGCGGTAATTGACATTCGATCATTAATCAAAGTGCACAATGCAGACATTTCGTTTCGAATTTTATTCAGTTTTGTATTCGTGTTGGCTGCTTTTTTGTTTTTGTTTTTCTTTTTTTTTTTTTTAGCGATTTTGGCACAGCCGCCGAGTTGCCCGCTGCGCCAGAATACTGTGTAAATGGATGTGGCTCGAACCCAGACCCAAGTACAGACGGCAGCGATGCGAGGCAGATCTGCTAGCCAAGGGCTGGCCATTTACAAATCTACAATTGCGAGCAAGTGGAACGGCCTTCAACACCTCAGCAGCGGAGGGTCACCCTTAGTGTGTGTGTGTGTGTGTGTTATTTGGTGAGCAGACTTCAAGAGTTTCAACTGGCACCACTGGGCGCGCCCAGAGCTCTCCTCCTCCAGTGGCCTGGCTTGGTCGCCTGGCGCTACTGAGTGCTCTGTTCTTTGGCTGACAGCTCTTGACATGGCGCGTCAGTTCTCTGGCTGAAGAGCTCACAAATCCTCATATATGATGGGAGTATGTGTTTCAGTTTTTCCTTCACCCTCTCTGAGAGCTGTCAGCTACCCCATCCAATACAAAACAACCACCAGCAGTGAAAGTTCTCCATGCGTGCAAAGGACCAAGATGAAAGTAGCAATTTCTTCCATTTGCAATTTTCCCCCATTTCACTCGCTTTGTGGTTGTGCGTGTGTGAGTGTGTGTGTGTGCGAGAGTGTGTGTGTGTGCTTTAGTGTGTACCTCTGTCTCTGACAGTCGCATTTTGATGAAATTTTATTCTGTTCACATAGCCCGTCAATGTCATCTCTGCTGCTCGCTTAGTCTTAGTTTTTTATGCCATGTCCTTTTGTTGATTATTTTGTTGACGTGCCACAAAATACAAAAAAAAAAGAAGTGAAAACAAAAATAAATAAGGAAACGTGTTTTTCTTATTTTTGTTTTTCTTTTTCTTTGTTGTTCTTCATCTTTTTGACAAATGCTGCGCGTTGGATTCTTTTTCAAGAATGTGGCTAAAACTAAAGTTTGTCTTCAACATATGATAATTATTACTGGAGTATTTTAAGCAATCAAATCAAATCGCTTTAAATAAATCGAACATAATTCTTAATTAATTGTTCAGCAATATCTCAGTTATATTTGTTACATTTAATAACTTTGAAGTCACATACTCAAAAAAAATAACAATCTTCAATATGTGCACTTATTTTAGGTATCGATTGTAGAAAGAATTAAATTAAAGTTTAGTAATTATTCATGTATGTTTATAATAAAATAAATAGCAAAGATATACCAGTCATTTTCATATTGTATGCTTATTATAATAAACAAAAGAAAATGCTCTAAGTAAAAAAAAAATGGCTTAAGGTGTGACACATAAAATATATCACGTTAAAAGTACCTCTCTGATATCCATTTAGATTACGGAAGCAAGTCTTGTAGAATAATAAAACTTATTAATAATAATGAAGAAGTCACATATTGAAACAAGCTAAATCAGGGTGTAAATAGCAATTTTCTCTAAAGTCTACATAATGAATTTGAAAACAAAGAATATCTAAAGCAGATACTGCGGACATATAGCGATGTTGTTTGCTATTTTGTATACAATACAATGATGAGCATAATCAGTACACAAGTTCCACCTTTACTTATTAAGCGCCATCTAGCGGTACGTAGCCATTTCCTTGAGTTCCACATTTGGTTTGAAACTTTGACCTAACGTTGAGTCTGCTGCTGTCTCGCTCTACGAAAAGAGGACGACAATAGTGTGCTTAGTTGTGCAACGTACTAAGTGGTTGGAGTCTGCGATAAGTTTTTGGGGAATTTATCGAAATGAATTTATTTAAATTATTATTATTATTAAATTATGTTAATTAAACTGAAGTAAAATCAAACATTAATTGCCATGATTATTTTCGCATGAGGAACATCGTTTTTTCCTGCATTTGAAGCTCGTATTGAGCAAAATAAATTGATAGTATATAAAAAATACATTATATTTCAAAACAAGTCAGTATAAACTATCAAAATATAAAAATAAAATATGAATATGCCGATTATTACCAATATAGTACAAATAGCAATTCCTTCAAATCGTACACATGTTCTGAACTATTATTTTATTTATATAATTAATTTGTACTAATTAAAATGCAATAAAACCTATCAGTTTAGTTTAACAACATTCCAGAGATAATTGGATAAATATAACAATTGTCCGACTTGAAAGCCAAACAGTCGAGAAATGAGCAATTTATTATAAATTCAATTTGAAGGAATCGACAAACTGGTTTTTTTTTTAAGTCTGCTAAATAATATTTCTCAGTATTAACCAATCTGAAATTGGTCTGATTTTACCCAGAAGTGACTCCTATAATTAACAGGATGAGGGGCAATGAGAGACAATAAATACGGCATTCAGTTTATGTTAATCCAATAAATATTATTTCACGGAAATGCTGTACAGTGTGCAATCAATTTTATTTGGAAAACAATTTGTATTTGTTGTTTGCTGGTTATCGTTATCATCCTGTTTTGTCCTGTCCTGCCCTGTCTTGTGCTGTCCCGTCCTGTCCTCTCCTATCGTATCCTGGCGCTTGTCCTGCGGCAGTTGTTGCTGCTGCTGGTGCTGCTGGTGTTGTTGCTGCTGCTGCTGGTGCTGGTGTTGGTGCCACATCAACGTGCTGCAAATTTAAAAGCTCAATTTGTCCATTTATGTCAACTTGTCACGCGAAGTAAAATAAAACGAATTAATAAAATGTGCCGTGGGACAAGGACTTGGCACTGGAGCACACGAAAGGATATGGAGCACTGGAGAGTGTGGAAAGTGGTGACGATAAGCGAGGGGGGATGGGCGATGGGGAATGTTCGATTGGTAGGATGGGATGGGTGGCACAACTAAACGCATAAAATATATTCAGCAATTGTGGCCACTGTAGCTGGTCCTGTTCCTGCTGCTTTCGCAGCTGCAGATACAAAGATACTTTAGTGCCAAGATACAGATACACCATCATTCATCGCTTATGTTTCGCCACATCCGTTTGTCGTGCTGTTTGGCTGTCATCCTCCGGCTCCTATTTCTCCATCTGTTCCACCTCCTTCTTGTTCGTCCTTGTTGGCGGCATCGCTGCAAACAAATGGCAAAAAACTGTCGCTCATTCGCATAAATCCTGACGAATGATTTCAGCGCGGCCAAAACACTAACGCCCGAGGTTGGTCGGGGATGCGGATGAGGCAAGGGGTACCGTATAAATGTGGGCGTGTGGGCGTGCCATTGTGGGCGCACAACAAAAGCAATTATATGTGCGAATCATTTTACGAGCGAGCGGAAAAAGAAAACAGAAAACAGACAACAGGAACTGCGATGCGCTGCGGCTGTTACTAGCATCCTTTCCGATGGGGGAGCACTGGTTGGGAGTGTGGCTCTTCTGTCACATAAAAAACAAGGGAAGTAAGCGGGGGGTAGGGGAAGGGGGTTGGAGCATCGAGTGGAAGTAAAACAAAGACCACTGCAGTGGCAGTCAACAAACAAGCGACGACAGGCAACAACAATTCAAATGCCAAAGAAATTGCAAACTCAATGAAAGCGAGAAGCAGCAAAACAATACAAAAAAAAAAAACGCTTCGAATTTGCCCCATACTGGAAAAGGCTGCCACACAGCACCGCTGTGCCATTGGGCACCACCCTGGTGCCCCACCGTAAAATCAGTAATGGAGAAAAACGCGTACGACCAAAATCAAACGATTGTCAATGCGAAAATAAATCGCATTCTTTCATTTAAGATGCCGGGCAGGAGAAATACCAACTCTTCGTCTCTCCCCTCCACCAACACACGCTTCCACACTCGTTCTCCATTTCAAGCGCCCCCCCCCCCCCCCTTCCCTATCAATGTAACTCCCCATTGACGACAGCTGCCATAAAAAGTTTAGTTCAGCATCGTTGGATAAAACGTGCACCAATTTTTTATACTTTCGTTCTGGCTGTGACGAGTTCTGTTCCTTTCAGCCTGAATTGAGCCAAGTCGAAATCGAACTCAATTTGTACTTTACATCGCTATTAATTTGATCAAGAAATATTGAAAGTTATTAACAAAACTCAAACAATTGAAGTCGATTACACTTAAGTGAACTTGGCAATCTCTTTAGATTGGTTTCCAAAGGTCCTGCCCAGAAATTTCGAACTATTAATTTTAAAGTGTACCAAGTAAAATTACTATTTTAACTTTTGTTTTATTTTTTAATCAAGTTTTATTTAGTTTTACACTTTATATAATATATATTAGTATTTTTCAAATTTATTATCATACTGCTTGGGGCAATAACCTTATTTTAATATAAATTAAAATAATATTTATTTTAAGGATTTAGCTTAAGCAAATCAATGCAAAAAAATCATTTATTTCTGGGCTCTGCATATCAGCTAATATAAATTTACATATGATTTATAGAGGAGGCGGAAAAAATCAGATCAACATCATAAATTCCCAAAACGTGCATCAGGCGTAATAAAGTGTGTGGCTTGCAACAAATGTGGCATACTAATGATTGGGCTCGTGAATGCCACCAGAAGATACCAATTTCGACAGATTTGTATTTGGATTTGTTCAGAGGAGACATCACATTCTCCATTTGAGTTATACATTTTTCCTGTTATTTTCATTTCTTTTTTTTTATCAGCAGACAAGACGCCGTGCTCGAAAAAGCCGCGTATACTAAATGTCAGGCACACACACAAATCCACACACACAAAGCCACACACAACCAACCACACACAACCATACACATATCTCATACACATATAAACGTCATCATAACTGGCTTCTGGCGCAAACAGCCAACGGCCTTCCAAAATCGTTATTTATGTATGGAAACGTGCCAAGCGGGTTTTTGTTCCGCATACCTCGCAGAAGTCAGAGCATGGATTTTTTCCACACCCACCGCAACCCCCCGCTGGCTTTCTCTACCATAAACTTCGGGCAGCTGATTCGCGTCTGCAGACAACATCATCCATTGGTTTGTTGCCCGGGATTCGCACTCGGCCCGAGCTAAGTTTATGTGCGTTGCCTGCTCCTGCTGCTGCTTCTGCTCCTGCTGCTGCTCCTGCTCCTGCTCCTGCTGCTGCTCTTTCTGTTGCTGTTGTGATTTTCTCCAGATTGCCTCAGAAAGCTATCGTTGTTTGTTTTCCACTGCTTTGTTGTTTGTTGTTGCTTTCTTGCACTTCACTTTGCCTGGCGCCAAGTGCCACAGTTGCCTCCCCGCCAACACCCCCTGGCATCCCACGCTGCAAGCTGTTCGTTAAGTGATGCCAACTTTTACGTGAGCCTGAATTATTAATACACGTTAAAAGGCACCGCCAATTGTTGGCGCCTGGACACCATTGCCATCTCCTACCTCCACCCCCCTCTGCTTCTCCACCTGCTTCTTCGGCATCGTCGCTTCCCTCTTGGAGTCTGCATCATAGTTGAGTTGATGTTTTATGTGTTAAGTAGTTGGTAAGTCACCTGCGACAAGTTGAATAAAAAGAAAAACATATTCCGCTCTGCTGCGTGTTTCTGTGTTTGATTCTTGACTGAAATTTAAGCTATGATAAAAGCAATAAATTATATTTAACTTAAAATGAAACTATCTAAATACCTAATTAGCTTCTCAGTTATTTTAAACGTAATTTATATGTGTTTGTATTTATTTTAAGCTTTAAAGCTCACTCACCAAAAATATAAATATCAGATATATTTTTTTTTAATCATTTTTTATTACTATAACAAAGTTATATAAAATGCATACTTTTAGGCTAAAATATAAATGCTCTAAGAATAAACAGAGAAGTTAATTAATAAACTTAAATTATAATTCGGCTAAATCCAACTAGATTAAATAGATTTATGATGATTTGGTTTGGATGTGGAGTCATCTGAGAACTAAATCGCCTGTATAATTTTCACTTGCTGACCTGCAAATGTGTAAAAAACACAAAGTAATTGATTTCTCGGAAATCACAAGGACGGTTTTTATGTCCTTTGGAAATAGGTAGCCGTTTTTGAAAGGATATGACTGATGAATTGCTAGCTGAGACCATTTTTCTGTCTTAACAAATGTAATTTTATTTTTTTATTCTTTATGTTTGAAGCACATTTGTCTTATTACTTTTCTCTTTTCGGTAGGTCAAGGACTATTTGTGGTATAAAGGCTAAAATAAAACTAATTTTTCAAAAGTTTTATCAGTCATTTTTAGCCAAATTATTTTTCGAATCCTGAAAATGAATGAATGCCAATCCTGTATGTATATGTTTACTTTTAAGGTCCTTACTAGAATAAAATAAATTAATAAAATACATGTAAATATTCGAAGGCATGCGCGCATGAAACTCGTAAAAATCAGCGCTATAAATTTGTATTTATTTTATAGTTTTAGAAGAAAGTAATCTGGTATACTGGATCATTGGGATGACCTTTGGAGTCTTTCATGTCTTAGAAACTCTTGAAGAAAGCGGTTAACGGTTGTTAGTTGCAAAAGATCAACTGAAAAAACAAAAAAAAAATACCTTAAACCACTTTATTAGTTAGAAAAACACTTTTCAAAACAAATCTTCACATTCAATGACAAAATTTTGCACAAATTTCATATGTTATTTTGTTGCACTTAATTTGTATTCGTTGTTTCTTTCTACCCTGTGAGATACCTGTAGAGACGAGCTTCTGATAATTGGCAATGGCATTTGAATGCACTAAAAACAAAAGCCCGGAACTACAGGGTAGGTCACGGGAGCGTTTCTGGATATCACTTCACTGGAACCACTTCACATTTGGCTTTCTCGACTCCTGGTTGCTGCAGCTTAAAGGCATAAAAGAAAATAATCTGGAAAGTGCACAAAATACTAATATCACTGTCCAGTAATTCATGGGCCCAGAAAGCAAATCTCTACTTGAAATCGTTGTCTTTGTCTGTCTCCGTTTGTGGTTTGTGGCTTTCGCAAGTTTATAAATGCCACACAATACGAGAGGCAGCAGCGAGTGCACAATAGTAAATGCCATAAATACGGCAAGGTAAAGTTTCTGCAGTCAGTATCTGCCTAGAGCATTGCAAAATTTCGAAAGTATAATAACAATTTGAAAAAAACAAGATGAACTTTGGAGAACAAAATTGCAGCACATCGAAACTTTATCCATTGGTAACGAAATTGAGACGGGCGAGCAAATGTCCTGCTTTGCCCAATCCACCCAATCTGTTCTTCCTCCTTCCATCCCACTCACCATCCAATTCACCTTTTCCTCTGACCTCGGGTTTAGTTGGTTCGCATCGCATTTAATATTAAAATTGTATGCATCCTTAACAAAGCTGCACAGGAAATGTAAGCTCAATTATGCTGTGCGCCTTCTCAAAAATGTTTACAACGTTTCTAAACTGAAATCATAATTTGAAAATGCATAATCCAGAACATGATAAATACTTATTTGCACACTGGCCAGCAAATTGCATTTCACAAATGTGCAATTAAATTAAAATGAACTTGTTATTTATGTCCCCAAACACCAAAATATTGGCATCCACTTGAAACTTGCAGCTCATTTTACCATACATCCGCATCCATGATTCTCAGTTGTATCCACATCCACATCCACATCCGTATCCGATTCTGTATCCGTGTCGGCATCCGTATGCGTTGTCGTATCCTTGCCACATGCTGCGCCCAGCTGCATTTAAGCTTTCATTATAATCTGTAATTTACAGCAAAATTCTGTTTATTTATGACACTCACGCAAATGTGCGTAATGAGATTTTCTCCACACAATGTTCAACCAGATAAATACCCAAAATACCCACAACTCACAAGCTTGCCACATTCGTTTCACTAATTTACCATTGTATTTAATTTTGCAACGCTTTTCAGAATTACCAACGAGTGTAAATATTGTAATATTATAGATGCATCTCTATTTGCATATTGATAATCCCATAAGTAGGCTAAGCATATTTCCGGACAATAGTTGTCAAACTTCTCTAACCCGAAATCGTAAACCATTTTTTGAATATTCTATGACAAAGCCCCAATTTGTGAATATGTTTAATTATTTTGGCAAAGTGAATTTCCCAATTAAATTTGTGTGTGTTTGTGACTTTATCATATATCAATATTCATAGTCGAGAAATATTTTAATTTATAATATAGCTTCAGGTGAAATACTATTAAGTCTTGGCTATTTTAGCCACAATCAATTTGTAAGCTACTTTATTCACTTTATATATTATACTTTTAGTCAGCAGCTTATCAGATTTGCACAGATACACCTGAGCCTTGCAGCTGCAATATCCTAATAATGTGTATAAATTTAATTGGATATGTTAGATGTGGAAGTTTGGGACTAACAGCATTGCAATTTGCTTCCAACTCACGACTCTCGAGTTGCCAACTCCTTTTGGCCAACTGCATTGCGAGCACATAAATTGGGCAAGTCATGTGCAAAAGGATAAGAAAATGGAGCAGAGCTGAACTGAACTGAACCGAACATAACTGAATCGAGCAGGATGCTGCCGACGAGGAGGAGGAATGCCGCCGTAAAGTTTAATTAAATTAGTGCTACGATTTATCATGGCTTGGCAATCGCTTAAAAAGCCCAGTCGCAAAACGAGAAATGCTTAAAAGTCAGCCCTGGCCGTGTCCTGGCTGTGTTGCAGCCTTGTCAAGGAATTAAAAGCTCTGCCAGCACCACACTTTTTTCCCTTCTCCATTTTTTTCCATCCCCCCCGACCATTTGGACTGCGCCAGAAGGTCATTCGCTGTGAGTTATGGGCCACTGCTACTGGCCACGTACCCTAATGGGCTGCATAAAAAGCCAGGCCAGAAGTGAAGACGTGGAGGAGAGGGGCACACGACGGTCTGGCCAGCGCCAAGAATCTAAATGAAAAAGCAACGAGTCAAATTGTGAAAATTATTTAAGCCTTCTTCTTTTTCGTTTTCTTTATGTTTTTTTCTTCTTGTTTTTCATTTGGTTTTTTGTGTAGGTTTTTGGCCGAAAAAAGCCTGCGAGTCATTTGTTTTCAATTTGGGCGCAGTGGCAGTGGAATTCTATTTGATGTTTGGCAGTGCCAACATACAACACACCACCCACTCGATCTCCTCTCCCACATCTCCATCCACAACTCACTTGCAGCATAGTAATTTGGGTTGCAGAAACTAGCTGGTTTCCTTCCGCTCACTCATATTTTCACTTAGCTGGCGAAATGCTGAAATGCTGAAATGCCGAAATGGCTTCATCGGGAACGGAAGACAACTGTAAAAGACGCCATGAAACTCACGCCTTGAGCTTGAGCTTGCTAAAGAGGACCACGCGGAGCGATTCACGCCGAGAGATGCATCGGATGCACAAGTAATTTTCAGCTGCCACAGCCGCTCTCCATGCCACGTCCGGTTTAAAAGACTTCTGGCAATTTTATGCTCTCTATGTGTGTGTGTGCAAGTGTGTGTGCATGTGTGTGTATTAAAGCACACATAAATTCACAGCGGCCATGGCCAACTTAACATTATCCGCGTTGGCTATCGCATGTCGCTGTTGTTGTCCATAAATTTGGTTTAAATTAAACAAGCATAATTGCTTGCCAGCCTGGCTGCCTCGTTGCCTCGCTGCCTGCTGCACTTTGTATTTCACACGAATACGCATACAAAATCAGAGTCATTTCAGATACAGATACAGATACAGATGCAGATACAGAATACAGCCAAAGTCACCGTCACAGTTACAGATGGAAAAACATCAATTACAGCTGCGCCAGTTGCACATACTCAATTATGAATTAGCATTCATTTAATGTTTAATTTAAATCCAGTATCCTCATCTAACCAATCCGTACAGATAATCGACCATCACACATTTTGCCATATATATATATATATATGAGTATCTGGGGAAACCGTTTCTGACTTTTGCATTCAGCGCTGAATTCTCGACCAAAATTTATGCTAATGGCTATTTTGAATATCCACTGCGAATAGCCTGTCCACATTAATGCAAATGACACATTCGAAGTGCATTAAAGAATTAATTAGTTCGCATACAACAACGTATGTGTGTGTCCATACACATATTTAATGGGATCTGCACAGGCACATTAAGTAGTCACAGAACCATTCAAATTGCGGCCACTTAAGCACCAGAGTACTATTTGGAGCAGCTGTGCAGCTTTATTGGTACATTGGTATACAAAAGCACATATATATACATACACACATATCTACATACATATATATATATATATATATGTATCAATAGTAACTGACCCATAGATAGCTCCTCCGAATGGGTTTTTGGCATATTTTAAAATGGCAACCCGTTTATTTTACATATTTAGGTATGCTATAATATATCATGTTTGCCCAGTCTTAAATTACTTTGGCATCTTTGCCAGATTAATATTGACGGCTGGGCGGTGCCACGCCCAATGCAAATGTTAAAGAGCAAATGCGGCAGGGCGAGGCGGATGAGTGAAATGAAATGAAATAAAATAAAATAAAATGAACGCAAATTATATGCAAATTGTATGCTGCCGGCCAGCGGGGGGCTGGAACGGAGCGACGTGGGACGACAAGAAGCAAAAATGGAAAGTCCAGACACACCTCTAACCCCATGTCCAGGCGGGCAGGCGGACAGGCGGACAGGCACAGCCACATTGGCATTAGCATTAGCATCAGACACAAACATAAATATACAAACATAAAAACAGACGCAGACAACGCCACCAACCACTCCGCTCCCCCACTCAAAACACCCACTTGCTTGCTCCAAACTCCAAGGACCAGCGCCGGGATACGCAATTGCAGATGCGACGATGATGCCGGCGATTGCGCCAGTTTATTTATATACGGGTGCACAGTCATCTGCTCTGTGTGTGTGTGGATGTGTGTGTGAATACGGATTGGGATTGGCTACACTCGCCCACTATTCGCTCCTCGCACTCGCAATGGCAATGGCAACATTTTAATGTAGCCAAGCACACGGCCATGAATCTCATGCCACGATGTGGGCTATCCAAGTGGCAGTCGGAGTACGCAGCACGCAGGACACAAGGACATGTCCTCTTGGCGCTTTTTGATGTTGATAGATACAGCGTCTACTCCCATTACCACTATGACTACGATTATTACAACGGATACTACGACTCCGACTACGACTCCGACTACGAGTGCTACTCCAGCTCAACCTTGTGATTTGGGCTGCGATAAAGAAAAGCGTGCGATGCATGTTATAATGAAACTCTTAAAGCAAATAATGTGCTTTCATCCAACCACCCCACACGACTGTCTACCTACCTACCCTCCCCCACCAACCCCCTTTAGCTCCCACTTCAAGTTTCGCGAGCTTATATCAGAGACATTCATTACACAGCAGATTTTGCTAGATTTCGTAGATAAATTGCATAGCATTTGGCATCGGATTTTAGCTTTTACTTTTGGCTTGAAGCTGTAGTTTTTCAGCTTTTTCAGCGGCTATGCTTAGCTCAGCTATATATAGAAAATCGTTGATCATAATAGACATTTATTTGATTTATGTTTGCCCAAACGTTTTTCGCCAAAAAAATAAGAAAAATACCATATTTAATTTAGGTAAGTGCAAAGCTGTCGATAGAAAATATTTAAGCATGTTTTAACTATCTGCTGGAATTCTGTTTGTACATATTTGTACATTGGCAGCTTGAGTATCATTCTTCAATCTTAGTCGTGGAGTGGAACTCATTAGGAGAATATTTGCAATATTTGCAGCAATCAAGTGTCGAGTCAATTTGTAATTTGTGTTTAACACAAATGTTGTACGTAAGGAGATCGTTCATATTTGTGTTTATTTGTTAAATGTCTTTTGTTGCGAACTGTTATTTTTTGCTTGCCACTCGCATTTGCCTGGCTTGCCTGGCGAACTTTTGGGACCGGCAAAACGCAATACGCAGTACACAAAAATGGCGGTTGCACAAAACTTCCGCAGTTGCCACAGAAAACGAAGGAAAATAAAGAAATGGCAAAACCCCATGAACCATCGTTACCACACACACCGCTACCCACATCCGCAGCACGCTAACAAAGGGCGTGGCAGGGGTGGGTGGGGCAAGGAGGCGGCTGGCGGTCTGTAAAATAAAATGCGCACAGTGCGAAACTCTTAACATGCAAATGCGTTGGCAACGCCGCACTTGCACACCCAACATTTTATTTCTTTTTTAATTTGGCACAAAAAACACGCACACACACACACACACACACAGAGAAACACACACAGTAAAAGTTGCAGAGGCAGTGAATGGGAATGCGAACGTGATATCGAGGCATGCAACGCAGATAAGTACGCCCAGTTGCGCTGATAGCCACGCCCATTTGGCCGTCAAGGAAAAGTTTTAATTTCAGTTGGTACAGTTGGACATTTTTTACGGCCCCCAGCCCAGAACAGCCCAATCCAGCCCAGCCCAGCCCATAACAGCCCATCGAACAAAAAGCGGCGAATGCATCTGCATTTTAATTGCAAATGGAAGCAGTTATCTAAATTGGTTAAAATATTAAAACGATACATGGCACTTTTTGTACATTGCAATCTCTAATGGACAAATTGCAGCTGTGGCAAGTTGGAGTTGGAGTTGGAGTTGTCGGAATGTGGCTTTAGCCAAGTTGTTGGTGCCAAATGCGACGCCCAAAAAAAATACGAAAAAAAATACCTAAAAAGTTATATTGCGTGAGTATGTGATTTTTTTTTTAAGAGAATATCGTAAATTTTAACAGTTGCCAAAATAAAATAAATTTAAAAGTCGTATTTATTTCGATAAGCATTTGTTACAAATGAATATATATTTCACAATTATACAAAATGAAGAAATCTACTTTACAGAGATGATATTATTAATAACAATAAATGAATAAAGTTAAGAAGAGTTTATCGACTTTAAACTATTAATTCTACTGTTCTTTCGAAAACCTGAAACTATTCCTAATTTTCAGATTTAATCGCTTAAGTATATTTCTTTTAAAATTGTAACTGAACTCATTTGTTTAAGTTGTGTTATGATAAATTAAATTTCTCTAAACAAAAATTGCCATAATGAAGTTAATTAAATTCGATGTTCTATACGGGATTTAGGAAAATCTGTTAGATTTCATAATATCAATTTTTAATTTAAGTATATTTCGATAATCATTGATCTCGAAATCTAGAACAACTATCAATCTTTTCATGTTCAGTGCTATGCTCATTCCTGGCTGACCTCTTTGTGAATAGACCCTTCTGGTTCAAATTGTGCCAAGAGGATATGCAAATAAGAAAAACGTTTACGTTTCTTGGTACACTGCCAGAAAATGTTCCATTCCCACACGAGTGCACTCAGAGCCGCTGTTCATGCTTTGCCTGCTGCGTTGCTGTGCTTCCACAAATTGGATTGCAACGCCCAATCCGAATACTATTTAAATCCAGTTGCAGATGCTGGACAAACTTTTTATTTAAATGGGGAGACAAGTTTTCACTGCGATTTCTGTTGATGTTCTGCGAAATCTGTTGCTGCTGCTTCTGCTGCTGTTGTTGTCTTTGTTTGCCAATCGTCGGGGCAATTAGTTAAATTTATTATTTGAGCAGGCACCGCAAACCGCAGCAGTAGCAAAAGCAGCAACAGCAGCAGAGACCGCCAAATCCAAAGCCAAAGCCAAAGCCAAACCAGAAGCTATGTGTCAACGGCAAAGCAGAATCCATTTGTCTCCAGCCGCGGGGATTAATGACAAGCAGCCAGTCGAGAGAACGACAAGGCAACCTCAATTTGCCAGGACATGCCTGAAAATTGTCAATGTACCAGCCAACTTACCCCTCTCCTTCCCCCTTCCTTCAACACTTTTCCCCCAGACCAGATATGCAAATATGTGGCATCCCTAAGATGCCACGCTAGAAGCCAACTTTCATGCATGGCATATAATAATATAATAATAAAAAAAAATGTATGCTTTAATAAATATTTATTAATGCATTTTTCATGCAGCTCAATTTGCAATCGATGTTTTTTTATGTTGCAGCTTTTTTACTGCGCAACTTTGCTAACTTTGTGTGTGTGTGTGTGTGTGTGTGTCGGATATTGGTTGCATTCAACATTCAACTATAAATTGAACATCATAAATCAAAGGCGAAACTTCAATTAATGCTTCCACTAGAACCAACGATAATTCATTACTAATTTATCTTCACAAACACAAACACAAACAGTTCTCTGCATTAATTACAATGCAATTACTTTTACAGACATTGTGATATATATGACCATAATTAGCTGGTTACTGTTTATCTGTATATGTGTGTGTGTGTGGGTGGTCGGTAGGCGGGGTAATTAACATTTACATGTGCTACTTATCAAAGCAAAACAAAAAAAAAAGAGATAATATAACTGATTATTAATAACTTGTTAACAGCCATCTGGCCAGGTGATAAGTCAATGTGCTGCACTTCAAATTCGATTAGCCCTGAGTATAAATTAATATTTTGTTTACAAGCCATTCTGTTAATGAAATAAAGTCAACAGTCCTTTTGCTTATGAGTCCAAAGCAAGAATGTTTAATGTCTAATTACAGATTGTTATACTATCAATTAGCAATTACTATGGTAGCAATAATATGCAATTAAAAAATAGGTTAATTTTAAAAATAAATAATAAAAATTGTATTATTTGGCGTATTCAATAACAGTTTAATTTTTTTAAATATAATATTAACCAAAAAAATAATTAATAATAATTCAATTACAGTTTGATTTATTTAAATAAATATTATATTAACTCAAAAATTAATTAATACACAATAAATAATAATTAATTCAATCCAAACAATTGCAATACATATTTATAAAAATAAACAGTTCTTTAACTTTTATTTAAGTATCTTATCAAAAACACTCTTGTTAAAATTATATCATCAACCATTTTAAGTCCTGTAAAATCACTATTTTATTTTATGACTAGCATATTATTCAGTTTATGAGACTACCAATCGACGCAGCCATAAATAAAGCTAGTTTTTATAGATAACCATATAATCTGAATGGTGTAGTAAAATTTAAATGGTGTTGAAATTATACAAAATCAAATTTTATCGTTGAAGTTATAACTCTATCACTTGGTAAAAAAGTGTGGTAATTTTTATTTATAACTTGATAAAAAAATATGATAAATTTTATTAAAAAATTTGTAAAGTAAACACAAATTACAATAACATTTCTAGCCGTTTTAGTACAATCATAATCAATATTGCTGTTGGAACTGAAATAAATGCAAATTTTAAAAATGTACTTAACACAAAAAAATGATAAACAGTTTATTTTAGCGATGCAGACACCTTTTATAAAGAATAACACAAAACAGTATAATTTTATATAGATTTTAGCACGTGTTTATTATTTGAGTTTTGTGCAGGATCATCCAGTGATCAATCACAAAACCAATTTGCACTCAACTTTTTTTTATTAGCACAAAACTTTTAGCTAGGTTTTATTTTTTTTTTATTTTTTTCGTTATCAGCAAAACAAGGTACTCACCCAATGAAATTTACACATTTGGGTGTCGGAAGTTGACCGATTTTATTGTGATGAGATATCAGTGGAGACATCAGGCATCGGACATCGGACATCAGATGTTAGACTGCAAGCATCGTTAAAGCCAAAAGCACGTCTTTTGTTTACAACTAGAAATGGGCGGCCATTGGTGATGATGCTGGGCCAGACCCAACTGGCCGTTATCCAAGCCCAAGCTCTGGCAGATCGTAAAAGGCGAGAGACACGATAAAAACAAATCCCAGCATGAAAAGCTGGCACGGCACAACAACTGCATCAGCGACGCCAGGTCCAAGTTGAATGAGCGCCAGCAAAACGCGCGTCTGCATGTGGAGGCGTTAAGGCCAACACACGTTTCGCTAGCCGCTGGAAGCCATTTGGATTGCGTTTCCACGTTCCCCAATGGAACCCAAAACGCACACACAGAGAGAGCGGGAGAGAATTCGCAGCCAGCATCCCAAGTGCAGGCAACCCGAGCAAGGTAAACCAGCAATCCGAGATGCGCATGCGCCTGCATCCAATGAATGCTGGACACGACTTGCAATCGTTGTGAGGCACACTGAGGAACGTATTCAGGCGAGGTGAAATCTATATGTTCAAGGCGGCTGCAGCTCATACAAGCCTCACTTTTGCCATTTTCAATGGCGGGGTTGAAAGTGTGCGCAAAACAACCCTTAATTTTCGGCAGAGAGCAGAGCAAAGCAGAACAGAGCAATGATGCTCAATCTCTGGCTGTGGCTGTGGCTTGGCTGGTATTCCAATCGACTTTTACCGGGTGGTGGTGCTAGCCCACCAAAAAAATCAATAATGTCGACGTCCATGTTGGTCCCCCAACTCCGGTAGACCCGCACCCCACTCACCCCCTACACACCCATCCGACTAGGCAGACAATGAAATGAAATGATGAAGCCAACGCCGTCAACGCTTGTAGCAGTGCACGTGTTGTCTCTGTTCCTGTGCCCAGACACCAACTTCAGACTCCCAACTCACACCTCCAGATCCAGATGGGGTGTGTGCGAGTGTGTGTGCGCGTAGCGGCAACAACGCCAATTACAATATAGACAGACATTTAGTAGTAGGATTGCATTTAGGAATTGCGGCTGCCCCAAGGAAAACACATGTGCAAAAAATGACTATGAAAAATTGTCCAAATGTATTTAGCAACGAGTTTCTAATGGAAACAATTAAGTCATTAGCAAGTGCTGATTTTGATGACCACCCTTAGAGGAAGGCGGGGGTTTGGAGTCAGCTAAACTAATGTGCCAGGCCATAATAGAGTTGGTGTCCACAGAGACATCGCTCATGTGGTTAACTGCTCGACACATGGCACACGGCACATGGCACATTGCACCCACATGGACCACGTGCTTAGTACGCACTGTTACAACTTATATAGTGGATATGCATATATATATATATATATATATATATCCCTACTCATGTGTGGCTATAGTTTAGTCCCAAGTAGCCGCAAAAGTGGCAGCAACAAAGCGACGGCTCTTTTTGGGTTTCCACTTACAAATGCCTCACATTTTTCTCAATTACAATGAACAACTTACTTTCTGATGTGTGTGCGTGTGTGTATGGGTGTGTGTTCTGGTAAGGAGAGGTGAATTGAAGTCCATTTTTAACCATAATTGAAGAGTTAAATGTTGTGGCAGTTTTAACAGCTTACAATATAAAATGCCTTCTTTCTCAGATGAGGACACCTTTTTGTAAGCTGTTGGTTGGCTGAGAATTTGAAGTATTTCAAATGTTGCTTTTACAATTTAATCAAAATTAATGTTTGAAGTAATTTTTAACCATTTTGCTTAAGACCCTTTTTGCAAATTTGTTATATACATACGAGTTAATAATAGTTATTGCTTTGCCTTACGATTTAAAGTACAAAACATTATCCATCAAATCATAAAAATTGAAAAATAATTAATTGAAAAAATAAATAAAAAGGTTTTTGAAATTGTTAACAATTTTAAACAGCTTTTTCCAAAAATATATATTAAAATGACACATAGAAATTAAACTGTAGTATGATTTTTTCATTTCTCGGGATAAAAATCTTTAGAAATATAAAATGCTGAATTAAAGTCTTGCTACTCCGAAGTAAGTTGTGATTGCTGATAAGGCCAGAATCATCTTCACATTTTTAACCAAATAGATAAGTAAATAAATGATAAGATTTAAGCCAGTAAGCCTACAGATAACATTTTTCTTCCCAAGTTCAGCTTACCTTTTTATTACCCATAGAATATCCCAGAGCCAGGGTCTGCTTATCTTGAAGGCAACTCTGTAAACATCTCTCAAGACATGCCACACTGAGACTTATCTATATAGCATTATACAGTAAATATGAATTATCTCGAATCGAGAAGGAAACACATAGTAATATATGATATACATATGTGTGTGTGTGTATATATGTGTGTGTATGTGTTTATTTATGTATAGTAAAAAAACGATGGGAAGCGAGTTCTCACAAGGCACAAACATTCAAACGCTTCAAGTGAATCGGAATCAGAGTTAATTGAATGAATCATTAATAATAAGAGAACCACAGACCGCAGCCGAGTGGAATCTGCGGCCAGACATACAAAACATATAGTACATATATATGTATCTGTATAAGGAGAACATAATTCCAAACAATTGCCGAAAAAATTAATATATAAATTCAAGTCTTTTTTTTCTGTTGTGTGTGGGAAAGCAGCGCGCTCAGCTCCTACGATGACGAGGGCACCGGAATAACGGTCTGGAAGAGATGCAGCCGAGCATCGGCATGTCCCAGCTTGTTGGTGGCATTGCAAAAGTAGTCGCCGAAGTCCTCCTCCGCAACGCTCGCGATGCGCAACACCGACGTGGTCGTCTCCGAAGATGAGGCCGTGTTGGAGACCTCGTAACTGCGACTCGATTGCAGCTGCGACCCGTTCCTAAACCACACCACAGTTGGCGACGGATAGCCCTGAACGCTGCACTCAAGATCCACCGAATGGGACAACATCTGCGCCATCTTGGGTCGCTGCACAGCAATCTCGGGCCGGAACTCGACCTCGACACGGATCAGTCGCCGGTCCGGCTGGCCCTCACCGTTCTGGGCAATGCAATAGTAGCCGCCACGATCCACACGATGTATCGCCTTGATTCTGAGCGTTGGATCGTTCAACAGATGGCCACCTGCTGGCATTATGGCATTCTGTTCGCGTGCCCAGGATATGGTGGGTGCGGGGAAGCCGTTGGCATGACAGGATATCTCCAGATTCTGTCCCTCCGTGACCAACATGCTCTTTGGCGTCAGTTCGGAAATTACCGGCGGCGTCTTGATGAGTAAATTGAGCTTCTTGGTCACCTTGCCGGTGGCGGAGACAATCACCTGGCACTCATACGGACCCATATCGCTGGCCTCAATCTGGCGTATGCGAAAGCTATAAACGGCACTGTCCTTGCCAGCATTCTCGTGCACACTGACGTTGTAGCGCTGATCGGGCAGACTGAGCATGTTGCGCATGCTGAGCACCACGGCCGAGTTGGGATCCGTTTTGGCCCAGCTGACAGTCAATTGGCCCACGTGCTCCACGGTGCAATTGAATTCAACGCTGTCACCCACACTCGCCACCACATCCTTGCTAATATAGCTGATAACTGGTGCTGTGGCAGCCACCAGTGATATGCCACTGATGATGCACAAAAATACCAGCTGCAAGTCACTTTGCCTCATTCTCCTCATGCTGCTGCTGATAACGTGGCCAATGTGATGATTCGATTAGCTCGACGAAGAGTTCAATGCGCTGCTTGCTGCTTGTTGCTTGGCTTGCGTTTATTTCACAAGAGTTGTTTGCTTCACGTTCAATGCGCGACTGACTCGAACTTAAAAACGCAGCTCAAAACACAGCGTGGGCTGCTCGCAGCGACGTTGACGTCGCCGTCGTCGTCGTCGTCGCTGTCAGCGCTGACGTTGACCGATCGCTTGTTATTGTTATCTGTGCAAAGCAAAAGAAGACACCGAAAAATCATAGCATTTATCGCTTCTTCTTTGCTTTTATTTACTCTTGCGCATTGTCTGCGAGAGTAGTTGAGTTGTTGTTGTTCTTGTTATTGTCGTTGCTTCACTTATCAATGAGTTTAACTTTGATGCACTCTTCGGCTTTAAATGGATTTGTTTTGCTGCGACTGCTGCGTCTGAGCGATGGCGACTGCGACTGCGTTTGCGGCTGCGACGTCGACGGCAACGTTGTCCGCTTTGAGTCGCGACTCGCCGCGTGCAACTAGACAAAGCTGATGGCAAATTTAAATTTGTGACGCCATTTGCCCCTGAAATACCGTTTTGAAGTTCGTGGAAAGGTGCAGCACGCAAAACACACAGGCACACACTAGGCACACACACACATACACGTACGCACATTATGCACATAATGATTTATGGCATGGCGCAGGGAACAAAGGACGAAACGTCTTCTGCTGGAATAACCTTTCGACCGGGGGAAATGCCAATGCCAGGACGCGATCCTTGTTTGGCCAGCATGTGTATGCTATCTCTTTCGCACTCACACTTACAGGGGCGCTTGCATTTAACAACACACACAAAAAAGGGGTGAAAGATTGAAAACTGAAACTGCCGCAAGTTTCACTTGCCAAACTATTTGGCATAAAATATAACAAAATATGTATAATATAAATATATTTAATGTTAAAATATTGTTAAAAATATTGAATAAATTGATATAAATATTTTTGTTTACTAAAAATTAACGTGAATATCATCAAAGTTTTCATTTTGTAATGATATTAAAATCTAAAATTCTTATAAAGTTGATGAAGAATTGCAGTTAAGCTATGTTGAACAGAATTTAAGATATTATATATGTAGTATGGAAATTGTTTATTTGGTTAAAATACTATTTAAAGTGAGATAAAAAAATGGTATTTTCCAGAACACAGAATTGTAGAAAGGTTTTAAGAAATTTAACATTAAGTATGCAAATAACAATCACTATTCGAAATGTATTCTTAATTTAAATAAAATTGTAGTGAACTAAAATCATCTCTGAAATCAAAACATATTAAATTGCTTAAACGTCTTAAGAAAAATATAATTCAAGTACTTAAAACATTGAAAGTTTTCTAAAAGAAGTGAACATAAATATTCAACTAGCATAAATATAATTTATATTTAATATTCAATATTTCATGGATTATGCACTTAAACTGGACTCTTTGTGGGAGTTGAGGCAGAAAACTATGTGGGGATAATTCCCGAAAAATCTACTCGCACAGCGACAGCAAATTAAATCAGACTTTAAAACGTGACTGTCATTTCCGTCGAAATGCGGCGGATGTGACAAAGGCGGAGTAGCAGCCGGGAGTCTGGAGTCGTATTCGGAGTTCTGAGTTGCAAGTTGAAAGTTGGTAGCAGATGAAACTGCATCCGATGCTCACTGCCCACTGCTCAGTGTGCAGTGCACATTTGAATCAGATAATTGTAAATTGTGTAAAATAATAAATTTCAAGTTAACTATCTGTGTGGACCGCATAGGGTTCTTCTATTCATTTCGTTTGCCACAGTGCCCCCGCTGTGGCAGACAGAGACAGAACTCGAGCAGAGAGCACAGAGCAGCGAGCAGTGCTCACAAACGTGGCTCATCCAAATAACAGTTGCAGTCTCAGCTCCAGTTGCAGTTGCTGTTGCAGTTGCAGTCAAGGTCCAGCTATTTGGCTATTCATCGATGACCGACAAAACTTGCATCGCCTCCATATGTGTATATATATATAATATGTATATATGTATATTTATATATATATATAAAGAAAGAGAGAGACAGAGCAGGACTGACTGGCTAACTGGCTGGCTGACTGTCTGGCGGTGTTCACGTTCACGAGCTCAAGCGGATCTGAAACAGAAAATGTCAAATTTTGTAATTTATTACCCGAATCCTGTTTCTGTCAGTGACTCTTTCGGGTGTCTCGGTTCGGCAATGCGCAGGGACTGTTGCCATAGTCCTTTGTCACACACTGCGTGTGAATTTGTGGCCCACTCTGTATGTATATGTATGTGTGTGTGCGTGTGTGTGCATGTGTGTGTATGGATGTATCCTTTGCGCCCTGCTTTGTTTGTTTGTTTTTGGCTCGCTGCCTGGCTGAATACTGTGAATTGACTTTGGCTGCCAGTTGGCACAATTACAACAACAAACAGCTTTTGCCATCCAAAGTCAACACAACAATGATCGGTTACATATTTGCTAAACGGTATTAGCACATTTCACTCAGCTTCATAAATAAAAAACAGTCACCATTTATCGATTGAATACTTTGAACAACGTTGAATAATTTTTGTTAAAAAAATATGTTTACAGAATATGCATTTAATAAATATATTTAAAATACAGAACATTTTTAAGTTCTTGATTATTAAATAATGAATATATATGCATCTGCAATTCTTAAAAATTCTTTTACATATATAAATGAATTATAAAACATTTAAAAGAAAATATTGTGTACCACTTACACATTAACATATAATTTTATATATTTAATATTTATATATTAAGAAAATAATAAACAGATATTAAATATATTAGATGCTACAATTTTAAATCTTTGCGCCACATTCTGCTATTTCACTGAAGCCATCTGCCAAAAATAATGATAACTAAATGTACAGACAGTCCGGTAGCACTGAGCACTCGCAGGCGCCACCTAGCGACACCAACCGAAACTTCTTTTTCGTTGCCAGACGTGCGCATCTAGAGCCATTTTTAAAATGTCTGGCACCGTTTTGCATATTCTGTTTTGAATTGTTGTTCTTTAGCTCGAAATAACGGCGCTTTGCGGACGCGATGTAAATGAAAGAAAAATGTGGAAATAATAAATTAGAGCTTTTCAAATGTAACCGGTTACAATTCGCATACAAATGAAAACAGCATTTAGCAATTGAAACGCGCTGAATAAAATAAGAAGCAAAAAGTGCGCGGCGGAGCTAGTTGTGGAAAATGGCGCAACCTCCGCCAGATCAGAATTTTTACCACCACACACTGGCACATCCGCACCCGCATCCGCACCCACACCCGCACACACACCCACATACACACTCGCACGCACAGCATCCACAGCTGCAGTTACCGCCACAATTTCGCAATCCCTTCGATTTAGTAAGTGCATAGAATAAACAACAACAATTATTATTTGGTTTTTCACCACTTCCCCCGTCAAAAGCTATTCGATGAACGCACGGGCGCCATCAACTACAACTACATTCGTCCCTATCTGCCCAACCAGATGCCAAAGCCAGGCAAGTAATAATATCAATATGTGTGCATGAGTGCAGCTTATGAAAATATATGTATGTACGTTTACAAGTAAATACAGATACAGTGCACACTCAATATAAGTAATAAGCGATATAGAAAAGTGTGTGTTTCTCAACTCTGTGTTTCTTTAACTCTCTCTTTTTTTCCTCTCTATGTGTTTCTCTTCTTATATCTATCGCTCTTTCTCTTTATAATTATCTTCTGTCTTTTTTCTCGCATTTTATTTATGGGACAGACAGATATATATAAAAATATACATAGAGATATGCATGCCCTCCACATACAGATCTCTCTCCATCACACTATCAGTTTATGTTATCTTTATCATTTTTTCCCTCTCTCTCAATATATATATTTATCTCATGTCTCCTTTTTTCTTTATATATACTTATCTCTCGTTCCCTGCATATCTCTATCTCTGTCTCTTCGTCTTCCTGTCCTTCTCTGTCTTTTTCTCTCTCTCCCTCTCTTTCTCTCTAACATAGCTGTCTTTTCTTGATATGATTATAACATCTTTCACGAATCAACCCCACATCAGATGAGCTGTCTGACTCACTGGTAATGCGACGACCACGTCGCACTCGCACAACATTCACCAGCTCCCAAATAGCCGAGCTGGAGCAGCACTTTCTGCAGGGACGTTACCTGACCGCACCCCGCCTGGCTGATTTGTCAGCCAAGTTGGCGCTGGGCACGGCGCAGGTGAAGATCTGGTTTAAGAATCGCCGACGCCGCCATAAGATTCAATCGGACCAGCACAAGGATCAGTCATACGAAGGAATTCCACTCTCCCCGTCCATGCCCAATGCTCCGGGAAAGGCAGCGGATGCAGATCCGCCGAGCCTGCAGGCGCTAAGCCTGGGGGGTAGCGCTGCCACACCCAATGCTCTGACGCCATCGCCCACACCATCAACGCCCACGGCTCATCTCGCTGAGCATTACAGCGAGTCCTTCAGCGCCTACTACAACTACAACAGCAATCAGCACACACAGGCCACAACGGCTCAGCAGCGGATTGTGCCGCAGATGCATGGCCAGTATTCGAATGCATCGGCGTCCAATGCTGCTGCTCAGTTCTTTCCCGGGGCTGCAGCCATGCACCAGCCGCAAGGCAATACACATCAGCAGCTCCATCACCAGCAGCAGCAGTCACAGCAGCTGCATCATCACCACGCGATGGCACATCAACAACAACATCAACAGCAGCAGCAACATCAGCAACAGCAACAATATCATCATTTTGATTTTCAGCAGAAGCCTGGAAATGGCTGTCGGGTGCCGCTGATCAAATGCGAAAACGAGGACGACTACAATTTCAATGGATCGTATTATATGAGGACGACGGCGATGCCGCTGAGTGGCGTCGCTGCCAGCAGCATGCCGGCCGCCGAGGCCGTGACGTCTGCGCTCTCGCCAGGCTCCGAGGTATATGAGCCATTAACACCAAAGAATGACGAAAGTCCCAGTCTGTGTGGCGGTGGCGGACCTGCTGGTGGCGGCGTCGGCGTTGGCGGCCCGTGTGCCACTGCTGTCGGCGACGCCGATATCACCGACGACATGGACAATGGACCGAATAAGAAGACGACGACGCTACAGGTGAGTCTCCGCATTTCATAATGAACTGCTCAAATAGTATCCTGAAGCATCCTCGATACTTTCCCACATCTGACATACGCATATTAAATGTCTGTTTTTTGTACAATATAAATCAAATCCTAATGCTTTGCAGAACTTGGAGCCATTGAAGAGCAATAATAACAACATTGCGGTTGCAGACAAAACCTGTGACAATGGCAGCGATGTCTTAAGCGCAGGCCTCCTCGCTGTGGCACGTGGCAATCTCATCGGGTGTGGCGGCAGCAGCGGCAGTAGTGCCTTTGGAAAGTTCGGCAAACTTGCTGTGCCGACCACGCAGCCGCCACCGCATCCGGGTGGCTCAATGGAGGCGATGCAAGAGTCAAACCAATATCAGTGCACGATGGATACGATAATGCAAGCGTATAATCCGCATCGTAATGCCGGTGGCAACACGCAATTTGCCTACTGTTTCAATTAGGCTGCCACTTTAAATAATGCCCCACAAAGATAATTATTGTAAAAAAGAGAAAACAAAACAAATTGTAATGTTTGTAGAGTTTATAGCTTTAACAGACACGTTATTTCCTGATTGTACAAAGATTTAATAGTTGTAGATATGCATGAATAGTATTTAAGCCAATTTAACATTGTTTTAAACCAAGTATGTAATGCATAGTTGTATCTGCTGAGCTTTTTAACGCATTTTCTTTTGATATAAACTTAAGTTCCAACATTTGTAAACTTTATTTGTAAAGCGTTCTTTGATCTCCACGCTGTCTGGCTGGGCATTTGCCAAAGCCCATGAATGCCCGACCAGACACTGTTGAGACAAATATGGGCTTTAAGTGAACCCCTTACAGAATAAGTTTTTCCTAGAATTATAAAATGCATTTCTTTTTCATAACTCGGGCCAACTGGCATAGCAAAAAAAAACTGTACTGATCTAAATGAAAAATGTTTCTCTTCCTGATAATAGCAGGTCTTCATATTGACATTATCTGCCATTATCAGCCGAAGATTGAACGTTTAACCAATAATGTTCGTCAGAATATTTTTAAACTTTTTTATGTCACGGTTTGCATGTCGCAATTAAACATTCTTCACGTGAGAATTGTTTACATATTGCCTCTAAACACATGTGAACCACAGGCCCCAGTTATCTAAACGAAATCTTTAATTACCTTCAGAATTTAAGAGAGTTTTATCGATTGAAAATGCATTAAAAATATTTATATCAGTTACCCTTGAATGGTGCACCATTTAAATATTGTTCTAAACGCAACTTATCTGTATAAAATAGTATATTTTGATATATATTTAAAATAGTCAGAGTATTGTTTTATATACTATTTTAATAAATCGTACAAACTACATTATTTGTTTAAAACTATGCTCTTAGTTTTAAGCTCCATGAAAACATTCTAGTTTGATTAAAATTAATTAAATACAATTTATGTGCATCAAGTGAAATGAGTTGCAAATCAAATCAATATATTAAAACGATGTAATTTGATTTAAATTTTGTAAATGATTACAAATAATTAAGCCTTAACATGTTAAGTTTGTAATATATTATGAGGAAATAACTTTGTATATTGAAATATGTGACTGAGTATAAGTGGGAATATGCATATAAGGGCTATGAGCTTTTTGTACGCAAATTGCATGTGGCATGGAACCAAACGTTAGATGAACGAAAACTGTAGCTGGTTTTTCCGAAAATCTTATGAATTTAAAAATGAATACGTTGCAGGCACATGTGGGTAATAAAATCGGATCCGCGAATTTTCTACGAAATGCGCATAATAAAATTCGCGCTTAATTTAAGTCCAAACCACCAGGTGCCTGTGTGTATTTACAGCTCCAGCTACCTGACTTGAACTACTTAGGTAGGCTCGCTGACTGCCCCGACCGGGTGTGCACATGCTGCACCTACGCTGAGGCGCCTCAAACGCCGGACCATCGACTAGAAGCAGGCTACTTATTGCAACACTTTTCTTTGATATAAAATATGGAAAATCCGAAATTAGCATGAAAGAACTAAAATTGGGTTTCTCCCATACGCATTTTTATTGACTCTTTGTATAATTCGATGAAATGCAGGGGCGTGCAATAAACAAATTATTGTTGCACATTAAGTATCTTAAATAATTCAAATATTAAATATATGCCACATATGCATAGCTTAAAGGCTTATAATTTATATTTGACATAAATGGACGGCAACCAATGTGTGTCCATTTGTATAATGTAATTAAATAATTATTTATTTAATAATATTAAATATTAATTGTCATAGCACAATTAAGTAAAATATATTTTATGTAATGACTTATTTATATCAATAACAATTTACAGATAAATGTATTTAGGAAACTCTTCGTAATACAATTTATTGAATAGTACTTGTCATAACACATTTAAATTTCGTTTTTGTAAATAATTATATCAAAGACAATAAACAGATTAGTTTATGATATTCTTAGTAATACAATTACCAGTAAAAATATCTACATATGTACATAAATAACATATCTGTAAATATATATGTATCTGTATATATATGTATATCTTTATAGGACCACGTGTCGTGTTCTGGCCAAAAAGGTGCAGGAATATGTGTGTGTTATGACTTTGCCTTTGTTCTGGTGTATTTTTAGTAAATTCGGAGAAGTGGCAAATCCTATAGCGCCAGTAATAAAATTTTGCAAACTCGCCGAATTCGCGGTGCCGGCGACAGGGCGCAAAGGACGAACAGAACAATAGCCGAAACAGAGTGAGAGAGAGACGGGGGGAGAGAGAGAGAGCGAGCAGGACGACGGCGACGACGCATTGTGTGCCCGTCAGTGTGACACAAATAAAGTCATAAACTGTTAAATCAAGCATAAAACCCTAGAAATATCCTTTCGACCAAGAGCCGCGTCACGATGATCAAAGCGACGGATGTCGACGCATGTCCTTGGATCGTCTTGCGCCGACGTGGACGTAGTCGCCTTCACTTTCGTCGACGTCTCGTCCAAACAGGTGCTATAAGTTGGACAACACAACTGAACAAGAGATCATCATCAGTGATGGGCAGCCGCCAGTTTACCTGGCAGCCAGATTCGGCTCGATCTGAACCTGGACGTACTCACGTAACGCAACAAATCCCAGGCTAGCCGGATTTCGATCAAAACAAGCCCCTAGATTGTCCATGCCCTGGACTTGGCTAGTCTGGCTGGTGCCAGTCGCACCTATACAGAGAAAAAGAAAGAGACAGTAATAAAAACGGCGGCAGCAGATGAGACACTCGACGACGAGGACGACGACAGCAACATCAACGCTATACAAAAGGATTTATGGCACTGTACGCGAGTTTAGGCAAATTTTTCGTATAATTTTTGGCAAACCCACCGACTACCTAGCCTAGCCTGGCTTGGCTATAAATTGGACGAGTGCGACCAGGTAGGACATCACTATTGATTTGGACAGCCGAACAGTAAGACGCACAAAATTCGCGATGTCATCCGTCATGCATTACTATCCAGTGCACCAGCCCAAGATGAACTCCTACCCAGCGCCAGTGGTCAAGTACAGCAACGTAAGTAGACAGCAATCTAGGATCCACCGATGACAACTCAACTAATAACTTTTGTTTCTGGCAACAGCTCATGTACGGAAATCATCACAGCACAAGCAGCACGCCACAGGTAATGCAACAATCGCAGCAGACACCACTCCAAGCCGTCGTATCGCTGCCCACGTACCATTCTCCAAGCACACTGCCCTTGTCACTTGGGGATCAGCAGGGGCAGCAGATGTCCTCCGATGAGAATATGGCCTTGCAGCCGGCGCAGGAGCAACGTGTCAAGTTGAAGCGTTCCCGGACAGCATTCACCAGCGTGCAGCTCGTGGAGTTGGAGAGCGAATTCAAGAGCAACATGTATCTGTACAGGACGCGTCGCATTGAGATTGCTCAGCGACTGTCGCTGTGCGAGCGACAGGTGAAGATCTGGTTCCAGAACCGTCGCATGAAGTTCAAGAAGGACATTCAGGGTCATCGTCAACGTGACTCAAAGCCCAATGCCAAACTGACACAGCCTCAATCGGAGCAGAGTGCTCATCGAGGCATTGTGCAGCGACTAATGTCCTACTCCCAGGATCCCAGTGCAGAGAAACAGGCACTTCCCATTCCACCTACTATGCCGGCCACGTTGCCAAACCCGGTTCAAGAGTTCTATGGACAGGTCAAGCCCAAGCCAAAAACTCAAACGGTAGCCAGTAGCGCATCGGATCTGAGTGAAATTCTGGAACACCTCGCCCAGTCGACAGCAGCGCCCGCTTCCAGTGCTGCTCTGCATGCGAGCTCCGCCTCAACGGGACACTACTCATACAATGTGGATTTGGTGTTGCAGAGCATCAAACAGGATTTGGAGGCAGCGGCTCAGGCCTGGTCCAAGTCCAATTCAGGGCAGGCCCGTCACCCCCACAATGCCGAGCCACTTGCAATGCACCCCAGCTCATCGCTATCCATGAATCTCCCGTGGGGTGAACAAGTGGCCAAGTCAAGGAAGTTAAGCGTCTCGCACCTGAATCCCTGCACGGCCACCTACGACTACCTCAACTGAAGTCAAGTCAACTCTGATTCATTACCTATGTTTTTTGTCAGCCTTAAGTTAAATCTAAAAGATACAACTCAGTGAAACCATATCGAATAATACAAGTCAACATGTTAGATGCTCATCCTACTCAGTAAAAAATATATCATTTAAGCCTAGTTAAGGATTTTAAACAATAAAGCAATTATTGCAACAGAAAAACGAATTTCGTGAATACTTCATAAATCTAAACCATTAAGAAACTTCTAATTTTGTAATATGAAGCACAATTCGGATTCAGTCTCTTCTGTCACCAATGTGGAACCCCATGTCAACCCTTTATGTATGAGTGCATTCAAGCAAACATTTATCCTTAAATGGAATATCCTTAGGAAGTGCAAATCCATCATTTCGAATGTCAAACGGGGCGTTTAAATGAGCAAAGAGTTCATTTTTGTGGCATACTTAAATAGTAAAAATTGCCACTCGCCCGCCCCACTTGCCCCGTGTTTTCACTTTTGCATTTAATGTCCTCTTGCGGCTTGAGGGTCAACTCGAGGAATTCCATGGAAAAGCCAAATGTTTGCGACCATCTATTAATGCAAAAGAGAAAAGTGTCAACCGCATTTGCCTTGGACGCAGGCCCAGTAACTGAACCCAGCTCCAGTGGTCATCTTGAAAATGCCGCAGAGAGTACAAGTCGGAGTCGGAGTCAGAGTCAGAGTCGGAGAGAAGTGCTACGATTTGATTTATGGATATTTAACCGCACGCATTACGAGTACTTGTGTTGGGTATGTTGGGACACTTGTTTTGGGCGGCAGCTGGACGACATCTTTGCGTGGAAATGCGATTCGACTGCTGCTGCCCCAAGGAATGTGTACGAATGCAAGAACAACACACACACACACACACAAACACACACAGAAACAGTTAGAGGCACACACATGCCACAAAACATGTTTAGTTACTCCGGCTTGAAGTGACTTTTGGGGTTATGCCAGTGGGTGAGGCTTAGCAAGTGTGTGTGTGTGCGAGTGAGTGTGTGTACCCTGGTGTGGCAAATTGCTTCCCCTGGGAGGAAATTGTCGGTGCGGAAATAGTGCCAAGGAGCTGTGACAAAAAAGGGGTGGCACCTTGGAATTTTCATGCGCATTGTTGACATTTCCGAGCATGTGTCAGACGGGTTTGTGGTAGCCGTAGCCGTAGCCGCGGGCGGGCTAGTCCTTGACATCACATGTCCTTCGCCTAACCACAAACAGCACTCGCACACACACACACACACACACTCATATATATGTGAGTGTCGTCGCTGCCATAATGAATATAGATGTGATTTTGGGTTTGAAGGCGGCATAGTGGGTGTGGCTAATCGTCTGGCCATAAGCGCAGCTAATCAAAGCAGCATAAAAACGCAAAATAAAGACAGCATGAGAGAGAGGGAGAGAGGGGGAGTTAGAGCCAGCTGCAATTACGCGAAATGCCAGTGTAATAAACATGTCCAACAGATTGTTTCAATTGTTCGCTTTCTAATGCTGCCCACTCGCTGCTCAATCTTTTCGAGGAGTTGCGTTGATGGGAGACGAACTTGCTCCATTGCCATTTTATTGGATTGCGACCGCGCCTTTTGCGGCGCTGATGACACAACTGAGAGCCGAGATGGCAACGAGTCTTTCTTGTTCCTTGTTGGCCTGGTCATAACAATAAATTCCACAAACCGCACTTGCTGCCTAACCGTGCCCATGCCACCGCACCCCGCCCCCCGCTCTCCACTGCTGCTGTATCAACTCTATCCAGCGATGAGAGCCAAATGGTTTCTTGTTAATTAAATTAAATATTCACTTGGGTGCTGCACGGCCGCACTCAGGAAGGTATTGCAAGGCAACTGCGACATTTTCTAATTAGATTGAATCTATAATTTTTATGGCTAATCGCAGCGCGCCTTGTCAGCTCTGAATTTTGAATTTGCGGCTTGCACGGATTTCACGGCTTTTGCCAATTATTTCGTAAACGCGTCTCCTCCAAATGACCAAACAAACTGCAAATGTCTTTTGTGTGCTAATGAAACTGGCTCTTGTATAAACTTGTTTTGCCTCTTCTCATAAATTAATTGGACTTGCTTGGCTGCAAAGATGTGCAACGATAAATTAAGATGAAGTAAGCAATTTCTTGGACTAGCCATGCACAAAAATCTTAACCAATTGTTAGATTATTGTTTTTTAAAACTATCCAACAATTAATTAAAACTGATCTACATGAAAACATAATCAATTCCATCAGTTTAGACTTGAATTTAATACGCCTAAGCAAATTTGTTCAGTTCTCAATATTTACATATTTGTACATTTTTTCGTGTGGATTTCAGTATTTTCGGCACGTTTAAACGTTATGACATTTCACAGACGTGTTAGTCCCTCAACGCTACCAATATGGCAACACCTGTCGCATAAACAGGCCAAATGTATGGCCCCCATTGCCCCTCGCTCGACCAACAAATGCGCAAAAATTGCACGTGGCAATATAGAGGAATACGTATACGTAAATACCCTTACGTGGAATGGGTTAGGCAATGCTTACTCTGTTGCCTTACGCCAGTTGCCGCAAAAAATAGTGCGCCCAGCTCGCTTCATGCGTGTCTCTGTGCCAAAGAAGCTGCCACATTTGGGCAAGGAGTGGGCCAAAGTCGGGTGTTTTGTATTCCGCAAAAGAATTTCGCAAAATGAGTGCGTGAAAAAAAAACTCCAACATTTGAATGCCAATTGCTGGTTGGTGGATGGTGAGGTGTGTGCGGGGGCAGCACACCTTTGACTTGTGTGTACAGCACAATCCTGGTGTGTGCAATACAACGGCATTATTGTTGTGCCTTCCACAGCCTGAATCATGGGCCAAAGCCGTGACGTTGTTGTCAGCATCTGTTGCTGCTGGAATTCCGTATCTACTCCACTTCCATACCAGGTTCAAAAGTTGGATGTGTGCGAACAACTGGGTTTAAAACAATGTGCGACACAATTTGAATATTTGATTATTTTCAAAGGTACGCACACTTTAGCATAAAACACATCAACTGATTGTTTGTTATCCTGAATATTGATATATAATTTAAAACTGAACGATCGAGGCCAACAGTATTTGGCATCAGAATGATTTTCTAATAGCGAGTAAAAAATTTTAATTAATGATTTTGGCTTAAAAACATCTTTGTAATTATAATTTTGTGAGAAAATGCGTATAATATTTAAGCTGTGCAAATTAATGCAAACAACAACAACAAGGTTGCGGTTTAGAACTCATTAAGTGAATATATTCCTGATCAATAGTCGGTTCCATCTGTTGATCCATCCTACTTTCCATCTGTGTGAACCAGCCGATCTCAGATTTAAAAATTAATGATTTATTGTCTTTAATACACCCTGCTGTAAAATGTATTTTCTAATTGCTTAATTAACATCTTACTCTGCTCTCACTACTTGAATTTTTTAATTTGATTTCTCATCAAAACAAAATCGAAGTTTATTGCATAAAAACGTTCAATGCAATATTCTTGCAATTTTCTCATTTATTCTACACAGCATTCGGCAGCTGCCATATGCTGTCTAAAATATTATTGCTGACCTCCCAATAAGGATTCGTATCAGTATCTGTAGCTGCATATATATATATATATGTTTATATATGTATGTAAACAGGTACGTGCCGGTTTAGTATACTTATGAGCGAATGGCTGGTATATTTTTCATGATGTAAAACCCACAATTAAATTACATAAAATCCATTTGTAATAATTACGCCGAATGGCAATCTATGCTGATGACCGCATATGCCGCAACGGTCGTCATATGGACGAAGGAAAAACATGAAAAAAAAAGAGAAACAACAGCAGTTGGAGGCAATGTAAAAAACAACTCTTGAATACTACTTCGCCTAAGCGCAATTCGTATAAAAATGCGATGCGTCATGTGAGCAATTTGTTTGTGGGGGGTGGAAGTGGAAGGGTGAGGGGATGTGCCACAATGGTGCCACAACCAGTTCACCGGCTCGCTTTGTGATGCAATTATTTATTCCTGCATGTTGCCACTCGCGTGAACGGAACGAGCAAACGGCAACAGCAACAGCCACTCTGCCACATCTACAGCCAGAGTTGCAACGAGCAACAAGCAACACGCTGGCGCTTAAGCATGTCTATGTCCGGCCTCTTGATAAACGCTCTTCCCATCACCATCGACATCGTCATCGCCATATCCATGGAGTGTGTTAGTGTGTGTTTAAGTTCCCTTCTAAATGCAATGTGCGCACGAGAAATATATCCGCCGTCAGTTCTCAAAGTGTGGGTATGCACACACGCACACACACCAACATACACAAACACAGTCCAGGACCAGGTAACATCAGACGACATGCACAATCGTAGCCAAAGCCATAGCCGGCTATAGCAATTTTCAGGATAGAGCTTGAGTCGGGCCATTGGCTTTGAGCTCAGTTTGCGACTCTATTATTAGATGCCATTATATTTTATAGTCTATAATTGATTCGCTGAGCTTGGCATGCATGCATTATTTTTTTACGCAAACAAATCGTTTGACATTAAAATGAAAAGTAATGTGAAGACATTGTTGAATCCTCTTAAACTTTGCGCAGCACATTTGCCTTACGAATTTAGCACATCCCCATAATCTTCCTCATTATGAAAAATAAGATTATAAAATCTTCTTAAGCTCTTAATGAAATTAATATCAGTAATGCAAAACTATGTTTTGTAGTTGCTAAGCAAACACTCGACGACTGGTTGCCAAGCGATACCTTCTTATTATGAAGGCATAAACCAAATAGCAATAGCAAGAATTCACAAAAATTATCCTAAAACGAAAACAGTTTAATAATATTTAAGCTGTATTAAGTTACATAATGTATTCACTACAACATCCTCAAGCAGATGAGAGCTTTCTGCGACTTGATTCAACGGTCGATGAAGTTATGATGCTTTTGCGTAGCATACAGAAACCAAGCGAGTAAATAAAATAATTCCTTAATTAAAACAAAAACAAAACAATTTTTTGACCTTGTAGCGAAAAAGTTGAACTCGAGGAATCGGCAGAAAGTGTTACTGAGGACAATTTTATGGTCACAGTGAGGCAAAAACCAAAAACAAGTAACAACAAGGATCGATTCACATTTATGAGGCAGGTGGAAGTTGACCAAGCTGAGCGCTCCAAGGCGCGACTAGAGCGAGAGCGTGTTGCACAGAAGTTCAGAAAGTAAGTTTATATTCACGTATAATTTATATTAAGTGCTAATTACCCCTTTCACAGACTGGGCAACGCTGACTATCGCAAGGGAGACTATGCAAATGCGGTGAGCATGTATAGCCATGGCATTGACAACATCAAAGACAGTCCAATATTGTACATAAATCGTTCTCTATGCTTCATCAGGTGTGTATTTAATTACTCCAACACTCAATATCAATTTCATATCCAGTCAATTGCTTTTACAGATTAGGAGATTTCAAACGTGCCATCATCGATTGTGACTTTGTGCTGAACAAGCTGGACGAGAAGAATATGAGAGCCTGGCTATATCGCGCCTTGGCCTATAAGAGCATGGGCGATGAGGCCAGCTATGATAACTGTGTTAAATATGTTCGCAAGTATCATTCCAAGCAGTTGGAGTTCATAGACACATTTGTTGAGAAAATTAAAAGTAATGCATAATGAGAATAAATCAAACGATTGCTACAAAACTATTCGGATAGTGTTTATTTGCAGAAATTATAAGCATATAAATAGCGTTATCTATGAATATGATTTATGAATAGTATTTAATGTAATGATAGTTGTTGAGCTCATTAAAAGTTTATTTAAAGTTTGAGCCGCAAATAGAAACCGAAACCAGCCAAGGGAACAGCGCTAACTCAAGTGTTGTTTACATTTGACAGCAGGAATTTCCATGTTGATGTCAACGTTGGGCCAACAGTGTCAGAGGCAGTTGAGCAGAGTTGCGGAAGCGTGAACCGGCGTATAACTCTTTCGATTCTAATGCCATTCAATCGAAACTCACAACCATGTACACCACCATCCCTTCGAGCAGCCCATCCATCCCATGTCCATCCATCGCAACCCAGCCACCCCGTAAAGGCAAACAATTCGATGGCGGTAATCAATCTTCCTCCACTCTGTGTGCGAGTTGACAGCTCCGTGGTGTAGAGTCAAATTGCGATCTTTGTTTGTCCCGGTCCGGGCCAAAATCGGGTACACTGGATACCCCCACCCCCCAGCACTGTACCCACGTATGGTACACACCCACACACATATACACAGAGGGGGCACTATCTGAGTCAGGGTGGGGTTTTGCCTGTTCCTGTTCCATTTATGCGTGTCAAAGGTTGCGTCGGAGGGCGACAGATTGAAGCGAGGCAGTGGCAGAGGCAGGCGACACAAATGTTGTACTTGTCACGGTTGTTGCGGTAGTTGCATCTTTAGCTTGAAGTTCAGCATGGGCATGTGTGTGTGTGAGGCATACATACATTTGTACAATATGCCTGTATGTGTGTGGGAGGAGTGTGTGCGACTTACTCGCAAGCATTTTAACGCTTGTGCCGTTTCTCAAATCTCACATGATAAATAGTCAATAAGTATTTATATGTATTTTTGTTCTTATCTTACTGCAAATGAGTCGAATAATTTTTGTTCTTAATTTATTTCTCTTGTTCGACATTCTTCATAATTAATGCTTCTATTAGTGCCACAAATCGATTGCAACTAAATATTAACAATAATCTAAACATCAATCATATAAAAATAAATGTTTTGTTTTGATATCAAAACGGCTTTCGTCATGTTTTCTTTCAGTTAAATACAAGTTTTTATAAAGACATTAATTGTTTTGAAATGTCATCATCCGAAAAAATAAAAGATATTTTGGCAATTAATCCAGTTAAGGTTTGTGCTTATCTCAACTAAAGCATTTTTTTTTTCGCAAAATACAAACATTCTCAAAAATAAACAGAGAGTATTTTTTTTCCTCCTCTCACGTCTTACACGGCTTTTTACAAGTTTTCTAATAAACGTTGTAGGTAAGGCAAAGTTTATCGATAATGAAATTCAATGCATTAATGTTATTGAAATAATAAAACTAATATGTGCAACACAGCAGCTGCTGATGAAATATTGTCCACAGAACAATCTGTTCAACAAGGCAGTAATATTCAAACTGGATACACACACTCAGTGTGTGCGTGTGTATCCGGTTTCTTTGTTGGATGACCAAAATTTCAATATGTGGAAATTACTTTATGATGTGATGACACCAATTTATCTAAGTTAGTTGCCAACAGCCGGCAAGTTGCAGATACGCGTAAGACGCCACTGAATAATCTTAACAATAGCAGTTGCCTCTAAGTTGGGACAGATCTTTTATCTTGCTTTTGTAATTTATTAGAAAATAAAATAAATTACATTTCTTTGAAATATTTGGATTAATCATAGCTTAAGTTTACTTTAATCAAATAAATTATATTAAACAATAAATTATTATCTTATGCGTCTAATAAATATTGCAAGTAGTCATAATCAACATTCAGGGGTTCAAAGGAATCACAGGAAACTGTCGAATTGGTTGTAGATACCTCAATTGATCTGTTAGAATCCCAGTCAAATTGATTATCCACACAAAACTCTTGAATGCCAAATGATTCAAACGAATCACAGGATGCCGTAGATGTAGATGCCGATGATCCAATCGAGTAGTTTGATTCCCAAGCCATCTGTTGATTCACAAATGTGTCAGCTGTAAACTGGTCGATGTTTTGCAATTTCTGATCATCTCTTGTGGCAATCCATTGCTCTGTATTGAACCAACTGGTTGGCCCAGTGTCCACATCTGTAAACTCTCGACATGCACTTGGAAGACGATTCTCATTGGATTCAGGATTGAAGAAGTTCTGTCTCTGTTCCATAATGGCATAATCATTTCGCGGATCCGACAGATCACAAGTCAAACTATCTTGGCCCGTGCTGACATATTGCAAGAGACGTTCGACTATCAGCTCATCTTCACTTAGTTGTGGCTGGTTTGGGTATTCTTCACTTTGCACCACACCACAATCAAGCAACAGTTTGGATCCCTTGTGGCCCAGCTGCCTATTGGCCAGTTTCTTGGATTTCATACGACGATTCTGGAACCAAATCTTAACTTGTCTTTCAGTCAACAGAAGGCGTTGAGATATCCCAATGCGACGTGGTCTTCCCAGATACTTATTCTCATTGAACTCCCGCTCCAACTCCAGCAGTTGGTGGCTCGTGAATGCGGTGCGGGAACGCTTACACTTGGAGTTGCTGGGTGGGCAGAGGAAACCAGAAGGCTGAGCCTCATAGTTGAGCTAGTAAGAGTAGATGGTAAACATATATTGTAGAAGCTATTGGTCTGATATTTAACTAAACAAAACTTACCATATAGTTGTCTGCATTAGTCGAAAACGATTGACTGGAATTGCAGTTGTTGTACATTTTATTGAGAGATATTTTAGCTTCTGCTCTGTGACACATTGGTTTTTTAACTAGATGCAACTCCATGTCGTCGATTTACTTATATACCATGCAGGTAAGCCACTGAGCTGCGAATCGTATAACTTTTCGCAGTTTTTACCTGTGACCTGTGATCGGGCGTCAGGTCTGACCAGCCGGCTGGTGTAACGTGTCTCGTCTGTTGACGTGTCCAGGTTCTGGCTCCGGAAAGTCCATTTAGAACGTGGCGTGAGACTTGATTGTGAAACGACTGCCAGGGCTGTATCGTGTCTCATTGAAATGCATAATTTAATTGACTTTGCCAGACATCATGTGCAATCGAAAGTCCGTGAATACTTTTATATAATTGTCAAAATAACTATCAGAAGCTTTACATTTACTCAATATAGTCGAAATACACTCAATGTTATCCCTAGTAAAGATTTTACTTTCATACCTGTATTTTCAGATATATTTAGGTAAATCCATTATCTTCACCGAAATATGAAAGAGAATTTTGGTGGTTTTTCCACGGGTTTTCCAAAATCGCTTGAATACTTCACCTTGAACTACCTGCCCAGTTGGGTTCAGGCTGACGAACACCTCGAATCGGATCACAAAGCGCCCTGGATCAGTTAAACTCTCCGTCAATAAAATTAGAGCTGCTACTCTTCGTCTGAGTTTCCACCTACGAGTTTTATGACGAGAAGCTAAGGAAAATTTCACAGGCTTATGCGAACTAACCTCAAATCTTGGCTTTAAAGTGTAAAGCATTTATGCATATTGAGTTATATATGAAAGGTTTTTCTACATATGAACATATATATTACTAATACGTCGTATTATAATTTTCTTAACGTGTTTTCAAATGTAAATACAGTTTTTATCTTGTTTGTTCAGCTTTGAGTTATGATGGTGGAAATTTTGACCAATCCTTACATGCAAAATTAAGTTATCAATTTTATATGAACTTTAATCATAAATCGTTGTCCAAATTAAGAATTTATATATATATATATATATGTTTCAAAAACTTAAGAGATCAGAGACGTTAGAAATATCTTTAGCTAAGTTTCTTAAGTTAGAATTCTATGGTCGGCAGAACTCGACTAGGAGATTGAAAACTTACTATAAAAATACTAAGTGTTAATCGGGTTGGTACAGCACATATTTTAGCTGTCTCTCTTAAATTGTGTCATTTATTCTAATAGGATATCGACTTGTATCGATAGTAGCGCCACTGTAAAAGTTATCGACAAATTAAAACTTTACAGCGTCCGCTTAAATGTACGAGAGTTTATATTTCATAATCTCAAACAATATTAAAAAGACTCGGCAGTTCATGCTAATTACGAATTTGTATACTTTATACATTATAAGGGAGCTATTTCCTTCTGCCCATTACATACTCTTATACAGCTGTATTATATTTTTTCTTCGATTTTTAACGTGTTCCGGGAATAAAAAACGCTGTACAGATTTGCATGAGTATTTTAAAAATAATCAGTAAATCGTATACTATACAGAGCTAAATGGTGCAAATTACATGTGTGTGGGTTCATAAACTTTTGGCTTTCACTGTGCAGCGAAAATAAAAGAAGCGGCAGCGATGCGGTTGCCAATAAAAACAGAATGTGAAAAAGTGTGGCAGCAGAAAAACAATGCCACCAAGATTGACAACATGATGGTTAGACAAGAAGAGGCGCTCAAAACAAAAAGAAAGACGCGCAGCTCGCAAAACGAAATGTCAAAAATACGCATCGCAAAAGCGACAGCGGAGACGCCAACAAAAAAGAAATGAAACTCGTCGCTGCCGCTTTTACTACTGCTGTTGCTGCTGCTGCTGCTGCCGCAGCGGCGGCGGAATGTGTAAATAACAAAAAGCAAATAAATTCCGTCACAAGCAACACGTTCACAGTGCAGAGTGATAAAAACAGCGGCGCAGCTGAGCGGACAGCCAAAGCGGCACAGCCACAAGGCGACAGAGCGACAAAAACACACAACCCAAGCAGCCACAGCAATCGACCAATCAGATCCAGCCGATATTTTGTAGTGTTTGTTTGTGTGTGCGTGAGAGAGTGCGAATCATTTGCCTGTGTGTGTGTGTGCGAGTGTCTCTTACCTGTATGCGACTGGCAGAACTCCACCCCCGGCAACCGTCTCGACCATCGCTATTGCGCATGTACAGCTCTGCTCTCTGCACGACTTGCATAGATCTACCGATAAAAAATACACAGCAAACAGCAGTGTTTGAAATGAAGTAAACAAATATGGTATATATAATCAGACATTTAAGATGTACTCGATAAAACGTTAAATTTATATATGAGACAGGGCTTTGTTGGAGTTAGAGAAACTTCTTTCTATAGTATATTTTCAACATATATTTAACACATATTATTTCATATATATATTAAAACATTAATTCTAAGCATTATTTTTTATGATAAAACACGATAAGCACGACTTTTGCGCTCACGAGCACGTATCAAAAAACACATCTCTCGCGCTGCCAATCCAAACAACCCCAAAGTTGAACTGCCACTGCACACAGACAGCAGGCAACGCATATATGTATGTATGTAGCGGACACGTTTTGGACACGCCCCCCTGGTTGGTGGTTGTGGCGCTCATCTTTGAAACTAGTCGTACAATATGCTCATTCTTGGCCACTCCTTGCGACAAGTGCGGACAAGTTTCAGTGCGTTCGGTGCTATTGGATGAAATGGTTGCTTAAGAGTCGTGCCGCACGAACCAGCATCGTATTGCCCAGAAACGGAGGGAGAGTTGCGAGTCTGAGTCTTAGCGTGTTAACTAAGCAAATGCGTGGCAAAACAATTTAACAATTCAAGCAATTTACTGTGTTTATTCGCAGTCGGAAATGTGCAATAAAATAGTGAATAATACTTAGTTGAAAATAGTAACAAATAACAACGGCAAAAGCCACCATTGAGGAAACAACAACAAAAACAACAACGACACCAACTAAAACCGGTTCTGCGCACCGATACGCGAAGCTGAACCTATGCCTCAGGCCAGAAAGGGACAGCTACACACAGCACTTTAGTGGCGCGAATGTGTAGAAAAGTGTAACTTGTAACTACAAATTGCAGTCCAACTGTATGTGTGTCCAGTGTGACTGTGTTTCTGTGCGTGTGTGTGTCTCTCTCTCTCTCTCACTCTCTGAGTACGGTGTGTGTGCTGTGTGCACTGTGTACTGTGTAGTGTGTGTTGGCCATTGCAAGATCAGCTTCGGTTTCTTGTCACTTTTGTCCAGACCCTTTACTCTGAGCTCGATAGCCAAACTCGAACTTAACTTCTTTTTTTCGCATACGCACCGTTGTACCGGGTCTTGCATTATCTTCGTCGGTCGATTTGTGTTATTGTGTGGTGTTCCCATTGTTATGGGCACTCGCGTCGCCATGGGTGCAAAGGTGTGTAAAACTGTAGCTGGCAACTCGACATGATGGAAATGGAACTGTGCCGCTCGAGTAAACAACGCTCGACACCACCATTGCCATCGCCATCGCCTAAGCCATCGCCTTAGCCATCGGCATCGACATCAACATCGCCATATTCGTAAGTTCGCGTCGCGGTCGATGACAACTTTGTGCCTGCTCAGCGGGCTTATCTGACCCTGTTCGTAGAAACATCTCAAAGATACATAATAATATACAGTACTTATGCAGACAGAGAGTACTCAATTCACACAGTTTAATTGTTAAATGTGGTGCTTTTGTGCACATCAACAAAACAAAATTAAATAAACGTAGTAAAAACCCGCATTGTGAATGGGTGCTAAAAATGTGAAAAACACAAAATTAAAATATTTTGAGCAAACGCTGACCATGGAAATCACTCAGCGATCTCTTAGAATGGTAAGTAAAAAGTTTTCTATTTATATTCTGTTAACTTTCGTAAAGTTCAAGTATTTCTAAAAAAAAAACCCTTATTCTGAATATACTTGTATGAACTACATTTACTAAACAACAAATTTGCATTGCATGTGTAACATTTAAAAATAACTTAAATAATATTTGTTCTTATTGAAAGCATGTTGCATTTTGCAGAATGATTGACCTGTTAAAAGAAAATATCACTTAAATAGAGAAATAATTATACTTAATAAAATTATTCTTGTGGCATTATACATATTCCTATTGCTTAAATGTTTTCTTAGCGAAATTGTTCTTGATGTTATTATAAGTATAAATATTTTAATTATTTTGTAATAAGTATTAAATTTTTGTTGAATGTCTGTCAAACACAATTTCTCTTGCTATTATTTACATGGAACGGCTTTAAATCAAAGAACTATATTTTGAATTTTCCGACGGCTATATTTTATTTAAGAAAAATGTTAAATAAAACCATTTAAGCATTTTTTCTAACACCATCACCAAAAAATATAGGAAAAAAACAGAATGTTTGAATAATTTATATATTTGTAAAAAAAAATAAATATGAAACATTTTGTATACGCAGCAAAGCATAAAAATAATCAATTTTTGTAATTACCAATACCAAAAATACTCGTGAATGTTTTGGAAAATATAATTATAAATAATGACATCAGTGCTGTGATTATTAACGATTTTAATAACGAGATCTATTTTAAAATACACTCATTTGTATTATAGATTATAATTTTCGAAAATGATTATTTTTAAAAATCGGTTCTTTATTTCAGGTGCATGACTAAAAAGGAAAGATCAAGCAATATATTTAGAAAATAGACAAATACAACAGTAGTTTACAATGCAAGAGGTGTGCAGTACATTGGACACAACCCAAATGGGCGCACAGATCAAATCGGAGTCGCCACTCAATCCGCTTCAGGTGCAAACGGGCCAAACGACGGTGGTGCCCGTTGTGGCCGGACAGGGGCAACAGGGGCCGCAGGGACCGCCGCCAGCGGTGATGCTTGTCAACAAAATGACACCGAACTGTGATAAACGAGCGGCGGACACCGCCTATTGGATGGCCTCCGAGGGGGGTTTCATCAACTCTCAGCCCTCGATGGCTGAGTTTCTCAATCACTTGAGTCCGGAGAGCCCGAAAATTGGCACACCTGTTGTCGGTGGCGGTGTCGGTGGCGGATATCCGGTTGGTGTTGGTGGTGTACCACAGACACCGGATGGGATGGACTCGGTGCCCGAGTATCCCTGGATGAAAGAGAAGAAGACATCGCGCAAGGGCAGCAACAACAACAATCAGAGTAAGTACCACATTGCCACTTAAGATTCTACGCTTGCCACGGCGAGATGAAACGCCTCAATCAAAAAAGTAACTGAAAATGCAAAATTCTCATTAATCAAGAAATCAGTGCAATTTAGCTAGAAATCGAACGGCGCCGCTGCTCGGTTTACATTCTCCAATTCCAGACACAGTTCCAGTTGCGCAAACCAGAACCCAATAAGGCCAATCCCAGCTGGCCAATCCCACCTGAAGAACCACTCTGAGGCCCACTCGATCACACGAGCACACGCAACGCGTCTGCGTCTGCGTTTTCGTCTCCCTCTCTCTCTGTCTGCCACTCTATTTCTATATTTCTATCTCTCTCTATCTCTGTTGATGTTTCTGGGTTCGGCTCCTTTGATGGACAGCGCGCCCTGCACCAAGCCCGAAACCGGTGCGGCAAAGATCTGTTATTTGCGATCATTTGTAACAATTTTCGAGAGTGGCCCGACGTCGATTCGTCAGTGCGACTGATGAATTCAGCTCAAGACGTTCTTTCGCTTGTTCGTTTTTTAGTTTTGCTGCTATATTTTTTACCCCGATGTGTCGATTTCATTTGTGCAGCAAATACTGAAGCCAGGCTGCGACTGTGGCAGCAACGTTTTAAAATAAATGAGGTATCAAGGTTGTCTGGCCATACGTTTTCCTGTCCAGGTACGACTGTGGGTACGAGCTGAGAGGTCCATGAGAGGCCATGGTCCAGGGGTCCACGGGTCCAGGTTCCACGCATATGTTGCACACACACACATTCGCTGTCTTCCCTCTGAGCGATTGCAACCTGTTATTTAGGTTCATTTGTCAAAATATTTTTCCTGTCCCCTTCTTCGATAAAGGGGCTGTGACGGCAATGGCAGGAAAACAGCCGAAAGCTGGGAATGGGACCAGCGGAATGGGCAGCAACAAATAACAGTTGCAACAGTTGCAACTTGCAGTTGCATTGCTACACATATTTACACATACTCTTTGTAAATCTTGGACCGAATCTCGCATTTGTGCAACATTTTAAGCATTATCAACATTTGCCATTCCATTTTCCATTCACTTGGCCAGCATTTCAATTAATCACACCTGGACACAAGTGGAGCGTTTATAATGGGTGCGTTCACTTATGTTACTTGCCATTGGCACTTGACTCAGACTTGCACCAAGAAGGATGGCCGTCTTGGGCGCAACCAGTTATGTGCCACATCCTAAGCTAGCTTTTAAAATTAAAGTTTACCAGCACTCTTAGATGCCCTCGAATTGGCAATTTAAAACTTAAAAATATATTATTTACTGAAATTTAATATTAAATGTGACCTGCTTCAAGTTTTCTTATTTTGTTGTTGCTTTCATATAATAAAGAATAGAGTCTAAATTCAACTATTCGATTTAACACCAGCAAAATAATTTTTCAAGCAATTAGAAACCAATATACAGCTAAAAAATATTAACTAAACACAAAGTGATTTATAATAAAAATAATACAAAAAAAGAAACCTGAGCGAATAATTCGCTAAATTATTAACTGAAATTGCAATGCGCTATAAAAACACTTAATTAAACTCAATGTTAGATTCCACACTCCTGCATCTACATGTATGTGTACATGTGTGTATGTTTGTGTGTTTGTATTTGTGCTTGACCAACACTGACTTAAACTAATACAACGCCAATTAATATCAAGCACACTATCATGTTGACAAATGGGAACCACTAATCCGACAAACGTTTCAAGTGTAACGTGAAATCCAAACACGTGGCCAGGGAGAGCAAGAATTCTCAAATTCCCCAGCGAACGGTTGCATTTTCTTGGGGGCAGTTGTGGGCGACACTGAAGCTGCCACACACACACACACACACATATTCACAGTCCAAGTCAAAGTTACAGTTACGTGCTATGGTAACTGGGGCTGCTTAAGAGTCTTTCTCCTTGTACGAGTCCGAGTGAAAGTGAGCCAATAAATAGCGTGAAGCATTCCAAGCGCCGACACTCGCACAGAATCTGTTGAAGGGTCAATATATCTTTTCTCACAAACACACACTCACACACACAGTCGATTGGGACTACATGCTGCGCGATATGGATTACAAATGATGTTGTAAATGTCTGTCCGTTTAACAAGCGGGCGGAAAGGCCAGAAAACTGGGAACTGAGTTCTGAGTTCTGGGAGCGCTTTTACGGTTTCCATTGATTCCACAAATGTGTGTGTGTGTGTGTGTGTGTGTTTGTGGTGTAAGTATGTTGTGTTGTCTTAACAGTTTAATTTGTTAATGTTGTCAAATTAATTCCTTGTCAGGTTCTGTCTGTCAGTATCCCACCGAGTGGAGGATCGTTAAAATGAAAACATCAGTTAATATTTAAAGCGGCTAATTCCAATTAAGATTTGATTAGATTAAAAATCTACTAAATTACGGATAATTCTGGAATTTATTTTTAATAACATTCTTATTCCCATTATCATTTTTAATTCCTTTTTATGTAATACTTAAATATAAATATTATAGGGATCATCATAAAATGTAATACAATTAACCTATATTTTTTTGGGAGTATCTGAGTGCCAGAACCATTTGTTATTCCGAGGATGTGTCTAATTTTATAATTTTTCCAACGCCAATATTTCATTTTCTCAACCTCTTCAATTTCCAACACGACTTAAATCAAGGCTTGTTGCGCTTACCGCAAATTGTTTGCATCACATCCTGAATTTTAATGTGGTCGCGAGCAGATTCCGTGTCCGTGGGTATTTTGTACCCCGTTGGGTTGTTGCTTTGGGTGTGTGTGTGTGGTGTGTGTGGTTGTGGTGTGTGTGTTGCTCATGTGTGCGCTCTCAAAAGCAAATTGTTTTGTCAATTGGCTGCTGCCTCTGGCGCTCACTCACTCACATAATTGAAACAATAAAATTTCAACTTGAATAAAGTGTTAATTAGGCGTAAAGCTTCCAGCTTGTAATGTACTCAAAGGCAAAGTTATAATACGAGGCGTTTATGGCTCCACAAGATGCTCAGTTCGCAAAGTATCTGCGAGTTACTCATACCAATTGGATTTTGCTGATGTGCCTGTGTGCAGATATAGGTGTATTCATAATTCTGGCTGGCTTTTAATCCCAGCGCGGCCATCAGTTAGCGAAACCAATAAAAAACCAACTTGACTTGGTATTCGCCCCCTTCTTGGACGCGGCTATTGAATCGCAATTCAGATAGATTCGTGCGCCATCTGTATAATCCACCCACCCAACAACCGACCATATGTTGCGCCAGTTCATCCTGCGCCTCTGTCAGTTCCAGTTCCAGTTTCAGTCCGTGTCCGTGTCCGTGTCTGCGGCATGGGGGCGTCGCTGCATAAAAAATGCGTAGCGCACGACTCGAAACTTACCCCCTGCGGATTATGATTATAACAAACAATTTATCATAATATTTATGTTGATGCGTTGTACTTTTTCTCAATGAAGTTCCCTCCTGCCTCTCCTCAGATTCTTTCGGCTTTTGACTTTCGGCTTTACCCGTGCTGTTTATTAATTTTATTTATGATGAGTCATTTGCACATTTATAATTTTAACCTTTACAGTTGAATTCATTCAAAACAAACCGCGACCAAGTGCGAAAAAGTCAATGGAGTCAGTGCATAGTTATATGGAGATTTATTAGACGTATTAGTTAATACAGATTTTTGGGTTTTCTTGTACATATTTCTAAAGGTGATAGTAAGCAGAATATACACGATTTAAGTGACTTTATTAAATGAAACAAAGGGAAATCGATTGATTTATTTTTCAAAAGCTCCTCAAGTCCAAATAATATGTGAATAAACTAAGAACTGTGAAGTAGTATAGAAAATATATAATCCATTGCATATTATTATTGGTATAATACACAGATTTGAGAGTGCTACAAATATTGATAAAAATAAAAGTAAACACAACAAAGTCATAATATTACACAGCCCATAACTCATGGACATTAAATTCACTTGCTTGACAGTTGAAGCAAAAAAATCATTAAATTAATTGAGGCTCGTCAAATAATTTTTAAGTACTAATTATGCGTCAATCCACAAAAGGTGATTTCGTTGTTTTTTTTTTTAAAGCACACTTTGAAAGAAAGTCGCCTTTTAAAGGAGCTCCAGTTTGGGTTAGGCCGGAGCCATTGAAAAGGTCGCGCAATTAATTGTTACGACTTTATTATGGAGATAAGTGCGCCAAGATACTGCGCCGTCTTGAGGAGACCAAGGCAAACAAAGGGTTCTAATTGGCAGGCCGCAGGATATGGCCAGGCAGACGTTTGCCCCCAAAGGGTTCCCACATTTTTTCTGCTCTTCTCTTGCATCGTGACTGGGAAAAAATCTGTTACGATTAGTTAAGCTCGGAAAAAGTACACTGGCGGCTGCCCAAAAAGAATAAAGTCGTAATATATATATATATTTTTATTTTTGCGGCCAGTCCTTATCTGCAAACTGATTTGTCATTATTTTAAAGCACATTCTTACGAAAATTATGAAAAATTAATGTTTATGACGCTTGCGTGGTACGGGTTTCAGTCTGCTGAGTAAAACACACTTATCCAAAACAGCAATTTTAAGAAAACTATTTTCCTTGGCACAAGGCTGTTTAAAGAACCTAGTAAATTTTAAAATTTGTAACTAAAATGCATATTAGAATTAATCTTTCCAAATTATGTTGGCATATATAATTTAATATCATAAAAACATTCACAAAATTATAAGTTTCTTCAAGATATCTTGAAATTCAAAAAGTAGTTTAAACAATAAATATTTATCAGTTTTTATGTCAGCTGTGGTTTAAGCTTCTTTACTCTGAAAAGATTAACCACTCTAAAATAAAGAAGGGAGGACAAAAATTCTATCTTAAATAAAAATACAAGATTTTAAGAATGTCCTTTGTAACCGTAGTGGCATAACCTCAGAAACATTTACTTCATAGAAATAAATTCAAATATATTTGTAATTTCGTTTTATTACGATGATATTCATCCCACTGTTGGACTTGGCAATTTAGCGCCAGCAAATTAGGAAAGCAGTGCGAAAAAAAAACTTTGGCTATAGAATTAAACAGCGTCCAGTATCGATTTAATTTTATTTCCGCTCATTTAGCTAAAAGCTAAAGGAAAAAAAGTGAAATGAAAATATTTGTCCACGATTAAATTTAAAAAAAAGAAGCATTTTATGAAATGACTGCACTGACACTGGCCTCGCCTTAGAAAATTTGAATACATTACCAGCTTGGGCGGCAAGTGCGGCTGCCCCGTTTTGGGGCACTGCGGTGGTGGTGGTGGGTTTGCCTGCCCCCTGTGCAAATAAACTGCGGCAGTGAAAGCCGTGGAAGTTGAACTCGAACCACATCCCCATTGACATTCCCATCACCCATTCCCCTTCCCCTTGCATACCCTTGGCCAGGACGACGGCATGACAATGACACAAAAGCCGCGCACTTAATCGCCGCGGATCACATTCCGTAAAAAGCGCGACGATAAAAATTTTTTACGCTCTATTCTTGTGTACTTAGTCAAATGGAAGGGAACACCCCACGTTGTGGTTGCGGTGGTTTTACCGCCTTACCCACTTAGTTTGACCCGCTGTCCACATTTGAATGTCTCTGTCCATTTTCAGAGTGTTGTCCTTGTTATTGCTGCTGTTGTTGGTTAGCAAAGCGCGTTTTTACCATCATCGTAAAGAAGAAAATCAAATCTGAAATTATTTTCAATTTGTACGCGATTTATTTTTATGTCTTTTTCGCTGCCCCGATCTCCACAAACTCCTCAACTGCTCCAGTGTACACCCAGTTTAAACGATTTGTAAACATTTGAATTGGATTTTCGGCCATAAAAATTGCTTGTTAGCGGCATTGTTCAGCTTTTATCAAAAGACCCCGAGCCCAGCTACGACTAAGGCTGACAGCAGCATTAGTGGCAGCCACAGTGAATACAGCAAGTTCTCAAGTATAAATACACCTATTTATTACCGCATATCAGACCGTTAATCGCATTACCCACACTCGGTTGCATGCAAATACACTTGCAATTGTCGGGGAAGTACTTGTGTCTTGTGTTCAGTTTCCAACTCTCAAATATCTGTTGCAACTGCATTAACAACACTTATAAGTTAATAAATTATAGGATTTTTACATAAAATACCGCTTAGCTATCAATGAGACAGTGCAGCAATTAGTGCATTTGGTGGAAGGGGATTGGTGATGGGGTAGCGGGTTATGCCGAGCACCTTAAGGCAAATGAATGCTAAAAATTCCATAAATTACTTATATCATATGGCATAAAGAACAGGTTCTGATTTCGGCTTGACAGCATTCTGGAAGTAACGCTCTGGTGATTTTAATATTCGCAGACCTTGTCAACTAATTAGTCTAACTAACTTTCCACTCAATCCGAACGAAATCACAAGTGTGAATTTTGAATGCATTCAGAGCAAAACATACCTTACAAATAAATTTTATGTGCAGTAGAAAAAACGTAGAATGTAGCTTTCGTCGAGACTCTGAAACCATAAAGACCCATATGGAAATATGTTTTGTTTAAAAGAAATCTGTGTTTCTTACTTGATCCCAATGGAATATTTTACTTTTGACCAGTAAAATATCTGTTCAAATATATACTGTCAGTTATGTGCTATGGAAAATATTAATATATATTAAAATTCGCAAAACAGGCACTGTTATCGATAATATAAGATCGACTTGTTCATACAGACATACAAAGCAACATATTGGGCTCTTGATTATCGATAACATACCAATTACCAGATTAGTTACAGTCTCGATAAAAGTACGGAAATATGTATACAAAATTGATTTCTTCTCAGCCCATTTAAGAAATGAAATTATTTATTTATCGAATTTATATCCATTTGCTGTGGCAAATGTGATAAATGTGGCCCGAAAGCCACAGTTCTGCAAGTAGACAATAAGCGGAGTCAACATTGAAATATTTAACGGCGTTTAAAAGAGCGTGAAAAGTCAACAAGGATAACAAGGACAACAGCCACACAAGTATGGGCTGGAACACATGCTCAACGCTGCTCCTTTGGCCTGGTACAAAGGTCGTGGTCGTGTGCTCCATGTGTGTGTGCGTGTGTATGTGTGTGTGTGTTTGTCTGCGATTTAAATAAAACTAATGTTTGTGAGAAATGGATTTTATGTTTGTCATCGACTGACTCAGGGGTGTGTGTGTGCGCTGGTGTGTGTGTGGTTGTGTCTTTCCCACTGTTTTATATTCAAATAGCGAACCACGAAAAGGCTTCAAGGATTCCGTATTCAAACAGATTTAAATACGCATACGCTTAGCACGTGAATCCTGGATCCCAAACTCGGATCCTTAAGTCTGCCGTCGAGTTCGCCTTCCGTCGAGTCATGCATCATATCAGCTGCGGATGGGATGCGATAGGATGGGATGGGTACGGTTTGGTACGGTACGGTCTGGGCTGGAATGGGCTGCGAGCTACGAGCATGCAGCGCGTGGATGACACGTGATTCCGTTGGTCGTAAATTTTGCAGGCACGAATTTTTAGTGCTTTGTAGTTTTAATTTGTGGCTTGTTGAAAATGTTAACAGAATTATTTATGCGATGAACGGCACGATAAAAATTATGATGGTAAAAAAAACTTTTTGCAACGCTTTGCGTCTCAACGGATATTGCCACAAGGTAGTCAACACGTTCTACCTGAGCGAGAGATAAGAATAAGTGTTTAAACCGAGCTGGAATTTGCAACCACCCAACAATTTTAATAGACCTTTCACGGAGACAGCACAAAATGTCACTCAGCCATTTCATTCATCTCAGCGTCGATTGGGGTGTCATGTGAATGTGTGTATGTGTGTGTATATGCGTTTGTGAGAGTGTGAGAGTGTCATGGCATCATCCATCATTTTGGACTTGACCTTTTTTCTGGCTAAGCTTCCGTTTAGCAGGAGAATCTTTAATTTTGTACATTTATCTGGGTGATGAGGTGCGTAGCAACCGGGGCACACATGCTGCAGACACAGACACAGACACAGATACAAGATACAAGATACACACGTTACGACTTTTGAGTTATTTTTTTGGGGGGCCCGTTGACAGCCAAACGTCACTTGGCACACACAGTGTGGCAGACCGTCAGACAGTCGGCCATGCCACATGCCACACACATAAGCGACTTTTGCATGTGGTGGTTTTCACTTGCGAAATCTGCACTGCAATGGCTCAGTGTAGACATGGCGATGATTATATGCTTGTTGGTCCGTCATGTCGGGGTTTCACTCTGGCCGCGTGTTAAAAATGAATTTGTCATCTCTTAACTGTAAACTGTGTGACATGTTTGCGAAAATCGCCTGCCAGCCAGTCAGTCATCTGGCAGAAATCACGGACCCGGCCAATACATCAACTGCTTTAGTCGAGTCGATGGCTATGGTCCAAGTCTGATTGATTTGCATCGGGAATTCTTATTTAAATTGACATTTTTATTTCGTACTGCCAGCCAAAATGTGATGCCAATGTTCTTGTTATTATTATTTCGTTTCTTTGTTACTTTGTTGCTTTGTCTCAAGCTGCAATAATTATGTCAGTAGCATTTATCCATTTGATTGATATTCGATGTTGCTGATTGAAATATTCTGCAGTAAATACTCAAGTGATTAAATAATTTGGAATACTTAAGAGAGCGGCAGTTTAAGACTTGTAAAAGATTTAGAAACTACCTGAATATAAGTTGAGTAAATTTAACATTATTTAACACATTCTGAGCTTTATCGATGTGGTTTTTAAACTCTAGATTATCGACAACTGTAATTTAGAATATTCAAATATGCATTTATAAAGAAAGATAATATACCTCATAAAGATTGGATAAGAAACTAAAATTAGCAAGCCCATTACAAATATTGTATTTAGATATAGTCATAGACAAGTGTATTTAAAATTCAATACATATACAGCAGTTGCAACATACGCCAATTCTTGCAACAAATGCAGCCATAAATTGTGTTGCATTTTATAGATATGTCCATGGATAATGTTGTCACATTAAATCGAGCGATTCATTGTGCATAAATAAATAACTGGTAGTTGAAAATGCCATTACATGTTCGAGTATTGAATATCGAGTGTAATTACAACTCGGCAATGATGGCAGTTATTAATTGATATTCGTACATGGACAGCAGTTAAAAATGAAATAAGTGGGCCATTTATGAACCATCAAACAGTTCCAATTGTACTCACACACATATATATATATATATAAACACATTAGGTGCCCCAACCCGTTGGTGGTTACCTCCATGGTTACATGCTACCATGCGCTGTGTAATTGGTTAGTGTTTAGATCCAATTTTGAATGTCAATTGGCATAAAAATGTTTGCCAGGTGGAGTAGATGATAGTTGTCTGTTTGTGTTTATGATAAACGCATCGTTCAGATCATTGGACAAATTGCCGTTCAAATAATTTCGCTAAAGTGCGTGAAATTGTTATGCAATTAAAATATAATATTTTTCCACACGAGTGCCGACACAGATTATACAGTAATAACAATTTTAGCATCGATTTAGGCTTTATAGCACGTTCCAATTGAAAATGACGAATGAAAAACAAAAATAAAATATATCATTTATTTGGTTTGGCCTGAATTTTTTTTTTAAGGCCCTGACTTGTTTAAGGGGAAAACAGCTGACGCTGATTTTGTTGTTCGATGTGCGTGAAATATTAATTTCACAGCGCGATTTTTAAATACAGATATTACATAATCGAAATTCGAATTGCGCCATATATTAAAGCTGCGGCTCAGCCACATTTCTTATATCCGGTTTAATTTCTGGCTGCAAGGACACAACGTCTGTCAACGGCAAAAGCCACAGCAGCAGCAGCAGCAACTGCTGCGGTTAATGGCTTTTGAATGCAAATTCAATTTTATTGCACTGTTTACTTTTTAATAAGATTTCTTAACGTCTGTCGCTGCGACTGCCTCTTTCTCTGTCTCTGTGGCCAAAAGGTGCACTGTGCTGGAAATGAAAATTAGTTGCAAGCGCAGCCCACAAAAAAAAGAAAACCAAAAAGCGAAAAGAGCCAAAAAAAAATATTCAAATACTGCAAAGAGGCAAAAGAGACACGCGACTGGCAACTGCGAAAAATGCTGTTTGTGGCGCCACAAACAACTACCCCCGCCCAGTCAATGCCATTGCAAAGCCTCTAGGCAGCGGTGGTGGTTCACACACACAAACACACACAAACACACGCACACACACACTTAGATATGGCCAGCACTTTTACCTTTCGTGCTTAGAGGGCACAACCTACAATCCAACAAATTGCGTTTTGTGCAAGAGTGGGTGGGAAAACTGTCAGAATGAATGAGTAGACTGGTCACACCTACTGTCAGTCAGCTACGGGGCAACAACACCAACAACAACAACAACAACAATGGTATCATTTTGAGCTGACCAAGGCGTTGCCATTGCTCTACGTTTGCGTCTGCGTCTGGTTCTGGCTCCTGCTCTGGGCTCGCACTGGCTCTACATGGGCTCAAAACAAAAAAAAACGCTCCAGAAACCACTTTAAAAGTTCGCTTACATTTTTACACATTTGTCGAATTATTTTTTTCAATTAAGCAAATGGTCTTTAAGCATGGTTGAAAATCAGTTCTTACAATTAAAGAAAATCATTTTAGGAAATCATTTGTGAAGGACTTTGTTTCATTGTATTCTTGAAAAATAAAAGCTGATAAATGTACATTACATTGGTCTTGAGGAAAGTAGGAGTCTTAACCTTAACATTTTAAAAGTGCACACAGATTATTATAAAGCGCTTTTCTTAGTATCTTTCTTTCCTATCTTTAAACTTAAACAAATTTATTATGTGTATATATGCAATATTTGAGCTACACACAAATTAAGCAATTCTTAAATTACCACATCAAAATGCCAGTCATATGTCTGTCTTTGGGGTAGCTGCATTAAATATAAATACTCATATTTTCTTATTATCTATCGGAATATTTGCTAATCACGCAGCTGTTGTCCGTTGCTGGCAAAAATCTCAATATATTTGACTGTTTTGCTTGTGAAGATGCATAAGCTTGGCTCCACTCCCCAGCCAGAATTAACTGACAGCCCAGACGCTATTATTTCCAACCGCATGATTTTATTTTCTCGGGCTTCATCCCCTCGACTCTCATTCCCCGAGTGAGAGATTACTCCTTTGATATTTCGGTTGGGCGCTTTCTTCAGTTTTGTGCAAATAATGTACTGGCAGACAGGAGACAACATCCTGCGAGTAGCTTAAAGGTTTTTCTTTACTATCGAACGACCGAAAACTTCTCAATTACTTGGCTCGCAAGTTGTTTAGTATTTTGCTGATGTCGCTGACTCCGGAAGCGGCACGGCCACTTTCTTGACCGCTCGTTACGTGCTGCATGTGTTGCCCCATCCGACTGTGGCTCCAACTCTGGCTTTGACTCTGGGTATGGGTCTGGTCACATGCAGCATCGGCAGCAACAACTTGAAACTTCCGCTACCAAGTTTGGGGTTAATTATTTTCCACTTTTGTGCTCAATTTCATAATACTTACTTACGAGTAAGTAAATAAACTCAAACTTTGCTATTTAAACTCGATAGCAACTTTCTTAAAAGCTAAGGCACTTTCAACGTTGTCTTCGGTGGAATACTAACCAAGAATGAAGCATATATGTATTTGTCCGATTCAGAAGTTAATTTGTATAAAATCTATAGATTTTTAGCATTAGCGACAACTGATCAAAGATAAATGAACAACAAGGCTGGGTTTGACTAGGTTCAAATTATGTATTTTATTTTTTCTATTCGAAACAATTAGCCTATTTGAAAAGGCTCAACTTTCCTCAGTATGAAATAAATATTAAATTTATTAGTTTATATTAAAATATATACTTTTCTTAATATATCAAAATGAACATTTCAGTTTCTACTTTAACTCTGACTCAATTAATAATCGATTTCGTTTTCTTTCTATTTTCAGGTGATAACTCCATAAGTAAGTAAAAATTGTTTATATTCATTGCGCAACATAAAAACCACAACATATTAAATTGGCTATATAGATAAGTACAGCAAATTGCATTCGTTTGAGATCGAAACGTTACCAAGAGCAAAAATTCAATAAATCATATACGCAGCTACAAAATAAACCAGGAATAATACAAAAATTGCTTTTGCAAATGATGGCAGAAACCGCAGCATGATTAAATGTTATTATAATACAAGTATTTTTTTTTTCTATACTCTCCGTCTAAAAAGTGTGCGAAGGTTACGTAAAGAGCCGAAAATGAAACAGCTACCTTTTTAAGCCATTTCGTTTTGGCAATTTGAATGTTCCATTTGTTAGTTTCTCAGCCTTGTTTGGGTATTATTTTTCATGGGCCAAAACAAGCTGCAAAGTAAAGATAAAAGCATTAAGAAGAGAAATTATTATAAGCATAATTATTTTTCATTTTTTGTATTTTTTTTTTTTTTTTTGGGAACTGCAATTTTCCTTTCTTTATTTTTTTTTTGTGTTCCATAAGCCGTTTTGCTCTACTCGTATTCCAAATTCATATTCGAAAATTTAGTTGGCTGCCATTTTGAATTGAAAGCAGCTCCGTCTAGACCCTAAACAGAGGGCCTCTGCCTGAGGTTCAACTAAAAACTGAACCAATCAACCGTAAACCATTTTCGAGCAATTCGACGGAAACGACGCTTTTTCATGTTCGTGACCAAAGTTTAAGCGCGCTTCGGGCATGGATAAAAAATATTTTACCTGAATTAAATTGAGTAACAAAAACACGAAACTCATATATTCCTTCGCACACACACAGACATGTGCATATATTCTTGCATGTAGTTCTGTCCCACATATGTGTGTGCATACTCTTAAGTGTGTGTGTGTGTTTTTTCTCTTTGTATTGTCATATTTCTACTCTTGCTGAAGGCTAAGCAACTTTGTATTGAAGTATGCAAGTTTTTTTTGTTGTTAATATCCGATTAAACTAGTTTAAGGGTTAGAGTAACTAGCTTAATCTGCAGGCAAGTTTAATATTTGTTAAGCTACAATACTAAAATATTCTTTGAGAAAATTTACAAAATCTAGACATGTTTTTGACTGATTGATTTTATCACAATACTATTTCCCAAAGCTCAGAATATGCAAATTATAAAATAATTAAAGTACATTTAATTTTTAATACACTAAGCTTTGATATTACTTTTAAATAAGTAAAGTTATCGTCGCAGTCAAAAGTTTTAGAGTCTGTGATAAGTTTTCCTGCTGACCTTTGGTCTTTCAATATTAGGGTATATAATCTACGGCTTTGTAAAAGCTATTTTTTCTACCTTGATTCTTCAGTTGTTCTGTTTCTGTTGTTTGCTTTGCGTTAAACAAAAAATGTACAAAGAGAGAACAAAACTCAAAGCGAAACACGCTACCAGTTTCGGTTTTTTATTATTTATTTATTTTTTGTGTCCAATGCCTTCCAACTTGGCCCCACTTGTAATATCATTTGTCGACGTCGCTGTCGCTGCTGACTACGCTGGTCACTTTTCTGCCCGGACGCGTCGGTATTGGTAAAGCGGTTGCGGAGGAAATAATTACATGATTGAGGCACTCATACACAAACCCACACACACACACACACACACACAGGCAGAAATATACACACTCGTCATATACAATGACAGCCTTCTTGGTGGTTGTGTTGCTGCCAACGTCGTTGTCTGATCGAACAGAACACGTTAGCCTGGTCAGCTCCAGCTCCAGCTCCCGGTTGTGACCATTGCATGACAGAATCGTGTGTGTGTAAACACGCGGCGTTGTGTTCGAGTGTGTGTGTGTGTATGTGTGTGCTTGCAAACACCGGCTATGGAATGAATGGCGGCTTTGTACACTGAATTCTCTTTTAGTTGTACCTATTTATATGTATATATATATGTATATGTATATATAAATAAATATATATAAATATATGTAGGTATATATATTTTATATAGCTTAGTTTTTGTAATTGATGCCAAAGCCGCACCAATGACGATAACAATGTAACCGACAGCTCGGAGCAATTATTCCATTGCCAAAGCCAAAGCCAACAGCAGCAGTAGCAACAGAAGCGGAGCATATGCTCTTTTATCCTCATTCCAACCCTCATCCTTCACACGAGTTTTGGTCCCATTGGCTAGCTGCTCATTCGCCGAGGCAAAGGAACAGTAAATACACTTGTCCCAAGAGCATGTCATATGTAAATATGTACATAAGTCGACAACATGTCTCATTTTTTATATATTAGTTATGTAAAGACAAATAGTAAGAAATATTCAATATATATTAGTGAATTGAAACATGGTCGAAATAACTTTTATAATTTAAGAAATTATTTTCCTTTCCCAAATTTTCTAAGTCTACGAGATAATTGAAGTGCTTATTTTAGTTATAGCTCTGCTCTTAGAATACCTTAAAACATAGAATTGAGTAAGCAATTTAAAACCCAAATTAAACTTTATTTAACTATGTTAAATCAGCTTAACTTTGGCATTTATGCTAAATCAATAACTTGTACCTTTGATTATGTGAGTGTATACAGGCTGTTAATTTAATTAAATTTACAAAAATATTTTAACATTTTATACTTGTTGTTTTTCGCTTCCAAAGGTGTGCAGCCCGCTCTACAGATTTCTTCCTAGAAACGATTTGTCTTCCTTTGCAGTTCTTATCCACAATTAGTCAGTCCTTAACTGTGGCTAATAGTTGGTAAGTAGTTAGCCAATATTTACATGTGGGTTGTGTGTATGCTGTGGTCGCATTATGAACATATTTGTCTTCAAATTGCTCATCTGTGGACTTCATTGTCTATCAACGTGTCGTCGCCCTCGTCCGGCAGCCTGCTGTGCGTCTGTCCGGCTCTCTGACTCTCTTGGCCGGGCCACGACGTCTCGACGCGGCTGACGTTAGTCTGAGGGCTTTCAAAACGTTTTCATTACAATGGTGCGTAGCCGCCGCCGCAGTGGCCGCCGCCGTTGCTGTCGCTGCCGCTGCTGCTGCTGTTGCTGCTGCCGATCGGGCAAATGTGTCAGAGCTGAAACGTCATGATTAATGATGGTGGCAAGCATGTGGGCCCGAAGGCCAAGCTAGAGCCACAGCCCTAACCAGAGACCACGGACTGGGCTGCATTTAGAGGCCGATGCGGAGACGGGGACAGCCTGGGGGTAGGGCAGAGCAAACTGGCAACTGGGCCATGGGAAGGGACACAAACAGTGGGTATGGGAATGGAAATAAAAATGGGACCACGACTGGCACTGGGATCATTTTATCAAGGTAAATTAGACAAAAACATAAAAACACGACAACCAAAATGTAAACACAAAACTGAAACACTTGGCGGAGCATTAGGCGAAATTAGAAATTAATCCTTGTGGCTGCACTCATTGGAATTGTTGTGCCTTGACCATGGCAACAACTGCTCAAAAGGGGGCGGTAACATGCCACTGATGGTTACTATAACAGAGGCAAGTACTTGCACATGCAGAGAGGGTGAATTAATGACAGTCGTTGTGAGAATAATAATAATAATAATCTACTAAAAACATTAAAAAAATATATATACGAGCATATACAACAATCTTGAGCGCAGCTTAGCAAATCGAATTTATTAACATTTATTTAAGGTTATCACCTAGCCAAGTGCAGTTCCTTTCAATTATGCACAGCATGGAAAATCATTCATCAAGCGACACACACAAATCTCGAGGCAACACCAGCTGCAGCAGTTGTCTGTCAATACTATCAATTCAATCGATATTACAAATATCCAAAATTAAAAAAACACCAAAATGGAAAGTGTTTGCGCCTGCTTTGGGCTGCTGTGCTGGAGAAAGATGCGCATTGGCTTAATTGAAACCGTTTAAATTGCAATTAATCACCAGGCAGAGCCGACGGCGAATGTTGCACAGTTGTTGCCGAGTGGCGCAACGAATTGCCACAAAGGGAGTGGTAGCATCAACTCCAATGTTCAATTTCCTGCATTTAGCTGCACAGTGGCACAGAGAGAGAAAGAGAGAGAGTGAGAAAGAGAAAAAGAAGAGAGAGAGAGAGTGAGGGGCTCTGAATTACTGTCACCACAGTGACTAATTTTATCCTTTGGCTGCTTTTGTTTTAATTCTGAACAAATGAAGAAGCAGCCAACAGCCAGCAGCAGTTCAGGAGTCCCAGGCAGCACGAGGGAAGCCACACGGTAACTGTTTAATCGCTTTCGACATGCGGATTTAAGTTTTTTGGGCCACGGCATGGAAAACAGGCAGCCGGGCGCAGAATGGGAGCTGTGATAAGTGAAAATATGGATGGAAACCCATCCCCGGCTGCCGTTGAGCATGCGATGGGCGGATGAGGATATTGGCACTGTGCGGTGTGCGCGGCATCATCCCACAACCAACCATTCGACCACCCGATAACACCACACAAAATATATAATATATATACTTATAAAAAAAAGGAAATCCAAACTCAAACTCAAACCCAAAGCCGCTCCACCGGACGCACGCACAGGATGCGAACTGCGGATGCTCGACTGCGAGCTGAGGGTTGAGGATTGGAACTGGGACTGGGACCATGACTACGACTGAGCCTATGCCCATGGCCTTCTTTTCTTGCGTTTATGTCGTGCACTTCGTTTTTTAAGTGGAAATAAATTAAAAATGGGTGGCATCTCTGTAGCCAACAACTGAAGGCGGAGTGGGAGGGTGGTGTGTGGTGTGGGGCACGATGCGTCTACAACACGCGTCGCAGGCAGCGACGGCAGCAGCTTTACTGGCGTTAGCTGAAGGTAAAAGTTTTGGATAAAACAGTTGAACTTCAAAATGTGAATTTGATTAGGATATTTGCATAAAATTCTGTTTCTGCGCCCGCCACTCAGCACGGGACCAACCAGCAAAGACGCAGCCAGCATCCAGCAGCCCGAATAATACCGCCACAAAATACGGTAAATACAAAACTGGAGGGGTGTCAGAACAGAACGTATGTTCTGTTTGCCGGAAGCGGAAGTATATAAGTCAACCTAGATTTGGTAGTAGCGTTTACGCTGATACAAGGACAAATGGGCTTTCAGCCAATTCCCGTATTTCACGTGAAAATTTGTTGAAGCGAAAACTTTAAAAATTTCAAGTGAATGAAACTTAAAATTAGGCTAGACAAAGCTAACTTTATTGAGGAGATGTTTTCTTACTTATATGAAAAAGGGAGAGTTGTTTTTTATTTATCACTAATTCAAGATTGTTATTTATAATTAATTGGATCTCAAAATACTTAATACGTAGAACACAATCGGTTTAATTAGAGATTTTGTCACTAAGTCTGTTCAGGTTACTTTTGGCTAACCGCAAATATTTTAACTTGACCCCAGTTCATCAAATTATATATAAATCACCTTCCGTCCGTTATTAGTAATTCTCTGGTACTGATATATGCCGATGATGTGAAACTGTGCCTGTCGTTTATTCACTCTGTTACTGAACAATGGCTTCAAATTGATTTTCATAGTTTTGAAGACTGGTGTAAATTTATAAAATAATATTTGTTATAAATGCAAATTTATATCTTCTTATAGGAGAATGCCCTTTTTAAATATTAATTTTCTTAATGTCAAACCACTGGGAAGCAATGAAGGTGTTGAGATCCCAAGCTTAAGATATGCAAACATATTTCTTCTACTGCTAATAGAGCCCACGATTTCATCAAGCGCTAGTCAAAAGTATTTGGTAATCTTTATATTATTTAAACACTTTTGCGTCCTATTCTGAATCCAATTACAAGGTTCATCAGAACAGAGTAGAATCCCTACAATATATATATTATATTATATATTATTACCTTCTTACCATAGTAGACTTTTGTTAAAAAATCTTTTTTTCTCTTTCCCATTGTAGAACAATGATTTGTGTATTATTTTTACATGAGCTTGATTCTTCCGAGTTAATCAACCAACTTAATTGTACAGTTCCGATCAGAAATACAAATTTTCTGCCTCTTTTTCTTCTAAAATGTGGGTCGAATTTTGGTAACCATAACCCATTTAGATCCATTTCTATCTTAAGCCGAACTTAAAATATGTTTTTACTATAAATAAGTTATGCTTCTTCTATACATTTTATTTAAACTGCTGTGTTAAATCATGTTTCTAGCAATATGTGATCTGCAGTTTACCTGAGTCCTTTCGTTAAGGAACTTGGAAAAGTTTGGCCACTTAAATGTGCTGCTCCTTCGTATTTCAACTAATATTGTTATCGAAGGCTTACTTTGTGATCTTAAGTTATGAAATAATTTATAAACTTACAAAGGGATTGCTCAAAATGGTCAAAATTATAACTTGATAAAAAATATAAGTAAATAATTAAAACTTAAAATTTAACTAGGAAGGATATACGGCTAGAGTGAGAGATTATATTCAAAATATGAAGTCCTCAACTCGTAAAGCCTCTAAAATGGGATTGTTTATTCACGGTCAGACGAACACGGGTAAATCAATTCTACTGTCGAGAATCTTCACACTTTATGGGCTTCTGAATGTAACAAACTTTTGCAAATCTTTTTTTATATAATTTTCCCCCATGAAGTATATGCTTATGGCATAAAAATGTATACAGAAATGTAATGGAATAATTTGAAGAAAACTCAAAATCTATAGGTAAATGTGTAGTAATAATTTTGGCACGAATACAATTTAGCTATTTTCCAGGCAAGCTGACTTACCATAAGTGAAATATGCGCTGCACATGAATATTCTACACGAATGGAGCATAAACTATGGGACTTTTAGCATATGTCGCCACCTGTGTGTAATGTGTGATACACATGCACTTGACATGGCCCATGAGCCCATAGAGCACACTCCACAAAACCCACCGAACAAGACGTGGGTGGAGTTACAAGGCGGTAGTGAGGGGTTACAAGTGTGGTAGAGGAAGGGGGACGGTTGGTTTAGGGGTTCACAAAGTGACAGCCAAAGGGAGCTGTGTAGCTCTGGCATAGAATGCAAAACTTTTGCCAAGGAGCGTCTCGGAGACGTTGCTTAGGCAAATCGTATGTGAAACATTTGGCAGGCAGCGATTTATTTAATGTCTTTGGCTCGGGACGCTAAAGCAGATGCATGTTCGAGTGATTTAGATGATTTATGTCGGGGTTTTCGGGGACACATATTTACACACACACGCTAAACATGAGTGTACACATATGTGTGTGTGCGTGTGTATATGTGTGTGCGTGCACTCTATCCCTATGTGTGTCCATATATGCATAGATACTCTTCGACTCGTTCATTGCCATCACTCAAATTTAAAGGCGGCGCCTCTGGCAAATTGGAGGCTCCAACTCCAACTACAACTCCAACTCTGACTCCAACTTCAGCTCCATCTAAAGCCACAGCTGCGCGTTCTACGCATGCGTAGACGGACACCGGCTAAATTCAATTATCGGGCTGTGCTCGTCTTTTGGTTTATGTTGCAGCTGCTGTTGCATTCAACACGCATACGCCATGTGGATGGGGCAACATTGCCGGGGCTTGCTGGGGTCGCAATTAAAGCAAGCGCATCAAAGCTCGCTAATTAATTTGCATTTGCGCCAGACAACTCGGGGCAAACTTGTTGATTACCAAGCACACACACACATGCCAATAGGTATGTCATACATATATACAAGTACACACACACATATATATATATATATATATATACTATATCTGCTACTTTGTCTTGTCAACTAGCCAATTTGTGCGCACTGGTAATTTTATCGAGTTAAGATTTATCACATTTTCCAATCATTAGTTTGGTTAGCTTTCATCATTTTGACTTCCACATGGGAATGTTAATTTGTTAAGCTATTAAAGTCTGTATTAAGAGCAAGTGTATACATTCCAAATATTTAAATGTAATTTGAGTTGTCTAATGAATGTATATCGAATGTGCTCATACCTGCTGAATACGACTCAAGCTCTGGCATGCTGAAAATAGTAATGATTATTCCCATTATAGCAGAAACCATGTTCTGTTTGCCCTTTGAAAATCGCCTCTTATTTCCATAAAATTGCGTACTTATTTCAATTGGAATTCGATTTGTATCGTTGTTAATAAAACCGCGCAGTTATTTATAAAATTTAATATAAACGAGAACTTATATTCACAAAAAAAGTCTGCCGTTTAAAATCGACTGGGCTTTTCATATTCATCGATAATATATATTGATTATGTGTATATGTTTACTCTTTTATATTTGTACACAAATTTTTCATAACTTTTTGTTATTTCAATTGGATGCAGAGTAGAAATAGATGCTTCAATATATTTAGCTTATTGCAACTATTTATTTAATCATCTTAAGCTAAATAAATGCATTACAAATTATTAACAACAAGTTCAGACGATCTTCGCTTTTAACTCGGGTTTTCATCTAATTATAAGTTGTGAATTCTCCATCTAGACCGATGTCGGAGGGGGCACTGCCCACAGTCGGAGTCTGAAGACTTTTCGCGTTTTCCTTTTGCGCAACGGAAGTGACTTTTGTTTTTTCTGTGTGTGTGTGTGTGTTTGTTGGTTTTTTTTATAATATTTATGCCGCCGGTTGTTATTGTTGTTGTTGTTGGGCGTTTGTATTTAAAAGCAGCAAAACTTACGGGCGATAAAAATGTTGCAACAACAACAACAACATCAGCGGATTGATGGCGAATAAGAAATGGCGAAACAGCGAAAATGGCAAACTGGCAATAAGAAAGGGAGAAGCAAGTAAGAAACTTGAGCTTGGCGTGTAAACGGTGTTTTTTTTTATCTGTTTTTCTTCGGCAAACCTTCTGATGTGTACAGCCGGCGACGCCGACTGGGTGGCCAGGCCAGCAGCGTGTATCCACCGTGAAACCTCAGACTAACCCGCACTGCGCCCTCTTCCCCCACCCCACCCCATATATTGCCCACCTTTTCCTACACTTTTCGCTGACCACCACCGGGCTCGAGTGACGTTGCGTCTCTGAACTTGGCTAAGGGCGCTTCAGTTGCGAGACAAATGGAAATGAAGCGTTTATGCTGCTTTATTGCAGCGATAAGAAAAAAGAAAAAGAACAAGAAAAAGTAGAAGTAGAAGAAAAAATGAGGCAATATTTTGTTGTTTCAAGCAAAAGTTTCTGGTTTACGATTTGCGTTACACAAATACTTGCGCGCTCTTATTTATAAATGTATTTCTATATTTTTCATTTTTGCTTGGGGCACGGAAATGCCGTGATGCGAACTGGTCACAGGTTGAGCTTTTGGCGTCCTCGTTCGTGGAATGCGGCAATTTCCTTGGCCGTCTCCGGCCTTAGAAATATTTGCACTGGCCACTGAGCTGGCCCATGAGTCCGCGGTTTTCTTATCCCAGTGGGATATCTAAGTCCTGTGACTGGGGCAGCAAAAATGATTCTGGCATTTCATTTCCAGTTTCAACGTTGCTGGAATTACGTTGCGTTTTAATAGCATATTTAATGCGAATCAAATCGAGCAGAAAAATCATTCTTTTTAACTTCAAACAATGGCAATGACTTTAAAACACTGACCATTTGGCAAGTAACTCACCACAGCATTAAATTTAAATTTTTTTAAATTTGAAATCTAGCAAAACATTAACTATTTGAATTTTTATACCAAAAACACATTACAAATGAAAGAGAGATAGAGAATGAAATTTTGAAAATATTTTTATTTTCATTGATCGATTATACAAATCCATTTCCGATAACATCAAGAGTCACAATTGTAAAACATTGCTTTCCTATTGGTATCAAATAAAATCCCAGATAATTTATTGAATTAACTGCATAAATTTCTATCGAATTAACTAAGTAACAAAAACATATGCAACAAAATACTATTAATAGATTTTCAAAGCTATCATTTTAAAAATGCCAATTGTTTCGCTTACCAGCAATATATTCAGTATATTGATTTTATATGTCTGGCTTGATTTTAATTCGAGGTCTTCACATGGTAATTGACCAACGCGCAGAGTTAATTGGGGCATTGCTACTCATTCACCTATCATCAGCAATAAAGCGTGAACATAAACAGTAGCCGATGTGATCAGACAACTGAGATTCGCTTCTATTCGCTGCGATTGATCACAAAGGCCAATCAAATGTATAACTCAAATATACATAGCACATAGATAATGGAGAACCGCGTGAAACCAATGCGATCGAGAAACCTCCAACGCCAAAAAAAGAGAAGAAAGAAGGCACACACAAATATTCAAAAGCCAAAGCCGCATCATCAATTATGCTCAAAGTTGCTCAATGGCAACCCAACAACAAAAACAACAAAAACAACACACAAAGCTGTCAGCGCACGTTGATCTGTCAAATGCCGCAACCGAAACTGGGATCGTGGCCAAAAGAAATGCGGCAGCCGCATCCGTAACTGAGGCACCCGCCGGCACCGTTTCGGAGTCTCAACTTGGCGACGCTTTTGTTGCATTTCCAAACAAAATATTGATTAATCATGATGGTCGGCCATTGCTTGCCACTGCCACTGACTACAAAGTCTACTTGCGCGATCCTAAGCTGATTTTTGGCCTTCAGCTGCGCACTGAACTTGAGTCCCGCATCTTTTTGTCTGTCTTTGTCTGAAAACACCATACATTATACGTTAATAATTTTTCATAGTCTGGTCTGGTCTGGTCTCTTTTCACTCTATAAGCCGTCGGCACTTTTTGTCCATCGATCGCTATTGTTAGACAACACCACCGCCGCCGCCCCCTCCCAAATACACCAACACATTGCGAAAAGCGGCTCAGCTTTTCATGGAATTTTTGCCATGCTTGAAACTAAAGTTTGAAATGCTGGATGAGGGGCAGCAAATACTTCTCCATACCTGTATCAGTTCCAAAGGTGCTTGGCTATAATCGCATTTGCTAGAGTCACATAATTTGTTTCTAGCGTGCGGAATTGTTGTCACTTTGGCGATCTGCGTTTTGAATTGGTGCCCAAAGGGCGCCGACGGTGACAACTTTTAAATTGGCATTAATTTTACATTGATGGCGGGGACTTTAAATTTCATTTTTAATTCGCTTTCAATCTGGCAAACATGCTGAGAATAAGCATAATCCAGATCCACCCCAGCAGCCCAAGAGAGAGAGAGTAGGCCATCCACAGCAAAACAAAAAAAAAAAAAATGAAAAGGGAAATGTAAATTTCTTCTTGTTGTTGAGCGTTGAAAAAGTTTCCCTCGCTGATTTTGATTGACAGCTCTTTGCATCCCTGATGGATTTCATATTTGAGCCATGGCTGAAGCAATACTCGCAGCACCAGGCCAAAATGACAGACCTGACACACACACACACACTCACACACCCCGTGGCAGGGGCAGTGGCGGAGGGGAGTGGGTGAGGTCTATGGACCAGAGGCTTAGGCGCTGCATAAAAGTTTACCAACAGCTTTCATATTTCCCTGACGAGACGAGACATTTCTTTATTTTGCTTTTTTAGACACAAGCGCATCTGTATATGGTAAATATAAATATAAATATATAGATATATACGAACACATAAGCCACTGCTTATATATTTTATATAACGAGAAATACCTAGTTGTGGAGGCCATGTTGAAAGTTTTTCAATTTGAGCCGCTTTAAAGTATTCAACTTGATTCAACGCCGATTTGACACGAGCATCGCTCAAAGTGGGTTCGGTTGAAACGTGGTGTTGGGAAAAACTTTTTTTTTTGTGTAGATATCATTGAAAAAATGTGACCATATTTAAACGGATAGCAGATATTTGTTGTGGTTGTTGTTGTTGGGTTTCTTTAGCTCCCATAAGCTCCCTAATGGCTTTTTGATTTGGCGGCTAAACATTATGCTTGATTTTTGTAAAATATAAATTGAATTCTTTTAATTGCATTACAATTTAAAAACATTTAAGCTTTTGAACACATTCGAACACATATCGAAAATTAGTGTAACAGGTTGAAGGAAGTATGTCTGACCACATAAAGTATATATATTCTTGATCAAAATCGAAGATATATATATTTTGAATATTAGTTCTATTAAGCCATGAGCAAAATACGTTAATTTAATTTTATTGATACAATTATAGAAATATAGTCTTTGAGTTGATATATTATACATATTTGTGACCAACAGTAAGAACGTCAATAAAATCAAAAAGAAACACAAATTTTGTTAATCAAAAAATCCCATATATTTATATATATATGACTAAGTCGAGCTGTGTCATATAGAACATTCTAAATTGATATTAAATGTCTGGCAATATTAATGTATTAATTTATACAAATTGTATTTAGAGCGATTAAAACTAACAATAATTAAATTTAAATGCATAACAAAGTCAAACTGCACCTTTAAAATATGCACTTTTAACAATGACATTTCAAAAACATTTCATTAATCAACAATTTTCACACCTACCTCGCACTGTGGCAGCAACAACAGCAACAGAGGAACTCCCCCCTTCCTTCGATAGAAGGAATGCCCATAGTTTTGTTATCTTTGTTTATTTTGTTTGTGTTGTTGTTGTTGTTGTTGTGAATGCTCTGTAAATGTTCTGTTTGTTGACATTTGCTGGTCATGAAAAGTCATTAAATATATTTCTCTAATTTATCTTTGCAACTGGCAGCTCGGCAAAGGCATTCAAGTAGAACTCCAGCACCCCAACCCCAACCCACTCCTGGTGGGTAAGGGTATTAGTAATCGTAATCGCAATGTTTTCTTGTTTTTGTTGTTATTGTTGTTGTTATTGTTGCGGCTGTCGCCAACAACCCTTTCGTCCGGGGCTAATTAAAACTAATCCAGAGCAAATGCTTGCTGCTGGATCCTTGAATGTAGTGCTGTACACTTTTCGCATGAATGTCAATCAAGCCCACAATTAAATGATTGAAGACATTCATCTGGATCTCAATTTGCCCTTTGTCTCCCTTTTGGCAGCTAATCAGCAGGCACTCATGTGCCGGACTTGGCCATCGGACAAGCAACAAGCTTTGAGCCACGTTTGTCTTTAATGCGATTCGAGTAGCCAATAAAATAGATACAACTTTAGTTGCGGCTCCAATTTAAAATGCCATTTTTTTTTTTGATTTTCTTAGAGACGAATAGCAAATAGATGAAGATACAAAATATATATATTTTCATGAGAAATTGACTTTTTCGACTGGCACATCGTCGTCATCGCCTTCTTTTCCGTCTCGGTCGTTGTCTTCCTTTGCCTCAAATGATTAATGATGCAGCTCTGCGCATTCGTACGCTTTACGACCCACACCACACCACACCACACCACACATACACACACCACACCACACCACAACAGAGCTCACCCATCTCTTCAGCTCTGTCTGCATTTGTATCTGTATCTGTCTCTGTATCTGTAGATGTAGATGTAGCTTGTGTATCTTTTTGTTGTCAGCTTGAGCATTTTTACTGCATCGCATCACATCGCATCGCATCCTAGCATTTGGCATTTTGGAGTAGCTGAAGCTGGAAGCCGAGAAGCCGTCCATGTAAGCTGTACATCCGCTGTTGCTCCCGTTCCTTCTTTGACTCCCATTGTTCTCCCATTTTACTGCGTTTTTTGATTGAATTTGTCAAGGCACTTGCTGTGCTGTGCTCCCCAGAAAGTCCTTTAAAGTTTTCGCAGCCGCAAACGTAACATAATTCAACCATGTTAAGTTGGTCCAAAAATTTACAAGATAAATTGAGGTCATTTTTTTCTTTGTGCTTTGTTTGTCCACCTTTGGTCATCTTGTTTGCGGTTCTTTGCTGGCCGCGTTCAAAGGTCCTGCCACAAATTGTGTCCACCTTGTTGACCGCTGTCCCGTTCATGTGTCCACAAATGTCCGTAATGTGCATCCCCCATTGACTAGCATGTGTAAATGGTCAAGCACCTAACCCAAACCCAATACTCACTCATCTTATGCAGAGTGAAATTGGGAGAAATGGCAGTCAGGGTTGCCCAGTAAAAAGTTGCAATCCTTGGAATGGGACTTAAGATGATTTACATGAATACACTGTCAGACCGATTACTCTTTGTATTCATATTTAAATGTCCAGCTATTTTCTATTCTTTATATGGATACTTTTAAGTTCCGAAATATAATATGAGAACAGTAGATAAGGTGAGAGAAACTTTGCCTAGCAGCACCTCATATATTAATATATTTTTAAGCAAGGTTACAGGTCAAAGATCTAGTTGAAATAGCTCAATTCGGAGATACCCTGACCCCAGCAATTATATAATTTTTGGTTAACAACATAATGTAATTTTTGTAATTGGTCTATAAACAGGGCATAATTTAAATTAATTTGATATATTTCTGCAATTGTTTGATTCATATTAAGAAGTTAAATTTTTTCAGGGGATCGGACATTGTTTGCTTTTGGCTGTTAGATACTTTTGTACATTTTTATTACACATTTACCGCATTATTAAAAGAACATCATATTTTAGACAACGAAAACTGGAAAGTGCAAATTGAATTACTTACTGCTTTAAATGCTTAGGTTTGCTAGATAGCTATGTGAAATAGGTGGACATTTTCGCCTCTAAAACTGAATTTAATTTCTTGCTGTGTAGTCATTTTAATAAGCAATAAAAAAAACTTACAAGTGTTAGTTGTACCTTGGGTGCGATGGAAAACATTTTGCAACAATTGCAAAATTTACGCTCATTTTAATTTGGTTGTTGGCCAGGGGCAGCAGATGCGTTAAGTGTGCCTTTAGCCAGGTTTTTTTTTTTATTTTTTTGTTAGACCAACCAAAATGCAGACATAAATTTGCACATAGTTGACTGCTGGAAGGAGGGAGGGAGGCTAAATGCAGGCACAAAAAAGGTCAGACTGGACCCAAAGGGGCAGCGAGTGCGTTTAAGTGTTAACATGTAAATTATGCTCTCGGCACTGTTAATAAGTGTATTCCAAGTGCCATAAATCAGGAGTAGCACTTCCGAGCTGGAAATTAATATAATATGGCCATAATAGTATGCGACATACATATATGTTGGCCTAAAGCAAATTCCGTTGCTCTTTTATTATGTATTAAACACAAAGTGCAAATCTTCAGTTGGGCAACCAGGCCAAAAGTGCTGCTGCACAAAGTATCCGACGTAGTTGCTGATAAGTTTCGTTTCGTTTCGACTTTTCCGGCATTTCATCCATGCTGATGACATTTCCAATGCACAGCCGCCCCATCCACGCCCCAAAAATTCATTTTGTAATTTTCAGATACCTTGAATGCCCTGCCAGCTGTCGTCCTTTCGTTGTTTGGTCCTCGGCTCTGTGCTTTCATTTTGACCAGGCTGCAGGAATTGCAACCAACTTGCTTTCATTTTGCTCCAATCTTATACAAGTAGGAAGGCTCCACTAACTCCCTGACCACCCACCTCCCCAACTCCCCACATCCCACTGCCTCACCGCCTCCCTGCTTGTGTGTGTCTGCACGGTTTGGTTTAGAAAATTATCTTTCTGCTCGTCGTCGCCAAAAAGGAAATCATATTTTCTGCTTTTGTGCACTTTACTTTTCAGTTTCGTCCCCTCCCCGCCCCCTCTCTCACTCTTCTCCAGCATCCTTTGCCACTTGCTCGTAAACAGTTTGGTTGCAACTTTTGTGCGAAATTTATGCTTTTCGTACCACACTCTATCTCTCTCCCTCTCCCTCATTTTTGCTCTTGCTCTCTCTGTCATATCTGGGCACTTTTCGCAAGTACTGTTTACATGCGACTTGTTTCCACCGCCCGCAACGCCCACAAACTCCCGGTTCGTGTTTACCGGTTTGTCCCTGTGCCCTTCTATTTTGGGCAAATGGTTCGCTCTCAACAGATGTAAGTGTATGTGTGTGTGTGTGTGTGTGGCATCCCAACCAGGTGGTGTTTATGGCATCCGCTCTGCGAGTATTGATGAAGGAACTCGCATCTGTAATTCAATCAGTGTCTATGTCTGGCTGCCATTTGCTGGCTATTGAGACCCACTCCGTCCACGCAACTCCTCCATTCAACTGGAAACATTCTCGTGAAAACATTTTCCTCTTTTTTTTCCTTGGTGGCAAAAATGTTCCATCGCATCAATGCAAATAAGGTGTGCGCCGCTAAAATATCAAATGCTCACTTTACCATTATATAATGATATGCGAATATTTTATTTCTGCTTTTTTAATACTCCAACGTGTGGGTTCGATGATGTTTTTTGATTCTTTTTTTTTCTTTTTTTGTTACATGTTTGACTTTAAGCATTTGAGAGAGGAAATTTATTTGCAACTATCTGAAGGTATTTCTTATTATACCTATGTACTGAAGATCCTGCTGAAGATAGAATGCTGTAGAAAAATATACATTATGATCTCAGTTTAACTTTACCTGACTATTATTGTTCGATATGGTATCTTAATTCAAAGCGAAAATAAACATATGTGAGTTCGAAAGTAAAAGACAGTAATGACTAAAAAGAGTATTTTAAGAAATTTTTCGATTTTCCAACATTTATAATTTAACGGACGAATTGTGTAGAAGTGCTAGGCTTTATATGGTTTCTTGACACAAGGACTCCGACAGGACAAATGCCTTTTGGGCGGCTATAATCTTCAACGATTTAAGCAAGTAATATTCAATTGTAGGATTAGGCTTAGGATACTTGACAGGACATTGTAGACTTAAAAGACACCTATCCAAACTGGGTCTTTATAGTAGCAATCAGTGTAGGTTTAGAGAAGGTGAAGAAGGGTCCTCAACTGACATCCTAGCAGAACATGGATGCATGTTATGAGTTGCAATGACACAGAAGCACTCAACACAACAAATATTCTGGCATTCTATAAGCTCAGAAGGGGGCACAATTGATCTAATAGGTCGCTGTGCAGAAAACCCCAATTTATATATATTTATTTATAATTTCTTGAAAATATATTGTATAATTCAAAGCATCTAAATTAAAAAACTAGAATGAACAACAATCTTAGACGCTCGACAGATTCCCCTGTAGACCGGATACATGCATCTAAAATTTCCTTATGAAAGCTGTATGATATATTGAGCCATTTCAGTCGACTCCAACATAATTACTGCAAGCAGGAACCATTCGAAATATTGCAAGTTTCATTAAGGTAGCTTCAAAGTTATTATATATATTTGCACTGCTACTTTTTTAATAGGTTTTCAAGGTATACAAATTAGAAACCAGAAAAGAGGCATCAATTGCATAATCAACGCATGTTGTTCCGTCCAAGTCAGATATTCAAATGAAGCTCGCCAAAGATATAGGCAAGGAAGAGAAGAAGAAGAGGAGCAAACAGTAGCCAAACTACTTGAAGTGTCGCTGGGACGCAATGCTTCGTGGCACACGGATTGATTGATTAGGTTTTTTTGTTAATTACTTAACGCTCGAGATTGGAAGCTGCCTGGCGATGAGCTCGACAAAACTTGCGAGAGATGCGTTACCCGCATTTTGGTGGCAGTTTCAGCGACATCAGCTGCAGCAGCAGAAGCAGCCAAGATTGGGCTAGGTGAAATAATAAAAGTTTCTGCTGTTGTGTGCAGTTGGCCGGAAGCTGAATTAGTTATGGCCGGTGACGAGCTGATGGATTGATTACAATCGCGAGCACAGGAGCTGAGCTCAATTCAAGTCACTATGCAACATCGGTTGCATTAGTTGTTTCTACAATTTGCCGCAATACATCAGTGCGAAGGACTCGGAATCCTGTCAAACCAGCCAGTCTCTGTTGTTGTTGTTAATGTGGTTGTTATTGTTGTTGGTAACGTTTCGAACTCAACTATCGAACTCAAGCGTATGCAATTTGTTTTGTTGAAGGCGTTGCGGACGCATTTGCCTGCATTTGGAGCTGTGCGCCACGTTCAAATTCCCATTTGCTCAAGACTCAAACAAGAAATGCAATTTTCAATTGCAGCTGAATTCGTTCCAGAAAACGGCCTGCCCCGAAGACTGCGCACCGCGTACACAAACACGCAGCTGCTGGAGCTGGAAAAGGAATTCCATTTCAATAAATATTTATGCCGCCCAAGGAGAATTGAAATAGCAGCCAGCTTGGATCTAACAGAGCGGCAGGTGAGTGCAAGCTTTGACTCCTTTAATAAATATACCCACTCCAATGCGACGATTTATCAGTCAGTTTGCCAACATGAGAGTCTGTCTGTCAGTCTGTCAGTTTCACCTGCTCTGCGCAAAAAGTGGAAGAATTGCATTTTGTGTGATAAATTGCAGTCCGCCAAGGTTGACAGGGCCTGATGCGGCCGAGCTGTTTTCTTACATAACTTATTATATATATTTATATATAATATATATATATATATATAAGATGCGGCTGAGCTGTTTTCTTACTCTACTATTTATCTAGATTTACACATTCTGTAATTATATAATGCAACTGTTGCTGCTACCATTTTTGTTACCACCTGCAGGTTAAAGTCTGGTTTCAAAATCGCCGCATGAAGCACAAGCGACAAACGCTCTCCAAGACAGACGATGAGGACAACAAGGACAGCCTCAAAGGTGACGACGATCAATCCGACAGCAGTAAGTGAAAAATGCATTTTTAATATGGCTCAAGCGGGAATGGAAAAACTTTAGTTGAAATAGCTTTTTAAACTTCATCGAAGAGTTAAAGCGATCTTAAATTAAAGCGATCTTAATCATGCTAAAGATTTAAGTTATTATCTTAGGCTTATTGAAGGGGTTTTTGGTGTATGTGTTAATGTGTTAATGTTAAATGTAATCAAGAGAAAAGATACGATAATCTACTCACTTCTTAGTTGGTTTTCTCCTTTACGCGCAAAATTAATTAAATTTATTTTATCGTATACTTTACACTTTTTGAATTAAAAAATAAAAGATAACTCATCTCTCTTACGATTTTTAATCATTTCATCGCTTTGCTGCGACGCATATAAAATATATTTATTTTTTCAAATCACACATGAAAATATACAATAAAAGTTTATTAGAAGCATTTAAGTAAAACTAACTAAATTCATGAAGCCTTTGATGAGCTGTCACAGTTTTTTTGAAGGAATCAACAAATCAGTTTTTTTTTGCTGTTAAAAAAAAAAAGCAAAAGCAAAATGAATAATTGAATTAATTGCGATTCTATAATATTGAAAACTGTGCATGAAATACCACAATTTAAATAATTTTATTAATATTTCGTGTCATATTAATTGCTTAAATAATCGGATGATTAACTTCCAACGAGATGTCAAAGCGCAATATGCGCCGTTAACTGATTTCCCACAATTTGTAGAGGGCAATGATCTCTCTCAAAATCTTTTTAAGTAGCTAATCGCAAGGTTTATGTATATTTGTCTGTAAATGTATGTGAATTCAGGTACACCAAGTAAAGAAAATCTGCATCATATCCACCAAATGGAAAATCATTTTTGTGTTTTCCTATTGCTGATTGGTGGCCCAAAATAAGAAGTGCAGTTATGTTATTTTTATCTTTATAGTTATTAATATCATATTTCTTTAATTTTTGCATAGGCTGCATTTAATGATGCGAATATTGAGCAAAAGATATGTTTCCACAAGCTGAATAGCTTGTATAAAGACACATTATGAATAAATAACATTTTGACAGATTTGTATCTTTTAAATTAATTTTGTTAAACTTCGAAGCCTTGTACGATCAGCAAATAAGATTTATATCCCTCTATACTATTGGTGCTTGCCCTCTCTTTTTTTGAAACACGCGTGGGAAATATATGCCTTATATGCAATGCGAAATATTTTGCCAAATCTATTTGCTAAAGCGGACATTACAAGATGTGATTTAAATGTAGGTCATCTTAAAGCGAAATCAAATTGGTTAGAAAACTTGTGGCAACACTGCCCCTTGCTTGAGAGAACGTGGAAACACTTAGCGCAAAGCATAGTCTAAGTTATCTTTGGCGGGTCACTTTTACTTTTAGAGGCACATTTGCGCCGAGTTGGAGGAGAGTAGAATATGCTGTTGCTTATCAATCATTGTCAGATGGAGGAGGGCTCAACTTTTGCATTTCGCTGGGACTCGAGAGTTTCCCGTCTACTCACGCGACTGACTGCTTGAGGACTGCTAACCCCTTTTCGTGATATCTTCAGCTTTAATTCGGCTTACTTTGGATTTGGGTTTGGTTTGGGTTTTGGTTTACTTTTGGTTTCCATTTTTGAAAGCAAATCATTAATTTTTTGTGCCCATACTAATACCGACTGATTTACTTTGGTTCCCGTGAAATGCAGACTCCAATTCGAAGAAATCGTGTCAAGGCTGCGAGCTGCCCTCCGATGATATACCGGACTCCACGTCCAATTCGAGAGGACACAACAACAACACGCCCAGCGCCACAAATAACAATCCGAGCGCAGGAAGTCGTAAGTGTTTAGATTGCCATTGCCTAATCACATCCACATCCACAATAACTCAATCAATCTAATTTAATGACAGTCACTCCGAACTCATCACTAGAGACGGGCATCTCGTCCAATCTGCTGGGCAGCACCACCATATCCGGCTCGAATGTGATCAGTGCCGATTCCAGCGTCGCGTCCAGCGTCAGCCTCGACGAGGACATCGACGAGAGTCCTATCAAGGTCAAAAAGAAAGACGACCCTCACGGCCAGGTAAGTTTCCAATATTTATCATACCATTTAATTTATATTAATACGATTGAACACTCAAGGTCATTAAAAAGGAGGCTGTTTCCACATCGTCCAAGGCCTCACCCTTCGGCTACACCGACGCAGGCCCCAGTCTGGCTAGTTTCCGACGCGATTCCGATGCTTCCGTCGCCTCGAATCCGCCCGCAACCAAAGCCGGCAACAAGAAACGATATCAGAATCCAAACGCAAATGCGAATCCAATTGGAATTGCGTCGCCGCTGAGCGAGAGCAGCAACGCTGCAGGGCCAACTGGTTATTTTCCTGGTGCTGGCTATTATCCCAATCCGAATGTGAATCCGGGTGCGAAGGCATTGCAGGCGCCGCAGCAACTGCCACAGGATTATTATGGCAAATACGATATTGAGTTTGCCACCTCGCCGCACCACAACCCGCTCAAGCAACAGCAACAACAGCAGCAGCAGCAACAACAACCGCTTCACGGCGAATATTTGAGTCCCAAACCAAACACCAATGCTGCCAATAGTAATTTCCATCAAAACAGTCAACAACAACAACATCAACATGAGCAGCAATTCTACTACAACTACAACGACACCAATGGTGGTAGTGCGTACATGAACCACCAACAGCACCAGCAGCAGCATCATCCAGTTGGTGACTTTGAGGCGCCACCTATCAACGGGCCGGCGAACTTTTACGATCCCAAGTCACAGACTGGCGGTGCTTACTACGACAACATGAATTTCCAACACCAACACCATTCAGTTGGGTTCCAGCAACAGCACCAACAACAGCACCAGCAACAGCAGACGCCTCTAAATCACCAACAGTAAGTACAAATTCAACAACATTCGTGTAAGGTGAACTATATGTAGTGAGTTGCACAGCCATGCTCCACACTCAACGAAAGTCGGGACACAACCCGTTTTTGCTATACATGGTTTCGTTAAGCGAAGAAAAACTAGTTTAATTTAACATTTATTTGCAATTTTTTTTCATTTTACACAGGCACATGCATCACATTGGAGCTGGTGAAACGTACAGTGCGCTCGGCCTGCAAATGGAGAACTGCGATAGCTACAACAACTTTGGTGGCGGCTATTACGAACCGAGCCCTGCTCAACAACAGCAGCAACAACAACCGCCTCTGCCGCCCACTCACACCCATCCGCATCCGCATCATCCACATCCGCATCCACATCCGCATCATATGCAGGCGCAGGCGCATCCCCATCTGCATACATCGCACCACAATCCAATAGCAACTGCAGCCACTGTTCAAGTGGTTGGCGGAGGAGCACCACCGCCACCCACCTCTCATGTTTACATACCAAATGCAAATGCGGCGAATTCCAATTTCGTGCTGAACGGCGTTGGTGCGCCTGTGGTGTCTGGTGGACAAATACAGGCGTTTGCCAACACTAGTGTTGGTGGTGGTGGTGGTGGGGCAGCAGCGGCGGCTGCCATCAGCGGACTGGAGAATTCGAACAGCTCTTCGGACTTTAATTTTCTGAGCAATCTTGCCAACGATTTTGCGCCCGAATATTATCAGCTAAGTTAGTTTTGGTAGTTTGTAGACTGTAAATAAAATGATATCAAAATCGATGTAGTCGAATTTGTATGTGTGTGTGTGTAAGCACTTTGTCGTAGCACATATATGTAATTATGTTTGTATGTCTGAATTTATAGTAGGTAAGGTGATAAATGAAATCCGCATTAATCTATAATTATTTCTCAATTTGAGACAGACATCTAGTTTAGGGCTCTCTTGGAAAATTGCAACTTTAGCTTAAAGCCAATACACACACACACACATATAAAATGCAAGTAAATTCTCTCCGTTCGAAAATTATCTAAAACTGTTCAAATTGTATATAGCTAGTAAAATTAAAAATACTTCAACGTAAATTTCCAACAGTTCTAATCAAAAGTAATTTACCATAAGTCTTACTATATTATAAATCGAATCTTACTAAATGGCATACAGAAATAATAAATATAATTGTGTTTTTTGTAAATATTCGAAAGTAGCTCAAATCAGTAAGTGAAAATTGCAAATTGAGTCTGTTTGCCGTTAAAATAATATTTCCATTGTGTAATTTGATTATGATTAAAAATTATATTCTCATGAAATAAAATACATAACACATAAATGAAATGAAAAAATCAATCAAATTCAATGTTTGTAATGTTTATATGTTGTAAATGTAAATTCCAAATACAATTAAATTTAACAACATTTAGCCACTAAATACTGAATGAAATAAATGAATAAATATTAACCAATTGTCGTTGTAATCTGCAAATTACATTATTTAACGATAAAAACCATAACTTAAAGAAAAAAAAGAAAAACAATTTCATATCACAATAGTTTTTGCTTAATTCTTTTCTGCCTTTTCCTCTTTCTACATACCCAACTTGAGAAGAAATTGAAATATTTTCTGGCCAGGCACAACAAATGCGAATACCGACTGCCAATTAATGATGGATGAGTTTCGGGTGTTGAAGGGTACTAAACCAAATTTACCGTTGTGAAGAATTTGTGTGTGTGCATGTGTGTGTCCATGTGTTTGGGATTATTTTGAGCAAATGGAAACAATTTTAAAGTTGCGATAAATGTATGTATGAATGAAGTTTGCAAGAATCGGCTTCGGCATTGGATTCTATCTAAAAGTGATGTTCAACTAAATGTTTAAATATGTATGTTTAAGTAAACAATAACATATTTTACAAATTACAAACTCATAACTTTCACAGCTTTTATTTTGAGTTTATTATATTTGCAATTCTACAGTTAAAAGAGTTTTACTACGAAATATCTTGAAAACAGCTTTTATAAAATGTCTTTAGATAGTAGTTTGTTTACTTTGAAAATACGTTTCTTAATCGATCTGTTTTTCGTATTTAATCTTTAGAACTGTTTAATGTCGGTCAATAACGTCTGTGTATAATATATGTTAATAGGAAGTCTATTACAGCCTTAAATTTATGTGCTATCGATAAAAGTAAATAAATTTGATCAGAGTGTGGTGTAAGTAAACATCTATTTAAAATCCAATAATCTCTAAATTCCGATAGAAATTGCTAAATCGACTAGAAATTTGCTGCTGAATAAGAATATGCATTATTAAATCAAACATTTTTGTTCTGCTTTTTGCATATTTTTTTTAAAATTCATTGCACCTTTTTAACATTTTTAATAGGTTCTGGTCAAAAAAAGTAACATTAAAAATTTTTGGGTAAGGCTAGAAGAACTAATATAATTATAAAACTGCTGACCAACTATATATAAATGGATGTTGAACTTATATTTAGAAAATTGCAGACCAGTTAAATAAATTTCGATGGTCTGTTCATATTATAAGAGAAATATTATTCCAATGATGCAATGCCTTAGAAAAGTTGCCAATTGTATGCCAAGCAATATCATGTAAAATAGTTGATTGAAAATTTGAAGTGCGGACATTTATGCTTCATTTGGTCATTGGTCGCAGTTTGTGTCCCTAAGGATTTGCGACTGCGCCCATTCGTCAACCAGCAGCATTTTTTTTTTGTTTTTGCTGTCAACATTTCAGATACTTGGATGCCACATGCTCTTCCAGTCCCGAACCCAATACCAATCCCAGTCCCAGTCCCAGTTCCCCTGTCGTCGGCTACGCACAATTCTGACAGAAGCGGTGAAAATTTAAGATTGATCACCCGGCCGAGTGTTTGTCAAAATTGCCTGCCGGCTGGGCTGCCCGAGCTGCTGGGTATCCTTATCCCACATCCGTGTCGAGTTCCGTGTCCATGTCGAGGACTGGCTAAAACCTAAACAATGTCAAAACTGTCTGCTGTTTGCATGTGCCGCGGTCCATATTATCAATATCCCCAGTGGCTATATATACATTATATAGATATTTTAATATTTAAACTGGTCAAAAGCGTGTCCTGTTCCATTCCATTAAATTACGGCACACTCGACTTTAACTAAAGCCAAAGGGCAAAAATATATTTTTAGAAATAAGGCCATAAAACACAGGTTAGATCAAAATAACTGTTCGACTTTTTGGCTAAGGCCAATGCTGTATAGACATTTATTAGACTTGTGAAACTAAAAACAAATTAAAAAAGAATCGAGATAATTTATTGAATTGATTTAAGGGGGCTGGGCCAAACAACACGTCAACACATTGGCTTTGGCTTTGTAGCTCAGCTGAATAATTGTTACTGGTATTTGAAGTTGGTTAATTACAATAAATGACTATTAACACTGTGTAAGACATTTTAAGACTGCCAACGTCAAGTGGCGACGAAGTGGATGACGTTGACAAATATGTAACGAATATTTGAAAACGCTTAGTCAAAAGTGGCTAAGGTTTAGGTTTATGCATATGTCAAATTTCAACAGTTACAGCAAAATCAGGCGAATCGAGTTGTTGCCAACTAACCTTAACGGCCCTGTGCAAGCCAACTTGCAACTGGCCAGTAGCCCAACAAGTGAAATAATAACAATTAAAGTAATACAAACCAGTTTGCACTAAACTTACTTTTTTTTGGCAGCACCACACACCACAAACAACACACACACGCACACTCACAGGGCCTTAACACATGTGGTTTATTTCTTTTGATCCATAAGTTCCAGTCATAGGCTTTTGTGGGGGCCCCGCTGACCTTGATATACATAAATTATTGTACATTATTCAGCTACTTGCCTTATTTTCATGTATGTATGAATGCTTATGTATGTATTTGTATGTATGTGTCTGTATGTATTTGTATGTTTGTACACTTAAGGCAATCGTAACGATATGTTTTTAAGCATTTTCATGCATATTTTTATAATCGCAATTTGCGCACTGCGATCTCAATTTAACTAAACTATTTCGCTTGACTACACTGCAAGAAATACAATACAATTCAAAGAATTTTGAGAATTATAAGTAATAGTCTCAGTTTTTGTACTCACAGTTACACTTTGAAAATAACGTATTTTTTTATAAGCAATTTCTGAGACCATTTCTTGCTGAGTATTTAATTCTTGAAAAAGATAGAAATTTATGATAGTTTGGTTGAAAGAGATCGACCCTGAAAAGAGGTGTATTTCTTCCCTGACATATTGGGTGTTTCGATACTGCCTTTTGCCTATTACATACCATTATTCCATTTTCAGTTCAATATATAAAATTATAACATTCGCATGATTTGCTAGATACCCCGCAGGTTTTCGTCGACTAAATTAATAAGCCCGAGTAGCTATTAAAATGAATGTATCGAAACCAGGCTCAAAGTGTAATCGGCGTACAATTTAATAAACAGCACAAGGCAACAAAAATTATTGGATTGAGATGACTTTTGACAACCATTGAGCAAGATTCGGCTGGAAGCGAAGCGGAGATTTAGAGTAAATACACATGAGCAAATTGGTAGCCTATTGTAGTATTTTGCTTTTTGTTTATTGGTTACACCTAAACTTAATCACAAATGTAAATTTTGTTCAAGGGCCGAGAGAGAGAGTGTGTGTTTTCGGGGGGGTTCGTCCAACTGGTCCGTGCGATTCAATGCCTTGTGATGAGTGCCAAAATGCGAACTGGCCTGGCTGGCTAACAATCAAGTGCCAATTCCCGCCGGCTTATTGTTGTCATCGTTCCGTGTTGTTTTGCCAGGTGCTGGATGATGTTTAGATGTGCAGTGCCAAAGATGCCGAAAGAGTTGTTGGTGTTTTGCTGCCGAGTATTGGAGGCTGGACGGGGAGCGGACCGGACCGGAACTCAAACTTCGATTTCCATTGGAATTACGAGTACACCGCGCAGCTGAAGCAGACACTTGGCGATCTGATCGAGTGTGTTCGTCCTACGGAATAAAAATACAAATTACAACCGGTTGATATATTTAAATGTTTTGTTTTTGTTGTTGTTTACAATTACAATTTACAGAACTGCATTCTGCATTGGGCTGCGCTGACGAAAATCCAAATGGTGGCTTCTCTGATCTTGGCACTTGGATTGCTAGCCGTGTGGGCCCAACCTCTTGGACTCAGCACAAAACACTGAATGAGCCGGCCAGGAGCAACTTACTCCTATTTATACGAACTACGATCGCTGAAAGCCTGTTTTGACTGCCAAAGCAGCGCGGCGATCCTTTAACTCACTTGATCGGGTTTTACATTTTTTTTGTTGAGATTTTCATTTTTGTTTTTGTATTATTTTTTTTTGGTTTTTTTGTTTTTTTTTTGTTTTTGCTTTTGTTGTTTTGTCTGCTCGCATTGTCAGTTTGCATTGTTGTTGGGCTTTTGCTCAGGGCAGTTGATAATAATGATGATGATGAAGTTGAGAAGGGTTCGCTGGCCCAGTCGATATATCGATGTGTGCGCACCTCAAAACGTGCAATCTTCCACTTGATTAGTCCGATTTAAGCACATATCTCCTGCGAACAGGGGTCAGGACTAACAGCGATCCATGTAGCAGTTGGCTAGCTCCGCTTACAACGCTCGACCTTGGGTTACCCCAACAGAATAGTTCTTCCTTGACATACAGACAAACAACAGGTGCAACAGATCTGGCACAGATACATACATATGCATGTATCTGTAGTAGCGCATCTAGAATACATGCAATTGATTTCAATTGTGGGAAAAGATCGTTTTATTTTCTTGTTTACTTCCAAATCCCTATAATTTTTGTTATTTACGTTATCCAACCGAAAAAAAAGACTCTTTTTTATGCGTATTTACCATTTAAAATTGAAGTCATGACCCCAGTATCTGCTTAATGCAGAATCCGGCCCGCCCTTTTATTTGCAAATAGTAAGCATGCCTCGCACCCTTCTTGCGCAGGCAGGAATTCAAAGTTCGTCTGCAGACAGCCTGACGAACCAGGTTCAACATCGAAACATCCCAAGTTCGTTGCACTCTGGATGCGAGTGAAAGCAAAGCTGTTGAAAACATCCTTAAAGCATTCTGAAATCCACAAAACAAAAGTCCTGCGGACGCCAGACAGTATCGCCTGAACTGCGGATACTACAACGACTTCAAAGTCCTTTTATGCTTAATGTCTGTGAACTTTTTTTCCGTTGTTTCGCCTGGCCGACAAACAAGTTATGAACTCCTTGCCCAAAAAAAAAAATATAAAAAACAAGAAGCAACACAGCAACCAGGATAATAGTGTTCAGCATGTGAACGACCTTACCAATTATCAACAACTGCAATTGGAATTGCCAAACCAGGTAAATGCAATTCATTTAAATATTATTTCTTATTTGAATTTGTGCTGTCAGTGCTCAATTCGCACCCAAGTCTTACGAATATTTCAATTATTACTTCGAGTAAAATATCAACTGGTAATCAAATAAAATATTTTTAATATTAATAAGATTTTTAATACAAGAATCATCTATTTAAGAGATTTTTAAATTGATTAAATTTGTAACATAAATTTGTAAGTGAAAATAATAAGTAATTTTAATCTTAATTCCATTATAATCTGAATAACATATAAGTTAATTTATTGTTCCTTTTTCTAGTTAAACTGAAGAACTCAGGATTATTGCCATATGCTATTAGATTATAAAAAGTCTTGTCTTATCAGATATATATTTTTGTCAAAAATAACCTTCACAATAGCTTCTACTGAAAAAGTGAACTATTTCTTCTTCAAATCTCAATTATAGAAAATGTTTTGCTATTTAAACAAAAAAAAGACTTTTAAATTTATATTCAATATTTCTTTACATACATGTATGCATTATTTATTTGTAGATGTCAATAAATAAATGTACAGTAATTTAAGCAACGATTTTATAAACGAGTGTAAACAAGATGTATCAACAATTTAGTGATGGTAGGAGACAGACGGAGCGGAGTAAGTGGTGTAGTGCGAAGCTGGAGCAGCATAGTGGGCAGCTGGGGCAGCATAGTGGGCAACTGGAGCAACGGTCTTGAGGACGGCTGGAGCAGCATAGTGGACAGCTGGGGCAGCATAGTGGACAGCTGGGGCAGCATAGTGGGCAACTGGAGCAACGGTCTTGACAACGGCTGGAGCAGCATAGTGGACAGCTGGGGCTGGAGCTGCGTAGTGGGCAACTGGAGCAACGGTCTTGACAACAGCTGGGGCGGCATAGTGGGCAACGGGAGCGGCGGCAATGGTCTTCACAACATTGAGGGGTTCACGGTTGACCACAGCGTTGAAGCCGTTGATGGGATCGGCGGTATACTGGACGGTGCGCTTGTAGCCATCGGCATCGATCAGGGAGTACTCGCCGCGGACCACATCACCATCGCGCTCCTCCACCTGACCCTTGGAGTCACCGGTCAGCTTGTCATCGACTCCGTACGAGAAACGGTACTGAGGATGGGGATCGTAGGTCTCGTCGGACACCACCTTGTGGGCCACAGCCACGGGGGCACCATAGGTGGCAACTGGAGCAGCTGCGTGGTAGGCCTCGGGCACATAACCAGCGCTGGCGACTGCGACGAAAGCGAGTGCGAAAACAAACTGGAAAGCGAAAGATAATCCATTAATACACATATATAAATCCCATGTGCAGATCTACTTAAATGGAGCACTCACCTTGAAGGCCATGTTGCTGTGTTTTATTTTGGAGTTCTTTACAGAAGTGAACTTGATCTGCGAATGATACATTTCTGGGCGTAAGCCTCAACTTATATAGCAAATCAGCAAAGCGACTGCGCTGCTGCTGAGTGAACGATTTATTTTCATGGTGACAGCAGAAATTCAATGATTTGGACGTTGATTGTTGGCTGGCGATTACTGGTACTTCCTGTTCGAAGGTAAGTACTGTGGGTGTGCAAATAATCGTGTTATGATCTCCGAGAACCAACCATAACCGAAAAGAGAAAGATTGCCGGCGAATTGTTTAACACACGCACAAAGCTGATATGCAAATTTGAAATGCGAAGTTTAACGGTTCTATTCTGGTAAAGCATTTCTGTAATTAAAATCCTATAAAAATGGTATAACTCTCAAAATACATGATATATAAAATCAGTTAAGAACTACTCTGTTATAGGATCAGCCTGCAACTTTAATGGTATGTTAATGTAAAATAAATTATAAGTGTCTTTCTTATTGGAATACAGAACTGTATTAGAAGAAGAATAATTAATAAGTAATGAAATTCGAAAAAGTAAATCCAAAAATGCAAAATATTAAATTGAAATTGTTAAGGTATTTATTGACTTATTGCATTTAATAATATATTAAATTCTGTTTTGAAGCGTATGCAATTAACTTATCAATAAAAACTTAATTTGTTCAGTGTAAGTAATCAAGTTGTCAACATGTCAATCTCAGTCAGCTTTAAGAATATAAACATGTGTTTCAAGGATATGTTTTTTTTACATATGTATCCTTAATATACAAACACTCCCACAGATTTCAGTTATAAGCATTTATATCTTTCTCGTAAGCCGCTTTAATTGGTTTGAAATGAGCAATTTGTTTGTACGTGAGCTACTCTGGAATTGCTTTTGAGATCGTAAAGGAAATCTTAAATCCTTTCTAAATAATTTACCCTTTACGAGTTCACCTGCTGCCTGCTGCCTGCTGCTGTGCAGCTTGACAATCTCTTCGATTACCGCTGGTTGCTGTGGTGACTGCGCTAATTTCGAACATGATATGCAGAAGGCCATTGGTAAGCACCTTACGATTACCGCTATGCAGACTCGACCAATTCGGCTATCAGTGAAAACAGTTGCGACTGTGGCCTATAAATACATTGACCAGCCCTGAAGCAGTATCATTCAACGTTCGCTCTTGCTTCTGAAAAGAACTCCACCAAATCCACCAAAAAACAGCAACATGGCCTTCAAGGTGAGTGCTCCATTTAAGTAGATCTGCACATGGGATTTATATATGTGTATTAATGGATTATCTTTCGCTTTCCAGTTTGTTTTCGCACTCGCTTTCGTCGCAGTCGCCAGCGCTGGTTATGTGCCCGAGGCCTACCACGCAGCTGCTCCAGTTGCCACCTATGGTGCCCCCGTGGCTGTGGCCCACAAGGTGGTGTCCGACGAGACCTACGATCCCCATCCTCAGTACCGTTTCTCGTACGGAGTCGATGACAAGCTGACCGGTGACTCCAAGGGTCAGGTGGAGGAGCGCGATGGTGATGTGGTCCGTGGCGAGTACTCCCTGATCGATGCCGATGGCTACAAGCGCACCGTCCAGTATACCGCCGATCCCATCAACGGCTTCAACGCTGTGGTCAACCGTGAACCCCTCAATGTTGTGAAGACCATTGCCGCCGCTCCCGTTGCCCACTATGCCGCCCCAGCTGTTGTCAAGACCGTGGCTCCAGTTGCCCACTACGCAGCTCCAGCTCCATTTGCTCACTATGCTGCACCAGCCGTTGTCAAGACTGTGGCTCCAGTTGCCCACTATGCTGCCCCAGCTGTCCACTATGCCGCCCCAGCCGTCGTCAAGACTGTGGCTCCAGTTGCCCACTATGCCGCCCCAGCCCCAGCTGCTCACTACGCCACTTACTCCGCCCCGTCTGTGACATACCATCACTAAATTGTTATTCATGTTTATAGAATCCTTATGCATATTACTGTACCTTTATTTATTGACATCAACAATAAAAAAAAATCATATTTGAAAATTTGCAAAAAAAAAATATACATTTTGTTATTTAACTTTGAATGCTTCAAGTACTGCCAGGATCTTCCATTCAATCAGTCTGGAAATATCATTAACCGATTACGCCCACACACAATGAGGCAAATTGGCTTTTAGCCAAAACTGTAGCCAATTAAATGTGGTGCGACATTGAAACTCCAAAGTCAAGTAGAGTTTTCAATTATGGCAACATTTGTTACACTTCCAAACAATCACCATGAAAAGTAACTAATCCTATCAACAAACAATGCATGAAAACAATTTAAACTAGCAGAGACTTTAGTTATCTCCGTCCGGGGAATTCATCTAAAAGATATACACCTATAGATAAATATCAGACCATTCAATAAATGCGATTCCGGTTGGAATTTATGGTTCATTTATATTTAGCAAAATGTTTCAGGCTTCGGCATTTCCCATTCCTTTCCAAACGATGACGCGCTCTATTTTATTGGAACTGGCTTAGCGCTGGCCAAAAGTACGTCAAACCAAAGAGATCAAGAGTTCTATTATTCAAGCGTAAATACGTTTTTTAATTATTCCATTATCTACACACCCAACAAAACGCAAAACAATTAATTAAATTGAAATTGAAAGTTTCTCAGGTCATTGAATTTGGAAAAACACGTAGGGTATCAAAAGTACATGGTCGTATACGTAGAAGGGAAAAATTAATTTTAAAATGTAAACATATCATTTTATAATTAAGTTCTCTTTAAATCATTTTATAATTAATTATTCTTTAAAAAACAATCGCAATTGTTTTTCAAAAAGTGGGTAGGTACGTTTAACATTCCACAAAATTGTATGCTTCATTAATAATTGGAATTTTTTATTAAGCCATTTTTACTTTCTGGCCTAGAAATGACCTCAAATGAAATTCTTTAAAATTGAATTGCGGCCAGCGGAACATTACATCATTTCGCAAAGAGTTAACTCTCTATAAGTGCATGTGTGTGTGTGTGTGTGTGGGTGCATGATTGAGCACTTATGGCATAAATCGATAGTGTACAAAATACCGAGTGGAGAAAAAGCTTCAATCTGAAAGCTCGGGCATTACATGTCTGACAACAAATTGAGAGTCTTGGGCATTGGTTCGTCACTTGTAGTTTTGCTGAGTTGCCAGTTTTTTTTTTCTTTGATATTTTTTAAAGTGTTTTTTAGGTCATTGCAGTGCGAGAGCTGGACAGCCTGTGGGGTGGGGGGGGTGCTAGTGTGTGTCAAGTGCAATGCTGGCATCGATCAAGTTGTCTTTATTAGGTTACTTACATGACTTGAGCCCGCAAGCCCCAAACCAAACCAACCGATATCTAAAACCCTACCCCAAAACCCGCAGCTATCAAAACCAAGTTTCTCGCCTAAGTCTTTTGTTAGCTGTGTATTTTTTCTCTTTCCTCTTTTTGGTTTTCGTATTTTTTTTTGGCTATTTCGTACGTTGTCCGTCTTCCATTCATAACAATGGCAATGGTTCGATCGCTAGTTGGCCACATAGGTGTGACTCGTGGGTGCAAATCTTTAATCGATTGAGCGCCAGCCCGTAACTAAGAAAAAAAAATCCGAGACAAAGGGGAACATGCAAATGAATTAAAACTCAAGTTATTTATGTAAAACTTACGAAAAAGTGAAAGAAAAGCCAAAAAAAACAATGGATAAAAAACGCTGGCCAAGGTGCCCAACGAAATTTCGTCTATAAATACAAATGCAATTGAGCAGATTTATTATTCAAAGCACGGACTTCCACAGAAGGAGTACAGAGCGTCCACAGCTTAGTTCCAGTCTCACAAATCACCCAAAATCTGCAAAATGGCTTTCAAGGTAAACACTGAATTATCCGTATTATTAAACGTTGGCTAACTAAATCCTGCTTTGCTGTAGTTCGTCGCACTCATCTCCCTCATTGCTGCCGTCTCGGCTGGCCTTGTTCCTGTGGATCACCATGAGCAGCATCAGCTTTATCACGCTGCAGTGGAACACCATGAGCAGCCTCAGCTTTATCATGCTGCAGTGCCCCAGCAGCAGCCGCATGTGATCTACCAGAAGCCTCATGACATACACGGATACGCCCACGCCCCCGCCCATGCCCCCGCCCATGAGGTGTATCCCGATGATCCTCATCCCAAGTACAACTTTGCTTATGATGTGCAGGATGCCGTCTCTGGCGACTCCAAGAGCCAGGTGGAGTCCCGCGATGGCGATGTGGTCCAAGGCGAGTACTCCCTGGATGATGCTGATGGTTTCCGTCGTACCGTGAAGTACACAGCTGACTCAGTCAATGGTTTCAATGCCGTCGTTCATCGCGAGCCCCTCACCCACACACACCACAAGCTGGTTGCTGCTGCTCCAGTCGCACCTGTGCAGTACCACCATGCGGCACCGACGGCCCCCGTCTCCTATGCTGCTCCTGCCTATGTGGCACCCGCCTATGCCGCCCCCGCTCACACCTACAACGTTCACCAGCAAGAGCCCCAGCACCAGCAGCACAACGAGCACCACTACGCCTCCTACGAGACACCTGCTCCAGCCACACACGATGCCCACAACTACTACCATCATTAAAATCCCCAACCTGCGCCGACGAAAGTATTAATGCATTCTCCATTCCACGTTTTCATTGCTAAACATATTTAGACATATTAAGCTCTGTTGCATAGTTCTATTGTAAATATTTTAATAAATCTATTATTGCATCAAAAATATATATATCCAAGTTTTATTCATACATTTCATATATGCAATTCGAAGTTATACTGACTTCTACGAAAGATGTGTTAGATAGATCAACTTGTGACCAAATCTAACTTTAACACACATTTAAATTATATTGTCCTGATTGTCATATGTAGTCTGATGATCTCTCTGATGATCTGTCTGATGATCTTTACCCAACTCTCTGAGTTTTTAGTTGGCAATCTTGCATCAATATATTTTAGCATATTAATTGAGATCTTTAGTTAATTTAGGGTTGTACTTGAAATATTCAATTTGACTGAAATCTTACACAAATTTAACCAGCAAGTTTCGTAAAAATTTATGTTTAACTTTTTAATATTTTTCATCAAACGTATTAGGACAGTCATAAAATTATATGTAGAACTTAAGACCCATATAGAAATAAAAGACCAATAATTAAAATAAGCTATATTAAATTAAATACATTATGTCAATATGGTGTTTGGACAAATAAAAAAATAATATTATTAAAAAAATATTTTTTTTATTAACTTGTTTGCTCATTACTTAAGTGATCGGCCGAAAAGAAAATATCAAAATCGTGAACTACCTTGTTCACGCACTTTATTGACAGTCCAAAGAATGTATATTTTTGGTTTTCTAAAGTTCATAATAATTTGAATAAATAATGTTGTAAATTGTATTGTTAAATAGGTTTACGTTAATTGCACTTAATAGTATAGAAATAATAATAGTATATAAATAATAATTTATATTTCTTAAAAAAGGAGTTAGAAAATATACGTGACTTGCATAAGTATTTAATAGTCTTAATCGATATTTGCGATTATATATTTAAATTCTTTTGAAAAAGTTATCTTATTTAAAAACTTTTCGGCTATGCCAAAACATCCTAATCCAAATTCGATTCTCCTTACGACATCTGGAAAAATCGTGTCAATGTTTAACCTTGGCCAATTATCAACAACGTTTTATAATTTTTAAGTTAGCAAATATTTCCTTAAAATTTAAAAGTCTCAGACTTAATTAAAAGTCAATAATCAGAGCATACACTAATATATGTGGTATGTAATTTGAATACCTTCAGATAAAAATATATAAATCGTATTTTTAAGTTTATTTCAAATTTTATCTAACCGGTTTTGGCATGCAAAAAGTATCCGGTAGCAACAATGGAGCTTTTTGCAATTGTAATGTCGCGCACACATATTGAATGTCAAATAGCCGTTGGCAGATTTTTTGTGCTGCGTATTTGTGTTCGATGGTGAGGTAGATCTGAGTCCGGAACCTCGACAATACCCGCGTCCATGAGCATGGGCAATAGTATGTCCAATTGCCACACAAGACCCAATTTGCTCCACATTCCACACACAAATGCCCCAAGTATTGCGTTCGCCCTGCACTCGGCCTTTCGCTTCCCTTTGCCTACACCTTGGCTTGCGGTGTGTGTAATTTACTTAATAACAATTAACAAAGGCAACACAAGCGCCAACCTCGGAACAAATGCACTTGCTGACCAAGCGCTGTTTGCTCTATAAAAACCACGGTCTGCTCAATTTCTTATCATACAGCAAACTTAGCTTCATCCGACAACACAAGCTTTCAGTCCCCAAGTCGCACACCAAGCTCCTCAAAATGGCATTCAAGGTATGCCTATCTGGAGCACCGAGAAACAGGAGATATAGGAACCGTTTCTCACATTCTTTCTCTTTTAGTTCGTCGCATTCCTCGCTCTCATCGCTGCCGCCAGTGCCGGTCTCCTGCCCGCCGCTCAGGTCTACCATGCCGCCCCCGCTGTGGCCCACTACGCCGCTCCGGCTGTGGCCCACTATGCCGCACCAGCTGTGGCCACCTATGCCGCACCGGCTGTCGTCGCCAAGCATGTGATCACCAAGGCTGCCGAGGAATACGATCCCCATCCCCAGTACAAGTTCGCCTACGATGTGCAGGATTCCCTCTCCGGCGACTCCAAGAGCCAGGTGGAGGAGCGCGATGGTGATGTGGTCCGTGGTGAATACTCGCTGATCGATGCCGATGGCTACAAGCGCATCGTCCAGTACACCGCCGATCCCATCAACGGTTTCAACGCTGTGGTCAACCGTGTGCCTCTCGGCCAGGCCGTTGCTGTTGCACCCGTTGCCCATTATGCCGCCCCAGCTGTGGCTCACTATGCTGCCCCCGCTGTTGTAAAGACTGTCGCTCCAGTTGCCCACTATGCCGCACCTGCTTCACACTATGCCGCATATGCAGCACCAGCTGTTGTGAAGACCGTTGCTCCGGCTTACACCACCTATGCCGCCCCAGCCGTCCATGTGGCCCATCACTAAAAAAAAACGCCATTTTGTTATTTGTGTTGACTGAAACTGTTTGCAATTCAACTTGCCAAGATTAAATAAATTTTTATTCATTTACCTATACATGATTTTTGAGTTTAATGTTGCAAAACGATTTGTTAAGTCATCGATTTTAACTGAATAGTTCGCAGCGCATATATCAAATATCGGAATGTGACTAACGTCTCAGAATATATAAATTGCCTCTATCAGTTTGTGAAATGAATATCTCATTTCAGGCGAAAATCCGACTAAGAATTGTCAAAATATATCTGACTTGGTCGCATTGCAAGAAAATATCCAATAATAATCAAATTCAAAAATTAATTAAGAAAACTGGATGACCTTTAAATTTCAATTCCATTCTCTTACTTAACAATGTCAATAAAAATACCGTTATTTTATATACATAAAAGAGAGTTTCAATCCCATTATTTAACAATTACGCAATGATAATAAAAGCGATAATAGAACTTTTGATCTCAGTGGTCTGGCGTGCCTCTGGCCAGTGCCAAACCAGTTTCAATCACATCGAGCAAGTCATGTTTGGTGCGAAATAAAGAAATACTCAAGTTGGCAACAAATTGCCAAATCTAAATTGAATTTGATGTCCAAAACACCAACCGGAATCTAAGCTAGAAAAGGGCTTAGAAACCAGAAAGAAAGATTGAAATCAGTTAACTACAAAAAAATTATACTTGGCTTGTTGATGGGATTAGTTAATTTTCATGGCGATTGCTTGGAAGTGTAACAAATGGAGTTGTAATTGAAATCTGACTTGACTTTAGAATTTCAATGTCTCGCCAAATTTAGTTGGCAACAGCTTGAGTCAAGAGCATTTCAAAAGGGGACTGTGGGCATTATCGGATATTGGTATTCAGAGCTAATCCTGTTTGAAATCGAAAACGTTGATTTTGAAATCACTTTAACATTTATTTTTGAGTATTAAACTAGGTATAACAAATCAGTGCGGCATATAACAGAATTAATGATGGTAAGCAACAGCTGGAGCAGCATAGTGGGCAACTGGAGCCACAGTCTTCACCACTGTGGGGGCAGCGTAGTGGGCAACTGTTGCAGGAGCTGCGTAGTGGGCAACTGGAGCTGCGTAGTGGGCAACTGGAGCAACGGTCTTCACAACAGTTGGGGCAGCATAATGGGCAACGGGGGCGGCGGCAATGGTCTTCACGACATTGAGGGGTTCACGGTTGACGACAGCGTTGAAGCCGTTGATGGAATCAGCGGTATATTGGACGGTGCGCTTGTAGCCATCGGCATCGATCAGGGAGTACTCGCCACGGACCACATCACCATCGCGCTCCTCCACCTGGCTCTTGGAGTCGCCGGAGAGGGAATCCTGCACATCGTAGGCGAACTTGTACTGGGGATGGGGATCGTATTCCTCGGCAGCCTTGGTGATCACATGCTTGGCGACGACAGCCGGTGCGGCATAGGTGGCCACAGCTGGTGCGGCGTAGTGGGCCACAGCGGGGGCGGCATGGTAGACCTGAGCGGCGGGCAGGAGACCGGCACTGGCGGCAGCGATGAGAGCGAGGAATGCGACGAACTAGGAAGGATATTGAAGGGTGAAGGATGAGCTTGAAAATGCCATATATCGAATATGTCGAAGACATACCTTGAATGCCATTGTGTCTGACTTAAGCTGGGATACTGTTGAGAGCGGAGAGCGAAATGAACTGTGACTGCTGCTGCTGCTGGCTGTTGGCTTATATAGAGCGACCCACTACCAACTTAGTGCCGAATCGGGACTGCGTCTTCGTAGCCGAAGTTGGGTAATTAGTGCAGTTCACCTTTGCTAAATTGTGTGAAAAATGTAACATTGAGTTCATTGTATATTGCTATATGTATGTGTGTACTGTGTGTACTTTGTGTGTACTGTGTGTCTACTGTGTGTGTTATGTATGTTTTGTGTGCAGTCATCTTAATAAACCGAATTTATTGGTGGTGCTGAAACTGGTTTCGGCTGTAAGGCTACGCAAAGTTGCAGTTTTATATCTCAGATAAAAAGGTTTTAAATTGCTCCACGACTAATTGGCATATTTAAATATATTATTTAATTTAATTAAACCGTTAGCGATAGGCAAGCATTAAATAATTGTCTATAGCAAAAACTGTGAATATAGTTTGACAGTTTAACACATCTCTAATACATATTTATTAATAATAATAACAAATATTTTTTGTATTTTGTTCACTCTAAACACAAATAAAGTTAATGAATTTGAATCCATTCATTTATTTTCATATTCAATTCATACATAAATATATTTCCTAGCGATCAACTTGATTAATTTGCATAATAAAATCGCTAAATTTCAAATAAATATATGCAATAACTGTAAACGGTTTTAGCCAAAGGTAAAGAGTAGCATATATAAATAATATGCAGTATGGGGTTTTAATTAAATATTACAATTTAAACGAGTGGTCGACCTGGAGAACTGAAGAACGTACGTGACAATTTTACGTGACTAGCTACGACTTAGTCCATCCCCAATGCTCTTTCAGTATCAATAATATCCAAGTGAGGCTTCGAAGAGCCAAAAATGAATTCCAATTAGGTGTCATCAATGTCACCGAGTTGACTATATAACATTATGGCCAGCACTTGCTCAGACATTCAGTGTTCAGCTGCTGCTTAGGACAACACCAAGTAACTCTCCAATCCAAACCCAACGCAATGGCTTACAAGGTACGTAAGAAGGAATACTTCCCTCCTGTGGATTACGTTGGATAACTTAATATTTACATCTTTACCTTTAACAGATCGCATTCGCACTCGCTATGCTCGCCGTGGCCCAGGCGGCAGTACTGAGAACTGTGGCACCCGTTGCCGTAGCACCCGCACCCGTTCTGGCCAGGACCGTTGAGCTCGAGGAGGTTGATCCGCATCCCCAGTACTCTTACAGCTACGATGTGCAGGACACTCTCTCCGGCGACTCCAAGGGCCATGTGGAGGAGCGTGATGGTGATGTGGTCCGCGGCGAGTACTCCCTGATCGATGCCGATGGCTTCAAGCGCACCGTTACCTACACCGCCGATTCCATCAATGGTTTCAATGCCGTCGTGCGTCGTGAGCCGCTCGTTGCCGTTGCTGAACCTTTGGTTAGGGCTGCTCCCGTTGCCGTTTCAGCGCCCATCGTCCACTCTGCTCCAGTTGCCGTTACAGCGCCCCTCGTCCGCTCTGCCCCACTTGCCGTCGCCGCACCCATCGTCCGCTCTGCTCCAGTCGCCGTTGCAGCACCTATTGTCCGATCAGCTCCAATCCTGAGCACCGCTGCCATTGCTGCTCCTCTGAGATACACAGCGCCAGCTTATGCCGTGAGGAACTTGTAGGCTGACTGGAATTGACTTGATTTCAATATTGTTGCTTTGAAAATAAATGTGATGTTTTATAAAAAAAAATATTGCTCTTTATATTTATTCAAAGAGGGACAACTAATTAAATTTAGAAATTTAAGTGAACAAAAACAACAAAATGAAATTAAATTTTTAACAAATTTACTATATTTCTATAATAAGATTTTCACATTGTTTGTTAACTAAAATATTGGCATTGTTGTGGTATCAAATGCCACCCAATTTGCAAGCCCAATCAATCCAATAGGGTTGTAATATAATATATATATAATTTATATATTTTAAGAATAAGATTTTCACATTTTGATTAAATCAAATATTGGCATTTTTGTTTAATAATATGCCACCCAATTTGCAAGGCCAATTAATCCAATAAGGCTGTAAGTATTTTTATGCATTCAATTCGATATTTGCCGTCAAGGTGAAATTGTGAAAGCGCCAAAGACACAAATTGCCCGCGGTCAAAACAGCAGCAATTGGAGAAGGTGTGGCTGTGGTGTGAATATGTGGTGTTCGTGTGTTGGACACCACTTACCTATGACACTAATCTGCACACATTTACATGTCGCAGTTGTTGCATAAATATATTATTTACTTACGTTTGCCCATTCGTAATTACCACGCTGGCAGTCGATAAATCGGCAATAATCAATACAAGTGACAAAAATTGTATTGTAAAAAAGAGTAAAAAAAATAAAATATAATAATTATTATTTCAATTCGGGGGTATAAAAACAGATTCGTGTGCAGTTTGCAAATCATTCCACAGCTTCACTGCTTTCGTATCACTATTTGGATATTCGCCCAGCATTCCAAGCTCATTCGCCATGGCCTTCCAGGTAAGCTCTACCATTCAAAGCGGACGATGAAGTCCTTTTTTATTTATATACTTATCTACTTTCAGTTATTTGCCATCCTTGCGCTCGTTGCCGCCGTCAGCGCCGGAGTTCTGCCCGTCCAGCAGGTGTATCATGCGGCACCAGCTCCAGCTGTCGCCTATGCTCATGCCCCCGTGGCCGTGGCCCATGCTCAGCCCGTTTTGGCCAAGCACGACGACGAGTACGATCCCCATCCCCAGTACAAGTTTGCCTACGATGTGCAGGATGCCCTTTCCGGTGACTCTAAGAGCCAGGTGGAGGAGCGCGACGGTGATGTGGTCCGTGGCGAGTACTCGCTGGTGGATGCCGATGGCTTCAAGCGCATCGTTCAGTACACCTCTGATCCCGTCAATGGCTTCAACGCCGTTGTCAACCGTGTTCCTATCGATCATGTGAAGACCGTGGCTGCCGTTCCAGTGCCCGTTTCCTACCATCACTAAGTGGACCGACAATCAGCTACTTCATATTGTTTGAAGCCATGTTTATGTCCTTAAATTGAATAAATTGTTGCATATTTCTAAGCCTATAAATAATCAGAGTTTCTGTGTGGATTGGAATTTAATCAAATATGATTATCAAATTTTAATATTTTTTTACTCAATCATATGTTTTGCAGATAATGTTTGACGAGAGTTTCATCAAGGACAAAAAGAATTATTTTTCCATGAAAAAGTATTAAACCAATCGAGATGGTTAATCTCAGACATCTTACGTAATAAAGGCTTAGCTATATTCACGTCCTCATTTGTTTTGGAACATGCCCCATTTTTCGAACATGATTACAAAATCACGTACTCAACACCAATTTACATCTCAATTATAGCAACTGAAAGATCTTGGTGTGTAACAACTACCTTGATACACCAGCAACCATATACTTTAAATCAATTTCGGACATCTCTGACGCAGATTGCACTCTTCCAACTCATTACAGCAAATTGAACTGCCCACATTTACCATCTGCCTGGTGCCGTTTACATTTACACCAATCACCGCAAATTGATGCGTATTGACGGATTCAAGTATTCGAGTATTTGACCATGCATGTAAGTAATGTAAATGCAAATCCCATACTCAAAATTCAATACGATTGCCATCAGAGAAGTTAAGGTCAGAGTTTTGATTTGGGCCTTTCGCCAAATGCAGCAACGCCCAATGCAGCGAATGTGTTTTACAGAATGATTTATATGCCAATATTGTCTTAAATCGCAGCCATTGTCTTATCGACAAGATAGTGGCGACCAGATAGGGAATGGGGCACAGCTCTTGGACTTTTACCTTAACATCTGTTCGGTACATCCAAATATGCCATGGGCATGGCCCGCCTCGCTTGTCCTCCACATGCAGCTGTCCACGGCGACAAGTGACCAGCGATTTCGAGTGTTAAGGTCAAAGTCAGGTTTTATGCTTAATTACCTCGTATGAGCAGCACTTGAAGCACTTGTCCAGCCACAGCTACCCGATGACATGTTCGTGTCTCGCGCTCGTTCCCACAAGCCCAAAGTGCGGGCACTTTCAGCAGTAGCAGCTAAACAATAAAAAAAAACGGAGTCAAATATTTCGGATTGCCATAACAGTTACTGTAACAAACCGTTGCTCTTAGCCACGACGAGTGCGCAAGCGCATAGCCCCAGTCGAGGTGGCCCATAAAACCACAAGGCGAATTAAACAATGCGCGTAAAAACCTACACTGAGCACAAATATTGGACGTGTTTCCACAAATCCCAAAGTAATGTATTCCACGAGGAAATCTAACAAATATAAACATTTATGTCAATTTAACTGATTTAAGTAAACATTAAATACAAAATGAAACAAAACTAAAATTATAACTTATTTAATTTTAAAATTAAAGAAGCCTGAAAAAGTTTTATTTAAGAGTATGCTACATATATGGAAAAATTAACAAATCTGATATATAATTTTTAAATTTTATAAATACACAATTAAACAAAACTGGAAATATATTCGTTTAATTTTATAATTAAATAGGCTTGAAATATTAGTATTTAAATTTATTTATCACACGACAAGTTTGCTACATATATGAACAAACAAACAAATAGGAAAAAATCATTTTTTTAATTTAAGTTTTAAGTTAAATTAAATATGAAAGTAATTTTATTAAATATTTTTTATTTAACAAAATTGGCATATTCTTCTTTGCTAGTTATAATTTATTATACAAAAATTTAAGACATCTAAGAAAATGAACTTTTTTCTTCATTGACTTATTGTTATAATAAAAATAACAAAAAAGGTTAACAAAAAACGTACTTTTATATTAGATGCCCTTCTTTGCTAATTATTTGAAGCTAAAATTAATTTGATTGATTGTAATCAATTCGCAGACAGTTTTCAACAAAAAGTTATTAATGATCCACCAACTGGCAACACCAAAAAAGTTACTCGCAACTTGTTTTTTGCTTTACCCCAAGTCGCGTTCTCGGCCAACAGATAATGTATATATATATATATATATGTATACACTATTTTTTTTTTTGGCTTCTCACGTGATTGCTGCCGTGAATCATATGAATGTTTACATTTACAATATTTGGCTTGTTTTTGATTTTGCTTTCGGTTGATTCTTTGTTGGCTCTTTAATGTGGTGCATTGCTGGACTAGACCTTGAAACTTGAGCGAAAGTTAAATCAGATTGTGCATGTAATGTTTTTTAATTTCTTTGGAAGTAATTTCAATTTTCGATTACTTGTGATCACTTTTAGTTTAGCTAGTGAATTTGTAGTATGGCCTTTGAATATACATCTTCTGTGAAAAATCTTTCAAAATCCAAGAACCTTTTGTACTCTTATAATCCTGATGATTTTATTATCTAAATATATAAGAACACTCAATTTTATGTACATTATTAATTCATTTTTATTACAAAGTGTAATTTGAGATGAGTAAAAATCGGAATTGTTCTAGGACATCACATTCTTTATTCAATAACAACTAACGGCAATGATCAGGTCGGACGACACCTATTGGTTATCTAATAGGCGTACGAGATGAGTGGAGAGGCAAACTGCGTCTTGACGACGGCTGGGCCAGCGGCGACCAGAGGAGCGGCGTGCACAACTGGTGCCGGAGCAGCTGCGTAGGTGAGAGGGGCAGCTGCGAGGGGAGCGGCGTGCACAACTGGTGCCGGGGCAGCAACGACGGGAGCAGCGGCAACAGCGGCAACAGCGGCAACCAGAGGTTCACGGCGCACCACAGCATTGAAGCCATTGATGGGATCGGCTGTGTAGTCCACAATGCGACGGTAGCCATCGGCATCGTTCAGCGAGTACTGGCCTTGGACCACATCACCATCACGGGTCTCCACCTGGGTCTTGGAGTCACCGGATAGCGCATCCTTAACATCATATCCGTAGGTGTATTGGGGATGAGGGTCGTATTCCTCCACCTGGGCAACGGCAGCCAAGGGTGCGGCGACTGGGACAAGACCAGCGCTGGCCACGGCGATGCAGGCGGCGAAGAGGATGGTGAACTGTAAGAATACGGAACACACTTTTAATTCACTTATTTCACTTATTATTTATTTCAGCACGTCTCTAAGGACAACCAGTTCTTAAATTAGTCTATTTGGCGATATTCTTGTGTTTGTTGGCAAGGGGAGGATGGGATGGCTTACTTTGAATGCCATTGTTTGTTTGGTTTGCTTGGGTTGCTCTAGATACCGTAATTGGTGTTGAACTGATTTGAACACAGTCCAACTGGGGCTTTTATACCTCGCTTGAGGCGATGTGCCCGAATTCGTAAGCAAATGCTTGCAATTGCGTCACAAAACGTTGGCGACAATACCAAAATACAAAGTACACAAAATACCAATACTAAAATACCAGACGAGTAAGACTAGAAGCACCAAACGTGCAGGTGGTGGTGGTGGTGGTGGTTGCGGAGGAGAAGGAGAAGGAGAAACAGTAGAAGGAGGGCGGACGGGCGGTCAGCTAGTCGATCGTCCCAAGCACATTATTAACCAAGGCTAAGCGCACAAGTGACAAAGGCAACAGCAGCAATGACGACGACAACACCAACAACACCAACAACAACAACAACAACAGCAGCAACAACAACGATAAAGTCATAATGCCTTCTTGATTGAATTGGAGCCACTCGAGCCGAATTAATATTGGGCTCAGATACTCAGAAGTCGCATACTCAAGCGTCGTATACTATGAGCCACTAATTCGATGCGATCGCTCATTTGTTTTCGCTTTCGAAAAGCACACACAACAAACACACACACACACACCTCACACTCCATTATGAATAATAACGTATGCAGCGCATGCGCAAATGCATAACAACGGTTTTTCAAATTGACTGCCGTGCACTTGCATGCACACACACACACACTCACACACATACACCCATACCTGAACACCCTCCCCACATGATCCGCCAGACACGACCTTAAAATTGTATGATTATTGAGTGCTGGCGCTCCATTTGAGCTCTAATTGGATTTGAAATGCGTGTTTTTCTTGTCGCCACCTTCCAACTTCCTCTCATTAAATGTAGAAACGTAACCAGAAACTTGCATAAGATATAGCCACCAACTGTACATAGACGTAATATTGATTACGCTACGCTCATTATAATTCTTATTTCTAAAGGCATTTTCACACAATAACCAAATACTCACAGTTTACACTTTAACAAGATTAAATCTTTTCAAATACTATAAATTCTAATACAAAAATATTTTAAATAGGAAGTTTGGAATAAAGAGATTTAGTTAACATACCCAAAAACTAATAATGACTTAATTGTTGATCTTATTTCCTATGAAACAGCAAAGTAAGATGGAAACGCCCGATTGTGCAATGCTCTGTTTAAATCAGTTGAGAACAGTTGATCAAATTATAATCAAGGAATCCAAGTTTATTATTTTAACTCACACCATTAGGTGGATACAATTCTTAAATTTTGACAGATTCAGAGCTCGTTTTAAACTTGTGTGGACTTGTTACTTACAAAAATAAAGTGAATTTTAAAATCTTAAAACTTATCACTAAAATACATTCAATACAAACAAACATCCAATTTAGTTGAAAGCAATTACAAAAAAAAAACAATTATTTATTATTATAATCATAACAGTGACATCAGACTTTGCCTCTCCCTTTTAGTGTTGGAACACATACGAAACGGTTTGTGGATGTGCAACGTGTATCGGTGATTTCAGCAGCGATGGCACGTGACGGGATACATAGGTGGGGGCTGGTGCAGCGTGGACCACATGTGCCACTGGTGCGTGGTGAATCAGAGTGGTGGGTGCCGCATAGCTTCTAACGAGCACCGGTTGGACGAACTTGGGCGCATGTACAGGTGATTTTACCTTCTTAGCAACGACTGGGGCGAGAGCAGCAGCAGCTTCAGCAGAGAGTGGCTCACGACGCACCACTGCGGTGAAGCCATGCTCAGCATCGGCTGTGTAGTCCACAATGCGTCGATAGCCATCCGCATCATTTAATGAGTATTGACCCTGTACCAGGTCGCCGTCACGTGTTTCCTTCTGGGACTTAACATCTCCACTAACCGCATCCTGCACATCATAGCCAAAGGAGTAGCGAGGACGTGCGTCAAAGGTGTCTTCGCTGCCTATCGCTTTGGGCAGCAATCCAGCGCTGGCCACAGCAATGAATGTGACAAACAAAAAAATCTATTTGTGGAAATATTATTTATCTGAACTTTTCAGAGTTAGCAATTGTATTCTCTTACCTTGGTAAACATAGTTAGCACTTGAGCGGAGAATATTCAACGTTTTGTCCTGCTGATAGCTGAGCTGACACAACTGATCTTCAGATCGGCAGACGCTTTATATAGCCAACGCGAACACTGGACCCAGGTCAGTCGCATACTAACCCAATGCCACACTTCAGTGCCACAATACCAGTTACCGTCCTGCAAGCTGATAAACACTTCAAGGTCAAATCGGGCTGCTGCTCACCAGACCTCCAGGCTCGCTCCTAATTGGGGACGATCTCAACGAGTTTATCAGCCATCGACAGGTTTTCGGAGTAGTTTGGTCTTGTAATTGCCACTTGCATTGTAGCATCATATATTGATACTTCTGTCACCTTAGCAATATTCGGGGAAACAATATATATATTTATTATTACTTATTTTTTCCTTTGTGAATGGTTTTCTGACAGTTTATTAAGTTCGTAACTACCAAATCGTGTGAGAATATGTTTACGATTTATGTGAATATGGGTTTTTTGAAAAATTATATTTTTTTATCAGTATTTAATTAATTAGATGTTCAAGCGAAAACATCCCCCGGTTGATTTTGGCGCATTCTCAATGACTCAACAAAGCTTTCATCTTTTGAACAAAAATATACCTGAACAACAGGTACAATAAATTTATGCTATCCTAAAAGTATGCTACAAAATATGTAATAGTTTATTGCGCCCCACAGATGGCGTAATAAACACTTCAAAAAGAGTTGAAATATAAAAATATAAAAACATTATAATAAGTACAAATAATTTGAAGTATCTAATGAGAGTACTAAAAAAACCATCTGGTTTAATTTGAATGTGTGCATCTCAATTATATACAGGCCAAAAACAGTCAGTATATATATTTAACACATATATTTATGTTTTATAGCATAACAATTCTCATCAAATTGATGTTTATTAATGTGTGATGTTTTTTTAAGATTTCATCGCACTCCAACAACCAAATATATGTATCTTAATTTATCACCGCAAATATATATTGTATTAACACTCAAAGTAAATTGATTTTTCCTTCTTTTTACAATACGTACCGTCTGTTCTCTGCCTGAGATTATGATTAGAACCTGCTATGTTTGGGTCAAACTATGTATAATTTATTCCGAAAAGCTTCCATGTTCAGTGTTGTCCGCCATATTAGCAGCATTTTTATGTCCGGTAATTGAATTTGTGTAACAACACGCTCTTTTTGTTCTCGGTTAGCATCTGCACAAGTTTGAAAATGGGGAGTTGACTGCAGCATAAAGCATATGGGATTTCATTTCAGTCCCCTTAATGCAGCTGCCCTGAGACCAACAAACAGGGGTTGCGCCCGAACCCAATCGGTGCCAGTGCCACACCGTCTCCATTCCCATTGGCTTATTTCACTTCAGCAGCGGATAAGAGGTGTATCTCTAGTTGTCTCGCTCTAACATTATCCGGGTGCAAAATGAAAGAAACTCGTGCATCGCCCTCGTATTAAAGAGTTTTGGCATTATTTTAAGCGTTTTGGCTTTCCATAAATTTGCATTACAATCAGCCAAGGTCATTTGTACATCTATTGACAATGTAAACACAATAATAATAGCCAAGTGAATTTATTTAGCGTCAAGTTAGTTACTTATAGATAAATATAACTTACGCTTTGTAGATAAACTCAATATTTGTCATACTTTATGCCACAATGGGTAAATTACAATGCCTGGGGACCACTTAATTCGATAAACAACCATTTTGCAATCTACGATAAGATAGCGTAATTTGTTTTTATACATATGGCTCTTAGCCATAAACAGTCATGTGTGTCTAGCTCGAATTTTCCCCCAGCGTTGGAAGCAAGATTTTACAAAATTATCCATAACTAGAAACTCATATCGACATTATTCGTACTAAAATGTTGATTATTGGATTAAAATTTATAAATTATACAAGTCCCTTTAAGTCGAATCTATGTAGACTGCTAATTAATTACGGTTCTGTCATACATCGAAGGGTGCAAAAAATAGATCTAAATAATTAGGCATAGCTTCAGATGAGTTTTACAATAAACTTATTAGTATTTCTTATATTTTCTTACAATGCATACAACCTCGCTTAGATTAAAGCTAATGTAATTTACAATTCCAATTTCCCATTCACATTTCACGATATTTTCGCTCCTATTGGTATAGATTAGTGGGTTTGTCCATATATAAACATAATAACTATTTAAATTTATATGCATTGTTGATTTACATTCAGATATTAATTCATTTAATTCAACATCAGTCAATGGCAAGGTGTTTATATATATAACTAAAGTTCTTATTCAAAATTATTTAAATTACAGATCGCCAACAGCTTAATTGAAATTTAAAATATGCTATTTTTTACTTACCTATTCGTTTTAATCGTCCGTACCGAAGGCTGGTGAAGTCCAATGCCAAGGTAAGGACTAATCAAGGATGAAAATAATGTGCATTTTAATAAGGCATATTTAAGATATGCCTGTCTGTTTTGCATAATTACTTCATTCACTGCTCTACGTAAGAAGAATAAATTAGAATTCAGTATAACATGTGCGCAGATGTACAGCACAAAAAATTTGTAGAGAATCGTATTTAAAACTGACCCAAATAAATTTATAGTACAAAATGTTTGTAAATCTCTATCAATCATTAGAAAGCGCATTGTGTTGAGAAAAACCCCTTTGGCTGCATTCTAAAGCGATTTACTTGTGATGAATTCATGTCCCAATTAAATGTTTTAACCAATAATAAGCTTAAAATCATATTAATAAAGAACAAACAATGAGAACGTCTGCCCGATATGTAATTACATATTTAATTAGAAGAGGCTCAGTTGATGTCCAGTTAACATTTTGGCGACAGGCTCCGTCTGCGACTGCGTCTGCGTCTGCGTCGACGTCGCCGTCTGCGTCTGACAATGCAACAGGCAAGTACAGTGTATATGTAAAGCCCGATAAGTATGTACAATTAATAAATCATTATAGAAACACAAATGTCAAAAGCTGCACAAAAAATGGCACAGATATCGATTTACCCAAAAATATAAAAGAAAAGTATAAAAACACCGCCAATGGGACGGAGTCGAACTCGAACTCGGACTCCGAGCTGGGACAGTCGGCGCCAAGCAATCCATCAATTTGTGCAGCGCCAATTACGCCTGTTACTGTGACTCGTCACTTCTCCAACCCGAGTTTGGATACGGCCAGCTGCCACTGGGAGTTACAACAACTTTCAAAGTCGCTTTGTAACGAGGTGTCAGCCACATGGCTGGCGCCCCCATCTTCCATCCGCCCCACCCACTGGCGTCATCAGTTTGGTCACTTTATGTGGAGCAATTGTAATAGACTTAGACGAAATATCAGTAGATTGTCGCCTGACCATTGACGCCTTTTAAACTACCCATCAAATCCATATGTCAACCTTCCGACGGCGTCAATTCAATTCAACCACTCACTAATTATTTGGCTTACATAGGTGTTACTAGTATTTCATTTAATATATATAAATTAATGTCAGCCTTTAAACTCTTTAGAGAGGACTATGTGAATCAAATTGTATATACATTTATTTTTTTAATAATAAAACACACAGCTGAAATAATGTTTTAAGCAATCTGTTTTGATTAGGCAGCTAAACTTCTTACTTTAATATAAATTCAGGACAAAGAATTAAAGTAAGGATGTATCTACAAGATAAGTTATCGTAACTCATATTATTACATGAAACCTGAGATTATATTTAACATTAACTCTTATTTAGAAAGCACTTAGACACATTAATAAACTTAGGACCATTACTACTTATATAAGTCAAGCTCTATTTTTTTTCAATGAAATCCATTTGAATGTCAAAATATATATCCTTCTATTCTCAATTTGGAGTAAATTAAAAATCAATCCGTGGGAAATTCTTTTCATTAATCATTAACTTAAAATAATTCGTAAAATTTAGTTTATTACAATTTTATAATTATTAAACATTCACATACAAACAATAAAAAACACAAGTAGCCAATTTACTAACATCTCATATTTAAATTCAGCATTTTTAAAACTTCCCTTCTTATCAAGCATTTATTTACATTTACTTCAATAGACTCAACCTTTTTTACTTAAAATACTAATCGAAAGTAATTGTCTGATATGTATATTATATAAGTAATTTAAATCAAAACAATAATTAGTATTACTAGCAAACATAGATACAACATTCAACCTAAATCGAAAGTAAATACGAATTCAAATTGATTAAACTAAGTTTAAAGAACGGCAATCTTAGGCAAGCCGAAATTTCCTTACCATTTTAAATATAAATTAATCGAATGACAAATAAATTTTAGTTCGAAGTTAGAAATATTTTTCGATTGTTCGATCCGCTTGTATTTCAAGTGTTTTGGTTGTCAAGTTAAATATGAGGACATACACACAGGCGGATATTACTCTATCGACACGACCAGGAATATATATACTTTATGGGATCGGAGACGTTTCCTTCAATGCGTTACAATCTTTTCGACAAAATTATAATCTCATTTCTTTAAAGGACCAGTTCTCTCACAAAAGGTAGAAAACATAATAATCTCGTCAAACGTGCATTAACAAATATCAGTAGTTGGAATACGGTCACTTGCCATGTGGGACACTGGACAGGAGTAGTTGTGAATGCTTGGAAGCTGAAAATATAAACATACACATCCTGTTACTATTAATTGCTGCTGTCCAAAAATATAACAAATCACCTTGGAGCGCTGGGCACAGACCCAAAAGGACGAGAATGTGCAACAACTCAAAGTAAGTTGTTGCCCATGTTGGAATGAGCAGAGGGAAGTGGATTGTGCTTAGGTTTGGGAATGGGATTGAGATTGGGTATGGGTATGGGTATGGGTTTTGGGCACGGCCTGCAAAACCACCAACTACGAATACACGACAAAAACTTGTGAAAATGTCAATCAACTTGTACAAAAAACCGAAAAGGAGAGAAAAAAAAAATAACCAACTAAAACACAAAAGTTTTCCAAACAGACAGACAGACAGACAGACAGACGGGCAGACGTGTGGAACAGACAGGCAGCCAAAGATGATGCATTGTGCGTGAAAGGTGCAATGCCTGGCCGGGGCATAAAGATATCTGAATGTTGTATCTCTATCTGGACAGTGTGACAGAGTCGTAGGGGGCGCCTACGAATTGCATCCCACTGAGTCAGACCAAAAGTCAGTGATGGAACGGGACGAGACGAGAGGAGAAGGCGATTTAAATTCCACAGCAGCCATTCGTACATACATAGATGGGCCTGTCAAATGTGGAAAGTATGATGACGATTGACAGCTGCACAGCCGGCACATCCCAGTCGAGCTTCGGTGACCAATTTTGGCCACTACCTGCACTGCCAATTCATTTGGGAGTTGGCCCGTGTAGGTGCGAAAACACAAATAACAAAACGTGTCGAAAGTATCTAAGCAACAAAACAAAACTCAAACTAACAACAAAAAACTCTTTCTACATAAGTACGAATAACTATGAATGTAGGTAAATATATATACACACATGAGGTGTGTGTGTGTGTGCTCGTGTGGATTGCAGAGTTAAATAAGACATGAACATGGGCGTAACTCTAATATCAGCATTTGCCCTGGGACCGGCAAAAAACTAAATGAAAACAGCAACTGCCAAAACCGGTAATGACTAACCCTCGCACCGGAGTCCGCTGATAAGAGAGCTCCCTGCCTGTACACCTCACATAACTGTTGCGAGTGAGATGGCACTACACCACTACACTGCCAGGGCCACGTCGCAGTCAGTGAAAGCGAGACGGCCGCTGTTGGCTGGCCGAGGCGTGGCCTGCCGACAGTTAGTCGAATGTGTGTGTTGCTGGGTTGGCTGCCGCCCGTCCAGCAATCAGTCACGACTTGGTTAGCGCGCATGCAGCACGAAGTTCGAGAACCGTCGCGTGGGTAAAATCAGAAACCGTCGGAACGGCAACTGAAACTGAAACTGTTATGGCGTGTTTCTCTTAACTGTTTATGTTTTTGTGCCAAAGTGTTTTTGAAATCTGTTCAAAAAGCGGCCGCGTGTTTTATTTAAATATTCATATTTGTGCTGACGCACTGCCAAAGTGTTTCCACATTCGGGAAATTCTGATTTTGCAAAAAGTTAGTTTTGTGTTCTAGCCCAAAATAGTATTGCCTAAAGCATTAACCTTAAGCATCATAATGAAAATGTAGCCTAAAGTATTTAAGATTTCCCCATTTTAAGAAAAAGCTAAAATTCCAAAGCGTTCTACATTATTTTCAACACTATTTTTTATTACCACTCTTTAATTTTATTCTATTTTCACTAATTTTTATAAAATAGTCAAAATTATAATGGCTTATTACTTTTTGATATTTAAAACTAATATTTGGCTTACCTAAAAAATCCTTGAAATGGACTTAAATTTTTTAGAACAATTCCAAATTAAATCCGATTTTATTTTCGACAAAACTTCAGGAAATTTTTCACTTATTTTAGGCATTACAATTTTTGTGAGTTGAGTTTGGCTTACAATATGATGGACGTTAGCAGCATGTACGGCAACCATCCGCATCATCATCCCCATGCCACGGCCACCGCCTACGACGGCTTTAGCAGCAACTATTTTCCCTCCCCGACCCACCAGCACCAGCAACAGCAACTGCAGCAGCAACACCAGCAGCAGCAGTTGCAACATCAAGTGCAGCACCATCAGCAACTGGCGTATAATGGCTATGACAGCAACTCTCCCAACTACTATCAGCAGCAGCAGCAGTTGACGCCACCTCCGCCACAGCTCCAGCTGCAACATTCACTTGCCCAGCAGCAACAGCAACAGCAACAACAACAGCAGCAACAACTCTATCCGCACTCGCATCTTTTCAGTCCGAGTGCGGCGGAATATGGCATTACCACGACAGCAACGGGAGCGGCGGCAAATAACACTCCACTGCATCCAACTAGCCACTCGCCCGCAGACTCCTACTATGAAACGGACTCTGTGCACTCCTACTATGCCACTGCCGCCGTGGCAACGGTGCCGCCACCCGAAAACAATTCGCCGGTAACAGCAGCCAATGCAACGCAGCAGCAACAACAGCAGCAGCAGCAACAGCAGCAGGGAATGGATGCGCATGCGCCCATTATCAGCTCCGAGAATGGCATGATGTACACCAACTTGGACTGCTTGTACTCGCCCAGTGTCGCACAGCAGGCGCAGGCGCAGACGCTGCCACATGGCTATGCTGGCCAGATGGAGGAAAAGTATGCGGCGGTGCTGCATGCTGGATATGCGGCACCGCCACCTGGCCTGCTGCTTGAGGATCCGGATCCGATGATGCAGCTCGCTGCCGGGCAACAACAGTCACCACCACAAATGTGGCACCACCATCAGCACATGAGCGGCGGTTATCCACTTGAAGCGGGCATTGCCATGGACTATCCCCATGCCCATTTACATCACAGTCTAGGTCATGGTCACTTGGCCAGTCTCACAACCAGCGCGCAGCAGCAGCAACAGCAGCAGGCACACCAGCAACAGCAACAACAGCAACAGCAGCAGCAGCAACAACAGCCAACCAGCTCGCAGGCTCAGGTGGTGCCACAGCATTCGATATCACCCAATGGTGCGGGCAACTGCATAACCATGGCCAGAATTCAGCGCGGTGGCGTCACATCACCAGGTAGCTCAACCTCATCCTCAACAACGTCTGCGTCCGCAGCGAACTCCGCGCACCAAGCAAACTCACAACCAAAATCGCCAAATCACGCGCCCAACATTCCAACATACAAATGGATGCAACTTAAGCGGAATGTTCCCAAGCCACAAGGTAAGTTTGCCCCTAAACTAAAGTTTGGTTTTTTGCCTGCCAGGTTACAATTCATGATTTATTTATTTTGTATAAGCAATTTAAAAAAACAAAATGTTGATTTACGAAAACATGAAAAAAAATACATTTGCAATTAGAAGCAACAAATTATTAATTTACGAATACGAAAAGAAACCTAGTAAAAAGCGTAATTATAATGTTGAACATCAGAATTTGATTATACAATAAGTTTTTGTTGGTTTTTAATCTGCGTAGATAATAATGTATTGTCTAGCCAAAAAATATGTTTGGCTATTCAAGTGCTTAACTTAGGTACTGCCTGTAGTTCAAAAATATAAAAAGCTGATTTTAGATAAAGCCAATAAGTACGCTAACCTTTCAACTAGACCATTAATCATCTTGACACCTTTTTTCGATTTCCTTTAATGCTAATAAGGCGACTTCAAAGTTTTTTTTTTTTTCAATTAATTGTGGTTAATGCCTTGTCAATTATAAAATTCTATTGCTAATTGCCATATTAGCTTTCACATTGACCTGTTAGTCGAAGTCAATTTATATGCTGCAATCAATAGATCACCGCTAACAAATTGAATATATTAAACCTGTTGGACAACTCACGTTTAAATAGGTGTATATAATATAACATACTTGTGGGTACCACACGAAAGGGTAAAAAATAAAAAAACAAAAACAAATCCAACTTAAATAAAATGCAAAATCAAAAAACGATGACTTTCAAAACTGATTGACAGTCGAGATATATCCACGAAAGAGCCAAGTGCGTCAGACGTCCAACCGAGGGCATGTCACCTAAAAATAAGAATGTCTCTTCAAATGCCTGCCGGTCTCTCTCATAATTTCAGCCTTTTCCTTCTGCCTTGGCATATTTCTTGCATATTTCAGATAATTTTGTCAATGCTGTGCAGTCAGTCAGGTTGTCACTTGTCACTGCGCCGAGCAGTTTTGTATCTTGGAATTAGCCAGCTCAGAAAAAAAAAAAAAACGCAACGATGATAAACAGAAATTCATGATAAATTATTGTCGTTGAACATTTGGCATCACATACTTATGGCTGTGAAATATAAATTACATAATTAAAACGAGTATATACATGTGTAGAGCTTTAGTTTTTTGAAGAGCTTAAGATATTATGATCACAAGAGGATCCAAACTAAAACACACTAAACCGATTGAGTTTTTTACTTTTGCCAACTATTTAAATATATTATTTTACAATGCTAAGCTATAAATCACCCATATCATATTATATATGATCAGCATCTAAAGAAAGTGATTGATTTATATCACACATATCTAAACTGAGTGCCTTCTGCAGAACGTCTCTGAACCTGTTGGCCAATTTGATGTGACAGTCGGATTTGACTTCCAGACTTCGAAACTAGTTAAAGCACTTTACCTGTTGCGACAGCATCCCGACTTCAATCAGATATCAGTTGGAGCGCTCCTACCACTTACAGCTTGAACGTAATCCCCTTGCTACACAAATAATCATACAAATATTTGCTTATTAATGCTGAAAAGTGTCATTTACATGCATCGTTTTCAATTAAACGACGCCAGAGATCCCCACGCGCCGCACCCAAAAAGCCCCTGACAATGACGTGTGCAAGTAGAACCCGCTCCACGCTCCACGATCCACGATCCACGCTCCACGAACCCAAATCCGAGCCGGGCGCTTAAACGTCTCGCGAGCAGCGCAGCCGTGCAGCAAGTCAAACAAACAATTAAAGCGTGCAACAGCAAATGAAAGAAGAGAAAAGAAAATGAAAATTCATAATAACATGAAATAAGCATGAAAGAAATGCAACCCAAGAATGAAGTCAGCCTACTCACATGGCAGTTGTCGCTGTTTCTCGTGCTGGTGCTGCTGCTGCTGCTGGGACTGAAACTGGTGCTGTTGCTGTTGCTGTTGCTGGATGCCGATCTGGAAGTCAAGTTGACTGTCAGAAAAAATGATTATTTAAATAAAGAGTTCTTGTTTGAGCCCCACTGCAACCGAACTGTCACTGAGTCCAATCTCGAGACTGTGGGCAAGAGAGGGGGCGCAAGGAGGCAAGGAGGTCTCACTGTATGGTCTCGGTCTCGATCTCGATCACAGCATCGGTCTCTGGCTGTGCGCGCACATGCTTGCTTCACTCCATCTGTCATGTCATCCATTTTCAGCCAGGGGAAACAGCATAATCAGCAATCGTGGTTATAAATGGTAGCATTCGACATATTGGCATTCACGCACAGCAGAAGCTCGCCAGCAAAATACCAATATAAAATACCTATGTATATACCTACTCGCATTCACATTCACATTCACACTCATATTCATATTCATATTCACTGCATTCAATTCAATGATCTCTAATGTGTTAATCAGCATTTTTCAATAACCCGACCAAATCACAATCACCGAGAAACTTGTGTGTGTGCTGGTATTGCTCTTGGTAGGGGAAATGACTGGTAGAAAATGGAAAAGCTCTCCAGCTGCTACCTTCATGGCAATTCGTTCTTGCCCAGTAAAAGATTAATGGAAATTTGTATTGGCATTTGATAATGACAATTTGGCTAGGAATATTTGTCAATCGACAGTAAAGTAAGCTCAAATGAGAGATATAAATCTGTAGCATGAGTAATTAGAGGAATGTATAAGTTACTTTATTTATTGAGTGCAGTAGATAATCACTTCTAAGGTTTAAATTAAAAATAATTATTAGTAATTAAATTTGTACACTGCTTGGAGAGTATTGTGAGTCTTAGGCATATACTTGAAATGCAGGCAGATAGATTAATAATTTGTGGAAAAACATTTCATGCAATTCTCAAAATAATTCTTAAATAACTTTTGTCAGTTTCTTAATATTTCAATAATTTGTCTGGCTTAGTTCATTTGAACATTATTTTACTCCGCTCTCCAAGTCAATTCCCATTTTATGAGTGCACTTATCTTATAGTACCTAGCACTAAATCATATTAAACACAATGTGAGTATTTGTTAACATTTATTGGCCTTTTTTATGAACGGTCTTAATTGAAAACTGTCCACCGACTTGTGGCATAACAATTTAATTACTATCCAGAGTTGTAGTTTGCGCCTCGTTTGCAGTCGGGCTCAGCGCCAGTTTGGGTTCGTGTTTTATTGTTTTTTAAACGATATACCACTTTGTCGCGGCATTTCCCCTTTGGCTGCCACTGGGGAGGGGGGGTTGGGCAAGGCACGCAAACTGTGCCATTCGAAATTATGAAATATGAATAGAGCTGACAAAACTGAACGAAAACGAAAACCAAACACGAGAATTAACATAACTGTCGGTCCGACCACAAACTAACTAACTGAAAAACTTTTGGGCCAAAGTTCGTCGTGTAAGTAGTGAAAGGTGCTAAGAGCGGGGGACGAGGGGGCGAGTGCCCGGAGGTGTGGTTCGGTTGCCTTGTGGCTCGCTGTGGCGTATTCAACATTTATTTGATGTGATGTTTTGATATTTCTTGACACCAACACGCGACGGCGACGCAGCACAGAATGTGAATGTGCCACAGTGAAATGAATTAATTACGTGCATTTCGAAACAAAACACAAAATGAAAATGAAAAAAAAAAACACACACAAAAAAAACGAAAACAAAACCAAAAAAAAACGAAAAAAAGGCAGACTATTTAAACGAAATGATATTGTGGATAGAAAAGTGACCACCAGGAATTTGAGATAAGATCAAACGCTTGGCCAAGCCAAGCCGAACCAAACCGAGCCGAGTCCAGACAGCCAACTGCGACCCGCCCGCCTGTCTGTCACCGTACGTCAAAATGGTTAGCTGGATCGGTCTCCGAATTGGCCTCAGACCTGGGGAGCTACCAACCAACAACATCAAAAATAACTACAAAATATGTACGGCATGTGTCGTGACAAATTCTGTTCACTCGCGCGCGTTGAGCTAGCATTTTTTGAAAGCGTGTTATTAAATTTCTTTGGGGGTAAGGAGTGTGCGGTAGGGGTTAAGGGGTCAGCATGGTGTGCACCTTGAACTTCTTGGCAGTACCACAACTGGGCTTAACTCTCTTCAGATTGGATTACTGAATCGATTTGTAAACTGATAAGCGCCACAGTACTTACATTAATTACCACTTAAGAGCACCACTATCAGTGCCTGATGCCGAAGCTAAGTCCAAATCTCTGATTGACTCTCTCTCTCTCCAAATTCTCGTGCTTGAGACACTTACACACCTCAAATGTCAGCTCTCATAAAAGTTTTTGAGATCAGGCGACATGAGAAGCGCATTAGCGGACTGCGTGACAGGCGGAGACAGGCCAGTCACAGAAAAATCCGCGACAGGGCAGCGCCCTTGAAAGGAGAAGGCAAGCAGGCAGAAAGTCTCAGTCTCAGTCCCTGTTCCTCTTCCTGTTCCAGTTTCAGTTTCACTTCCAATTCGTGCCCCAGTGTCCATTTATATAGTGCGGCCCACCCGTTTGGCTGCATTAAAGGATACTCGAGGGTGCGCTTGTCTTGTTATGTAATATTACCCAAAAAAAAAAAAAGGAAAACAAAAAGAAAAGAGCCAAAAATAGTCATCCAGTGGCCTTTAGCCAGTTGATTTTGCTGCTGGCTGTTTGCCTTTTGGACATTTCGTGCAAACATTGCGCCGAACGGGGATATCTTATCTCATGTTTGCATTCGCATAAGGTTCATAGTCGTGGCGTCTGCCCGGCTGCCTTTAATACTCTTCAAGTGTATAATTTACTAAATTATATAAGTATCCAATTACGTGCCGCACACACAAATATGCTTACTGTATACAAACACACACACGCACACAGTTGACCCGATAAAAACGCGTCAATATCTGCTTAACAAAATTGCACAAAATCATGACACATAAACTTGCTAAAAATTTGTGTTCATATATATATATATACATATATATGCAAATATCTAAACACAGATAAGGAAAGACCTCACATATTACACTACTAATTAATTTAGTTATTAACACATATTCTTCAGTTTGAAATTGAGTTGCGTGCGTAAATATTTATTATTTGAATAGTTAATTTACCTTACAACTATAATAACAAGTTATTACTTAAACTGTTTTTATATCTTTGGGTATCCACATTTAAATTATATACATTAAGCATTGTAATCATTTAACTCCATCCAACAATTCAACACTTAATAAAGATTGAAATCGGTATACGTCAAACATCCGCTAAATACAAATGGGGAAGTCTGTGAAGTTATGAAATGCTTTTGAACCTGTGCCCAGGCATGGCTCAAACTGCCACTGGGCTTTGTTATTTCATATCTTGTAGCCAAATGGCATTTCGATGTAACGCAAAATCAAAAAAAAAAAAAAACAAAAACAAAATGCTTTTTGCTAATGATAATGAATCATTGGACGGAACAAACAGTAGTCGGCTAACAATTTAAGCTGCTCATATTTCGATTATGCCCGGCTATAGACAATAGACAACTGGTTCGGCAATACACAGACTTGTGGATAGTGCAACAAGAACAATACAAGTACCGGCAACAGTTGCTCTCCAATGTTGCGGCGCTCTTTGAATGAGTCTACGGGTCTCTGGCTCTCCAAAGTACACGCATTTAGCCAATGATCTGCAAATCAAAGGCGCCGCGCCGCCCCATTGGACATGTCTCCTATGAGCCCGGAGCTCTACAATTGACTCTCGTTAGGCGCGCCAACATGTGAAGGTGATTTCATGACCAAGCTCCCAAAATTCCCAACCGCATTCATAGGCACTTATTAGCTATGACCCATTCGAGAGCGGTACGCGGTGTGTGTTGTGTTGTGTGTGTTGTGGTGTGTCGAACGGCAGCAAACGGTTTCAGCAGATAAAAGTTAAACGAAAGCTGTCAATTTGAAGTTTTTTTGTTAGGATTTTATCATTGTTTGGCTATTTTTTTTAGATTTGTATATATATATATATGTGTATATATAAATATAAATTGTGAAATGGCGATATCGAATGCATTACATTAGTGTCACCATGATCAGTACTTCTAGCAGTACCAGTAACCCCCTCCGATAAGAACAATGGACACCGCTCGTCGCCGGAGAGCTTTAAACTGGACATTCTAGTGGTCTAGTGGTATTAAGACTGTACGCTTGAACTTCAACTTGGTTGCGACATCCACTTTGGATGGAGCTAATTGATGGATGTACCTGCTGGTGCTACATGCATTGGCCCACCTGTCTGCTAGCGTCATTAAAGTATTAACCAAATGACACCATATTGGCTTAGTTAGACATTGAAGATTTAAATTTCGGTAAAGATCGATCTGAGGTCATTGTTTTCATAGAGCGCTTTTATGGCAAACACTTGGCTTTTATAATTTGATCAATTATATACCCTGATATTTTTGGCATAGCAAGTACTATAGATACTCTGAAATAGACACGTGTATGTCTACTATCTTAAGACACTTTAATGTGAAATGTAATCTAACTTTTATAATGTGAATTAATTTTAGACTTATCTAGACGAATTCCCATTAATTGTACACTCGACACATAAACATAAACATACACTATTAATAGTCAAATAGAAACGGATACAAATAATATAGTTCAAGTACTATTTTTGCAAAGCTGATAGTGCCTAATTATTTTAGATTATTGTTAGGTATTTATTTATTTTTAAATTTCATTATAAAGTTATTATTAATTTATAAAGAACAGATTAAGTTAACATCAACTTGAAAAATATTTAGACTTGCGTAGTATGCCTATGTGTTGTGTATAAGTGTGTGTGTGTGTGTTTGTGGCACATCTGCCTGGCATATATGCGAGTGTGTGTTGTGTTAATTCAATTCAATGGTAGAAAAAAAGTAAAATCTTAATTCGAATAATACATTCTGACAACATGACGGATCACCAACGAAAATTCAGACACACACACACACAAACACACATACAAATGGCATAGTAGATGTCCATAGTTTCCCTTTTGTTATGTTTTATGTACTTAGATACATATGTATGTTCTCATGTATATAAGTATTTTGCCATACAGCCATGTGCGACTCTGCTAAGAGCTCTATAGAAATAAGGGTGTTCGATAAAAGCCAAGAAAAAATGGCTGCCAATGCCAAATGTGGGTTGACAAGCATGTAGTAGTAGTAGTAATAGGTATGTGCGTGTGTGTGTGTGCGTGTGCGTGCCAATGGCTGACAGTCAACACTTTCAGTGCTCCAAATTGAAATCCACTTGACACGCTTTGCCCGCCCGCTCCTTTTTTTTTGCGCCTGCTGCCAGCGTCTTTGACGATTTAATTCAATTAATGCCGCATTCGTGTAAGCTTTTGGCATACGACGAAAATTGATGCACACATTTATACATACACTCAAAATATGTATACATACATATATATAGATGTATGGGATGTCTATAAGTATTTGCAAATTAAAATGTCAACAAAACAAATTTGAAAACATTTGCGGCTCAAGTACGCCGCCATCGATGAAGACGAAGACGAAGACGACACAATTCTAGACGCTGTCTCCGCGTTTTCGTGCTCGTCCTTTTGGCACTTTGTTGCTGGGTTTTACAATTTTCGACAATGATGCTAATGTCATCATCAATCTTCGTGCGAAATTTCAGCAAGGCAGCAAACAAAAACCGAGAGCGACACAGAGCAAGAGAGAGAGATTTCGAGAGGGAGAGAGTAAAAGTAAGTGGCAGAGTGGCAGATACGGGTGGTGGCAAGCTGTCTAAAATTGTCGCCTTCAATATTAGCCAATGTTGGAAGCCGCTGGCATAGGCCGACATTTTCGATATTCCTGCTCAACATTTTTCATTAGACAAATTAACAAATTTGGCTGACTTTGTGGCGTGTGTTCAAGATGTTGGCGAGGGGGGCGGTGCTGCACTAGGTCGGGGGACTGTTGCTGCCGACAAGTGGCATTAGCCGTACTGGCAGCTTGACTTGTTTACATGAGATAATTTCAATATAATAAATCATTTCACTTGTGTGTACGGGCATTTTCTTAAAAAAAAAATTATATCGAATTTAGTAAATGCAGCGTACAAATTGCAAATGCGACCGCTTTTCATAAACATAACATTTTTGTTGGCCTTGGATTTGGACTGTCAACTCAAAAGAGGTACGAGCCTACCTTTCCAATGCACCTAGACTCAAAATTTCAATTCGATAAAAAACTCCGTGACTCATTAAAACGTCATAAATCGAACTGAATTTAATATTTTCTGTCAATTAGTTTTAGTTTAATCTACATTAAGGATTATGGCCAAAGAATTGATGATTCACTTCTGCTCTTTATCGTGATTCATTTTTAACAAATGTTATTTTTAGTTTTTAGATATTACTTAATTAGTTTGTTCGGTTTTTTTATAGCCTATCCCGTGCGAGTTGAGCATGTTAAGAAAGATTTATAATTTTATATCAATGTGGAGGACAAAGTTTATTTATATTTTAGTACCCATTGCCGGAAAAAATCCACAAATATACGAGTATTGCTACAATCAGATTTAATAAATGTATAGTTTAAATGATTTCTACCTAGCACAAATTGTGTATCTATTGTGATACACATGTCAATTTATTGATAATTCACAACCACACACACAGACATCATCTTATCAATGGGACAAACCAAATAGTATTCAGATTTTTAGCTACTGGAATTCAATTCTGTTAATCTAGGAAACACAGTAGCCAAAATATTGCTATTAACGCTTGTATAATGGTAAATATGTGCATATCTATAGATCTATGTAAATATTTAGATTTCGATTTGGTTTTTGTGTAACGCGGGCAACATTTTCAAAAGAAAAACACACACACACAAATACACACACCAGCAAGACAAACACGGAAAGTGGAAGATGTTCGATAATTTAAAACTTCTTCCGGTGCGACAGAAAACAGACATTTAATACGCTCAAATATTTAAGAGAGGCGCCATTTGTAAGCCGTTAAAGAAAATCCTCCGGTTGAGATTAGATTTTGGAGTATTTTTCTGATATGAAACTCAGGTCTTTTGTTCACCAATTTTCACGTGTGTCCATAATGTTACACATCGTGACTAATAAGCCACGGGGCGTCCATACAGCCAAACAACTTTCAATTAATATGAAAAACTTTTGGGTGTACCTCTGCACATTTATGTAGAAAATACCTAAATAAAGGTATATATGTTACAAGTACATTTTGTGCATTTCATGTTTCAAAACACTGAAACTGCATCATTGCATGACATGTGGAAAGTTCAAGTTGACAGGCGGCCAATAAAACTGACAGCATAAATGGATTGGATTAGTCAGTTTCGTGAGTTTTAGTCAAGTCAGCAAATGCATTGAAATGACCAAATGAGAAAACATTTTCCAAAATCAAGAATGTTGCACACCCCCGCAGCCAAAAACTGTCACAGTCCCAAAAAGGGGTTAAATGGAAGATAAGTCAATTAGTCCTGCAAACCAGCACGATTTCTATACCCTTTCTGGAGGCATCATAAATTTATTATAAAACAGAATAATCTTTTGTGATTTTAACTGAATTCGGTTCTCAATTAAATTGAATATGTCTTAAAAAGTTTGACTACCTCTATAAAACTATCGATTCGTACAAGTATCTTATGTATTAAACATTTTTTTAAATCTTGAGAAATTTTCATTTTTGGTTTTAACACAAATGCCAATTAATTAACAAGATTTAAAAACAAAACTATTTAATTATTAAACAAATTAGATGCAGACATGTTACAGTAAGAGTATTCAATCTTCGACGCTCTTTTAATATATGACCTTTTCATATTTGTTTATGGTTTTGCTCTTGGACTGACCTCTTGCTTATTTGTACAGTGGTCAGCTGGCCCTTGGACAGAATTTGACCATCTGCCGACTTGGTAAATAGACGTCCTATCAGCGCATATTGCGAAATGCTGAATGTCCAAATGTCAAATTAGTTAGGCCTGCAGTTTTGATTTAAGCCCAACAGCAGCGGGCCATTTGCCGTGGGTGATCAATCACCTCGTTGCCGAAATACATATTACTTCGACAAAAGCCCGATCGTCCAAAATTGTTGTCTCCGTTGTGCCATTTATGATTGTGATTAGGTCGAAGCTGGCTGGAATTGTTGTCGTCTCCGTCTGTTTAAGCAACAATTAAAACAATTTACTTTTAATTGCAATATAATTTTCTATTTACACTCGAATTAAAGCATATTATCAACTCAGCAACCAGACACCAAACACCACAGCCCGGCCCTCATCGGAAGCTCGTGCAGTGCCCGCCGTCTGCCCACTTAATCGCCTTTGGCCTCGCCAACTCTTCAGCCCTACCACCCTCCACCTCCCCTCATTTTAATGCATGCCCAGAGACCATGCGTCGTCGCTGGTAACTTGTCTGTGGAGTGGTTATTGGGGGGGATCTGTGTAAAGTGCCACTGGCGCCTACATATCATAACATTGATAATATCATACCAAAATGGCCGACAATTGTTGAGTCACATTCTTTGTTTTGAGTTTGCCAAAATGGAAATGCCAGTTTGAGTTTCAGTGCTATTCGACTAATTAACGACAGTATTGCTTTATAAAACATGTTTAATCACAGCAAATGTAATTTAGTTAAAATATCCAGAAAACCCATAATGTTCTAAAAGTAAGAACTAGTCTCTGGCAGCAATTGTTATTAGCATTTTATTAATATCTATAAACTTTACAAGGTCGGTATAAGGTAGGGGATAGATAGTCAAATATCCCACAACTATTCGATATATCACAGTTGATATGATTTAACCCAGTTATGATAACAAAGAGATTCACACATAACAATTGAGACATTCTTTCACTTTCTTTTCACACGAGAATTTTTTTCAAGTTATGCAAAAGTCAACAATAACAAGAACGGCGCTAAACCTGCAATTGTAATTAACGCTAGCTGCGATGTTATCAAATTACATTGACTTATGCTGCCATCTAAACGATGGTGTTTCCCTCCGTGGCACCCCCGCACCGGCACCCCTCACACGTGCAACCTAAGCCCAAGCTGCTGCTTCTGCTACTGCTGCTGCTGCTGGCTGGCGTTGGCTGGCGTTTGCTGCAACTTCTGCTCTTGTTTACATTGATTGTCAGCAGTGTCACTTAAGCGCCATGCCACCATGGCACCATGGCGCTTAACAGCCGCTCAACTGCTCACCAACACCCGCCCCCACCCCTACCATGGCAAATAAACATTGTGCACAGTTTGCTGCCAGCGGAATGGCCTTGTGCATGTGCACAGGGTGAATCCGGGCATATATAGTTACCCGTAGATTTCTCCTACTTACACTGTCAATAGTAGTAGGTATCGTTGGTGGCGACGGCGGCGTCAGCGTCGGCGTCGGAGTCACGTCAGCGAGTTGCGTGCATTCAAGTGGAAGCGATCCGCCGATAATGCTCTCTAAAACTAATATTATAAAGTAGATATCGTTTGGCGCCGGACGCGGACGCCAGTAAAAGGCGACAGTGCCGCCAACTGGCCGCGACATGTTTGACATGCCGAGCGACACCAAGCAGCAGCGCCCAGTTGCAGCTCCATTTCCCATGCCCCTAACCCATACCCAATGCACAATACCCATTACCCAAATGCCGGGGCATTGATAACCGGAATGCGACACACAGTCGCTGCTGTTTGTTTGCTGGAAAATTCAAATGTAGCCCAAGCCACTCACAACATAATCCTTGGGCTTGTTTTCTTAGACATTCCGTTATTTGTGTGTGTGTGTGTGTGTGTGTGTGTGTGTTTGTGCATTACGATAGGAGTTTTGAGTTCGACTTGGATTTCCAACTACAGCGGCTTATAAACCCCCAACCCACTCAGCTGCTACTGTGCAAATTGAGCCACTATAGCCACCATCTGGATCCGCCAATTGACTTGTCTTTTGCATGGGGTGTCATAAATTCATCATTCATTCGCGTGCTCGTGTGGACGGCATATATATGTATTTGTATATATATATATATTTTTTTTTTATTATTTATGATATCAGCCATTTGATTTATTGTAGCCAGCCACCAATTGCCGAAAACCCAGCCGAATGCAGAAAACAAAAACTTCATTACTTACGATCATAATACTTAATATTGTTGTTCATACTTAGGGGTATTAGTTGAGGCTCTTTCAGCTGCCGGCCACCTTTTAACTTGCAGGCTAATCGGCCGTCCAATAACAAATGTACACTTATGTCCCTTTATTGCTTATTAATTGATTTATTCGAATGAAACTTTCATTTAGATTTATGATTGTGTGAAAAGGTTTTTTACAAGCATATACAAAATAATTCGTTCCTTTTGCCTGATTACTTCACGTTTAGTGGGTGATTTTCTCTTAAGTTATTTTGATTTAATAGAGGTAAATTTGAGAATACACTTCTGGTTTTACAAAAACAAAATTGTAATATGGGAATGCAATCATGTCTAAACTTATGTAAATACCAATTTTAGTTCATTTAAAAATAGGAAGTTTCTATAATTTAATTACATCTAGATTTCATTAGACATATTTCACAATTGTACAATTTATTTTTCAAAACTTACTTATATATACATTACGCACAAGTTATAGCTATTATACCTTTTCCTATCATATGGCAAAATGACAATTATCTGCTCATTTTCAATAGTTTATTTTCTTTTAAAAAAAATCCTATTTGTATTCGTTTTTAACACGTCTTATATATTTCCGTAAAAAAAAAATAGCAAACTAGTCATAAATAAATAAGAAACATAATTCTTGTTACCACCCACAATTATGATCAGATTTTGTCTAAGGTAAAGTCAAACCTGCTGTCAGGATAATCCCAATATTTTCAAACAAACCTATTAGGCACATTAAATCCTTCTATGGAAAAGACAGAGATTATTTTCATCATCGTCGGCTTTAGCCACGGGGCGCATGTCAAATTATGAATAAATGCAAAATCACGCAAAGAGCAAAAGTCAAAGGCACGTCCCAAACACACAAAAAACAAAACAAAAAACCATAACAGCATCACACACACACACAAACAAACACACATACAAGCACACACAGATTAATGCCCAAAATGATTATGGTTAGGGCTCGGGATCGCAGAGAGAGCGAAGGTCTCCGTCTCTCACACTGATTAGCTGCGACAGCTAGAGATCATCGCCAGGGGATCACTCCAGCACAAGCAAAGCAAACGCACAAAACCACAACAAATGCCAAGGCAACTGAATGACGATTTCTTTCTTTCTTTCTTCTCTTCCCTCTCTGACCACCTCTCCCGCCTCTTTGCAGCAACGAAACTACCTGCCAACATCAACAACATGCACGATTACCAGCTCAATGGTCACCTGGACATGTGCCGCGCCGGCAACGTTGGCGGCAACGCCGCCGTCTTGCCCATCCACAATCCCCTGCTGATGTCGAACAATGCGAGCGGGGGCAGCGCATCCAGCGGGCTGGGCGTGGGTCTATCCAGCGGCAACGGTGGTGCTAGTGGTGGTGGTGGTGCTGCCAACAGTGCCGTTGGCCTCGGCAGTTGCTCTCTATCCTCCACGAACAACTCGGGTCGCACTAATTTCACCAACAAGCAGCTGACCGAACTGGAAAAGGAGTTCCACTTCAATCGCTATTTGACTCGCGCTCGTCGCATCGAGATTGCCAACACACTTCAACTAAACGAAACGCAGGTGGGTCAAATATACAACAAAACAAAATAACTTCATTTAATTTAAACTTAAACTCAACGTAAATTAAATTGTTAATGCGAAACTGAACAATAAATAATTAATCAAACGATTGCAAGGGGAGATACAAATGGGGGCAGGTGTTGGCCGTTTTATCAGACTTTACATAATTATGAGTAATTTACCAGTCTTCGACAAAGATGCTTATTCAAAAAATCATATGAAGTCCTATGTTTCCAAAAAGTGCTTGATTTGGAAATCTTTTTAAGTTTCTGTCTCTTATGGTTGTGAACTCAGGCTAATTATTGAGTTTTTTTCGAATAAAATAAATCGTTCCAAATTTTTAATATATATTATTAGCTCCTCATAAAAAAATATGTTAAGTATTTGATTCTTATGGCTGTGAAAAGATTTATAACCTTTTAAAGTCTCTATTCAAAAATTAAATTTCTATAGTCTAAGCTTTATTTCTATAGATTTAAATTAAATTGTAATTTAACTAATGTTCTTTTCCACTTGCCACACAGGTCAAAATATGGTTTCAGAATCGCCGCATGAAGCAGAAGAAGCGAGTCAAAGAAGGTCTCATTCCGGCGGACATTCTTACGCAGCACAGCGCACCCGTGATAAATGAAAAGCAGTCCCAGCAACAGCAGCAGCCGCAACAACAACAACAACAGCAGCAGCAGCAACAAAAGATGGCCGAGCTGAACGCTCCTGAATTGGCCAGCAATGAACTACCAACAACAGCAGCAGCAACGACAACAACAACTGCAGCCAAACAGAGTTGAATAATTTGCAATGTGGCTGTTGTTGTTGTTGTGGTTGTTTTGTAGCCGTTGTTGTACTTCTTATTGTTGTTGTTGCTTATTCTTTGTTGTTATTATTATTAATATTATTATTATTGCTGTTGTGTGAAATTGCCAAATGTCGACCGCATTTTGTTGTGATAAATAATTAGAAAAAGGCAAAAAATTAAAAAAGAAAAATAATAATCATAATACCCAATAAAATAAATAAATTATGTCATAATTGTAGAAAAATGTGCATACTGAAAAACCTTAAATCTAAAATACCATTGTTTGTATTTTGTACAAAACTTAAAATCAAATGCTAGCATCTGTAGAGTCAATAAAACTAATATGATGTTTTTGCCAAATATTAAGGAAAAAGAAAAATAAAAAAAACTTACCATTGATGCAACAGCTGAAATTTAGACTAGAATTAACTAAACTCAGGGTTAAATATACAAGTTTCATACTGTATCACGAAAAGCAATTGACTTTCAACTAAATAAATGTCATATTAAAATTCAAAAGAAATGTTAAACTAAATCAAAATCTATATGAAACCTATAATTAATTCATAATCCCAATAGCATTTGAAAGTGCTCGTACTCTTAATCGATGTAGTATAAAAATTGTTCTACTCTAAGCAAAGCCTTCTACGATACAAGAACCAGAGTTATTTGTTTTGTGTTTGAACAAATTGGTATTCAATCTTGATGTATGTACTAAAATATATATATACATTTATATAAATATATTTAATCTAGTCCTAATTATAATATAATTATAACTGTACAACACAAAACAGATACAAATAAATAATATAATTTGAAAAATATTTATTCATGACTACATTTTTGTTAACTGATTATAAACAATATAAAGCAACAAAAAATATAAGCTTTATATATTAGATTTCCGTGTCTTCAAGCTTTTAATTATGATACGTTAATTGATGAATTTATGTTTGAAGTTTCTTAGTTATATACAAAAATTGCTTGCTGCAAATTGTTCGATTTCCACACATTTCGGAATATGTAACTTCAATTTCCAATGCCACTGGCCGTATGTAGATTTAACTCTTATCAATATATTTTTGATGAATTAGGGGATTACGAAACAAGGTATCATAGCGGTTCGTTATATCACATGTTTATAAAATTTATATTTTTTGGGGATTTGGAGCTGGTCTGTTTGGGTATTTTGACTAATTTGCAAATGGGGAAAAGAAAAGGCAAAATTCGTCAAATGCCTCCATCAAAGTCGGTTTGCATAAGTGATAGATATGATTTTAAGACCACTTTATAAATGGCTGATTCATGCATAGAACTCTATTAAGCAATCAATGAATGGTACTTATTAATATTAAATATATAATGATTGCATACTTATATGAAAAGTGTATGAGTCAGTTAACAATAATAGTAAATGTAATAAACACAATCACACGGTAAAATTTGTATTCTATTAAATGAAAATCTTTTCTTAAAAGCACAAGGATTTTTTTCTTTAAATACTGATTATATCAAACCGCATTTAATCGAATATAAAATCGATCAGCAGTCGATAATTTTAATATTAAATTTCGCAGGGCTGCAAGGGCTTATTTTCTTATTTGGTTCTTTTACGACATGTAACTACGGTCACACTACGCTGAGAATAAGCAGAAGTTTTAAATTGTCAAACTTGAAATGTGGGTAAATCAACATTTACGAATGTCTTTGACGACATTGCAGAAAATGCCTGCAATCATCAAATATGGCTTCATTAATTCGAAGTTTGGGCGAATATTAATTGGACTAACGTCAATTCAAAAAGGCGGCCAAAGCTGCGACGCAATTTGCCTGTTGAATTTCGTGCAGAAGGGCGACAATAAATCTTTAGAAGACATGCGTAAGTGCTGGCCAAAAACTGATCTCATAGAGGATGCAGTGGCCATTGAAATGTGCAGCAAGGTGTTATTTGAGGAAAATGCCGCTGTCATTGATATAGCCATTCGGGGCACAGATTTTCAGTTGTCTGTTTGGAATGAACTGGTCAAGTTGAAGTCTGGATCGACATGCACCTACTCAGAGCTGGCCGCGCTTGTGGATCGACCCAAAGCCGTACGGGCAGTGGCCAGTGCTGTGGCAAAGAATCCGGTGTCGATACTAATACCCTGTCATCGCATTGTCTCCAAAAATGGTGCAATTAAATACCATTTTGGTGCAGAGCTGAAGAGCGCGCTTTTGGATCACGAATCAGTCTGATAAATACAGAATTTGATTCATTTACGTATTTAAAAATTCTTTTTTATTGAAATTCAACTCTGGACTCTTCAATTTGAATCTAACGTGTTCTTCGGAGAGTGGGGTGTCTTGTAAAAACAAATTACAAAATGCACATCAATTTGGATACATGTAGATCAACTGAAATGCAAACAGGCTCGAGATTGTGCAACATCTTCATCTTCCTTGGCATCACAATGCCCGCAGACCCTACTTAAATTGTAACTAGCTTATATATGGAGTGCTACTATTCTCGATGCAGCAGCACGAATATTGCCAGAATCGAGAGTATAGCCCACTGCAAAAATAAAATAAACGTCAGTTGATTTAACACAGATTATCTCATTTTCCACTTACTTTAACTTTTGGATATTCGTTCATGAAAATTGTGATGATGCCCACATAGGGCAGGAACCCTCTAGCGCGACCCACAATATCCTTTTTCGAGAGCCACAGCTGGCCCGGCGCATACAGTCCTCGGTCATCGACGTTGTTGTTGTCGCCTTTGGTCAGAAACTTGACGGTGCCATCTTCCCTGTTATATTTATATGCAATTAATAATTGTTTAAACGAGAACTATACAAACAATTGAAACGCACTTTTCGTGCAGTTTAATGACTCGATGCACAATGGGTATGTCACGTCCCTCCACCTTGAACACCACAATCTCGCCCACACGCACCGGCTCTTCCTTGTAGTTGGTGAGGAAGAGGAGATCGCCGCGATGAAATGCCGGCTCCATGCTGCCGCTAAGCACAACAACAATTGGGGACTCGCTGCCGGTGACTACCATCAATCCCTTCCATATCATCAGCGCCGAGGAAACAATCATTGCAAAGCTCAGCACCTGGTACAGTGACTGAAATGGATTCTCATTTAGTAACGCAATGGGAAATTTACTTGAAGGCGGCGGCAGCTGCTTATTACCTGACGCTTGTTCATTCGATTGAAGTCGCCCAGCATTTCATCTACTTGCAACATACTGGCCAAGCCCATGGTTGTAATTTTGTATTTGATTCGCTTTTTTTAAAGAACAACAAATATTAAATGAGTCGAAAAACGACTTTATGCAGAGATAAAATTTCACGGCTAGTTCCACGAAAGCAAAAAATTACAGGTTGTATAGCGCCGGACATACGACGCGATAGTCAGACACGTCAGAAAGGATAGCAGTGTGTCCGAATCAATGAAACTACTAAAATCCCACAATTAATGCCAAAAAAATACATTTAAATACTGCAAACAATGTCCGTACTATCGAGTACAAAAGCATGTTTATCAAAGTAGCTAAAATGTTATGGTTCTGTTTATTGAATTTAAATTTATTAGCGGACTTTCTTTAAAATTAGCTTTTTTTTTATTAAACTATTAATTTAAGTTTATACGCAAATATTTTAATGAAAAAAATTTAGGGAGCTGTGTTAATACCGATTTGTACCAATGTTAAAACTTAAGGGTGCCCAAAGATAAAGTCGAAGCACAGCAACACTGCTTTTCGCGATATTTTGAAATCCATATTCGTACATCGGTGTGCCCGGTTTGCACGCATTCTTCGCATATTACGCGGCATTGTTATACACAAATAAAAAATTTTAGCTAAAATGGGTGATAAATTGTTGGACACAACACAAATTATAAATGGCTTGGCTGTGATGATATCATTTTTCGTCGGTTACAAATATGCCCTAAAGCGTGGCGAAGCTTGCGCAAAAATTGAAGACACACCGTCAACAGAGGGTCACGAAGAAGAAGGAGCAGCAGCCCCAACAGCCGACAAGGTGCAAATAGAGACTAGCAATTGCAATATATAGTTTTACATATATAGCATGTGTATATATATCGTGCGTATTTACAGACCTATGGCGGCTTTAACGACAATTATAAAATGGTGCTGGTTGTGCGGAACGACCTCAAAATGGGCAAGGGGAAAATAGCTTCGCAGTGCTCCCATGGAGCGGTTGGGGCATACCAAAGAGCTGTGACCCGCACACCACGCCTGCTGCGTGCCTGGGAGAACTGCGGCTGTGCCAAGATCGCTGTTCGCGTCGAAAGCGAGGCCGAAATGATGGCAATCAAACGGGCCGCAGAAAAAAATCAGCTGAACACGTGCCTCATACGCGACGCTGGACGCACTCAGATCGAGCCCAACTCAAAGACTGTGCTGGCAGTGGGCCCCGCCGCTGCTGTCGACATCGATCGCATCACTGGCCATTTGAAGCTATTGTAAGGTTTAATAATCAATCAGCCCTGATGTCCCTTGCCTGCTTGCCCAGCTAAATTAGCGAGTGGAGCAGGCTAATTGGAATACCCTCTATTCTCAATACAATGTGAGGAGCATGTGGTGCGCAAATCGACCACCACAATGACTGTGACATGCAAGTTAATTTAGAATCTACTACTTTATTGCGTTTATTGTAAAACTGAGCGATTACTACATATTAAATTCCTAGTAATGCTGCTGTCTCTTTCTAAACAGAAACCCTTGTATCAAAATATTATAATTTTCGTTACTAATGCTGTTGACTCTTCTTGGCCTCGGCGCAATCCTCCATAACAGCCCTTGATATCTCGTGCCACTTCTCGGGTATGACTTTAAACAACTCTTCCTTCACATCGCCCTGTATGACAATCTTATTGTCATCGGTCACCGAACAGCCGCAGGCAAATTTACTCCCAAAAAACTTGGCCGCTGTCCGTAAATCGATCTTGTATGCAGCTAAGCCGGCCACAATTGTAACCCGTTTGTTCTTGCTGCGTGTCATGCAGGAGAGATAAATCGGTTTGGGTGCAGCATCATCATCGACGCAGTTATCCTTTTTGATGCGCAGCATTCCCTTGCCGCCACGTTTCTGCCTCTTCTTGTCCAATTCTAGGTCAGAGGCAGTTGCTGCCTCCGTTTCCCTAAGCTTCAATTTCTCATATTCTTCGGGGTAGTTCTTTGCCAGCCACTCTTTGCACTTGTCATACTCGGAATAAAATTCACAATACTCGATGGGCATGGAACAGTGTCCGCAATACTTGACGACAATAGGATATTTGTCTTTCAAGTCCAATGACCCAGCGCTCTCACCCATTTGATTTTTCGATTTTGTTGTCATTAGTGTAATTTTCAAATCAAACTATTTTTAACATTTAGAAATTGATACATATAAACAAAGCTTGCCTCGAATAAAATTTGAACATAGAAAACGTTGCGGAAAATAACTAAATTTTGAAAAAATTTAAATGCTACATTAATTCCATCGGTACTAACACAAAGGCATTTGTATATTGCAATTTGTGCAACAACAATAAAAATGAGATTGTTTAATAAGCTAAAATTTGTTAGGTTCCCAGGCAATAAGATAAATATCTCACTTGAACAATGATTCAAAGATTGCAATAAAATAAAAAGAAATTTATAAATTCACATATACAGTTGATTGAATGAAATTGAACACACATTAAGTATGGATCTATAAATGTTAAAACTTGGCTTAAATATAAAACTATTATATTTCACTTTATAGACTTATGACTAAAAAAGAAGAATATGTTGTTGAAAACGATGGTTATTAAATCAATACGAATGCTAGTCTAAAAAGTTAGCCAGTCGTATTCATTTTCCGCTGGTTGCGGCGGCTGCTCGGCCTGCTGTTGGATGAGCTGAGGTGGCTGCGACTGCAGTTGCTCCAGCTCTTGGTTGGCCTGAAAATCTGATTGCTGCGGCTGATAGTCGACCGGCTGCATTGGCTCATTGGATGCATCCAGTTGAAATATTTGCGATTGCTGATCCTGTTGCTGCTGATGATGATGATGGTCAGCCATTTCGGAGTCATCAAAAACTTCCTTCTTAATGCGGACACCGCCATCATCCTCTTCGTCGCTCTCCGATATGTCCAGATCCTCATCAATCCCCATTCCATTTTCGTTGCCCGTTGTGGCCATTTCCTCATCCTGTGCAGCCATGCTAGCCGCTGCTGTGCTTGTACTGGCTTCAGGAGGATTGTATTGCCCATTGTCGTCCTGATAGTGTGACATGAAGTCAGAGAAGGCGCCCTGTGCATTGTAGTTTTCTCCATAGCTTTGCCGCGGTTTGTGCATGGCCAAAAAATCAGACGGATCATAATTGGGATCAACATCCATGGACTCATCTGCAAAATGAAAGTAAGATAATAAAGCTAAGGCTTCAAATGGGATTGAGGGATGGTGGTACTTTTGAAATAAAAAAGCCGTGCGCTTTGACTATGCGTATTTAATAAAAAAAAAATTTTAAAAAAAACATGAAAAGGGCAAGAGAATTTGTTGGGTAATATGAACCTTGCTGCTGTTGAGCGTAGTAGCCAACGCCACTCAACTGCACCATAGCTTCAGCCGCTTGCTGGCTGTCATCCTCGCCGCTTTGCTCCTCTATTGTTAAATGATGAACGCAAACAGCAAAAGTAAATACATGAATTGAGAAACAGAATCCAAGTACACAGAGAAAACATTTGGATTGAAGAGTCGAAAAGTTACGTAAATCATATTGAAGATAATCAATCAATCAAATATATAGTCAAAGATTAAATGTAAACTTAAGACACACAGACAAAAACACATAACTGTGGATAGAATCAATCGATGTACCCACCTGCCATCTGTTCCGTCTCAACGTCAATCTCGGTCTTGATGTTCTTGGGATCAATGTAATCCATGGTTTCGCTGGGCGCATTGATGCGCTCGCCTTGATCCAAAATATTAGCAGCATTATTCTCATCTTCAGACACTTCCTGGAAGTCCTCTTCATCATCTTCATCATCGTCCGTCGAGCATTGCAGATCTAACATTTCGTTTACAAATTAAAAAATTTAATCGTTTTTTAATATTAAGTACTTGACAATTACCAATTACCAAAAAACTGAAAGAAACTTGAATAAATTAAAGCAAAACATTATATAAAATGATTAATTTGTGTCGTTAAAAATATAAACAAAATGAAATTAAATATTTTTCAGAAATTTCTGTTTTTAAAAAAAAATATTATATTTTTTTCAAAAACTAGTTCATTTGTAATTCAGCTAAGCATTTCTTATAAACAGACTTAGCAGAGTCACAAAAAAACTTTGAAAACATTTCATTTCGAATCGAATGACGCCAAAAACTAATGCATTTTTAAACTCTGAAAAAACCAAATATAAAATGTATAAATTAGGACTATAAATATTCGGGCATGTGCTAAATGAATGTTTATTTAATTTATTAAATATTGTGAATTAAACGAAATACAATCCAAACCAATGAAAAATTAAATATGAAAGTTTTTTGTAGGTGTGTGAGTGATAATAGACTATTTAATAATAAAAGTGTGTTACAGAAAAACTAAATTGGAGGATGTGTGTGTTATGTGTGTGCGTTTGATGTGTGTATTGTGTGGGTGGGCGCGGCTTAAAGCTGTGGTCCGCATGGTTATTACGCAAGTTGTTAACTCCGTAGATGTAGGGCTTACCTTCGTCCAGAAAGTAAGCTTGCGTCTGACTCATATTTGAGGCAAGACTGTCCTTCCGGGGACGACCCCGACCACGCTTAATCGGGTTCGAGTTTTTGACTAGAAAATAAAAGTTAGCAATTGCGTTTTTTTCATAGAGTACATAACGATTAAACAGTATACATTGAAGTCGGCTTGCAATTATGAAATTTCCATTGTTTTTTTTTTTTTTGTATTATTTAAAATAACGAAAATATTGACAACAAAAATAATCACAAGCAAAGAATTGCATTGTAGTTAAACAGCGAGCACATACATTTATCTGAAGCAAATTTGCAAATGTGCATTTCCCTACGAATAGAATTGAGTTTTCTAGTCGGGTGAAGTACGTGTAACTTTTATCTATCGCATTGCACTCCAAGCTACACACACAGGGGTAGGTGGAAGGGGAGCTGACTTAGTAAATGATTTGTGTAAAGTGTTTGATATGCATGCATCTCAAGCAACAACCACCTGAATCCTATAACAAACATTTGGTGATTAGTGATTTTAAGCCTATTTAAATTTTGTATTTCAAAGCAGACAAACGATGTCTACAATAGATCTCAGCTAAACTCTCTACTAAATATATATTATATATATACATATATATTTTAATATGAACAAGTTCATCCCAGAAACTATAAGGGCTACAGACCTCTCAATTGTATAATGCAAATCGTAGTTATTGGCAGATTAAGTTCATATGTTATAAAGTCGATAAACATTTGTTAACATATAGATTTTTAACTATACAATTTGGACTATACTTAAGTAAAACGTAATTGGTTAAATTAGAATTAGCAAGTCTACTAAATATTAATCTAATCCATCTCCTAGTCGAGCGCTAAATAGTTACAGCATCAGTTAGTTTAAGGGTACTTTCAGCACCAAAAATACGTTTAAAAAAACTACAATAATAGTAAATTACACCTTATATGCAAATTGAACTAATTTTAAATGGCAAAGATTTGTTTAAATGCTTTAGTTGTGGGATTAGTAAATGCAATTACTGAGGACCGTAACCAGCGAATGTGTAATAAGTATATGTACATATTATGTATATTCTTCATATATAAGTATACATTTATTATATATATATATATATATATATGGATATACATAAAGAAGCATGAGCATTAACAATTGTTACCAGAACCATGGGAAATAAATGTATGTATTAATGTAATTATGTGAGTTGATGTAAGACCAGTTCCAGCTCGATCTCCCGATTATTAGTATGTGGCATAATATAGTAGTGTAGCATAGGGAATATGAAGATGACATACCCTCCTCAACGGGATCGCGTTGCTTGCGCGGACGACCTCGTCCTCGTTTCACCTCGCTACCCGATGGTGTCGATGGCTTTCGCAAGGAGGTCATTGTGTGTGAGAGATTACTATCGGCGCCCATGGTGCGGTGTATAGAATTGGCAGGGACAAGTCCCAATCCGCTGTGACCCTCCACATCAATATAGTCATCGCTGGGCGAACTGGCGCGACTCCGACACAGATCGGTCTCATCATTGCCCCAGGCCTCTTCGAATTCGGGCGCATTTGCCCTGGCCTGCTCCTGTGTCTTCATTATGTTCTCTTCCAGCTGCGCGCAAGTATCGGCCACCTTTTTGAACAAGGCATGTGATTAGCTAATCTTTAGGTGAATTCCAACTTCAATGCCACTTACCTTCTGCAGCTCTGATTGTGCGTGTTCCACTATCTTCTTGGCATTCTTGGTGTATTGGGCCTCGCTGCCATTGTACTGCTCGCAATTTGAGGCAATCAGGCCAATATCCGCAAGATATTCAGCGCGACTATGGTACACATGATCTGCAAATGGGATATAATTATGATTCAGACAATTGTTGCAGACTAGTATTTAGTTGACTTGTCAACTTACTTTCAATATTCTTGAAAATCGTTTCCAAGTCCATGGGCTTCTTAATGACCGTGTAGTAGTCCTTGATTGCCTTCTTGTTAACGGGCTTGTGGAATGGCCAGCTCTCTGGCAGTGATCTCATCTGAGTGTGCAGCCTTTCGAAAATAAATGAGAGTGCAACCTGGTCGTCATCATCCAGCAGCGGATTAATCGCTTTCTCCAGTCGCATCAGTTTATCCTCGCGTTCCGCCAGCAGCTCAAAGCAGCTGTTGAACATGCCACGTGCGGCCACAGTGAAGGTGTGTTGTGGTCCATTGTAGATCGCCGAGTTGTTCTCGATCAGTTTCAGATCCTCGAGGAACAGTTCGCGGCTGGTGTAGCGTCGCTGACGAATGTACTCGCGCATCGTCTGCAGATCCATGGGCTTCTCAATAACGCGATAATAATCGGGCACGCGTTTCGAACTAACCGGTACCAGAAATGGTGTAACATCCGGCATGGAGCGCAGCTCGTTGAGTATGTGCTCCAGTATGGAGGAGAGCACCACGACCGGATCGGTGCGACGCCGATTGGCTGTCTTGTTGTGGCGCTGCAAATAGTCGCAGTGCACATCGTTGGCCATCCGCCGCTTCTTCTTGCCACTTAAATCCTTCAGCACCTTAAGCGTGATTCCACCCCGCCGCTTGGAGTCGTCTAGGGATTGACCGTGTCGTTTGAGCACTTTGCTGCTTAGCGTCACCTTGGTGCCATCAACATTGGCCAAGTCGTCGTCGTCCATGTTTGACTCCTTCTCGCTGTGCTCGTCCAGATCGTCGGCCAACGAGGGATTTGACTGCGACAGACTGCTCTGCATGCCAGTGTACAATGGACACGCCTTATTTGTTCGCATGTGACCCACCTGGCCACAGGCGCCACACTTCAATTTCAGATCTGGTTTCAGCTTGAACTTTTTGCGAGACGGACTTACTTCCTTGTGACTGTTATCGCGCTCCTTGTGCGCATGCCCACCCGAGCTCTTCGGATCGCCCAGCGAGGTGGGCATGCCGCCCGGCTGTAGCTTCTGGTTCTGCGCGAGCTGGGCGAGACGTTCACGCTCCTGATTGCGCTTGATGCGACGCAGCTGCTCCTGAATGCGCCGCTTCTCACGCTTCATCTCCTCCTTCTGCTGCTCGTCCAACGTGGCGAACTGTTTGATGAACTGCTCGTCCTTGGTGGTGCGTATCTTGGTGTATGCATCGATGACTGCCTGGCGGCGCACCGTCTCCACGCGCGTAAACTCCTTGCCGTCGGTGCCTTTAAAGGTGCGCGTAATGCGCAGGATGCGTCCCTGATTGTTGTTGTTGTTTAACGGTTGCTGTGTGGCATCCTCTTTCGCCTTTGAAGCCTTGCTGGCACCATCGCCTTGGTCTTCCAGCTGGCGCAGCAGCTCCTGACGCTCTTGCTCCTCGCGCTCTAGCGACAACTGCGTGGATGTTTTCTTGTTGGCCAGCATATTCTCCAAATTCTTGCCCAGCTCCTCCAGATCGGACTCCTCGGAGGCCGAGGACTCGTCCTCATCGGTGGACAAGACTTCGGAGCTGGCGAGCACTCGATTTTGCAGATCGAATATGCGCTGACACTCCTCCTTGTAGCGTTCCTGATGCTCGGCAATAGAGAAGCGATTACCTCGTGAGAATTTATCCATGCCCTCCTCGCCGGCCTTGGCCTTCTCGGTGGACAATGTGCGCACCACATCGATGACCTCCCATCGAGTCAGCTTCTTGATCTCCTCCTCGGGCACTTTGAATTTTCGCAACAACTCCTTGGCCCGCTGCAGCGGCAGGCGACGCAAATCGGCATCGGTGCCGGTCACCGAGCGCTTCGGCTGCGATTCCTGCTCCTCTTTTGATTGCTGTGCACAGATTTTTGGAATGAATAATCAGGTAAGAGAAAACATAGATTTTCAATAACGTACCGTGGGCTTGTTGGGCACGCGCACATAGGAGAAGCCTTCTCCACAGCCCGTTGGATCGGCTGGGCCGCTCAGCTGCAACAGACACTTGCCACGCATGGCCTGAATGTAGGCACGAGTGGTGTTCCAGGGCGCTACCTTGACCTCGTCGTCGAGCAGCTGGGCCTCCTCGTCATCGTCCTCTTGCGGCGCAAACAGCGATTTCTCACCATATCCGGCATCCTACAAAATCGATTTATAAATATGAACACATATGTGAATTATATTTTTGTAGCCAGCTTACCTTTAGACGCTGCTCAGCGGCAATCATGCTGAAGTAGGCGCAGCACTGTTCCGGCGACACCATGGCTCGTATCTCCTCCTCGGAAGGCAGTCGAAACTCTGGCTTGATCACCCACCAATTTGAGTCCATGCCCGTACGCTTGAAATCGGCACACTGTTTCAGACGCTTGCGTATACTGCTCTCTGAGTGCGCCGGAAAGGCGCGCTTCACATCGTCCATGCGTATGCGACGAGGATTGTCGCGGCTATTCCAAAACAGCCGATAGATGAACACCTTGATAGACGATCAAGTCTTTAACATATAACTTCATTTATTCTTCAATCAGCAATTCTTGCATACCTGCAAAAAGTCACGTGTAAAGTTGTTGGCTCTCTTTGAGTTGGGACCAGGCACCTCGTACAGTGGACACTCCTGTCCAACTGTAAAGATGGCGTTTACCACTCGTATCCAATAACTGTTACGCGTCCGTATGATCAGGAAATCGTTGGGCGCCATCTTATGTGGATATATGGGCGCTCGGTACATGTTGTTCTCCAGCGCCTGTATGCACTGCCCCGGATGCAGTATGCCCAGAAATGGACTGGTGTGCGCGAAGGCCACCTCACCGTACATATAGTCCTGCGGACCACTATCCTTTTCGGCCTTACGCTTGTAGTAGTTCTTAATTTTCGAGCACATGCCCACCTGGCTCATCAGCGGCGGATGCTCCTCGCAAAACTCGGTCAATACAATGTCACCATCCTTGCCACTCAGATCCTCGGGATTGCGCATAAAGAACACGTCACCGCCACCGGACGCAATGCGCTCAAGTTCGCGCTGTTTAGCCTTCTTGGCAATCAGCTTGAGCAGCGGATGAACCGCATGCGATATGGTCTGCGCTAGCGGTCCGTGTGAGAACTTCTTGAGCGGAGGCCGGTGGAATGAGCGAAGTTTCATCGGTCCCATGTGCGTGGGCACAAACGGAGCTCGCAGCTCCACAACCGGCGTCGAATGCTGAATAAGATTACCGCCGCCCACTTTAAGGCGTAGCGTCGGTTCGGTTTTGGGTGTGTAGTAACTGTAAAAGAATACCTAAATGAAGCTGAGAACTCAGAACTGCGAATTGAAAAGCTTACGAGTCATTTGATATGTTGAAGGGATCGCGATCAGGGCTTTTTGGTGGTGGAGGTGGCGTATCCTCGGCCAACACATTAATAACGCCCGCCTTGCCAAGCAGAATCTTTGACTTCTTAACATGAGGATGAGGAATCTTAATCTTGGGCGGCGGTCCAGTGTTCTTGTTAATCTTGGATGGATCAATGTCATCGGGTATGCCCAGTATAATGTTCTCATCATTAGGATCCAGAGTTAAGACCTTCGGCTTGGGCACACGATTCATTTGCTGAGCATCCCAGATCACCTCGTCCTCCCACTTGTGATAAATGAGCTCCTCGTTCTCCACGGGAAACAGACTGTACCACGTGTCGTCGAAAACCTCAACTTGTTTATTCTGCGCAGCACTGCAAGGCAGAGAAAGAGTTAAAAACACTTCAGAAGAATATATCAAAGTTACCTCTGGAGTGCCTTTTTGGTTGAGCCACCGGCAGAGTTGGGTTTGCCGCTGTTGCCACCACTGTTGCCCCCGCTGCCCCCTGGTAGTGCCGTCTTGCCCGGCTGACCAAAGGCGCCGGCTGTGCGGGATCCGCTCGATGGCAGCCAGCCGGCCGCATTCGTCTTGGAGTTTAGTTTCTGCAGCATCTTTGCCTTGATATCGTTGCCATCCCAGACGACGTCGTCCTCCCAACGCAGCTGGGATACCATGAGAAACGCATCGTCTGCCAGGCTGTCATCCCGTTGCACTGCCTCATTAGAAGCTGCCTTGCGATCGCTAGTGAACTTGGACTGGGCCGAGGATGATGACGGCTGCTTCGTCTTGAAGCCATAGTTGAAGCCATCACCCGAGTCAGGCACCTCGAGCATGTCATACCAAATCTGGGCGGGTCCATAGCGCCAGTCGGCGATCTTTGGCTTCTGATCATTGGGCTCGCCGTTGTCTGGGCCCTCATGGCTCACATCCTCGCTGTTCAGGTCGCTGAGCAGCTTGTCCTCATCGTCAGACATGCACTGCGCCGGCGTCGGTTCCGGGCCAAAGTGCATTTTAAAGCCATATCGGCGTGGTTCCTCCGTATCGCTGGGCGAGTCCGAGCCACCCGTGTTGGTCATCTTCTGGTCGCGTGACTGATTGCGTTTCCGGCGACGCCTGCGCACATGTCGCCAAATCTGCGGAAGGCTGCTCGGCTTGCCGGGACCAAAGAGACGCGAGAAACGCAACACCTTCTGCGGCCGAAAGTCGGGAAACAGTTTACAGACATCGACATTCTGATATTTGGAGGGTAATATGTCCGCTAGGGGAGTATCTAGGCGACGATCGACCTCGGCTATACATAGAACATAAAATTATTTTTAACTATATGGTATATATATATATATAATTTCAAGTCAAACCTTTGGCGTCACTCAATTTGGATTCGTTCGATGCATCGCTGTTGCTTGGTTTGGTCGGTGATTCTTCGCTACCCGAGGATGCTGTGCCGGAACTTCGCATTGGTGCACTGGGCGGCGGCATCAGTTCCTTGTCATCCTTGGCTATAAATGACGGCTGACTGTGTATAATTGAAGCTTCAACAATGCGCTTTGGCTACTCACTGGGTTTGGTCTCCACCTTTGTGGCTGGTATGGCATCCTCGAGGTCATCGAATGTGGATGCGGAGGTGGTTGCCACGTCTACTGTCTTTGCGGGAGGCGAGGGCGTACGTGGACAGTCCTCGGATAGCTCATTGATGTCCGAATAGTCGATGGCATCATCCTGCGCCTTGATTGCCCCATCTTCAGACGTCTCACCACCGCTCAAACCAGCTTTTAAGGCGTCGAAAACGCTTAAACCATCAGCAGACTCTGGCACCGGTTTCTCATCGACCTCATCGTCCGAATTGACGCCTCCATCGTTCTGATCAATCACTTCGTTCAACAGCGAATCGAGTCCCAATCTACAAGTGGAATAAATAAATTTATAATAATATTATATATGTAAATAAACATGCAAAAACCAACTTTGAGAGGGATCTGAGATTTTCGCGCAATTCTGCATCAAATGCACTGCCCTTGTCATCATCGTCGTCCATCAGTTTACCCTCCGAGTCGATGTTCCCAAAGAGAATACCGGTCAGATCAATTCCCACATCGTTGGCAGCGTTTCCCCCTATGGAGCCCTCATCGCTGTCGTTATCCGAAGCGGTGTCCATGCTTCTATGTGCTCTGATGTGCCCAGCTTAATTTAAGAATTTTGTTGTTGCACCAGCGGAATACACCATCATTATTACTTTTAGTATTACTCTTAAATATATACGTAAATTTAACTTTTTTATCAAACTGAAAAAGTTTTAGCGAAAAACAATTGTTAAAATAAAGTGTGACAGTTTGGAAATATATGGAAATTACCCAATAACATGGCGATAGGCGGATAACGCAATGACTTAACATTAGCGAAGACTTGAACCTGTGTGTTTCAACCTTGATCATTACTGTCCAAATCAAGATTATCTAAATGATGCAAATCTTTATTTATTCACTTTGAACTTAGCGTTTTAGCCTTGATCATTATAGTCCAAGCCAAGACTTGAAGACTTAAATTGAAGCAAGTCTTTGGTTATTTATTTTGATATTTTTTTAATTTTTTTTTTTGTATGACTTGAAAACTAGCAACGTTCGCCTTACGCTGTTATTACCAGTTTATGGAAACAAATTTTTCCGACACTGTTTTCTGCTGTTATAATTTCCCTGACGGGATATTTTAACATTAAAACAGCTGTTTTTTGTTAAATACATTACATTATTAGTCAAATTGACGAAATCATCAAAGAACTTAAATTTGATTGCAATGGAAGTGGAATTTAGCAAGGATAATTTTCTGCTCCCTGAAGTGAAATATGAATGTGAGTACACAATAAAAACAACATGAAATATATACAAGCTAACAGCTGTTAATCTTTCTTAACAGATCTCGATCACACAGCCGATGTGCAGTAAGCTGATTTTCTCCACGTTTTCCACTGCAAACCGATTCCTTAACGATTTTTCTTTTCAAATTTTTTTGCACAGATTACATGGCTGGGGCTCCACGCTGCTGGAAGCGTTCGAGCAATGCGGTGTGGCAATGTTTGGCTACATGACAGAATTGGATTACGTGTCAGTGGAGACGTGCTACGAGATCGAGGCCAAGGGCGATGACATTGAAGGGTTGCTCTTTCATTTCCTGGACGAGCTACTCTTCCTCTTCTCGGCCGAGCCGTATTTGGTGTGCAAGAAACTGGAAATCACCAAATTTGATTTGGATAACTTTGCGATTACTTGCCGCTGCTACGGCGAACCGTTCGAACTGGGCAAACATCCACAGGGCACCGAGGTGAAGGCAATCACATATTCCGCTATGCAAGTGGTCCAAGACGTGGAACGCAGCCATTTCGAAGTGTTTGTTATAATTGATATTTGAGTGACGAGTGACGAGCAAGCAAGAGAGAAAGAGAAGGTAAATGTATTAAATGTGTTTGACATTGTGGTTGTTGTCGTTGTTGCGGGCTTCGCTGAATGCAATTTGCATTTATCCCTGTCTTCATTAATCATAAGTAAAATGCAAACAAAAAAAAAAGAACCTAAAAAAATCGGAAAAAAAATTAATATACAATAAGAAATGTGCTAGACTGTGCCGAAAATCTTTGCAAATCTGTTGTGAGCTGCACCCCAAGTCAAACAAAAATTAAATCCTGGGGTTGTGCCATATATAGCTGAATGATTTTACAAGAAGCATTCAAAATTTTTGTGTGTTGCGGCTGCAAATGCAATTAGAGCTGCGTGCTACCCTTTTTTAGGCTTTGTGAATTCGCAACGTGCATGATTCCCAGACAACCCTCTCATTTATGCATTCCCAGACTGCAGTTCAATGCTCTGTCTCAAAACTGGCCTTTGCTTTTTTGCCTAAAATTTACATTTTTGGAAAACATTAATTGTTGGTTTGTGGTTTTGTCGAAATAAATAATTGGTAAAATGAATTTAAAATGGAAATTCATTGCCAACAGGTGACAACCATGGTAAGGCTGTCAACTTACCTGCATCATTTACCATGTTAACAAACAGTTTACTTAACAGGCGCGCCCAACAGCTGTTTGCACAGCTGATCAACAGCTGTTAAATGTAAACAACAAAAACTGCGCGCCGCTCACGTTGTGGTTTGTGTGTGTGTGTTTCTTGGATATATTTACGTTGGGATGTATGGACTGCATTTTGCATTAAATTGTTAACAACTAAAATCAATTTTGAATTCACACAATAGTCGCGGCTTTGATGAGCGCAAAAAGCAACGCTGTGTGTTCAAGAAAGTGTGTGTAAAAGAACAAACAACACGTACGACGACAACGGCGACGACGACGACGACGACGACACCAATACCAGTACACAATTTGTTCATTTCTCGCTATTGGTTAACGCGTCGCGTAGTCGCGAGTGTCCAAAAATTAAATATATATCTATATATGTATATATATAGATATTGGCATACACGGACAGGTACTAGCTCAAATATACAGTTATCTTGCAAAAGGTGCGCTTACAGAGTTGGCGCCCTTTTGGCCCGTTTGGACTATAAATTTCCTGAATCAACAACAACATCGCAGCTGTAACGTCATCATCGCCGCGCTGGCCGCACTTCGCTGCTGTTGCTGTTCAATTCGCTCGCCTCACTCCCTCTCTTCGCCTCTCTTTCTCGGCCTCTGTGTGTGTGTGTGTGGTGTGTGTGCGTGTGTGTCTCTCTCTCGTTCATTCTTTCTGCAGCCACCAATTGTCATGGTGTCGAAGAGGAAGCATTGAAGCACATTTTGCTTTTATATTTTTTAGGCAACGGTTTTCGCTGTGAAAACGTGCAGTGAGCGGCATTTAACTAAACGCAATCAAAAGGTAATATTGCCAGCTTCAAATTAAGATCAAAACGAAGTGTCTGCCTTAATTAAAAGTGTGTGAAAAACGTGGCAGAAAAATCCATAACCCATGCAAATAGAGAAACGACAAAAATGTGGTAGGTATGTATGAATGTGTGCATAGTATTAGAATGTAGAGGCTGCGAAAAATGTGACGTCCGTGTGTATGTATGTGTGTTTGTGTGTGTGGGTGCTGCGCTGGGCATTTTCATTTTGAGCACCCGGTCGGTGGCTGATGCCGGGCGACCCAGCTGACGCGCAGCTGCTGCTAAATGCAAAGTACAAAGCGCAAAAATAAATGAAGAAGTTTGCATTACGACTTTCTCTAATGCGCATTTTATATAATCATATTTATTGGTTGTGACAGCAATAAGCGATCTGCATTAAGTATTTTATTTGTGAGCTTCTTTTGTGATATGTGGCAATACTGGTCTCGCCGCCCGCTTTTCGCTCAACCATCAACCTGCTGTTGCTTCGGTTTCTTGCCTCTTTCTCTTTTTGCTTGAATGCCACGCTGCGTACGTGTGCGTGTGTGTGAGAATCTAACGGTTTTTTAACTGAACAAACAACTCCAATTCATTGCTTGGCGGTGACGTCACATTTCATTTGCATTCCTTATTTGTATAACTTGACACATGTAATTCAACAATTATTTTTGTCCACTTGTCAAATACCTCTATTTATTGAGTTCTGTAAAAATAAGAAGGAAAATTTTACCAAAAGTTTTGCACATTTATTTCACACATTTTGCTGAGCTATTTATTAACTTTGTTCTCAATGTTGTCTGGAAAGTTGAATTTCGAAGCTCTTTAGCGATTCGAATTGTCGATCTTTATTAATTTAGCCTTCTGTGGAACGATTTGATTGTAAAACAAAAATTGCTTTACTTAAAACAATTTCTGATTTAATATTCTTGAGGCAGTTTTTGACGCTTTATCAGTGTATCAATTACCCCACATATGGCAAACTCAGAACTCTAACCACACATTTGATAAGAGCCCAAGTTAAACTTTTAAACCAAGCAGTTATAATACTCTTGTATAACCCTAATAACACATTGAAAGAGACATCTCAGAAAGCATTGAGAATATGTATTCTTGATCATCATCTGTTTGTTGCTATGCGAAATAGCTTGAACTTATCTTGATGTAACTTCGATTGCAAAATGCTGCAGGCAATACTAAATCTATTTATATGAAAAGCAAAAATAGGTCGAAATATGAGTTGATGGATGAAAAACTTGTTTTATTTTTAAACATAACACACTAGTTTATTTCTACTATTTTTCTTATTTCATTAACATACAACCTATAGATTCTACAAGTAAAATTGTTTTGCGTGTCCAATTTTCAAGGGCATGTAATATTCGGTTTGCTTAATTTAGACGTTGTTTCTTGGTCTTTTTTTATATTCAGTAGCGTCGATGGCGAAGCGACGGCGACGGCGACGTCATCATAGTTTGATGACCTCCACCCGATGCTGCGTCATCGGTTTTTGGTATTTGCAGTGGTTACTTTTGGCACAGGCGGCAGGTGGTGGTGCGAAGTGGCAAAGGTGGTGTCTGTGTGTGGGGGAGTGAGGTGGCAAGCAACAGATATAACTCTTCTTGAGTCTGCATATTTTTGGTCACAGCGTTTTTCTTCTTCTGCTGCTGGTTTGGGTTGGCCTTCAGTCTTCTCACTGAGTCGGCTTTGTGAACCAGTTGCTCTTTACCTGTTCTCCATTTGGTATACACACAAAAATGCTGTGATTTCTTCAACTTCTTGCCATTTTGCCCAGTTTGCTTTTTATACACACACACTGTATATGCATATACACATATATAGTATATAAATTGTTCATGCTTATCGCACGAACTGAACAAAATTCACTATATCGATATTATTTTTCATTACGAAAGCAGTGATTTGTAATATTTGCTTTGTTTTTCTTCTTCCTTAAGCAGAATAAGGCCGATTTGAGGTTTCTCCACAATTGTGATAGCCAATGCAGTCGTCTCCCCTTTAGTGTTCCCCTAAGGGAACCAAATCTTTTTTTTTTGGCTCGTCATTAAATTTGTTCTTTTCATTAACTCAAATCGGTCACAGCATTAGCTGTAACTGTGACTCTCACAAAAGTCACATGGGAATGCAACAGGGTTTAACTGAAGATCGAATAAGAAAAGAGTGATAAGAAGCCTGTGAGTAACATCAAGTTCAAATAAGGCATGAAAATATATTCAAATATTATTATCTGGCTTATGCATGTACGTTGATGGCAATTACTCTATGAATGAATTCAATTATAACGTTATCAGTGAATGTATTATACGCACATGTTTACTATTATATGTGTCATTGCATGCATAATCTATAAACCTTTTCGATCCATGTGGCAACTCTAAATGAAACCACTTCCTTTTACACTAAGTAATCAGGTTTTCCCTCCAGGCAAAATGTGAACACAAACAAATATGAACAATGAAATGCTTGATGATATTGATAAGGTCAACATGCATGAACGCTAACAAGAATTGTGCATTATGTTATCGCGAGCATGCGATCTGGCAATCTGGCAACGCCAATTGAATCACCCAAATTCGGGCTTACACAATCCAATTAATAGCCAAATGGCGCACTTGCTTCCAGCACTCAATTTTCAAACAAGGCTACATTAAATACCTGTACAACAATAACAACAATAACAAAAGACGCTCGCATTTTGTTGTGATTTTGATTTTGACTTTTTTAATTGACGAGTCGCCGCTGCTGCTTTGGGTCGTCGTGTCGTGTCGATCGAATCGTGTTTGTTGTTATCATACATTGTCTGTATTTAGTTGTTGTTGCACTTTTTATAACCAGGCCTCGGCAACACTCACAGAGAGAAATAGAGAGCGAGAAATACCGAGAGAGCGGGGTAAAGAGACACCACACACAATTCTCCCCGACAAAACGCATGAAAATACTTAAGCGAAACGAGTTAAAAACGATTTCATTAATATGTTTTTGTTGCCTTTTTTTGTTGGTCGTTTTGGGTTGCGTTCTGCTCATGATACCCTAGCTGTTGAGCGTATTACAATTGCAGTTCTATTTGGTTCACATAACAAAATTCATTCGCTAACCGAGTGATGTACAAATATTTTCTTTATCAGCATATTTTTTGTTGGAAACGATGAAAATGTGCTGTTCAATCGGCACCCTGAAAGTATGCTATGAATATTGTATTCTTCATAAAAATAGCCTGGGAATAGAACAAGAATAAGGATATTGGAAAATATGTAGCAAATTTTGTATAATTTCTTTTACTTTTAATATATGTATATATTGCTTATTGCTTAAACATATATTTCTAGCTATCCATGTGATATAATTTAATGTTATATTTGGTATTTGATTGGTATCTTGGTTTTTCTATTCTGTTCTAAAAGAGTATTTCAGTCGCGGTAAATTTGATTCGCTACTCGCTGCTTGTTCGTTTGATGTTGTTGCTATTCTTGTTGTTGTTCGCTGTTTGCTGGCCTGGCTATTTTTAAAATCCGCGAAAGCAACAAGAAGAACACACGAAGCAAAACTTGACGCAGCAGCAGCGACGCCATCATTGTAGCCGTTGGTTATGTTGTTATTGTAGTTGCTGCTGCGTTCACCGCAAAAGAAATGTGGAATATGGAATTTAAGAGTGCTGCTGCTCCCACACAAACGCACGCAGTCACATACACACACACATACTCACTTACACATACCTTAACTCAAACTTACGAACGTCGCGACTTGCGTGGTTTTTGTTGTTGATGCGTGCAAATTGGAGCAAAAAGTTATGCGCGACGTCAACAGCTCTGCTTAGAACCCTGACGATGACGGCAACATCGATTTCCTGCTGCAGTCAGTCACAGAAAAGAAACATGACAGAGGGAAAACGAGAAACGGACAGAGTGAACTGCGGCCAGACATGTCCCCATGTATTGTATCATTTTATGACAACTCATTTGTTTTTGTGCGCTCTGCTGTGCTGTGCTGTGTTTGTGGGTGATGTCGTCACTGAATGACTCCGACGCTGACGCAGGGGCTGACATCGGCAACAACACTCCACACCATATTCCATTCCACACTCCCTTCTCAATTGGGTCATCTCTCGTTCCGCTTTATGCAGTCGCTTTGCTAAATTTATTTATATTTCTTTTCCTTGATTTTTGTTTTTGTTGCTCATCTCCAAATGCGACTTCGCACTTCATTGATAAAATGAATAATCGTTATGATTAATATGTTCCCGTATGTAAATACACACACACAAACATACATAACCATATGCAAAAACTATAGGTATCTGTTGTTGTTGTCTGCATGTATCTGTGTCACCCAAACAGTGTTGAAGCGTCAAGCGGATGTTTAAGCGATTCAAATAAAGTGAGCTTGGCTCTTTGGCTACTCCCAGCAACCAGGCAGCCCAGCAACATTGTGGCATTTCTGATAAGCAGCGACAAGCATGAGAAGCGAGCTTTGCGCTGCCTTCAAAGTTCAAATGAGTTCAGCTCGAGTTCAATTTAGGCCAGCTGCTTAGATAGAATCGTTGTAGAAGAGAAGATTTCAAAGCCCACAAAATCCATCGAAGGTCAAAAAAAAGATTAGCCCAAAATACTAGCTGGAAAAAAGTAAGAATTTAAATTAATATTCTTCACTTTTTAAGCCTGTTATTTAAACAACTGGATTTGTTTCGTATCTCATCATTTGACTATGAATATATAATTAAATCATTAGTTTACTGTCTTACATTCGAATACCCAAGTCATAATTTTCACTCAAATATAAGAGCTATGACACTTTTATAGATGCACCCAAAACCAAACCCTGAATAATTACACAAAATCCATTCAATTTTGATTATACCCTGAAGGTTACAGAAAGAAAGTTCTACAGCTGCAAAATAACCCCAGATAAAATTGTGGCTGCTCTGATCTAATTGCCTAATGCATATAAAATTATGTAGTTGTATTTTTTGCTTCCCCCGTCGAAAGGAGAGTTGTGCAAATCGATTACGAGTGCAATTTATGAGACAGTTGCGCACATTTCTACGCATCTGCTGAGATACATAATGCATACATATATATATATGTACAGCTGCTGGGATCGGAGATTTCCTCGGCTCATTCAACAATGGAACAATGGGCTAAGAAAAATCGCAAAAGTCGCTGAGCGGTCGACGTCTTTAACTTTTTCACTTTCACGGCAGCTGCGCGGCAGGACAACATTTTGCATCATCTTTGAATGGGATGAACGAGGACTATTCTCTAGTTGCATCTATTTTATTCCCTCACCCTCTTCCTCTTCCACTCCCGCTCTCTAGCCTGCTTCCTCTCTATCTTCATTTTTGCTTTGCTGCTGCTGTTCTTGATCTTTTATAATCCTGCACATCCTACGACTCGTACGTGCTCATAATTCATGCCCAAAACACACACCTGCTTACCAGTTTTCCTTCTAGTTTTTCCTTTTGGCCAGCTGCCGTTTCTCTAGCGCCTGTTGCCAGTTGGCTCTTTGGCATATTTGTTCGTTTTTCTAGCTGTTGTTTTATAATTAAACATTGCCCCTTTTGTCTGTTATTGATATCATCTCGAGTGTTGAAAAATATGTATCTTGTGCGTAACAGCTGCTTGTAAGACATAGTTTTGCATAAGAATTTTACATATGAATATAAATCAATCGATTAATAATTGGCATTCTGAGAAGCTGTACAGCTTCTTCAACAGAAACCAATATTTTCAACAAGTACAATCAGGCTGTACCAATTTAAGAAACTTGGGTTAACCATATTTTCGATACATACAAATATACACAGCTTAACTATCTATAGACCGGACCTATGCCACATGCCACTTGACAGGTATTAGCTCTATCCAGCGAGTGCAGCTGAGTCCTGTTTTGTGCTTGGCCCACACTCGTAAATTTATTGCCTGTTGCTGTTTTATGACCCTCGTCCATGAGTCGGTTCACGTTTCGCATTGCTTGATTAGATTTTACCCCTTACAAACACACACAAACACACTCACACACACACACACACACACACACAAATACACAACCATAGACATGAGGCACGCATAGCAATGCCAATCTTGCTTAATATCCTTGAGCTAATCATAAACGGCGTCAGAAAGTTCAAAGCCCATCAAGTTATTTTTATTGGCTGGCTCTCTCTTTCGATGCTCTATCTGAAATATGGCTTAAGATTGATTAAACACAGGCAATAACAAGATTTTTGCAGCACTTTGAACTGGATTTTGTTCAACTCAAAAAGTGCAATGAATTCTCGTCGAAAGCTAAAAAAGCCAAAATATCTAGTAATATTTAATTTATTAAAAAGACATTAAAAACTAGGTAAATTGTCATGGTTTGCTCCAAAAAGTATGCTAAAAAATGTCTAACCGAATTAATTTCGAGAATAACCCACAAAATCTCCAATAACTTAAATAAGAACTTTAGCTTATCGTATTCCAATTTAATAGCTTAAAGAAAAAAAGGCACCTTGATAGAAATTTATGCCAGCCACTCAGATATATTAAAAATCATTTTAGCATATTAAAAAAAACACATAAATTATATAATAATACAAAAAGAAAATATGAAAAAACTCTACTCAATGATTCTACAAATGTATATATATGCTACATATGTATATATAATAATGTATGCACATAAATGAATATGTATATATGTATGTGTGTACTTGTATATATGTATGCGTACATTTTTATGCATGTGTTTAATTTGCCAGACGCTTTTGCTGCTCTGCTCTTTTTATGCACGTCTCGCAATGTGCAATAAAATTACTGTTGTTGTTGTTTTTGTTGTTGTGAGCCCGAGTTCTTCATGCTGACTCAAAGAAGTTGACAAAGATAAATATTAAGTTGAGCTCCCCATTCTCCCCTCATAGTTGGCTGCACAAATCACTTTGGTCAAATGTTGGTGCCTGGCTACAATTAAATTCTAGCAATTAAAATCACATTAGTTTCTATGTGTGGCTGCTTTGTTTTGGCTCCTCGCTTAAAAGAAGCGACAATGTCGAAAAATTGTTGTTGCCGCCATGGCTGATTTTCGATTTCTATGCAAGCAAACGCTGCACAGCTGAGTTGTGCGAAGCAGTGCTGATGGGTGAGGGGAGGTGTGGGGGAGAAGTGTGAGGGAAGCCAGAATTGCGACAAATATGCAAGAGCCACAACGAAAACCCGTTTCAGACACACAGTGCAAAAAAAAAAACATTGTTGTTGTTATTGGCTGCTCCACCGTCTGCCCCACTTGCCTGGTCTCTCTAGCTGACTCTGTCTCTTTCCCGATGTGCTGCACATGATTAGCGCTGCAACAACAACACCATCAACCGCAACAGCAGCGCAACGTTGCAAATGAAAAGAAAATTTACAAATTCCATTCATGAAATTTTGCTGCGTTGGCTAACGTCGACGTCGCCGTCAACGCTGACGCTGCCGTCGCAGAGCTCCACTTGCACAGAGACCCACACATCGAATCCAGACAGAAAGAGCGCGAGAACAGCTTGAGAGCTTGCTGTTGTTGTCGTTTTTTTTTTGTTTTTGCTGTTTCTGATTTCTTTCAACTTGTTTTTAGCGCAGTCGCATCCATTTTGCCTGCGTGTGGTGTGGATGTAAGAGAGTGTGTGTGTTTGCTGGGTGTCTGTGTGTGGCGCTTGCTCAGCTTTGGCAATTGTCGGAGATTTTGTTGTTGTGCCGGCTTACTCGTTATTCGCTTGCGCTCTCTCTCTAGCTCTCTGTCGTATCGCTCTGGCTGCTCTCTTCTGTGCACTTGCAATTTTATGGAGGATGGGGACAACAACAATAATGTTGTAGTTGCATATTATTGCCGTTTTTCGTTTAGTCTGACGAGGCTGTTCTTTTCTCCTTTCTTTCTCTCTCTCTCTCTTTCTGTTCCTTTTATGTCTATTGTCGCAACGTGACCCGGCAATTATATGCAAAAAGTTTTTGTGGCTGCAGACATAAATAAGTATGTGCATATATATTTATATAAATGTGTGTATATAGACGCTCTGGTTTATTATGCGGGTGCAGAAGCAGCAGCACACACAATTCTCGGTCCTCGGTCCTTGCAAGCTCGTAATGCGCATCCGTTTGCCTTTTACTTTATTGCTAAGCTGCAACTCGTTTACTTTGTTATTTTTACACATTTTACGAGTGTGTGTACACATTGTACAACAATTACAACAACAACTGGCTAAAGGATTGAGGAAAGCAGCAGAGTCATCATCAGTTGCCGGCCTACTTGCCGCCGCAAGCAAAACTCTCGGCGCATATTTATTACGAGACGACGACACCACCCGATTTTGTCCACCACTCCATTCCACAGAACCTTCCTCGCTCGGGGCAGACAGGGCGAGGTAGGGCATTTGAGTTCGCCTGCACCCCGTGCCCTGTACTGCAGCGGGCTCAATTTTCAAACGATTTCAATGGAATTCTGAACGACGACGGACGACGGCCTCGTTGCGGTGCAGAGCAAAGCCGGAGCCGGCAGCAGCAGCAGCAGAACGCAGCGCCAAACCAAAGACCCAGACACGCATCTTACCTACTTCTGCTCTCCCCTCCTGCTCCGCCTCCACCACCGCCTCCTTTTGCCTTGCATCCTTCCAGCAGTTCTTTAGCCACACTCAAAACACCAACAATAATAACATCAGACTGCCTCCTGCAAGCGGCGCATAATTTGTTTGCTCCATACAAGCGGCAAAGGGTTGCGTTGATTTTCCATCGAAGCTTGCAACGTTGAATGAATTTTTCAATCGCTGTTCGCTAACATTGCTAGCAAATATGTTACGAAAAAAAAATCAATACTACAATTAAATATGAGTAACATTTAAGAATTTCAAGCCAAGACTATGCATTTCCCTATTAAATGTTAAGAGTAGAAAAATATATAGATTGCTGTACTTTGTTCAAATTTTAAAAGTGCTACAAGTTGAGAGATAATAATTAGAAATTTGATTTAATTTAATTGAAGGTCATGCAAATCATTTAAAACAAATATAGAATAACAGAGTATGCACAATTCGATAAATATTTGAAAGCTTCTACGTTTCGTTTCGGCTGATGTTTTTATTTTTTATTTTTCATGTAGCCGCCGCTGTCGGCTGCATTCCATTTGCTTCTCGTGATACTCCTGCTTTTGCTCCTGCTCCTGCTTCAGCTCCTGCTGCTTCTCTTTTGGCTCTCTTGCCCTATTGGTTGCTGTTCTTGTTGTTTTTGTTTACGTTTCGGTGGCCCTTTTGGAGTTGCCCGACGACAGCGACGCCGTCAACTGCAACGTCGACGTCAACAGCAACGCTGGCGGTGTCTACGAGCTTTTGTGCAATCTGTTATTAAGTGAACGTTGCATACTTTGATACCGAAGTTAACATAGCATATTGGTTTTGTACAATGTACGTCATGATTTCTGCCCGTCTGTACGAACGCAACTTTACTCCTGGCGACACAGAGACTTGAAACTTGGAAAATATACTGTTCTGTGTCAGGGAGTCTAGAAAATCGATCAAATCGATAAAGCCACATATCTGCCACAATTTTACGGGTACAGTTAACAAATTATTTGTTAGGTTGTTTGGCATGTCCTTCAAAGATCGGCATATGCCCCGTCGACCCCCACCGCCCACAATCCTCTTTCACCTAAATTATTGTTAATTTTCCACAATTTGTAAGCTGGAGTAATTTTTTAGATCGATGAAAAAAATTGGATGGCCACGCCCACTCCGACTCAATAACCTGATACACATATACACAATTTCAAAGCTGGAGTCACCAAATTTTAAAGGTATTTTATTAGTAACACTCTGCAAAAATTCGAGAATAAATTTGGAACCACGCCTAATGCCGCCCCAAAAAGGATGAATGCTTATATCTCCCGCAATTTTAGAGCTACCGTTACCAAACTTGAAAGATAGATTACTAAGCAAAAGTTGTGAAACTTTGAATGAATGTTATTAGACAACGAGTATCGCAATCTGTTCTTCGTTATCTGTTATCAGCTGGTATCAAAGTATTTCCCCGTCGGTAATGCCCAACGGCAACGTTCTCTTGATTTTTTTTTTGCTAGATTGCTTGGTTTTTATCCGCGTTTGTGTGTACTCCAATACATATTTTGAAAATTGCATTAGCTCGACTTTGTCGAATTATACAATAACTAGATAATGACGCCAGTAACCGTCCGGAAACAAAAAAAAAAAAAATTACATTCCATCCCCCCCTTCCCCCCCACACACAAATTGACTTTCCGCGCATTCAGCCACCTCCCGCGTTTAACACATTATTTTTAGTTTCATTTGTATGTTGTTTATTTCTTTTTTATTTTGTTGTTCTTTTTTGTTGCTGTGTGTTTTTGGCTTATCTTTTTGCATTCTTGCTGCTTATCTGTTTCAGCAGTTTATTGCGGTTTGTGCCAAGTCGCCTTCTCCTTATTCGTACTGACTGCCTTTACAGCTATTGTTGCATTTGTCGCATTCTGTGGTTGCGCAAATTCCACGTTGTCAAGTCCAGCCAGGACACGCAAGACACGCGTCTCCTCTTATTCTTCTACAACTCAACTACATGTTGTTATTGTTGCTATTGTTGTTGTTGTTGTTGTTGTGGTGCATAATAATGAATTCCTTCTTTGGAGCTTAACCTCAAATTGGCTTAACTTCATTTATTTCATTTGCAGTGCCACAAATATTTCATTTGCGGTTTGTTGTTTGGCTCCTGTTGTTGCCCCTGATGTGTGTGCCCCTTTTGCAACTGTACACCGAATTGGTGGTCAGAACGCGAGCCACTGTTAAGCTCGAAAATTGGGCTTTCACCAATTCGGTTCTGATGACGACAGGTGTTTATCAATACATAAGATAACTCGAATAAAAAATAACACCCAAATTAGTCATAGGGTCAGTATAGACGATATGATTGAGATGGGTTTTGAAACAAAAGTACAATTTCTCAAAAAGCTGCATCTGGTATTATATATTATAAATATTATATTATAAATATTATTATTATAAATTTTAGTTCTTTGTTAAGTTTTGTTTACAAATTAATTGTTTTTATAAGATCTGCTTACACCAATCGAGTTTCTACTGTTAATCCGCAGAGAGGATCATATGAATTAAACACTTAGGTGCATTTCAAGTGCATAATCGGCGGCATTCAACCCGCATCAGTTTACATGTGTCTACTTGCTGCTACAGATATATACATATATATATCATGCCATTTGTATCACCTACACTTGCAGTTATTCCCGTTGTTGTTTTTGTTGCTTGGATCTGTTATTGTTAAACTGGCAAGACATAAAACAAAAGCCGTCGCCTCTGCGGCAGTCACGCAGCTGTATTGTGGCATGATTGGGGGAGGTGGCGTCGAACAAGGACAACCTTGAGACTGTTCAATATTCCACAGCATAATTCGTGGTCAGCTCAATATCACGAGTTTCACGCTCTCCTTCGCCATCGAATCGCGAATGGCAATGGCAATGCCGATGGCGAATGGAGCAGCTTGATACACTTGGGGCAATAGTATTGCAAGTGGACACCAAACAAACACACACAACACAGTCTGATTCCGAAGACCACAATGTCAGATGCTGCTGTACTAAAATTACGCAAAATTATGCTGAAAATGCAATGAGAGCGGTAAATATGCAACGCGGACGTGGACATTCAGTGGACGCCACTTTAATCCACTCCACTTCAGACCTGTCCCACTTAAAGTCCCCGCGCTGTCTCATTTTTCGGGAAGCCGTAGAGCTGACACTAGACACTAGACACTAGCTGTGGAGCTGCCATTGGCTGGACGTTACGTCCCGCTTATCGGACATTTAACATCTACGCGTAGTTTTTGGAGCATGCGCAAAAGGACAACAACTATTGCGGGGCAGATGGCTGGGTCCGCATTCAGCCGGAGCATGAAATATTTTGAACGCTCCAATGGCAATCGCTTCAGCGCTCCTCTCACACATATGCAACATATACAATAACTCTATACATATATACATTTATATATATTTATAGATATGTATATATTATTGCATTTTAATGTGCCACTGAAATGTGATTTAATTGGCATTGTTGCCAGACTCCACAAAGCCAGCACCGTGCACAGTGTACAGAGGCATCCAAAGAAAAAAGCGTTTTTTGAGAATGCTTTAATCAGATATAGTTCGAATTTAAAATTCTCTGGTTTAATCAGGTATTAAGTCATATGAAGCAGCGTTTTTGGTTTGTGTGCCAGCAAGGAAATTCAAGTATTGAAGGTGTAGTTGAAACTTGACTTTTATATTTTTCCTTTTAGATCAGGTAATATCTTAAAAAATTTATTGATAAAAAAGAAAAAATGTTTACTGATTGTAATTAATGTATTGCATACCTAATAGTGGATAAAATGGATAAAATTAAAAGGATTAGTATTACTGTCTCTAGCTTTATTGATCAAGCGTAAGAAATATCTCTGTTAAGTTGATCGTTTTTATTATTTTTTTGATTGATAACATATTTTCCTAAAATACTTCTAGCAATTTATGTGATGCATTTTGAGAATTACTTTTTATTGTCACAAAATTATTATGTTCCGCTAATTTGAACTAATTTAGTTAAATTACCTTTTAGTAAACAGTGTCCAGAGTGAATCTAGATGAGTATTTCATGTAATTTCTATACCATGTTACTCACTTAAATTATTTGTGATTATTGCTGTCAAAGATAAATTGTTGCCCCAGTTGGGCCTACCGATTGCTGAAGGCACCTTTCTGTGTTTCTTATCTTCCTAGGTCCCTCTCTGCTCCAAAATACTAATAATTAAGCTCTGCAATCTCTTTTTTGTGTAACCAATTCCTGTTTCTTTTTAAGCCAAGCAAAACTGCATCGCTTTGCCACTTTCGCTGTGTTCATTAAACCAATCATGATTTTTTGAATTTTTTTTTTTTTCGATTTCTTGCATAACCAGCAATTACGTGCACAATTGCGAGGCTATTGTTTTTTAAGCAGTCGAGTAATTATGGCCAACAAATTATGCATATAGACACGTCCCAAATGTCATAATAATCGAATGGGTCAACAGCCATGGATGTCGGCGTTTATTCGATATATTATGCGATCCGAATCACTGTGCAACGCTAGACTTTGCACTAGTTGTGTTGCTGGCTGGCGCTGCATTGGTCTCTGTGCTGTATTTGCAAACGCTGGCAAATGTTCTTTAATTAAATTCATTCTCACAGTGTGTGCAACATGTGGCAGCGTCAGCTTTGAATCTGGAGCTGCTGCGGCGGCAGTCTGTTCGCTGTCTGGCGGAATGCTGCCAACCAGACGAGACTACCCACTCCCAACTGCCGCTCCTCGCACTTCCCACACTCCAACCCGGACTTCCCAGCACATTCAACTGCTAACTGCTGACTGCTGACTGTTCTGGCTTCTATTGCGTAGCCTGGCCTGCACTTTGGCCAAGAATTTAAGCGTAAAGCTGCAGAGCAGAGCAGAGCATCTCGAATCTCGCATCTTCTTCGTTGTCTCTCAGTCTTCTATGTGCCGTCTCTCTTTCTCTGCCCCTCTCTCTCTCTCTCTTTCTCTCTCTACCTATGCGAGCCCTTTAAACTCTTGCGCCGTCATCAAATCAGGTTTCGTTGGGTGAAGACGCATAAATCGCTGGCGTTTTTAAAATGCCCAACCGACCATCATGACTGGACCCAGGTACTGCTTGGACTAAACTGCTGGACTGCCCCCCGCTACAAATCTCTATGGCTCCAGGGATCGTTTTTCGCCTGCTGTTAACTGAGCAACAACAAACCAAAAAAATAGTTATAAAAGTCTCTCATATTTTTTTAACACCAAACATTGTTGGCCAAAACGAACCCAAACGCAACGCGCTGATCTTTGTGCTCCATGGGCCAGAAATCCATCTACCTCCAGCAACGCCTCTGATGCCCCTGCAGATGCCTTTGGCATTTGTTTGATTTGACAACTTTGTTGGGCTCGTTTCAGTGCTGTTTGCTTGTGAATCCTGATTTGGCTTGCAAAGTTTTTGCTCCAAATCTTAGACTAAGATTTGTTGATTTAGGTTTCGGTCTGAATTGAGCAAAGAAAGCGCCCGAAGTGAGTTGGGCGGTTGGACTGCCCAAACCAGATGAAACACTTGAATTTGAATAAAGTTTTTAATGAATTCAATTCAAGTGATCTTAAGTCTAACGAACTGTTTGTCATAAGAAATATATAATAAGTTGTGCAGAGTCTTGTTTGAATTATAACAGCAATAAAGTTGAAGAAGTTGAAATACACTTTTATTTATTAAAATAATGTTGATTAATATCAGTCAAATAATCAAAAAGAAAAATTTAGTTAAAAGTAACATGTAATTAAAAACAGGATATAATATTATTTGTATAGCTATTATAAGGATGTGTCTGCTTTATTAATAAGATTAAGATTAAGATTATAACAGATATGAAAGCAGTGATGATGATAAGAAATACAAATCCCTATGCCTTGTCTGTTTTATGAATATCTCAATCATGAGTCCTGTAATCAGACCAACATCTTAATATTCCTTAATTCCACAACATAGGCCTCTATTTTAATGACATTTTTTTTCTTATTTATCTTACAGATTGTTTGATTTTACTGATTAAATTGCTGGTAAGTTTTTCGTAAATGCTTAAGTACACAAAGAATTTTCATTTGAAGCGATGTCAAGCTCTCCTTTGGGGTTTACCTGGTTTGCTTTGACAAATAAAATTAGCTGATAACTGTGTGGAACCACTTAAGAAAACATTTGTATGATCTATATGTATATGCAGATGAGCTAGCAAGCTTCAGCTGCTTTGGTTGCTTTGGCTAACTTGAATTCTGGTTATGCTTTGGCATGAGCCTGGTGAACCGAGGAGGTGTTATTCACCCTTCGACAACCGCTTGACAGTCCACTGAACCGTGGACAACATTGTCGGCAACTGCAACTACAAAACAGAACAAACAGACAAATGAGCTAGCTCGCTCGGAGCACATCAAAGCTAACTTGGGAGTAAGCAGGACCAAGGAATTTTTGGTGTTTGCATAGCAAATGTCACACGGACAAAACTGGTTGTTGTTGTTGTGCCTAGAAGATTTATCCCATATTTAAATGCCATCATCAGCAGTTGGCAAGCTTACAAATCAATTGCTATATGTTATCCAAACAATTTGCTTTGACATTCACTTGACATGCCGCCCTGTTCCATATGCATATGCATATATATATATATAAATTATTCCTGGGGTGACCCGAATTTCACAGTTCCTAATACCAAATGCTAATTAATCCCACGAGTTGGAAAAGGGGCGAACGGGGATTTGCTATGCTCGGCTGATTTTCACACACAGTTTGAGGCGGATCCAGAGCAGCAGCTCGCGTGTCGGTCCAAAGGCTTAACACATTTTCCGGGCTACCTGGTCCAGATCCCAAATGAAAATTTGTGATTTGAATCTCACGCATGTAATTGCATATTGCATCATGTTTCGCTAGGGAGGAGGGTTTTTTTTTTTTTTTTTGGTAGGGGCGACTCCATGTCGCCTTATCTGTCACATTCAGTACATCATCTATATATATAATCCGTATGGATTTCGCAGTTTTTCTGCGCGTTTTCTTGACACGAGTCGCCTTAGGGATTGCATAGAACCTAACCAGGGGCTGTATACAAAATGTGTTGCCAGCTGTTTTCTTAATTTCAGCATTGCTGCAACAACAACATTTGATTAGTTGTAATAGCAACAACAAGAACAACCCTCGCTGTCTCTCTGCCCCTGGCTGCTCTAATTTACAATGCGTTTTTTTTTTACAATTCGTCGCCGGCTCGAGCAAAAAAAAAAGAAAAGAAATTATTCACCCTATTTGGAACGATACGAATCCCCCGCTTAGGGGTTGTTGCTTCACTTTAATTATTGGCTCAGTGCCGTGGCCATAGCCGGGGCTCAGCCCTCTTGCATCGGGCAACGGGCAGCGGTCACCCTTTGCCGTAGGGGCTGTTGTTGTCGTTGTCGCCATCGTCATTTGGCACATGTCAATGCCTGCATTTTGGACTTTGGGCCATGGCCTGGGCCCAATGCAGCACAGTGGTCTCAACTGGGTCCACCTAATATTTCGATAGCTTCTTTAACAGTCTAAACAAATATTGAGCACAACCAAAACTAAGCTCAAACATTTAATCACAATTGTTTTTAGTTTACGGAGCACGCAAATGTTGTGCGGTTAGTTGGCTATTTTAATCTGTGGCACGCTCGACCTGGTCTAGTTAGTTAGCCACTGGCCTCAGTGTCCCACTGTGTCGCGCTCCACTTCAGCAGCGACTGTGGCAGCAGACATCGTCGGCGTTGTCGTTCCCATTACAATTTCTGCAACAAAAACCACTTCCACTTCCTGTTCAGTTGTGCAGGAAACCCAACACAGAACAACAACAACAACAACAATAGCAGCAGCAGCAGCAGCAGCAGTGCGCCCGATTCTAACACTAGAAGCAAGCAACAGGGAGGCACAAACAGGGTGAGAGAGGTAGGTGGGGAGAGGAGATTGATCCGTAGCGGGGCACATCTTGTTGCACCCTTAAGCGGTGCTGCTGCCGTGTTTGTGTTTTTCCTTTTCTTCATTTTTTGCAACAATTATAAACGGCACAAGCAACGTAATATCTTCTTGGCCAACTATGCGCTACAAATAGAAGGAGTCTAAACTCCAAGGAGCAACCGCAAGCCAGATACACTGTTATTATGTCCGATCCATTGGAGCGATTGGTGATAAAAAAGTATTCTTTGAGTCATAAAATTTGCAAATTATTTTAGAAAGCCGAATAAAATATTTTAAATATTAGATGTTGACTCTCTAGATGTTGAATTAGCTTTTTTTTAATAATGTTTGAAAAACCTATACATACATTAATATTAATATAGATGTCAATGGAAAAAATATGCACAAATAATAATTTTTGGATTATAAAAATGGTTTAAATTTAAAAATATATTAACAAAAAAATGTGTTGTATATAGATTTATATTTAAAAATATTTTGTTTATAATTATTAACATTATAAATACTAAATAAATATTAAAAACATTTTGTTTATAAATATTAAAAATATTTAGTTTATAAATTGTTAAAATTGTATATTATGAAAAATATATGTTGAATATAAATTTATATATAAAATATTTTTTCTTCATATATAAAACTAAATAAATATACAAAATATTTTTGTTTATTAAATGTTTTAAATATAAATTTATATTTTTTTGTTTATAAATATGAAATATATATTTAAATTTGTTGTGTATAATGCAAAACATTTCTAATATAAAGAAAAATATTTAAACTTCAAAAAGAGGTTAAAAAGCTTTAAATTTTACATATGATAATAACTATATAATACCCTGTTTTGGTATTTTTTTTTGCACATGCCTTGGGAATAGGGTATTGAAAACTACCAACTGACATTTTGTGGATCTGCGAATGTGTGGTGTCTACGTGCGTTGAGTTCGTTGCAACAGACGTCTGAAGTGTCTGCTGGGTAACCAGCACCACTCTACATTCCACACACACACACACACACACACACACGCACACGCACACACTCCACAGTCGGCACTCTGCACAAACACTCCACGCACAAAGGCCATTGCAATAGCAATGGAGGGTGCTGATACTTTTTGGTTTTTCCATTTTTAAGGGTGCTTCTCATTGCTCGACACTTTCGCGCACGAAGACGCCTCGTCCAGGTGTGTGTTGCCACATTTGGCCGTGCCTCTGCATGCCGTTTTCTTCTACTTCTACTTTCCTTCTACTTCTACTTCTGTTTCCACTTTGTTTTTTCCACTTTTCATTTTTCTCATGCATTAGCTGCTTGCCACACATTTGGGACATCTGTTGTACATCAAAATCGTTGTCTGTCTGTCTGTTTGTCTGCCTGTTTGATGTCCTTAATTTGATTTCGGCTCGAATCTAATCTTGTAGAGCTTCACATCCGCTCGGAAGCTCCCACGCTGCCTGCTCATTAGAGCAAAGAACTCGCTGAGCTTTAGTTAAGCTAATTGCAGCATCAATGTCCTGCACTGTCCTTTCATAGGAAACATACAGGGGCAACAACAGAAACAACAACAACAGCAGAGAGCAGAGATTTACTGATCTACAAATTTCCAGGAATTTTGTGAATGGAAAAACAAAAGCGCAACGAACGTTGCCATCGACGAGCCCGCAGTGTTTAGGCAGACGACTTGCTCTACCTATCCAACCTGAACCCAAAAACCCAAACCTGAAGCAGCAGCGCAGCATAAGCCGAAGCAGAAGCAGAAGTCGATACCGATGCTGTTGCTGAACCTCGGATGTGTTCTTATATCTTATGAATATACACTCTCGTCTCGTACTTGCCTCTGCCCGTGGGCCTCTGCGGCTTGATGTTTACTTTTTTTCTGTTTTTTGGTTCATTCGAAGGTTCCTCTTCTTGTTTTTCGTGGCCTGTCCCAGCACAGCTTTTGAAGCACATCTCTCTTGCTCTCACTCTCTGTCTCGCTCACTCTATCTCTGTCGTTATTGTTACTTAAAATAGCTGAAAAACGTGAGCGCATATCCCAAATTTGAAAACCGGTAAGCCAGACCAAAGGCAACGACCAGGTAGTCAGCAGTTTAATGAGCACCCGATCTGAGCCTTAGGCCAACAGGCACACACACAGACTCTTTGGAGATGTCCAGTTGGGAGCCACCTATAACCACCTTATGTACAAATTTCTTTGATTATTATCAATTATTATCTTTATCACCAAACAAATCTAGTCAAAAACCCCGATTGCCTTCAACTCAGTCAGCAGTTTGACTTGTGGTTCTCGGTTTGCATTTCTGTTATTTTATAACAAATTTGTATGTAAACAACATTGACTCGTTGTATATTCAACTGCCTCCTCCAAGTAAACACATTTCTTAATATTTTATTTTTCGGAAATTTCTTATCAGCTAAGAGTTTATCGAGTCCAACGAACGAACCTCTTAGCCAAAGAAAAACAGAAATTTCCATGGAGAGCATTAACCCCCCCTCTAAAACGCAAACCCATTTTGGCATGTGCTACAATGAGAGCCATAAAGCAATAACAGACGACAGCTGCAAACTACCTATTCCAGTAATACGTCAGTCGTCGGTCGTCAGTCAGTTTGGGGAGAGGAGAGGTTAGCGTCACTTCGCGTTGCGTTGCGTCGCATCGGGTTGAATTTAGTTGAGTTGAGGTATGTCCCGGAGTCCTTGCAGTCGTCCCATCGTCCCTTCTTCAAACCTCATCGAACCTCAAACCGTATAAAACTTGTGCAATGCTCTGCCATGCAGTCTGTACACAGGATATATACAAATCGTCTGTCTATGTTTGCTTGGGGTACAGTTCCCAATTTACTGTATACACATATACATATATATATATATATAAATGTGTTTGTATGGGGCGGCAATTCATCTCCTGTTTCATATCCGTCTGCGCTGAATTTTTGATTTTCGACTAATTTGCTTATTTCAGCTGATTAATTTCTGGCGCGTCCGAACGAAATTGCTTATGGATTTCGGTCTTAAGTGTGTAATTTTGGGCATTGCCAGACTTTTGTCCTGCGCTCCTCTGTTATTATATGCGCCGATTGTTTTTTTGATTTCCGGTTGTATTCTAATTGTGATTCCTTATACACATAATTCTTCATTTGCATGGGAGTCCATAATCTTAGTTTGGTTAACCAGCTGCTGCTGCTGCCGTTCCTGGGTGCTAATTGTGTGGAAGGGTTCAATGACTGACCTGGCTAGACGAAGAGCTACTAGTTGCACTCATCGGCCACTTAGCACCTGTCGTCAAGGCACACAATGCCCAAACATTAACATACCTTTCTGCCTGCACACTGCTCAGGCTAATTTGTAGCGCATCTTTTCCTTATTTTTTGTATTTTAAATCAGGGACATATGCAAAAGTTGCAGACGCATTTTGTTATTGTTCGCATACAACCCTGCGCTGGGTGGGCCATGGTCGAACAATAGTGCGAGTGAGCAGGCAAGCAATTAAGTGAGAGAGAGCGCGCAAGATCGCTGCATTATTATCCTCCCCAATTGTTTTGCTTTTGCCTTACTCGCTGCTGCATTCCTGTCGTACACCCCGTTACTCTGCTACGCTCTCTCGCTCTCACTATCCGACGAGCTCTCTCGCCTGCATTCACATGTACACACACTGACACACATATAGCGATCGATCGCTCTCTTCCTCTCTCTCGCGTTGTGCTCACTTTGTAGTTCGAAGTTCGAACTGCGAGCCGGAGCTGTTGTTGTTGCTATTATTGTTGTTTTTACCCTGCAATTGCAGTCTGCCGCCGCCGCTCTGCTTCCTCTTTCTTTGGCCGTTGCTGTTGCTGTTATGTTGTGCCTTTAGTTGAGCTCTGTCTGCGGCCAGAACTACGCAACATTTACAAAACGAACGCTGCAGAAAGTGGAAGTGAATCTCCAGAGAGGCGGCACTCAGATCGAAGCGATCCGAACCGATCCGTTGAGCGGTTGTGTTATACAATTGTTAATAATGACGTTGACGTTGTCATTGTTTTTATGTTAAAGTTTTTACATCGCTCTGTCCATCGTTAAAGTGGCACACAAAATTATTATTATTGTTACAACAAATTTGTTAAAAAAGTTAACGAAGTCAACAAAGCAACCAACTAAGTCATGAATAACTCGCTTACAAAGTACATACAAAATTTCTTGAAATTTCTGTAAACTAAACACACAAAAAAAACACACACACACAGAACGATGCTAACCAATACCAATGCAGTCTGAACACACAAAGGATTACAAAAACGGCAAAGAAAAAACGAAAAGAAAACACAAACTAAACTTACAAAAAAAAAACTAAAAATCTCTTTCTAAAATATTATGATATTATAAATGTTGTCTGAGAAAACTTCAATTACCTAAAATGCAAATTCAAGTTACTTATTTTTAAAAATCAATTCAAAATTTTCGCAAATGCAATACGTTTTTTAAAATTACTTAAATTTAAATATATTTACATTGTTATTTTTTGGCATTTACATTTAACATTCTATTTTAAATACTGTTAAGCAAATTCTCATATGTGCTAAGTGTTTACTTTCGACTTGTTCTAAAATTTGTTAATATATTTAAACAAACACATACACAAATTTATTGAATTATATATTATTATATATTCGACCCTGGAATTCTTTGTATACCAAAACAACAAAACTTTCCTTCGCTAATCATAAACGTTACAACAATTTAAAGTCACTCAAAATACAATTAATGGCCAAAATTCAACAAAAAAGAAAGAAAAAAAACCACAACCTTTGGATTACAAACAAAATTTAAAATTCAATGCCATTCAACACGTAAGTAAAACAAACAAACAAATTTTACTCGCTGAATTTCTCACTTGGCACTCGCTTCTCTTTGTACCCATTAAAAAATGTATGAGAGGGTATGATAAATTGTGTCGGTTATCTGTATGTTATTCTTCTTCTATTTATGTATTTCTCTCGCTGTTGACAAGATTCAAATTAGTGTTTGTGGTTTCATTTTACACACATCATCATTATTCACCATTTCTTTAATTATTTTGCCTTTGGGCAACTCTTAATTGTTTTGTTTTTACTTTCTTTTGTTGTTGTAAGCTTAATTTATTGACAATATGTAAATTGCGGTAAAAAATAAAGTTTTACAAAATCTGTAACAGGCAGAAAGAAGCATCTCCGATCACTAATAATATATATATTCTTGATCAACATCAAAAGTGGATTCGATTTACCCAACCCCGTCTGTCAAGGTGTGCAAATAAGTCGATTTCAGAGAAAAAAAAAACATTTGAAAGCATACAAATTAGTTATATATTTATTGATAACTCCCCTCCCGTTTGATAGAAATCGATTACCGACAAAAATAAAAGCCACAATATTTATTTATTATATATATTCTGATCAGATATCTTCATGCCATAACCTAATATTTAACATCTGTTTAATTAGTTTGAATACCTACAACTGGATATCTACTCGTCAAGATCGAAAGACTACAGATCTCGCAGATCTCTGTTGATATTATAAAACGTTTGTCAAGTTTTTTATTTGTGCATTTTTCAAACGAATTATTATGTAATTAATGGCGATTAACGAATATTAGTTACTTGTTATTTGGGAATCACATTTTATGGCTTATAGGAAAAAAACGTTAAACGCGAACTGAAATCATTTGTAGCCAGTTGGCGACTTGAAATCCAATCAAGTCCGTCAAAAGATACTCAGATTCCAGATGCTTGCAATGGCTGTGCCAGTCTAACCATATAGAGTATATATCTATATCCCTATATATGTATAGACGTATGTGTGTCTGTTATTGTGGACAGGTAGTCAGCGCTTAAGTGTGTGTGTGTGTGTGTGTTTATACACATGTTCCTCCTCTGTACGCTGTCTACTCTTTATAACTCTAACCCCATTTGGTAACCTTTTGGTTTTTGTTTGTAAGTGGCGCATGATACGGTTACGCCTCAAAACATAAATTAAAATTGACTCACATGCACATGTATAGTACCAATCACAAGTACAGTGAATACAGCATACCCAGATCATTTTTTTAAAATGTATTTTACAGTACTTACACAAATTCACTTTTGGTGCAGCAAGTTCATTCAACAAATAACCATTTCGAATTTGAATTTAAAACTCATTTGTAATGTTTTAAAAAAAAAAAAACATAAGGTCTAAACTAAAGTTTTTATGTTTTCATTCATAAATTTATAATGTATTATGGAATCAATTTTTCAACAAATATAAATTGAAGCGGGTTCAAATTTAACATTTTTACTATTATTCGAGTGAGCAAATTATTATTATTATTCTATTATTCTATTCATAATTTGCTTCGTATTGCAGCTAAAGCTAAACTTTAATCTCTTTTTATTTATCTTATTAAATCAACACTGTAAGTGCTCTTCAGTTTTAAATTGCTAAAGGTAAGAGTTGACTGAGTTTAGCTTGTGCCCCTTTTTCTGCAAAGCCTTGTCTGTAAAAATAATTAACATTTGAATCAAATTAGTTTGCAATTAGTGTAAGGGCGAAGTGAGTGCAGAAGGTAATATTTACAGTATGGTGGGGGATGGCAAAGATGGGGCCAACTTCCGTAATAGTCACTTATGTGACGGGCTTCCCTGCCTGTCTGGCTGCATTGCTAGCTTTGGGCACTTTGCTAAGCGACACGGCGACAACATCAATTTCGCTTCTGGCTGCTGGCTGCTTTCTGTCGGCAAATTCAATAAATTTTGCGTCAAGCTTAGTCAAACGAAGCGTCGGTCGGAAGTAGACACAAACACATACACACACTTACACAAACACATACACAAACAAATACACACAGAGAGTCACAAACTAAGTAATGCTTCTTGAAAGCTGGCCACCCTAACCAAAGAGCAAAGCAAAAGAAGAACAACAACAACTATGCGTTTAGCAATATGACTGACATTCTGTCAAACATGCAGCGACGTCAACGTCAACTTCAACGCCGACAGCGACGACGACTGCGGCGGCAATTTCTCTCAAACTTAAATGTCCGATGCGTTTTTGTTTTACGTTTTTTGCGCAATTTTTTATTTTTTTATGCACTTTTATTTTCAAATTTAAATATTGCCGTCGCTCAGATTCTCAAGTAGTTTTCAAGTTGATTGCATTCTGCGGCATGTCTGTGTGTCGACAACTTCGCCGGCGTCGTATACATCTCTCTCTCTTTCGCTCTTCCCGTCAGCTCTCATTCATTTTCCATGCCGCCCGGCTCTATGTGCTCGCCTTGGGGACGTACAGAGGCTGTAAAAGAAAAAAACAGAGTCTTTACACCCCACTGGAAAAGGGTTGCTGTCGCGAAGAAGACGACGAGAATGACGCTGACGATTATGAGGATGTTCCTTCTGTTGATTCCGCTTTAGTTACTTGCTAGCTCCCGGCACATTGCATCTGACTTGTCAAATACACATAATAATACCCTAACTTTGCTTCCTCAACGGCATTTGAATTTTTTGTAAGAGTTTGTCATAAATGTAAACGTAATTTTAAACCAACATGTGTAATCAAAGTACAAAAAGATTACGCATTGCGCAGGTCCGTTATCTCTGTTAATGAGGCAGCTGATTTTGTGACGTAAAACTCGCCCATAATTATATGTATGTTGAAATAGCAACTATTATCTTTTTTCTCTCCACTCTTTAGACTAGTTTCGCTTACGAAAACAATCGGACTTATCAGTTCTGTAACTAATGCTGAATTTGTTTAGTGTGAGTGTGAGGTTACTGAATTACCTAACTTTTAACAGTTAACAGCTACTGACGATAGTTAAGATTAACGTTTTAACTAACTGTTATTTCAAGCAGACAATTTATATATCTATCAATCAAATCCACTCACATGCCGCAAGTAATCTGTTTTTCAGTTTCCAATTTCTATTATCTGTTTTTTTTATAATCTACATTTTTTTATGTTATGCTTTTGGCAGCGCAGCTTCTCATGACCCCTCAGCCAGGCAGGACTTTAAGATGCTGTTATATTTCTTCCTTTTTTTTGGGACTAAGGTCTGAGCTTCTAGCTGAGGTGACAGCGTCTTCTGCTTAGAGCATAATTTCTTTTGGTTTTTTATTTCACATAGCTAGCAGCCCAGTCACCCTTAGGGGCAAATGTTTCCCCCCTTCATTTTTTTCCTAGTGATTTCATTTTTTTTTTTTGCATTATTTTGCTTCTTTTTTTTTGTTCTTAGATAGCACTTTTTTTTGTACTCGTTTTGCGCTCGTCTGCGCCTGGAACTTCCCACGATCCTTGTGGACTTTTGTACTTAAGACATTTTTATGTGTGTGCGACAGTGTCATAAATACTTTTAATTAACTGGAAATGTGTGCGTGCCTGCGAGTGCGCATGCATATATATGAATGTGTGTGTGTGTGTGGGTTTTCTGCTGTTGCTCTTTATCTCCACATGCTATCTCACTCTGACCAACTGCAAGAAATTGAAAGTGAAGTTGGAACGTTGTCGCTGTTGGGCGTGAGTGTTTTTTTTTTTTTTTTGCAGCGTATTTACCATAATTCGCTTGATTTTTTATAGTCATTCGACAATAGATCCATATGCATGTATATATTATGGATACATAAATAAGTGTGTACATACCCCATTTAACGATCGGTAAGCGCATACATCCGAACGTATTTAAGCAGATGTTTTTATCTAGTTCATTGAACCTTACTCATAAGCAACACCAGTTGAAGTTTTGCCTATGGCTTTGAGTAGGAGTTATATTAACATTTGTATGAATGCCTGCCTGCATGCATACGTATCTAAATATATAAATGACATACTGTTTTTATTATATACCCTTGTATACCAAAATTCATTGTATTTTAAACATCTAAAGTAAGAAAGTAAGAATTGACATTTTTGTTAATTTTTGACTCTGTAACACTGCTGTTATGCATCATCGAAATCATTAGTTACCAACTAACATTGTCGATGGTAATAAAAACACGCAAATGCGTATCACACTGACACGCAGATAAAAAGAAGACGGTGGGAAACGGAGTCAAAAGACACAAAAACACACACATATAGTTGTATGTACGTAAATAAATACATATGTACATTTATAGTTGGTTTGTGGGTGAGGTGGCCGTGGAGTTGGAGGCGGCGCGTCACTTCCGTCTCTCGGTTTTTATAGCCGGCATTTGAGCGAGTGAAGAGCATGGCTCAAAATACTCATACTCGCATTTACTCACAGAAACACCTACCTAACTACTACTAGCTACCTACTCTGTTGAGTCTGGCATCCACATGCCACAAGGCGTCTGCCTAAGTTCCACTTACCCATACACATTTAAAATGCGTTTCGACGACTCAGCTGCTGCTTACGTTAGAGAGCGGTGCTCTCTCTGCTGTGTACTCTTGCTCTCAGCTGCTGCTTTGAATTCGCCGCGACAGCACACTAACAGAGCCAAAAGCGTCACAATAACAGTTCAAATTGGCGGCAGCAAATTCGCCGCATTCAGTTTTTCGTTTACGCTCCGCACTGCTGGTCGTGTCTGTTTGTTGTTGCTGTCGTCGCTGTTGTTGTCGTCGCCGTCGTTGTCGTCGTCATCGTGTCGCTGTTGCTGCTGCCCACTGAGAAAACGAATAGCTACATAAAAGTATACGCGACAACGCAAAACATCTAACGTAAACGCCCGCGTGAAGAAAATGAATGTAAAATTCAAGTCTTTCCAAATGCTGCTGCAAAATAGGCAAACAATCTAAAGAAAAAATTAAAAGTGACGTCATCTAATATATACCTGGCCTTGCCCAGCTTGCATGCAACATTGGAAACTTCATAAACAAAAAAAAAAAAGAAAGAAAGAGGAAGAGTAAGAGTAAAAAGAAGAAGCATTTGTAGCACGCCATCACAACAGCAAAGCTTAACATCACGTCGCCTCTTACGTTTTCTCTGTGTTCGCCCGCTCTCTCCGTTCCGTCGTTCGTTGGTACTCTCTGGATTTCTCTCTTTCGCTGTAGAGTATTTGCCGGCGACTCCACTTACTACTACGCCGAAAAGACACTCAGAGCAAGCACTCACTTTGCGTTTACGTCGTGGCCCATGAAGTTCGTTTAGCTCGCCGAACAAAAATGTGAAAACTACTAATAGAAAAAAATCCGCACACATTGAGACACATTCAGCAAATAAACAACAATAACAATCATTTAGGACAGACACACACACACACTCACAGCTCGAGAGCAACATCAACACAACAATTATGTGATATCTACAACAAATATATATATTTTTTTCGTCTTAACTGCTGACGTCACACGTCTAAAAGGAGAAAATAAAGGCTTTTGCACATAAAAAAATACGAAAAACGTAGTGAATAATGTACATGAAAACGCAAAAAAATATGAAACGTGTGTGATATTAAATGAACGCGACGGCGGCAGAAGTACCAACAACTAAAAATCAGCAGCAGCAGCGACGTTGGCAGCGGCAGCGGCGACGACGACGCAGGCGACGGCAGCAGTGTTTGCAGTCATTTGCTTTGCTGCGTCGTGATAATAATTTATGAATATAGTGAAGAAATTCCAAATTAGGTGCGTGCACTACTTAAATAATAAGCAAATATTAAGATAACAAAAGCAACATCGAACTTATCAGTTGCTTTCAAACTGCTGCAAAGCGCCATGTGTTTTGCTTTAGTGCTTGTGTTTGTGCCGACAATTAATCATTTTTTCGAGTTTGCTTTGTGCTGCCTCTTCTCCGTTCCAAAGCCCGTTTATAACCTTTGAATGCCTTTTATGTTTTCGGAGTGCATGAGTGTGTGTATATCACTGCTCGAAATTGAAGCTACGTTTAATTTATTTGTAAATAGCAAACCTCCTAAGCTTACGCCCCCCATCCCAAAAGGTATTAAAATATATATATATATAAATATATGTGTATGTGGTTCCACTTGCTGCTTCTTGCTCCACATTATCGTTTGTGGGGCGTACCTGGATTTAATGTCCAAATGTTAGCTAACATTGCTGTTCGACGGCGGCCTCACTTCAATGCTGTAAGAGTCTCTGTTTTTGATAATGCTGACGTCGTACGGATATTGAGAATGCATGTTTTTTTTTACTTTATACTACAACTCATGACTGCAAATGCGTCATTCTTCGTGTGGGCAGGCAACACTCCCAATATCAATCTTTTTTTTTATGTAAGTTTGCATAATGTGATATTCCAGTTACTTTTATCAGCATTGCATTGTAGGAATATTTGAACTTTTAAGTTTCTGATGTCCAAGATATTAAGAAATTTCGACTTCATTCTTAATAAAAAAAAACTGCTGGTACAGCATTAAATTTCATATTTTCCTAAGCTACTGGCCAATGGGCGCCCTCACATCACATAAAGGACGCTAACGGCAAATCTATTCCATCTAATTTTGTTGTATTTGTTTGCATTTTCTGGTAAAATATTTTGCGACGCATTTGCTGTGCCTGCTAAAGCAGAGCTCTCAATCTCACCCTGCCTCTCGCTCTTATTGCGTACACCCTGCCGCCCACCAGCCGACAATTATTTTTGGCTTTTACACCCACCAAAAACGTACAAACATACATGTAAATAACAAACAGGCTCTGTTGAGCCTAACAGTGCTCTGTTGTCGTTATTAAAAGCTTACATTTTCCTTCTGCCATCCCGCTCGCTCGTATCTTGTCTTTTACTTGTGCTGTTTACGCTTGTCTCTTACTGTTTATTGGAATTGCATATCAAAGTGAGCAGCGTACTCAGTCACTCAGCAAATAATTAGATTTCGCTGTCGCCTTCATTGTTGTTTTGAGCAAACACATTTATAAAGCAAAGCTAAATAGCCGTGTGTAGTTGTGGCGTAATTGGCATTGCTTAAGTAACCGTAAATACTAATAAATATTAAATATCTTTAAGTACGTTTATGTTTATATAAACTGCAGAGCATAATTCGGATGTATCTCAAGTCCACAAAACTAAGCCTGCTGCGTCGCCATAAACATACGATCCACACACTAGCCCACAACAGCAGTAGCATCAATATGACAACAACAAAAGCTCTGCCGTGGGCATCTGGTCTGGTTGGGTCTAACAGCTGTTATGAAAAGCAACAACAACAACTATAAAGCGGCCGGCTTCTCTCTTTCTGAATCTCCAGGTCGGGAGAGCGGCCAGCAAGCATCAGCATCACAGTCCCCCGCTAAAAATCCTCTCCCACCCATCACACAACAAACACAAGCACACAACTTGACTGAGCGACGGCTGCTGTTGGCGGCTATACACAAAATTCTTTGTTTCTCATACGCTTACCGACTACTGCTGAATGGTTTTTAAGGCAATCGTTGTTGTAGGATGTGTTAATATACATATGTAAATGTATACGTACGTATGTTTGTCTAGTCTGTCGCTTTTTTTTTTCTTTCGTGTTTTGTATCTGCTTATCTACTGCGCATGCAAAATTCTGTGCAAAAAGAAAGCGAAATTTTTACGTGCGCTGCTTTTGGTGCGCTGCTGCAGTCGACAGAGAGCAGCGCTGCTCTGCTGCTTAGCTCTGCAGCTCGTATAGCAGAATGAGTTTGTTAAGAATATGTACGTTGGCAAAGATAAATACATATGTATGTACATAAGTCTATGCGTGTATATACTTGCGTGTGTAGAGTTAAATATGTATGTACATAACATATGCATAATTAAAGCGCCATAAATTGTTGGATGCATAATTAATTACTCGTGTTAGAAGTTATTCGAGAGTACCGTTAGATTGCATTCAAAAAGCGCACAATTAGCAGCTGCTGACCATAAGTCATGGATGATGTTTGTTTGTTTGTTGGTGGTGGGTGAGTGGGCAGCTTAGAGGGTGGCATGGTCTGGTCACAGGTCTGGTGGGACGCAGCCATGCAATTCATTTCTTACTATTGGGATTTTTCGTTCTTTACTATACTTATTATATGTATGGATGTATGTATGGATTCGGGTGTGTTTGTATATTAAACAGCCGTTTTCGAAGTCGAAACGCTATCAAAAAAAACCGTTTGCGTGCTTGGCCCTCTATCTGCATCAATGTATGTATGTATGTATATATGTGCATATATATATAAAATGTATGTATACATTTGTAAATACATACATACTTTTGTTGTTTATATTTCTAGCTTTTTCCTCTTTATCAGTTAAACGAACGGCCGCTGCGCTCGGCTGCGCCGATGTCGTCGTCAGGTTGATTGAAATAAAAGCTAAGGTTGTTTTTGTTACTGCTGGTTTATTTATTTACCCTAGGCCATTTTTTCCACGATTTCTCAGATAATTTTTCATGTTCATGCTCTCTCTCTTCCTTGTATGTATATTGTTTTTGTTGTAAGTCACAGTTGCGTTTTATATTTACCTTTTGGTCTGTTGTTATTAGATAAATATATACAAAGATGCCTGACAAGTGCACTTCATGGAAACAGACACACACAAACACATGTGTGTTCTCTTGTAAACACTTACAGATCTGTTGCAAGTTACGGTATCCATCCACTAAAGAACATGATCATCAGAAGTTGCTGTCGGCCAGTTTCGGAATGTTAAGCAACGATTATAAAAGAGCACACATCACATGCATTAAATGAGTGTTCGTGTCTGCTGACTGATACGCATTCAATAGTTTAAATTAGCATACAAATCTTTGTTGTGCTTCTTCGCTTCGTGTGTGTAATCTTATATGCGCTCTGTAATTGTATATGCATAACGAATATACTATACGGACTACTGTTGTTGCTGCTTCTACTGCTGCAACCATGTTGATCAAACGCAAAAATATTTCGTGTGCATTTAAATTAACAAATTTGAAAGGACCTACCTGGCGGCGGGCGACCCTTTTTATATTGTTTACTCTTTTTCCTTGTTACCCACATAATTTGTTGGAACCGAGTATAAAATTTCCATGTATTCGATTTGAATTACCTGCTAAGACAAAAAATGAAATAAAATAAAAATATAAAAAGATATAAAACAAAACTTGCTGGGGCTGTCTGTAAGCAGATACCGTTTTTGGCACACAGTAGAAAGCAACAACAGCAACAAAATCTTAACAGTGAAGAGTGAGAGCAAGGGAAAGAGAGAGGGAAGAGAGCGAGAGAATGAGCAAGTAAGAGGCTGTCTATTGTTACCTACCTGTGCCGATTCTCCGCCGCTGACTGCTGCTTGCTTATTTTTCTTGCCAATTTCAGCAAATTCCACGCGACGTTCCGTTGATTTTTGCTCGTTTTGCGTTTCATTGTACTGCTGCTGTTGTATGTATATTTCTGTTCTTGTTTCATACTTACCTATATGCGTTTACATACGTATACACATATATGTGTTGCTAATGAACGTGCCTGTGATTTGTTGGCGCAATTAACAGTTCGAAAGTTTTAAAGCTGACGTTTGTCAAATGCAAATTTATATCTGTTCTAACAGCGCAGCATGAACAGTTAACAGCGCTTGTCATGTCATGTAAATTAACATAGAGCAGGTTAATTGTTGTTCCTGCTGGTTTGGGCATTTGATTTGTTGGCCCTGATTAATTGGCTTTTACGCTAGCTTCAGCGTTTGTATTTGCCAACGCAAAAAACCATCAACAACAACAATTATATAGACGCGGACCAAAAGCGGTTAATGCAGCATTAACCATAACGTTACTCTCCTTACCTGTTATTTTTCGTCGTTCTCGTTTTTTGCGCGCTGTCTTCGGTTTTTCTTCACACGGCAGGCAGCCGTCTGTCTTTGGCTTGCCATATTGATTGTTTTAATAGGTTTTTTTATGCTGAGTTTATTGACATTTGCGCTTGCGCGCGCTATGCCAAATGTGTACAACAACAAAACAATTCACAAAATTTGGCCTTTTTGTTTTGCTGTTGCTTCTTATGTTAGACATATTTTTGGCATGTTTGCTGTGTGTGCTGCTTTGCCTCTCCGATCTTATACATATGTAATTCAAAATGGTGCCTGGCCAGTGCTTTATCAACCACATTTTTGCTTTAAGAGCCATGGGAAGCGCTCGACTCTCTTTGCACACTTCTCTCCACTCCATTTTACTTCCCTTCGTTGCTCTCTCTGTTTTGCTACAGTGGTGCCTTGAGTTCCCCAAATGTTGTTGTTAATGTCAAGCAAATGCAAATGCAGCCCCATTAAATATTGAGAAACAAAACATTAAATTAAATGGCGCTAAAGTTTAATGTACAATGTGCAATGTGCAATGTGACAATTGCCAATTGCATAAATATTGGGCCATATAACAAAACTTGACTAATCAATTGTTTTCTTTCTATGCATTGCAGATGTGAAGAATCCCTAGGTGCTAATTTAGTTGATAAGCGCAAACAAAAAGTACAATAAAGAAAACAACAACAAAAACTAAATACACACACAAACGCATACACATAAAGCAACCGTCAACTTAACCAACTGGGTGGCAACGTTTTTAGCGGCAAGAGCAGCGCTTAAAAGTATGCTACAACGAAATTCGGGCGACTGCCGCGCTACCAGGCAAACGTAGCAAAAACAAAAACCAAAAGACAAAGGCAAACGAGGAGAGACCCAGTCCGACAGCGAAAACCGTGAGCAGAGCAGAGAGTGAAGAGAAAGAGAAGGAGATACAGAGAGGAGGGAGAGAGAGCGCTAGCAAAAAACTATTTTTGTTACAATTGCAGGCGCGCGCGAATGCGAAATGTCGAAATTTTTTATAACCGCCGCGCCCAACAGCAACAACAACAATAACAACAACACACAGCGTCAGCAGCAGATTTATGGCGGCGCAACTCAGGTGGTACGCAAACTCAGCTACGATCCGCTCAGCACCAACAATAACAACAATTATAACAACAATATTGTGATCAAAAATGAGAAACTGTTGGAAATTGATTACGAGCACAGCGCCGGCAACGCTAACAGCAACAACAACAATGGCAGCGGCGTAGCTGCCCACCTGCGAGATCACGTATACATAAGTCTGAACAAGGGCGGTGGCACAACGACGACCACAACAACAGTCAACGCTGAGGCAGCGAGCATACATCAACAGCAGCAGCATCAGCAACAGCAACAGCAGCGCAATGGAGGCGCTGGCAAGACGAATGATATCACACACTACTACAAGGTAAGCAGTAGCAAAAACAAACTATCGATAATCGATTATACTAATGAATAAAGATTTCATTTGAGACATTATTTATAAAACATATAGTTGTCGATACGTTTTACCATTTGATAATGCTAAATATATCATTTGAAAAAGCAGTGGCAAATTCAAACTGTCACTAATATTATATTAATCGATAAAAACTTCATTTGGAGACATAGTTAAAATGATATATATATATATAGTTTTTCAATTTAATAATGCTGCACATATCATTCCAAAATAGCAGTGGCAAATTCAAACTAGCTATACTCAATTTTGTGATAAATTAAAATTTTATATCGATAAATGCATAAAATAAGCAAAAAAAAAAACTGTTAACGAAATATCAACCAAAAAGCAACAAATTACAAATATACACATGTTTTTTTTATAAACTCACCATACACATGCAACTCACCACACTCTCTCTCGCTCGCTCTCTGTTTCTCCACAGGTCAAGCGAAGGCCTCACGCAGCCACCCACGAAATCCACCCCAAGAAACAGGCCAAGCAGAGCGCACAGCATCAAACGGTCACCTACAACAACAACAACAGCAACAGTAAGCAGACGGCGCAACAACAACAGCAGCAGCAGCGCTTTCATCAGCAGCAGCAATACGACGTCGTTGAGCACGACGAAGACGATGATGTGGAGACGAGCAAACCGAGCGGCAACAACGGTTCCTCATCGCATTCGCATGCACACATCGCGTCGCATCAGCAGCAGCAGCAGACGACGTCGCAGCAACAGCAGACAGCGCTGGTGACTTCGTCATCGGCCTCAACTGGAAACGGCGGCACCGGCGGTGGCAGTGGCGGTGATCGCAATCGAGCTGACACCTCGCTGGGCATATTGACCAAAAAGTTTGTGGATCTGCTGCAGGAGTCGCCGGATGGTGTTGTCGATCTGAACGATGCCTCGGTACGACTGTCGGTGCAGAAGCGTCGCATTTACGACATTACGAACGTGCTCGAGGGCATCAACATCTTGGAGAAGAAGTCCAAAAACAACATACAATGGCGGGGCGGTCAATCGCTGGTCAGCAGCGAACGTTCCCGCCACATCGAGGCGGAGAGCGAGCGGTTGGAGCAGCGCGAGAACGAGCTCAACACCCTCATCGATCAGATGCGGGGCGAGCTGGCCGAGATATCGCAGGAGGTGGAGAATAGCGGCGGCATGGCCTACGTGACGCAGAATGATCTGCTCAATGTGGACCTGTTCAAGGATCAGATTGTGATTGTGATCAAGGCGCCGCCAGAGGCCAAACTAGTGGTGAGTATTATTAATGACCATAATCAGTAGTAAGTAGTCAGTTTACATTAGTAAGCAGATATGGATTTAGTTTATGATGTGTATATACGTTCGTATATGCATAGAGATCTGCTAGCTACAATTCTTGACTCGTCCCTCGCTTTTCGGGCGACGACGTCAGGCAATTGTGCTTCTTCTTTGCGTCTGCATGCCATTAAAGATGGCGCCCTATTTTTAGAAGCGTCGCAGACGGCGACAAGCGACGCATTGCAAAATGGAACCACACCTCTCCTCTTATATCCCCCGCGCCTTGTGCTTTCCCTGCACATCATCGGGTGAGCAGCAAGTTTTTCCTTCTTTTGATATCAAGCAGGCAGAAAAATATTTGTGCATATATTTCTCTAAGCAGAAAAGTTTTTCCATTTGGATTTCGAGCAGACGTCTTCTGATCTTCTGGCAAAACTCTATTTATAAATAAATCGCTTAATGTTTCCGCTCGCCTTGAACTGTTTAATGAACTCGCGCGTATCGCACGCACGAGTGAAAATTAAAAATGTGATGGCTGCTCCAAATGTGTACTGTGCTACGATTAATATCGGTTACAGGTGGGCAGGCGGTCTCCAATATACCCACAGTGTCCACACTTTAAACCACTGTGTTCTTTATGACTAAGTTTGAGTGAATTAATTCAACAGTGTGGCAATACCGTCATCGCTGCTGTTAACTAACAGCTGTAACTGCTTATGTTAATTAACAGCTGTAACTACATTTCAGTTATTGAACAACTTTTTTTTTTTTTGCTTTTCCAGCTCCCTAATACAAAACTACCGCGCGAGATCTACGTGAAAGCGGAGAATAGCGGGGAGATCAATGTCTTTTTGTGCCACGACAATTCACCGGAGAATTCGCCAATTGCGGCGGCTTCCAGTTATGCGGGCGGTGCGCATGTTTTAGGTGTCCACAGCGGCATACGCACAGCGACATCGAAGCGACTGCATCACATGACCAGTCAGCACATTGATCCCCTATTCAATAACATTGATGCCATGAGCACCAGGGGTTTAGGTAAGTCATCTGCAGCGTCATCAAAAAAGCTTAACTATCACGGTTCCTATTTGCGTTGATTTGGATTTTCAGGCCCTGCACCATATCGCTTACCGGCGCAGCGCAACCTCAGCAAGTCGATTGAGGAAGCGGCCAAGCAATCCCAGCCTGAATATAATAACATTTGTGATATTGGCGGCGTCAAATATGAAGTGACCTCGCCACAGCAGCAGCAGCAGCTGCAGCGCTCCTCGACGCAAGCAGATGATAATAAGGATGCTAATAATGATGATGATGATGACGACGTCGACGATGAGCTAAGTCAGCTGGTGCCGACGCTTATCAGTCCCGTGGTGCGCGGCAGTGTTCATCATCAGCGGCAGCAGAACGTCGCTATTCAGAAAATTATTAACAGTCTAACAGAATCACCGCCAACGCCGCGTAACTGGCGGCGAGCGGCGAATTCAGCTGCCAACAATTCCGCCGCTGGCAACACAACTACGCTTAATAGTCATAACAGCAGCAGCAACAACAACAACAATTCCCAATCCCACAACAATAGCAGCAGCACAGTAAATTACAACAACAATAATCAGCAGCAGCAGCAGCGGCGCAGCGATGTGCCCATGTATAACTGTGCAATGGACGACGCGACTGCGTCTGCGTCGTATGCTGTTAGCAATAACAGTAACAGTAACAGAAACAGCGGCAGCCATTCGTCTGCAATAAGCTCGCTGCAAATGCAGTTTGCAGCAGTGGCTGGCAATGAGAGCAATAGCGGACTTGGCGTTGGCTTGGCGGCAACATATGGCGACATCTCTGGCGCTGGCGCCAATGTTGATCAGCAGCAGCAGCAGTACAACAACAAGAACAGTTATCGCACTCTGCCGACAGGCGGCGCCGACTGTGACGTTGACAGCGACGGCAGTACTGTTGTTCTGCAAGGTCTCGATGCGCTGTTCAGCGAAATTGACGCGGACTGTAAGTACTTTGCGACGTTTAACATTTTACTCACTATTATTCTCTGTTTGTGTGCCGCCGCCTCTCTCATCAATCCGCCCATCAAATACGCACATCGCCTCTGTAAATAACATTAGCAAGTTGTACAGCGACTGTGTTAACAGTTCGCATTCGAAATGAAGCCCACTTGCCAAGAACTCTCTCTGTGACTTGCGTGAACTTTCATGTGAAAACCGCATCACAGTCTGAGTTCTTGCTGAGCGCGCTTTCGCACAGCAGCATACATAAAATCAAACAAACAAAGCAGTGAAGTGTTTCTAATCTATTTTTGTATTTTCTGTTTATTTCATTATTTTTTCATTTAAATTTACTCAATATTTCGGCAAGCGACTCCAACCACCGAGAATCAGTTCAAAATTGAATTTTTACTATATCATTTCCGTTTTGGTTTATTTTAATAATTGTAAAGTGAAATGTGTAACAAAATTACCTTAAAAAAAGAAGTATATATATCTGAAGTAATCAGTTAACATAACTCTCTGTCGTCGCTTAACACACACACACACACGCGAACCAAGCATGCTCTCACATTGTACATTGAAACTCTATACCCTATGTTAACATTAACATTGTGAACATTGTTAATTAACATTAACTCGAAAATATAAAGCTTCTTTGCTTATTATTAAACTAACAAAAACTAATGCATATAAACAGTTATCTCAAATCATTTTTTACACACATAAATCATCGTATTAACCCGCCGCCTTTATGTTGTTCAAATGGAGCCATTTTATATATCAAACCAATCAAATCAACGCGCAAGCGCAAATTCATTTTGGAACTGAATTCTCGTGGGTCTGCAGTGCACTGACCGTTGCAGAGGGCAATTGTTCATTTTGAAATTGAAATTTTGTAGCACCATGAGATTCAGCTCTGGCGTGAATTTCAAACATGCATCCACCAAATCAATCAAAATAATATATATATAAAAAGAAAACAGGAAAATAATAAATCATATCCGCAAATCAATAATTGAAATCAAATCAAATAATGCCACATCTCTCATGGATGATACGCGTTTAATAAAGAAGCTATTTTTTTTTTGTATATTTATATTTAATTAATCAAATTACGCTCTCTGTTTACAGACTTCAATAACGAGGCGTTTGTCTCCATCGATCCGCCGGATGACAACGATTATCCTTATGCCCTCAACGCCAACGAGGGCATCGATCGTCTCTTTGACTTTAGCTCCGATGACTATGGGCCCTAAGATCGATCAGTCGAAGCCAGCCAGCCAGCCAAACACACACACAAATACAATTGCGAATCGGGGATTGGGGTTGTCATGGGGAGGAGATGGGGGAATCAAAATGGGGGCGGGGGTGTTTATAATTTTAAATTATATACAAGGAGAGCAGCGCATATTATGTTAGAGATGATCTATTATTAATATATTATAATTATTATTATCTTATTATTACAAATTATCAAGTACAGCAAAAGTTTAAGGAGAAAATCAACAGTAAGAACAAAAACAAAAACAAAAAAAACCAATGTAGAAAACATAATGAAACTAAGTTGTGTGTAAAATTTTAGGCGTAAACCTACAATTAAATTTATAATCCAAACGTATTTTAAGTGTAAAACAAAAAATGCCCTCAAACAAAATGCAAAAAACACATTTTATAAGCAACTTTCAATTTTTAGCCTTAAACTACGACAACAACAACAAACTTAATGCAAAAACAAACAAAAAAGATAATAATGAGAACAACAAGAAAATATTTGCCTCATTACAAAATTATTTTGCGCCAGAACTGTCTGTAAATTAGTAAACACACACACAACAAACACACACATAATTTTTAATTAGTAAAACCAAATAGTTATAAAATTAACATTAAATGAAAATAAATCACAAGAAACAAACAAACAACCAATCAATCAACAAACAACAAATTCTCAGTTGAAAATTGTTAATTCCAAAATAAGACGCAGTAAAACTGTAAACTGCAACATTCTCTCTCTCTATCGACCAACTCCCAGTTTAGTCAATAGCTGCATGCATCTGAATCAGGAAACTGTATAGCAATTTAACTGTTAAACAATGTCAACAACAAGCAAACAATATCAACTTTTGTTAAAGCTTTATTTTCCGTGTCCTGTCTGCTGTTTTGTATAATTTTAGGTGCCGTTTCAAGCCACCTTTTTTCTCTCAGTGCGTTTGATTTAGTTATTAAAGATATGCATTATTACTTCTTTGTTATTGTTATGAAAATGTAAACTATGTTAACAACATAAGCAACAAACTACAAAAACTACGAAAACACGGCAGACTTCTTTTTACCTCTCTCCTCTACAAATAGCAGTTCACCAAGTTCACCAATAAAGTCAAAGCCAAATCATCCCAAGAACATCCACAATATAGAAAACAACAACAATAACTACAGGACGGAACACCCTGTAACCTGTAACTGCAACTGCAACTAGTTATTTATACCTATCCGCCTAGAGGTTAAACAAATTAAATGCAAATCAATTACAAATCATAATACAAAATGTGTATAAAACCGAGAAAACGAAAAGCTCTATAAATGTACTTTTATTTTACAAACAAACAAAATAAAACAAATTTGTTAGGTACTTTTCCTTCGTTTAAAACAAAACAAACACAAAAAAAAAAACAAATAAATATTAAAAGCGAAGAAAGCATAAAATGAAAACATGTGCCATTTACTTGAGTTGCGAAATTAACAAATTATGGGTTAATACATTTTTTATTGTATACAAACCAAAAGTTTTCCAGGATTTAACAGAACCAATTTTGTCAACTCCTTGGCCACTTGGCTATTTCAAGGACTATTCGTAAGTCTTTGGACCACAAATAATCAGTGACTTGGCGATTCGAATACAGTAATTAAAAGGACGAAAGCACTTTAAACTGCTGAAATAAAATTATCAAAATTCCATTAATCTTAGTAATATATCATATTCCTTACCAGGGCATCCAAATCATACAAAATTACGAGTATATTTTTTTGACAAATTATATCCTGAGCCCATTCAAAATGGGTGAAAAAGAAGATACTGGCTTAGTGCATGTGTCAGACAGTAGGAAACATCTTTAAACCGATTTGTCTGGATGAACTCGAATCTCAAAGATTTTAAGAGCAGGAAATTTTAAATTTGGAATATAAGCTCTCGCATATATCGATACCTACCTCAGTAGCAATAATATCGTATGCATATGCGTATAATTGATCAACTGCACAACTTTGATTAAGATCGGATAGGAAACACCCAATTTGTGTTAGAAAATATATTCCCATATTAATCACAATCGCATAATTTCCTTGAATTTTCCTGAAATCCATTGTCTTGACTTACCCTAAAAGTATGCTCTAAACCTCTTGTTTGTTCTTTCAATATGCTATAATTTTTTTTTCCGGAGTATGCAGTGTTTTTTAATTGACTTCAAAAATGAGTTCGTCTTTGATTTTATGAGTCTGTTTGTCTATCTATGTTTTATGATTATTAACTTCTTATTGTATCCTTGTGTTACCTTCTTCAACTTGTCTTGACTTGAAGTTAAAAGAAATTCTCAGTTTACCGCACATTTGACCCAATATTAAACAATTTTAATTTATTTCATTACGTATTAGTTTTTATCATAGTCTCGCCATAATATTTTCGTTACATTATAATATGTGTAGTTGATTATTTCGCTTATATAAACAGGAAACAATGAACTTAGCGTTACATTTACAATTAGCTTTAGTTAGAAATAATAAAAATTTTGAAGCTTTTTGTTTGTTTTGTATTAATTTATTATTTGATAAGTTTGTTTTATAGGTGTATATATATATACACCAAAGCAGCTAAGTGCGCCAACTATGCAGAATATATAATATCTATATAAAAAGTTGCAGTTTGACATCATCGCTGCTGTCATCAAAAGATTATTACAAATGTTGTTGTTGTTGCTGTTAAACATTTGCGGTTTTTTACAAAAATTGAGTTAATTTAACTATTAAATATACATCATTTTTATAATGCTTCGGCTACTGCGTTTTATATATGTATGTATATAAATTTATTGTTGATTTAAATTTACGTTGATTAATTTATAATTCCATTAATTGTTTTTACGTTTTCATTTCGCATTAAGTTTACAATTTTCGTTAGAATTTTTGCTTTGTTATGTACATAAAAACAAAAGGAACTATATTTTTCAGTCTTTTTAGTGTGTGTGTATGTGTGTATTTATGTAGAATATATATTGTTTTTAACGTATTTTATATTTAATTTAATTATTATTTCAATAATTTTTGTTTTTTTTTCTTCAAATTTTTATAATCGATTTAATATTCTAGCAGTTTGTATAATTCATTTAAATATTTTAAGTGTCCTTGTTTTATTCTTCTTTGCATCTATAAAATAAAATAAGAAATAAACTTTGCTTGCGTTTTTTATATATATCTACTTTTTTCGGTCTATTTGTTAATTTACATTTATATTTATATTTATATATGTATATATATATATATATACATATATACATATAAAGAGCGAAGGCAAATATCGAATACTTTAGTTGTTATTATTATTATTTTTTGCACTTTCAATCTCCATTTTGTTGCACTATTTAAGGAGAAAGTGTGTGTGTGTGTGTGAGTGTGTGTGTGTGTGTGAGAGTGTGTGTGTGTGAGTGAGTGTGTGTGTGTGTGTGTGATTTTTAATTTATTTTCTGTTCTTGTTTCATATATGTAGCAAGTGTTGAAATGATTTCATGCTTAATTGTCAAATATTACGCTCAGAAATATATCACGTGCAGAAAATTGTTGCATGTATATATATGTAACAAAGTATATGTATATGTGTATTGGTATGTGTATATATGTATGTAATTTTGTAATTCGTCTATTGCTTTTCCATGTATAGTTTTAGTTGTCTATTATCCATAGATATATGTATGTATTTATATATTGACCTCTAAGCGCTTCATTCTTTCGTCGGATTCTCGTTTCTTGTTCTACTTAATTTGAGTTTATGGCAATATCATATACATTCTACCTGCTTATGTGTGCATGTGTGGGTGTGTTTGGAGTAAAATGCGATTTCTAATACATATATGTTAATATGTATTTAGCATGTAAGTGTGTAAGTCATGCAGCAGTTACTTAAGCTCTCAATTACGTATTTTGAAGCTTAGCTTCAATTGAAATTAATTTAGAGAACAAATTTAAAACAAAAATAAGATAACAAACACATTTTACAACTCTTCCTTTCCCCTTCTCTTTCTCTCGCTTTCTACCTCTCTGTTATGTATATGTATGTATATTTATGTATGTATGTGTGTAAAGTATATAAATATTTATTCTCAGCACAAACTTTTGCCAGTTGCCAAGCGCCATGTATAAAATTAGCGAACATTTCTTTTTTTTCGATTTTTTTTGTTTCAAATACAGACCGCATCGTTTTTTTCTTTCTTTTTTTTTAACATAAACGCACTAAAAACTGTAACAAAATGCCAATATATATATTAAAAAAAAAAAACAAGAAAAAAATGATTGAGTACAAACAAATACACAAGTTGTAGTCAAAGTTTTAGTTGAAAATAGTAACTAACTAATTGAAGGACCTTAACTCAGTGAAAATTTCGTGTTTGTTTGTTTTGTTGTATTGCTTATGGTTTTTGCTGGTTTTGCTGTTGTGTTTCATTCTGTTGTCGTACAGTTAGTTTGCTTCATTGTTGCATCGTTTCATGTTTTAGGTAGGTACTAAAATAATTATTATAATTATACATAAATTAGGTTAGGTCTATACATATGTACACACATATATGTATTTTGTCTATGTCTAGTTATAAACGGTACTTAGGTTGGTTGGTTGTTGGCTTTTGTACTTTTGTTATTTGCATTTAGGACTTGTTTTGTTTTGTTGTAGGTATTTTCAAACGGCGCTAGTAAATTATAAAAGAAATACTTAACAAATACGAAAACATACATATATTAAGCTTAAATTTGTATAATAAATTGTTAGGAGCCTTGGCTGTGGGCAAAAGTTTGCTGGCGGCCTTAATGTTATGATTTACATATGTTAAGGGGTAACATCAGCTAACTAACAGCACAAGTTTAACAGCGCTCAGTTAACAGTGCATTTACCTTTGCTCAAGCTTGGCTACCGTTACTCTCTCTCTCTCTCTTTCTCTTGCTCTCTTACTCTCTCGCTCTCGAGTTATATATTATGAGCATGCTTTGCAGGCGCTCTCTCGTTCTGAGTACCCCTCCGTTCAATATTCCTACATATTTTACTCTAATTGCTACATATACATATACATATACATGTATATATTTACAGAGTTCTCTCTCGACGCTTACGATCTGTTTACGCTTCGCGTCCTATGAAACCATTGGGTGGTGGAGGCCTCGGCGTGTTCGCCTGCCTTAGCCAATTTTCCTTGAGTATATTGGACGTATTGGGAGCCGACGGCGCTGTCGTCTCCACTTTGCGCGTCTGACTAACGCTGCGACTGCGCGGCTGCTGCTGTTGCGCCTTGATGCGTGTGCGCTGCTTCTGCCGGCTGAGCGGGATGCGCTCCATTTTGATGTGCTCCGTGTGCTCATCGGCTTCATCCTCATCGCTGCATTTTCAAATTAAAATTTAAATATACATAAAAAAAACGTCATTTTTTTTCAAGGCTTACTCGTCGTTATCATCGTATTCATCAGTGCTGCTGTGCTGCCCCTCGCCTCTGTCATGCATCATAGCATAGTTGGGATTATCGCTGGTAAACACCGGGCCCTGATCCTGTCCGATTTGCGGCTCACTCATCAGCACATAGTTGGGATTGTCGCTGAGCATGCTAAATGGTGTGGCTGCTGTTTCTGTGCCTGGTGCCTGCATAAGCTCATAGTTTGGATTCAGACTGCTGGTGGTGAGCTTTTGGGGCCAACTCGAATTAACCGGATCCGCACTATTGGCAGACTCATCCAGCAGCTTATAGTTGGGATTGTCGCTAATAATTGTTGTGCTGCCATTGCCACCAGCGCTGGGCGTCAGTGCTGTTGGCGTGTAGAAACGTGGAGTGCCCGTATAACTGCCCGCGCTGCCACTGCCACCGCTTTCGATGGTGCCCAGATTGGGGCCCATTGTGACCATTGCCATGCCGGACGGATGACTGGTTAAGTTTGTGTTGCTGCTGCTGCTGGGCGCATTTGAGATGTTGCTCTTGTGGCTCTCGTTGCTGTCGCCGCGTTTCAAATTGAACCGGCTGAGCAGTCCGTAGCCAACGCGATTCCGTAAAGTGTCGGCGACGACACGCTTGAGGCTCGGATGACGACTACTACTTCCGGCATTCGAGCTGGTACCGGATGCCGTTGAAGGTTGCAGTGAAGAGGAGACAACACCACCACTATTGCCACCGCCAATCATTTCATCCGGCATTGAGCTGCTCATGCTGGGCATAATACTGGCGCAGCCTCCGCCAGCACCGCGTTTCACCTTCAGCAGCAAATGCTGCTCACCACTGAGCCGCCCGCTCTCGCTGTGTGGTAGCTCCGCAAAGTTTGGACTTGGATCGTACAGTTCGTAGCCGCGTTCGGCATCCGCTGTTAGCACCGTGTTACCATCTGGCTGAACATATGCCGCATCGTCAATGTGCGAGCCTCCGGCTGTGGGCAGCGTGGACAGCGCATCCGGTGTGCTACTGACTATGTAGCCCGAATGCATGCTGAAGGGAGAATTCGTTGTGGCCTTGTCATCGACCATTGCGATGGGACTCTCCGCTGGTTGGTCCATCGATGTGTTGTGCTCCATGTTCGACTTGAAGCCTGGGTGGTATTCACCCACACGTAACGGCGTGGTTGCATCCTCACCATCCGCATCGGTGTCGAGATGTGTGCCCGAAAAGACATCCATTTGATTGCGCTCCTTGCGATCCTTCTCGCGATACTGCACACCCGCATCGGAATAGTAGAAGGCTATGTCTTTAAAGTGCGGATCAGACAGGTGCTCCAAATAGATAATTATATCTAGGAACGAGGGTCGCGCTGTCGGTCGATGATGCCAACAGCGATGCATTAACTTGTGCA